>JAFREQ010000113.1:1200000-1900670 GCA_025331565.1 Holacanthus passer | reverse complement strand
TATTTTCAATGGCAAAATATGCAGGCTTATTTCCTATTACTTTCATCCTATTCCTATTCAACTGTGGGCTCTGTGTATTTACTATCTTACTTTTAATGATAAAAAATATAACAGGTCACTATTATCGTTTGGGCACAGAAAGTGGTTATATTGGAACTAATGCTTGCTTGTTCACACTTTGTTACAACAGCTCACCTGTTCTTTCCATACTGACAGGAGCGATCCCCTTATCACTACTGGCTCCTGGCTCTGCTTCTGACACTAAATCACATTTTAAAATCTGAATCATCTAGCATCTCAGGGCACTTTTCAAATAGAGCAGGTCTACATCATACTCTTCATTTTATTTATTCTAATAATATTCAGTCAATGAGCAGTCCTACCTGCCCACTCTGGACTTGTGGGCTCATGTCTGGTGCTTGGTGCTGGATCATGCTTCTGACTCTGAGGGGCTACAAGACAAAGTTTCCCAGTTATGTGGCGTCGCATCAAACAATTATTTAAATTATGTACCGTTATGTTATATGTCACGTCACACAATTCATTGGCTTGATAATGAATTAACTTGAATGGTGGTTTGCAGGCAAAGTTCAACATCTTGCCTTACCCGTTTCATCGTCCTCATTTGTCGTTTCAAACCGCGAGCTCGTTTTAGTGAAGAAGTTGCCAGCTTTAGCTCATTTGGCTGTGTCTGTTTCCAGAGCTTTCCTCTTTTTAATTCTCGTCTTCTCCATGCCACCCTTGTTCTTTCTATTTTCCATCTTTCAAACACCACTGACCGAGTGCACGGACTTGTTACGTCAGGGTGCGGCTGCAAAAAAAAGAAAAAAAAGAGTTGCCAGTGGAGGTGGCCCAGGGACAGTGGCAGCAGCATAGGTGATCAACCCAGTGCCATGACTGAACACCAGCCCAAAAAAAAAAAAAAGTGAACACCGGCCCTCGTGGCCCAAACATCAGACCGGCCCACCGGGAATTGTCCTGGTCCTTTTGGTAACAGAGCTGAACACATGTTGTGCGACACAATATCAGTGCATAATTAATATTATTTAAAAAATATTGATGATTAAACAAATTGCTTTAATAATTAAAAGAGACATAGATCAACAAAATTATACCATAAAAAGTAGATTTAAAATGTTGTATTTGACATGCAAGTTTGACATAAGAAAAATGCCATTTTACGGGATGCTTGAGAGCTATTTGGTGTTTTATATAGTATTTTGGAACCACTGTTTATACAATTGTATTTACATTTTGTCTCAGGACGGATATAATTTACACAACAAGTGCATGTTTTAATAGTTTGTGCATAGATTATTTGAAATTTCATGGGTGGGACAGGAAATGTACTCCGATTGTGGAATGTCTCAAATATTGAGCAGTTGGGAACCACTGGTTTATATAATCTGGCTGGTTAGTTTGCTTACAATCTGCTTGATCATCAGACTGCTCATGTTTCTTGTTGTTGTACCTGTGTTGCCAGATTTTAGAAGATATACTTGGAGAGTACCGTGTTATTACAACCGAAAGAAATTATTGCTAAAGCTAGAAAACCTGGTTAAAAATACAGAATTACACTTTAACTCACCAACTGAAGAGTGAAAATTGCCCAACCTTCATATTTTGCTTTGAAGCTGCTCTTCACTTGACAAGTTCTCAGATGAATCATCATAACACACTTTCCATACGTCTGTCAAGCAGCAGAGAATACAGACCTGTCACTAGATGGAAGCACATTTTTCAGCATGGGCGCCTGCGAAGGATAGCCTTTGTGTGTGCAAGGAAAAACATTTATATAGTTGCTATGGAGACGCTGAAGTTCAGCAACACGAGGAGCTGGCGTCACTGACATACCCTGACAGTGTGGAGATTATAGTGTATCCCAGCTATACTGCCACACAAATATGATTTATGGCTGTGTCCTGGCAATGCACAAATCAAAATATTGCTTGAGAGACTGATAACTGCTGTGTTTTATTTTTACAGAGTGAAGTTCAGCAGAACATCATTGTTGGTAAAGGGTTGAGCTACTGCATGAAACCACTGTAACACAGAGCAGAGGAGATACGACCAGCTCTTAGAGGTGTCTTGTCAAGTGGTAAATGAAGGGGGAAGAGGAGATTCAAATCTTGTGACTGGCATTAGCAACATGTTATCAGTTCACTAGCCGCCATGTTGTCAAGCACATTAACTGAATCGTCTTAGTGCGAATGGCAGCCATAATCACAGATAGAATAAACCTAGACCCCTACTGTTCACTTCCTGTTTCCTAATTACAGCACTTGTTTGCTAACCATATACAAGTAGTTATTTTTGAATTTGAGGCCTTTTAACTTTTATTCCATTAGTAACAGAAGAGAAAATGAAATGAAATGTTCACCATCTTAATTTAGTGTGTAAGCATGCTGACGTTTGCTAATCAGCATGAACATAAAATACAGCTGAGGCTCAAGGGGATGGCATTAATTTAGCAGGTATTTGGTCAGAAATCAAAGTATATATAAATCACTGGATTACAAAAACACACCATTGATTCAGTCTTCATTTCAATAGTACCTCCAGCCTGTTTGTGGCCCAAGCTATTACTTTCAGTTTAGTACAAACTAGCCTATACAACCACTGTACATAAGGCGAACAATTCAGCTCATTATTATTATTGTTGTTGTTGTATAATAAGTTATACAGTTTGATAACTACACGTTTGTTGTGGCAGGCTTTGCTTCAGTTCCCTCCTCTGCACCACCCAGCCCCCGTAACAGATGTTCAACGCTGTCAGAATTCATATCTCTTTCCCCAGTTCAAATATTTTGCAGTAAACTTTCAAACTGAGAGGTACAGTTTTCATCTGACTCTGACCAAATCACCATAAGGCCAGTCTGCTTCACTTTCAGATGATTTCAACTTCATTAGCCACAGTTAAATGGATTCTGATTAGAGAGCACTTATGCTGGTTCACCAGTCTTAAACATCAGAAAAACGTAGTTCTCAACCCACTGTTACTGCTCTTCCTCAACAACTCGAAGTGTGTCTCAGTAAACTGCCATTGAATGACAAGAACTGAATTTGAATTGTGAGGTCTGCGTATGAAGGTAAACAGAGAGTTAAATTTTCAGTGAGGATCAAGTGCAGTTTCTGAGCAAATGAAATTCAATTACAATTACTTTCAGTTTCAGGTTTATTGGAATTCAGTTCCATAAACAAATTCAGTTTCAAATTATGTTATTCAGATGTAATTCAATGCAATTATTCAATGCAATAATTCAAGTTGAGCATTTCAATTTCAAATATAAATAATTTAAATTCAGTTCCTATTGACACATATTTCCACCCACATGAAGAAATGTGACTGCAGTTGTGTAAATGTAGTTTTTCAAGCATGTAATTTATTTTTTGCTTCATAATTCCAAAGAATTGTCATTTATGTTATCACGCTGTGGGCCTAAACCATGAGCTACAGCTTTAGGCTGTATATTATTTTTGTCTGTATTTCTGTTCGTCATGGAGTGTAGTGAATCTTTCAGCAGTGGCAGCACCTGTCATGTTTTCTACAAAATGTATGCAGACCTGGCAGTGCACTGGCAGCCTTATAGTCAGTAGCTTTGATTGACAGCTCTACAGCTGAATGACAGACTTTTATTACATTTATTATACTCATCATATTCACAACTCATATTTACCATGAGTTTTTTCTCTCTTATTTCTCTTATTCTTGAGTCACTGTGTTATGCTCACGTACAGATCAGTCACTGAGAAAACTCTAATTATACAAGTAACTTTCTAGTCAGGCTTTAGTCAAGTTGAGCTTTATTTATATAGCCCATTTCATACACAGGGCAACACAATGACCATAAAGTGACTACCAACACCAGACAAGCATAGTTTGAAATAAAACAACAAGAACAGCTGTACTACGTTTCATTAGTTTCTGTTTTTTTGTGTTCATTTTTACCAGTATATTTTTTATTAATTAAAACAATGTGTGCAGAAGAAATAGAGGTCTTTGGAGCCACAGGGGATTTTGTTTTGGCGTATCCAGCACCCTTAACGCATCGATACTCTAAGCTTATAAAGACATAAATATGATCTATAGAAAGCATAAGCTTTATTTTTACTTTACTTTTTAATTTTTTTAATTATTCCATTTTTCATGGCGGTGTAGCCCTACAGGTTATTTAAAAATAGCGGTTTGGTTGTGGATTTGTATGCATGACAACCGTAGCCTGAGTGTGATTTGTACTGCAGCTCAATTTAAGTTTGAAACTTGGCAATCACAGCAGCAGCTTCATTTTGATCATTCAATCCATTTCAACATTTTCACCACTGCCACGAGCTTTACACAGTAATTTTTTTTGAATCAATAAAGGTTAATTAAATTGATTTATATCTCTTGCTTATTTTATCTCCTGTGGCTCTACGATCTAAAAAAGAGACTGAATGTTACTGGAAATACAGTCATAACTCATAATGAAACATGTTTATCAAACATGTGGTGGCTCTTTGGTCTCATCTGTAGAAATCCATTCATCATTCTATATTCACCAGGGGAGGTAATGTCAGGAAGGCCCAGTTTGTCTATTGATTAATGCACTGCATGCTTAATGAATGATCTAACCTTGGCAACATATTGGGCTCAGTCAGCATCATGCAGGAGAGGGTGAATAATGCATTAATAGCTGATCAAAATAAACAGCACTAAAAACCCACTTTGAATAAATTACAGAACCAGAGTTGCAGAGAGGCCTGGGCACACATGCACATTCGCAGATTCGCAAATTTGTTGTGCATCTTGAAGGACCAATGGAAGCTTCAGAGAGCATACATATATCCTGCACACATTCACTGTTGAACATTTAATTTAGACTGAGGTTCGCCTTTGGTTTCACCTCACTCACAGAGTCAGAAGGGACTCATGGCACGGACGTGATTTGAAGACCCTTACTGTTCTGTATATGTGAGGACCAGTGGGGAACCATTAGGGACCTGTAGTCCTTCAAAAATGGACAATAAATCAAAAAGTATTCTTTCTTATTTTATATTTACACATATTATTCAAAATCATTTACTATCAAATAGCTTGCCTTGGCTAGTTACCTGGTAAAAAAAACTTGTGAGGCCGTTCTGTGATTGGTGGTCCCTCCAATCCCTCCAAAGCAATCATATTTTGTCAGTAAAATAATGACAACTTCCTCCCCAGTTATCAGGCACAATAGGGACCCCTACTAAACTACATTTTGACATTTTGGCTGGACCACAACAGTAGATGTCTGTACCTGGTTGGCAGTCTGGTGGAGTGACTGACACGTGACTGAGTGATGAAGTTACAGTGCAATAAAACATAAGGAGTGAGAGAGTAAGAAAAGTAAAAACTTCATCTTGTGCTCCTCTTACAGTCAGGTCCATAAATATTTGGACATTGACACAATTTTCAGGATTTGGGCTCTGTACACCACCACAATGGATTTGAAATGAAACAATGAAGATGTGCTTTAAGTGCAGACTTTCAGCTTTAACATAGGTTTATATGTGCCCCCCACCTTTTTAAGGGACCAAAAGTAATTGGACACACTAACATAGTCATCAATCAAATTGTCACTTTTAATATTTGGTTGTAAATCCTTTGCAGTCAATGACAGCCTGAAGTCTTGAACCCATAGACGTCACCAGACGCTGGGTTTGGTCCCTGGTGATGCTCTGCCAGGCCTCTACTGCAGCTGTCTTCACTTCCTGCTTGTTCTTGGGGCATTTTCCCTTCAGTTTTCTCTTCAGCAAGTGAAATGCAGCTCAGTTGGATTCAGGTCAGGTGACTGATTTGGCCATTGCAGAACATTCCACTTCTTTGCCTTAAAAAACTCTTTGGTTGCTTTCGCAGTGCTTCAGGTCGTTGTCCATCTGCACTGTGAAGCGTTGTCCAGTGAGTTCTGAAGCATTTGGCTGAATATGAGCAGATATTATTGCTTGAAACACTTCAGAATTCATCCTGCTGCTTTTGTCAGCAGTCATATCATCAATAAATAGAAGAGAACCAGTTCCATTGGCAGCTATACATGCCCACGCCACTACACTACCACCACCATGCTTCACTGATGAGGTGGATGCTTTGGATCTTGAGCAGCTCCTTCCCTTCTCCAGACTCTTCTCTTCATCATTCTGGTACAAGTTGATCTTTGTCTCATCTGTCCATAGGATGTTGTTCCAGAACTGCACAGGCTCTTTTAGATGTTTTTTGGCAAACTCTAATCTGGCCTTCCTGTTTTTGAGGCTCACCATTGGTTTACACCTTGTGGTGAACCCTCTGTATTCACTCTGGTGAAGTCTCCTCTTAATTGTTTGCCTTTGACACTGATACGCCTACCTCCTGGAGAGTGTTCTTGATCTGTCCAGCTGTTGTGAAGGGGTTTTTCTTGACCAGGGAAAGGATTCTTCTGCACTTGTTTTCTGTGGTCTTCCGGGTCTTTTGGCATTGCTGAACTCACCAGTGCGTTCTTTCTTTCTCCTCATCTTGTGTGTCCTTGTAAGAAAGACTTAGCACGGCTTTTTGCACTTATGCTGTATGCATGTCTGCACATTTATGTGCCTGCGTGTGTCCAGATTGAACACCTCTCTCATGCATTGTGCTGAGTCCTTGCAGCTCCTGGACAGCTGTTGTGTTGGCTGGATCTGGCCTGTTTACCTAAATCTCAGCTGGCTGCCTGCTCCTACTGCTTAAACACACAGATTCACACTGAGGCTTCCACAACCTCCGGCTGAATTACATTCCAGTTTACTCAAGAAGTATACATCTTGTTTGTGGATTATGTCAACAAAACATACCAATTTATGCTGGACAGTTGTGTATTTCAACTATGTGTCCCATAACCTGCAAGAAAAGATACATGTTTGTGTGTTATGGGTATATCCCTATTCTTATTTACTGTTGATTCTGTTCACAGTTAATGCAAACTTAACTTGTCATACTCACCTTTCTGTCTGTCTTGCTTTATCTTTTTAAAACAACTATTATTTCCATTCACAAATTATTTCCAGGCACTTCCAGTTTGGCTTTTGATGTGTGTTAAGCTATTGTCAAACTGACTGCACAGATGTTTCATATTAAAAGCTCTGCAGCTCAAAGGGAATTATCCCATTCTTTCATTGTTGGTAGGCTTTTAAATTGAAACGTGTGCATGAACAAGAGTTTTATTCATAATAGCTTAATAGTGATGCCAAAGTAAAGAAAAGAAAAAAGAATGGAAAAAAATAGTAAATTGGCACAGTAACTCATGGCAGCAGATTTGACTCTGTTGTTTAGTTTGGAAATGTACATTATGAGAGCCATTATTGTACAGGTAATTCCCTCATCAATGTTGTGTATTTTTGTTGATTTAATCGATTTCATATTTTAAGTAGGTTCAGGCATTGATTGGTTAACTGCTGGTTGGTTATCCTTGTCAATATCCAAAAACCCACTATGCATCACACTGGATCTTCTCAGTGTTCATTTTATGTGTAAAAATTGGAATTATAACTGAGAGAAGTTGTAAATTCTCCTTTGTGTTGCAAATCTTCTACAGGAGCGATTTAGTGTCTGGAAATATATTTCCACCCCATATTTTGCTAGAAATACTTTTTTCACTACAGCTCAGAGTTCAACACATGGTAACATGCTCATATAATTACAAGTGTAAAACAGAAAACAGCCTGATATCCACTGTCCTTCCTCAACTTTTCCATGTAACTCTGGTTCAAGATCAATTGGAGAGAAACAGTCTAAACATACATCAGCTTTTACAGCCGTTTGTATGGATCCCATATTTGAGGGATCCATTATTATACTGCTGATGCTCATGAACCTGCTGAATTACACCTGCCTTGATTTCATGCAAGATCTCAGCATAATATTCCATCTTGATGAATCAAGCCTGAAACAAATGCCGCACAATCGCGGCCTACTTATAAACCCCACTGAAATCTAAACTGCTTTGGTTGTGGAAGTGGGCCTGTGCAGTCAGAAGTCAAGTAATCAAAACGAAAATTACCTTCCCCCTCGTCCCATTTTTTCCCCAAAAATACCAATGAATTATTCAGGGGAACGCAAATGCTGACTCCCAAAAAGTTCAAAGAGTGTTTTTATTTATTTTTCAAAATTTGGAAGTGCCAGCAGTTGAGGCTCACTAACCAGTTTATTCATCGTCAGCGGCATGAAGGGCGCTTGGAACTCACCTTTTCTACCAATCAGGTTAATCAGTCTACTATGAGGTTTTCAAAGAGCGCCACAAAAACTGTATAGGGTACCCAAGGCTCAAATACAGCAACAAATATTTTGATGTATTTATTTGAACTTTCTAAACATTCAGAGAAGAGGAAAAATATATAGATATACTCCACTTCATGGGTGGATTCAGGAGTAGTGAAAGTAATACTTTAAGGCTACAGCAAATATAGAATAGTCCCATAAAATACTTACTGTGTGGATGTACAGTACATGACATCCATTCAGATTCATAACAATTCTAAACAACTTTTCATGAACCAATTAAGATAAACGGTATGCAATTTGAAGAAATGCTAAGTCAGAATGCTAACATGCTCACTATGCCCAACATTTGATAATTAGCAGTAAACACAAAGTAGGCTTTCAACTCCTAAATGAAGACAAATTAAAGAAATAAAGTGAAATATATTTTATGTATGATTCAACAATGTCATAAAGAATGAAAAACCCATATAGCCATTTGTTTTTAATAACCGAATGAATAATTTTTCACTTTGCCATGTATTGTCCATGCCACATTAAAACTAATTTACAACACAGAAAACGAAGAAAAAGAAGAAAAAGAAAGTGAAAAGGTTTATTGCATTTCAGTGTTTTCCAACAGAGGGATGGATTAACTTACCAATACTTAATACAAAGCACTGTCATAAGTTTAATGAGGAGGTGCAGGAGAGTGAAAATGCATCATACCACCATACCAAAACCAAAAACAGTCAACTGTCCAATCACACCATGGGGATGGAACCATGGGTGGAGGTCAGCCTTGCTGACCTGACCTGATGGCAGCCATGACAGACAGCTATTCAACATCAAGCATTCGGCCAAGAAGATCTAAGTGTGTGCTTGCACAGCTTCCTGCATTGCAATCCATCCCTTTAAAACTGCTGGCAGTCAGTCACACAGCTACAACAGTAAAATGCTTCTTATATACATAGTGAAGCATTAATAGAAGAGCTCTGTGTCCTGAAACAATCTGCATGATTTACCTTAATCTTAAACTGTGTGCTAAAAAAAGGAGAAAGTTTTGGATCAGCAGTGTAGTTTTCTGCTCAGTTGGAATACAAGCTTGAGAAATAAATGCTTTTTCGAGATAGCATTTTATGTGGGCCCAGGGAAGAGTGGTGTTATTGAATCAAGGTTTATTTACACAGCTTTGTGTTCAGTTTAGAAAGGATTACATTTCATGCCCCAGCAAATACCCAATGAACAGCCATGAAAAAAATCCACGCTGGCTAAGAAGGTCAAATCTGCAGGGGCATTCTGAAAACTAGCCCACATGTTCTTATTAGCTACATATATCTTTGAAACACCTTATACAACGTTAAAGAAAATAAGCCCGAGAGAGGGAACATGACATGACATGAATATATTCTTTTAGGTCCCATTCGGATACAAGATCTCTTCTACTACTGAACTACTGTAAAGCAAATAAAACACATGTGAAAGAAAAGAAAACGATAAAAAACACTTCTAGTCTTATTGTATGTGTAATGTGTAAATGCTACAATAATTTCCAGCTGTGGATGGAGGTACTGCAAAATGCATTGCTACACAGTTCAGATAACTGTCTTCACAGATTGTTTCTTCTCTGCAGGAGATTTCTAAATGTTCTGGACACAGCATACTGTACTCCTCATAAGTCATGTCATTCACACACAGTTCTACGGCAACACTTTTCACCTCCACATAACCGCCCCAATATCCCAAGGAGTTATGTCCATATTTTGCATCCAATGTCCAATGTTAAATTCGTGGTCACTGCAGGAAGTAGTGTGACCTTCATGTAGTGAGGGAGAAAGTTAGGGTGTGGACGTCTGGGTGGTGATCGGTGTGTAGCACTTTCATGCTGGAGACCAGAGTTCATGTTCTGTAACAGTCCTGCAATTCAATTTCCTTTTTTTTTATTAATCATAACCATAATCCCCTAACCATAACTGTTTTAGTTGCCTAACCCTAACTGTAACGAACTTAACGGTTTTATATAACCACAATCTTTGCCTAACCTTAATCACGGGTTCCTGGTCTGGATTTTGAGCACAACTGATAGCTCAGTGGAAATGCACAACAGAGCACTGGAGGACACTTTTTTAAGGTCAGTACCTACATACATCAGTTACAAAAAATAAGAAATGAGTGCTGTTGCAAAGGGCAATTTTTGATTTTTGAAAGGGTATTTTGAAAACACAAACAGCATGCTGTTCCATTAACTGCTACTTCCAGAATTATAGATGATCTTAAGTCTCAGCCAAGCATGGAGCTCCAAATATGTATTGATCAATTCAGTGGCCTGAAGAATCAAACTACTCCAAACAGCCTCAGGTATTGAATTAATTAGGGCCGTGCAAGGGGGAAAGTGCTGCATCAACATAATTATTGAAGAAGCAATTATGTCAACAACTCTGTTACTGGGACCACGCTGACCCTGTATTTCATTTTTTTTTAATGGATATTCTACAAAGTGGCATATTTTGTGCTTTCATACTAACAATGTATGTAACGGCTCCAGTATTTTAAAAGATAATTAAAACCTGCTCAAAACCCAACGTCAATGAGAAGGCACTTTGGGTAGTGAGAAAAGCTGGGTGAACTTTGAGGATCCCTCCAACATGTAGATATTGCTTCAAAATTGTTCCTAAAAAAAAACAAAAAAAAAAAACATGCATACTTTTTGAAGAATATGGGGTGTTGATTAGTGTTATAAAGCAACTTAGTGCTTATGTAAGCTTATGTCACACAGATTCTCGCAGCTATGCAGATGTGGAAAATATAAATTGGCCTTAAGATAGGGATGGGTTACCATGTTTCTGTGAAAACCCACAGTCTGCAGGTGTTCAACCAAGATGAACCTAACCTCAGCAGCTGATTTCAAAGATGAATTCTTCCCATTTACTTGAAGGACAGCTAATCAGTTGGTGGGATAAAAACCTGCAGAGTGCTGCCTATCCCTGAGGAGTTGTGTTAGGAGTCCTTTCAGTAAGGGACAGCATATGACACTAGCAAAACTTTGACCAAAGAGAAATGGCAAGCCTGTGCAATGGCTGGAAGAACTTTTGTTTTTTGTTGTGTTCAGGGAAGCTCTGAAACCTAACACTTGCCAAAAAGCTGCAAATTGAGCTAAGCTGCCATAAAATGTTGAACACCAAACAGGAGAAAAAATACAACCAAATGTGAATTTGTTAATTTGATTTAAGAAATGCTACTCACACACTGAGATGCTGGAGTGTCTATTAACACATTAATAAGGGAAATTTGGAAGGGTTTTTTCGTTAAATATATTTGATTTGTAGATGTACAGCAGTTCACTTGATACACACTGATAAACTGTATATACACTGTACTTTAAATACATGTCATTTCTCCTACCCCATCCCCAGACCATGCTGCTCAACGCCACAACTTCCTCAGCTATTACAGCTGTTGGGATCCACAGATGAATTTGTTCACTGTGTGAATTAAAACTGCATTCCAGCTCACTGTCTAATGAAGGGGACAAAGCAACTCAACCCCCACACCTCCTCCTGTTAACTGCTGCTAACCAAGGAGCCACCAGCCTCCTCTGACCTGGACAACCAGCGACTACAACCTTCTCAGCTCGGATCTTCTTCAACCGCAGGATCTCAAGTTAACAAGCTTAATCTTCCTCAAAGGACCGGTAACTACACTGGGCATAGATAATTAGTCAAGCTAAGCTGAACACAGCTAAGCACAGGATTGTTTGACTTTCATGAACATGTATTGATTTGATTGTTATTGAGCTTCATAGCTTCATTGTGATGATACTAGGATTAATGTCTAAATTGATGTTAGTGGAGCTGTAACAAAGAACACACTTTCCCTCCCCCGGCAGCCATCCTTGGAGTCGGCCATCTTGTGCATAACCTCCCTTTTGTTTAGGTCGTTGGAGTAGCCATCTTGTTTCATGCACACACATACACACACACACACACACACACACACACACACACTTTTATACAAAGTACATGTTGCTAGACTAGTTATGCGTTTTGCTTTTATTATCTTTAATAACTTCTTGGAAACACACATGCTGAGTCAATAATGCCAACCTCTACTCTGCCAAGAAATCCTTCATTTTATGAGCCCAAATCAACTAATTGGCTATCATTTTCCCTTTTAAGGGTGGTGCCCTGAGGTGATCTGATGTATATCAGATCATAGTATTTAATGTAATTAATTAATATGAACAATTATTGAATCAGTATGATTAACTATCTCTGATAATTATTCATTATTATTGATAGCCCATGAGTAGATTCCCTACACAGCACTCTGTGTGTTAGTGTGAACACTGCTGTATGAACTCATTGTTAGCTTCTTCTGTGGTTTAGGAGGCTTTTTAAAGCTGGCGGAGGACCATTTAGGAAGAAAACGACAAAAGCTCTAAAATGGCATAGAATGTATCACAATGTACTGCAGCAACATCAGAAGGGTGGATTCTTGCTCATTATTTCATTAGAGTGAGAAGTTCTCGTGTGATTCCTAACTACATCTGCTGCAGTTGTCATTAAGAGCTGTGAGAAATATTACGATTTTAGAACTCTAAGATAAACCTTTATTCGTCCCACAGTGGGGAAATTTGCAAAAGGTTGCTGTCAGAAGTGGGATTTGAACGCACGCCTCCAGGAGAGACTGCGACCTGAACGCAGCGCCTTAGACCACTCGGCCATCCTGATGACTAAACGAGTGTTCCCTGACCGGGAATCGAACCCGGGCCGCGGCGGTGAGAGCGCCGAATCCTAACCACTAGACCACCAGGGAACTAGACCACCAGGGTCTATTACCCAAAGATGGATCTGTGCTCTTTGCTTCAAACATGCATCATTAAGTTATTCCTGCTTGTCTGATCAGGATGAACATGCTTTCAGCTGGCACAGTAATCTCAATGATATTTGAAATCTAAACACTTTATCTGCTCAATGGAAAAAGATGATTTAATGGCTCTGGCGCAAAAATTTTGCCGATAAACACAAGCCAGGTGGACATGGATGAAGGAAAATGCAACTTGCCAAGCTTTACTCTCAGTGCTAGCTGGGGTTTCTTGCTATCATGATGTGGTAAACAAACGAGACCAAGGTGGTGTAAGAAAAACAGTTCATGAAGCCTGGTAATAATATTAAAAGATGTTAAGCCTATATATTGTGTCATATTTCATCTGGTAGTTGAGGAATGGCAGGAAATCATATTACAACAGATGGGTGAGGCATATGTTAGGATAGGCCCTGTGATTAGGAATGCACACACCGTAACCATGTAATGCAGTTTAGTATTCATGTGCATTATGCATTAAGCTGTCAGCAGCAAAACTGCCAGAGTTAGGATGGCCCTGGGGTCACATGGTTGTCTGTTGATTTCCAGTTTATGGGGATATTGCTCTTATTGGATTAATCCCTGAACAGTGTAAGTGGATATGAGTCCAATGTTAAATCAACAGCTTTTCATTTTTTAGCCTTGGCAGGGGAGTGGTGGACAGTCCACCACTATATATATATAATATTTCAACAACTAGATGAATTGCCATGAAGTTTTGTGCAGACATTCATGCTTCCCAGAAGTTAAATCCTGCTGATTAGGTGGTCCCCAGAGTTTTTCCTCTAGCGCCACCATGAGGTTCAAATTTATGGTTTTGTATAGAATATCTCTATTGAATGACGGATATTGGATGCATTGCCATGAAATTTCATACATGCTCCCCTGAGGATAAACAATCCCCATCCTTGCTTGTGAACGACTGAGTCTTTCCAGGATGAACCTTTCATACCCAATCATGATACTATCACCTGTTGTTGTATCACCCAATGAACCTGTTTACCTGTGGAATGATCCAAACAGGTGTTTTTGGATCAGTCCACAACTTTCACAGTCTTTTGTTGCTCCTGTCCCCACTGGTTTGAAACATGTTGCTGCCATCAAATTCAGAATAAGCAGATATTTACAAAAATCAATCATGTTGATTAGGCAAAACAATAAAAATATATTGTCTTTGTACTGTACAGCAAATTATGGTAAATTAAGGTTGTCATGTCAAAATGTCTCTCTTGGCAACAATGACAGCATAGTAAATTTCTTCAGAAAGTAACAATACTTTTTGGTATCATGTTTCCCTATTTCTTGTATAATGTCTACATGTTTAAGCCAATCAGCTGGTACACCAGTTGTCTTTAAACTGTATGTTTTGTTAAGAAGCTGTTTAACAGAGCTCTCATATGGTCTATGACCTTGAGATTCAATTGTGTTAGCAATGTTTCAACAGCCGACCATTTTGCTGAGCCGTATCACACGCTCGGGTAGTGTCATGAAAAATGAACTGGGGTGGGGGTCTGTCTCCGTTCAGTCAGCCTAAGAAGCAAAAGGAGAAGCTCTAAAAAAAGTTTTTCCTTATATCAAATGAATCAGTTGTCTGGAGAATGCATTAACTAATCATAGTATATGCATTGTAAAACTTTTTTAATTGTTGATGATTGATGAGCTGGCAAAAAGACAGAATAGGTGAACATTGCACAAATAATTCATGTGTTTTCTGATCTGATAGTTTGAATAGTTTTAGGGAAATTAAACTACTTGATTACGGTTAGGGAAAGACTGTGGTCATGGATAAAATAAGTCAGCTTTGACTATCGGTAGGAGATGCAGACAGCACAGACAGCTGTCAGATTCAGACACTGTCTGCCCATCCATTTGCTCGACTGTAAGTAAAGCCTACTGGTCTTTACTGATGGTAAGAATAGTGCAAATAGCCTGCATAGGACCAACATGTGCTCCTCAACCCAACCTGTACAAATCATCTGTCTCAGGACATACAGGATTTGGAAACTCAGCTAGAGGTCATCATCTTCTTCCTTGGAACAGGCTATTAAATAGTATTCTCAGAGAGGCAGCATGTTTAAACCAGGAAATAAATAATCCTGTGGGTTTGGGGCCAGCTACAATTTCACATGGAGAAACGATTTCTATAAACACACCATTCACACAGGGCCGTTGAATCCTGGACATTTGATTTACACAACATGTTAGACTTTCAGAGTCTGCAACGCTGCCTGACAGAATCAAAAGAGTCACGCTGGAATTAAGAGGCTGTTTGGCTTCCCGTTGGACCGGCTCATCTCCAAGTCAGAGCAGGGTTATTAGAAAGTAGCCCACTGAGTTGGCTTGTCTTGGCTTACACGTATCACTGGCATTTCCTTTTCCACATCCAGTCACCACTGTGCATTTTTCCTCTCAAGGCTTTTTTGGGACTGGAGCCAAGAGCTTACATTAAAGTGCATTGAGTTGCATATAGTACTACATTAAGGTTAATATGTTCTCCTGAGATTAAGCTTTGAGGGCATTGCGACTGAACATGTGGCAATCGCTGTTAATCATATCCACTCGTGTTGGGTGTTGTAAGGTCAAGGAAAGACTCAGATTTTGTACTTGGGAAATGTCTGCTCATCGGGATGTTGAGTGTTGTGGAGGAAAGAGGCTGACAGAATGAGACAAGTGAGAAAGGAGACGTTGAGAAGTTATGAAAACTGGAAATATCTTGAAGAAATTTTGACTTCTATGCAAAAATACTTGTCAAAAAGAAACTTCATGGGATGAAACCCAGAGCTTGAAGTTGGCTTATGATAATATGACTGGTGATAATCAACAAGATCACTTAACAGTAGAAAAACAGGTGTTGTTTAGGGTCAATGCTACTGAAATTATAAATGACATTTAGCCCAAAACTTTTGCATTTTGTAGATCACAGTTATCAAACCAATCACAGAAACTAATATCTGTGTTTCCAGATAATGACTGGCATTTGGTGTTTAAAGCTACACTTACATTGCACAATATTCTGCATTAATAATGGATCAAATAACTACATATTATGTGATGTTTTAGCTCATTGTTTTAGTTAGCCAGCCCACACATTTTTACTGCCTGTTTATCATTACCTGTTAGTTTAAAGTACTTTGAAAACGATAAAGATTATTTTCTGACTATTACTAATTGTACTTTTGCACTAACATCCCAACAATCCATCCAGGATTTCATTTTTTGTGGGGATCGCTGCAGCCTAAAGTGCCCAATTTCACAGCACCTTTCCAAATAAAAAACAAAAAAATGCAGCGCATTAGCAACGTTTTTAGTTGTTTTTGTTGGGGGTTTTTTGCAATGAAATTTGCAGAAATAGTTGCCTTTTTGTATAATTTATTGAAAAGCAAGGGCATCTTGTTTCAGTTAGAATAAAACTGCACTGTGTGCAGTGCACTTGGGAGGTATTCCTCATAATACAACATAAAATCTTGATATTTTGAATAGAAGCTATTTTCTTTATCACACACACAGTCGTGCAAACACAACGCTGCATGTGGTGCAAAACAGTTTACCCACGTTATCACACAGAATACCAGAGAATTTGCCTTGTATTGTCTTCAGCAGTAATTCTTGCCGGACTCAAACGTCTCATTCGTCAGTATCTTCACAACAAGAAACATGTACCGCACATGGATAGCTCAATGTTTTGTGCAGGGGACTGCTGCTTGGTGAAACCTGTGGGAAACTAAAGTTGCAGTGCAAGAATTCACAGGGATTGGTTGAATTTGTATTAATTGTTAAACTTCTATGAGCAGGTCTGAGATCAGTCCAACCTCCACCTTTCTCAGTTCAGGCACTGGGTTTGGAGTGGTGCAGGGGAAGAGTTACCCACAATGTCTAGCTTTAGGAAGGTTAATTGCTCATAATTGTGCCTCTGGAGAAGCGTGTGGAGCCAGTGCTTGGTTCTGGATCTGACTGCCCTCTCCATGAACTCAGGGGGGATGATTAGTACCCAGCAAGACCACTGTCCACCTCACACCACACACACACAAACACACACAAAGCCTTAGGCCCATTGCCATTTGAGGACCCTGCACTGTCTAACCTTTCCCTCCCGAGCCTTTCCTTAACTACAATTAAACTTTAACTATGCTCGAAGAACACTACATAATAACATCTGACAATGTAACATTTTTAGTGTGTAAGTGTAAATGCATTTCTACTGTCCAAGTCCAATATTGATAGTATTTTAAAGAGGGACTTCTTTAATTGCAAGCACAATTTTATTAACCCCTTTAAAGAGCATATGAAGGAGGGTTCACCACAAGGTGTAAACCATTGGTGAGCCTCAAAAACAGGAAGGCCACATTAGAGTTTGCCAAAAAACATCTAAAAGAGCCTGTGCAGTTCTGGAACAACATCCTATGGACAGATGAGACAAAGATCAACTTGTACCAGAATGATGGGAAGAGAAGAGTCTGGAGAAGGGAAGGAACTGCTCAAGATCCAAAGCATCCACCTCATCAGTGAAGCATGGTGGTGGTGGTGTAGTGGCGTGGGCATGTATGGCTCCAATGGAACTGGTTCTCTTTTATTTATGATGATGTGACTGCTGACAAAAGCAGCAGGATGAATTCTGAAGTGTTTCAGGCAATAATATCTGCCAAATGCTTCAGAACTCACTGGACAACGCTTCATGGTGCAGATGGACAACGACCTGAAGCACTGCGAAAGCAACCAAAGAGTTTTTTAAGGCAAAGAAGTGGAATGTTCTGCAATGGCCAAATCAGTCACCTGACCTGAATCCAACTGAGCTGCATTTCACTTGCTGAAGAGAAAACTGAAGGGAAAATGCCCCAAGAACAAGCAGGAAGTGAAGACAGCTGCAGTAGAGGCCTGGCAGAGCATCACCAGGGACCAAACCCAGCGTCTGGTGACGTCTATGGGTTCAAGACTTCAGGCTGTCATTGACTGCAAAGGATTTACAACCAAATATTAAAAGTGACAATTTGATTTATGATTATGTTAGTGTGTCCAATTACTTTTGGTCCCTTAACAAGGTGGAGGGCACATATAAAATGTGTTGTAATTCCTACACCGTTGACCTGATTTGGATGTAAATATCCTTAAATTAAAGCTGAAAGTCTGCACTTAAAGCACATCTTAATTGTTTCATTTCAAATCCATTGTGGTGGTGTACAGAGCTCAAATGCTGAAAACTGTGTCAATGTCCAATTATTTATGGACCTGACTGTAACTACAACATCCTTCATTTGCTCTCTCTCAATTCCCACATTTCCTGTCTGCCTTTCTACTGTGTACTATTTAATAAAGACATCACTGCCAAATAAAAACAAGCTGGAATTCAAACAATGATGAGAATTCATATCAAGGGGAAATCAGCAATCTTGTGAGAGTGATGCACAGAGAACAATACTGCTCGATGTTAGCAAAACCAAGGAGCTGACTGTTGATTTTAGAAAGAAAGAAGGGCAAAGACACACATCTCCCTCTACATCAGTGGAATTGAAATGGAGCAAGCAACTGTTTTAGGTTCTTGAGAAGCAGCATCAGAGAGAACTGGTCATGTCATCTCTCATCTCAGCCCTGGTTAAGAAACAGTTTCTTAAAGAAATTTAAGAAAGCAAAGTTTCTGCCCCAAGTTCTTGTGAAATTTTACAGAAGAGTGACAGAAACCATCCTGACAGGAAGCATTAGGAAATGGCATGTTTGAACATGGCCCAGGATGGGAGGACTCTGCAGTGGGTGGTTGAAACAGCCCAGAATATCAGCGGTACCCTTCTACCAAGCATCAGTGAGGCGAGGTGCCTGCACAGAGCCCAAAGGATACTAAACCTGATACTGTTTACCCTACTCTGGCAAGTTTGGTTTGTGTAGCATAAAAGGAGCGCAACAAACACAAAGTCAACTTTGAACCTTATGTGTGGTTCATGAGCAATGTCAGTAGTTTATCATGTTTTCCTCCAGGATAAAGGAACAACTAGGTGAGATAGGAGGGCAAGTGACAAAGTAGGCAAACTTCCATGACACTGTGTATGTATGGAACAATTTAGCTGTCAGGATATTCTAATTAGGTAGTCTTTAGATGCCTTCTGAACATGTAAGAGCAAGGTAAGAGTACAACGGTCAGGAAACACAGAGCACAATGTCTTTGTTGATGCCAGTATAAGTTGATCCACCACTTCGGCCCACACAGAAATATCTCTTTTACCATTGGATGGAAGCCATGAGATTTAGCACATATATCCAAGGTTCCAAGAGGATTAAAAGTGTTGATGTACACTGATGTTTGGAAACAGGACAGGGGCATATCCCAACCAGGCACCATGATGTGCAGGTATATAGAACATGTATGTTGTCATTTTGTTTTGTGGTTGGTGAAAAGCACCAAATGCAGAGAAAGACTACATGTGTTTATAACAGTCTGCTATCTAACGCTGAAGTGACCGAAGGCAAATTGAAGGGCAAATGGGAGCATGCGGTTTCAAGTGGGTAATGACAGGTTGTTGGAGAAGGTGAATGTATCAGTGGTGCTTAAGAAGTATGTCAGAGAGACTGCCATTGTATTCTTGGACCACTCCTATAAATTTGCTTAGAATGATAGATAGAACAGCACTAAATTCTACTTCCAACCTTATGAATTACAGTTGACAACATCACCAACAATTTTGAGTAAAGTTCAGTAAAGTTTCCTCCTTTAAGTTAAATAAATGCATGATTTATAAATGGCGTAACAAATGTCGACTCTGCGGAATATATCAGTGTGTTTTTTTCTTTTGCAGAAAGCAGACCATGGCCAAAGAACATTCAATGAATGAAAAGTTCCTCTCTGGGGAACCCTTGGTTTCCATGTCCACAGAAAGTCATTTGGGAAGTAGGTATGCATGGTATTGATTTTCGACTGGGCAGATGAATTCCTGTAATGCAGTTTATATACCACACACACACACACACGCACGCACACTCACACGACATGAAAAGCTTTTTATTCAAGTTAATAGATCACAAATTGAAAAGACAAACAAACAAACAACAAAAACAAATTGAACCAGGGTTTTTCTTTTGGTTCTCTTGGATGTCATTCTCCAAATGTAAAATCTCATTTATATTTAGTCAAATGTAATCAGGATATGCTAACAGGATAATGACCAGATCCTCCAGTTCAGATCATCCAGGTTTGAATCATTATATGATGATGTGGTTTTTCTTTCTTTTAAATGGAAATATAGACATTAGTAAGTGACTGATACACAAAAGCAAAGAGGTTCCATACATACAAATTACTAATTACTAGTACAGGGGCCACCTTAAAAAAAAAAAAAGCGAGAATGAAGTTGTTAATTGATGACTTTTTTTTCAGAAATGAACGCCTTTATTCTCGTTAATTAACAACTTTTTTCTTATTAATCAACAAATTTATTCTCAGTAATTAATGATTTTATTCTTGAAATCTCAAAAGAAAAAAATGAAAAGACTTTTTTAATTCTTTAATGTGACCCTAATACTCCATCGTTGATTACAAGTGATGAAGACAAATTAGAAAGCAAGCAGTGTTGGAAGTATGTATTAATGTAATTTCGTAAATGTAATGTAATTACTTTTGTTAGGAAACAAGAAAGGGAACTATTTACTTTTTCAAAATTGCTTGTTACTCTTGTCTTACAAGAAAATAGTGGACAACTTCAGAGGATAGCAGACAAACATAGGCAATGTTCAATATGGAGAGCACTGTACCTCACTGGAAAATGAAAAGTAACCATTGAAAGTAACCATTACAATACAGTGTGACAAAAAACCTTAAATAATTGATAATACCTGTCTGATTGTCTCTTCTGTCTGACGAACCCGTCTTGACCGCTGACAGGTCAACCAAACTCTTACCCGATCTAACACTTTGTGATGTGATGATTAGATATTTTAAATTGTTTTGCCAGTGACATTTTTTAAATCACTTCACAATATGTATCTTTTCACAAAGCCCTTTATTATTTCTAGCAAACTATTTTATTGCCAACATGTCTTGTCTCTTTTATTATTAGTATTTGTCTTTCTGTTGGGGGTTTATTACTATTTGAACACACCAACCAATCATCTCAAGCTATACAACATAAATTTCAAAACAGCTGGGACGCTGTGTAAAACAGAATGCAATCATTTTTAAAACAAACTGCATTTAACAACAACAGTTCCATGAGGTATTCCCAAGCCATTCATTAAAATCCTTTGAACAATCATGCATTTGACAAAGTGGTGACCTCATCCCATCATTGATTGTGTATGGCCCTTTCATACCCAATCATGATACTATCACCTATTACTAATGAACCTGTTTACCTGTGGAATGATCCAAACTGGTGCTTTTCCAGCATAAAAATGTGTCTTTTGTTGCTCCTGTCCCAACTTGTTTGAAACGTGTTGCTGCCATCAAATTCAGAATATGCATATAATTACAATAACAAACACATATTAAAAGATTAGCAAATTACCACTATCACCACCAGCAGCATGTTTTATTTATGGTTTACACAGCGTCCCAACTTGTTTTGGAATCAGGGTTACCCCTTGAAAAACTTCTTGTGGGCTTTCCTATTGCCAACTCACTGAGGCACTGTTGTGCGTTGCTCATTTTTCAATTCATGCCATATGTAAAACTAGTCTTTCTCCTTTGCAGAATGTCACAGACAGAGACAAAAAAATATGTAAAGCTACTAGCACACAGGGGAATGTATGACAGGATGCATCACCCTGCATCAGATGATGTTTTTAAGTATATCCCTTATTTGTGCTTTAGATGTAACTGATTGTGATTTCAACACCTCGTCTACCTCAATGTCTGCACTATTGAAAAATCTGTTCCATCTATGAATAGGACCTGTGTGAAAGGCATATAAAGAGGGCTTAAGGTCAAAGAAGCAACTTGCATCTTGACAGCTGCCTTCTATACTGTTGACACTCTCCAAATTGAGTGGATACACTGTGCAGGGTGCATAATGGCATTAAGGCATTTTTCTTCTTCAGGTGAACCTGCATCCCGTTATAATTCCCAACATGTTAGTTACATTGTCAAACTTTCAAGTGTAGCCTACTGAACTACCAGACTTTTATGTGTGACTTTCATTGGTTCAAATCCAACAAATAATTCAATTATTTGCACCTCTAAAAATGAGCAAATCTAAAAATGAATGTATGCTGCTCACTGAGTCCACAGTCACTGAAAAATACTTCACGCGCTGCAGATATGGCAGCTTTTACTTTTTCACCCATCTGCTGCCGAATCATCTTCTTACATACAGTTGATGACAGACACAATGTGCTGCCTCTACTCTTCTTGTCATACTAAATTATTTGCTCAGGGAGGAAAGGGATCAAACAGAGAAATGACTTCCCAGAATACCAAGAATGTTGCCATTGTGTGGTGATCTAAGTAATTCATCATCACCAAAGAAAGGCAGCCGTCTTTCACTTAAAAACCTAATGACAGTTACAATGTGCTTCAGCACTTCTCACCAGTACTGCTTCTCTTCCTCCAGCTGTTGCCATGACAGCATGCATGCTGGACTGCCATATTGTCATGACCATGTATTTGATTGGATATATGTGGTGTCATGACCTGAAATTTTTTTTTTTTTTTTTTTTTAATCTTGTAAAAACTTCTTATAAAAGAAGATATAACGTATACATTTTTTTGTGCTGTTTGAGCTCCCAAGTGGGCGTGAACCCCTGGGCCATTGCCTCAAATGCCCATAGTATGTTCTAGCCCAGGTCCTATGCTCATTAAGTCCATGTTAGTGATGACAGAGGCATCATACTCGTTCTGTCCAATCAATCTACCCACAATTTTAAAAAAAAAAAAAAAAAAAAGAAATGTTTGTACATTCACATAAACTCACAACAATGACTCATCTTGTGCACAGATATTGAATAAAAGATCTCGTTATGGACCCAAGTGTCTGGACCAAAAATAGCCTCAGTGATGTCTTAAGTGTTGGTGGAGATTGCGATTCTCACATTACAGAAGCCCCAAACTTAACAGGCTATATTACATTTGACAGGTTTGAATCTTTTGTTTATTTTTGCACTGAGAACCTGCAGCGCATCTAAAAAGACAAATACTGTGTCCTTAATCCTTGCTTTGTGCTGACCTTCTTTTAAGTAAGATGTACAGTATGACGCACGTTTCTATAGAAGTAGCAGCTTATCTATGCGTCTGATGCAGCATGACCAGCATGCCGTCTTAAGCAGCTATCCAGATGGAGGAATTGGTTTCACACTTTGACTAAAAAACACAGACATTGCTGAAAGCGATGTACTGCTGAAATGGTTTTGTGACAGCCCAAAGTGTGGTGTTATCCTCCTCAGAATAAATACGGCGCAGATAAGACAGCGGGGATCTGTTGGAAATATTAGGACATAAGTATATCTGTGTGACGGCGAGCCACTACTTCTATGTCCCCAGTGCTTTACAGATCAACATACATAAGTTCAAAATGCAGGAAGTTCTTTACATGTAAAAAGCCTATACTGAGTGGCTTATACTTGATAAGCTCCTCTTCCATGGATATTAAAGCTGAGTAATTCAAGATTTCACACACTCACTAAAACATTCAATGTTTGTATCTTATTTTTTCCATGCCAGCTGTCCTATTTTTAAAAAAGAAATGTATAAAATACAAAACAGAACACAGAAAAATAAAAATGACATATCTACACCACAGTTTATTACAGCTGATTCCTCTATGTCTGCAGAATTTGACTGGTCATACTCCCTAACCTTGGCCTAACTCCCACTCCCACTCACTGATACTAATACGTCAGTGTCATGACCTTGCTTCCAAAGATGGCTGATGGGTGATCTAACTGCTGACCTGCAAGATGGTCGAGAACAAGTTTGTGCTAGTCGGTCACAATAGCTCTGCTGACACAGTTTAGTCAGGGGATGTGTTTGTACCATTGACTGGTGCCTCATAACTGACTTCAAACCATGCCTCATTTGTGGAACAGTTTGTAATATGTCATGTGATACAAATTATTTGGCATCATATGGTCAGTATTATTTTGTGGTACAGATATGCATTTTGTTTTGTTAGTGACGTGCTTCAATAATTATTGATATGATTATCCAGATTGCTGAGAGGATGAACTCTAACAACTTTGGTGATCTCCTGGCTTTTCCTGAGTTAGAGTAATGTAATGTACAAACACTCATAACTCAGATACAATGTAGTTTAATGACTTTGATCTGGTCTGCTGACTTTTCCTCTAGTGCCACCACATGGATCTTTTACACTGAAAAGGTTAAATGGTGTGGGGGATATTTTCTTGGCACACTTTGGGCTCCTTAGTACCAACTGAGCATCATTTAAACGCCACAGCCTACCTGAGTATTGTTGCTGACCATGTCCATCCCTTTATGACTACAGTGTACCCATCTTCTGATGGCTACCTCCAGCAGGATAACACGCCATGTCACAAACAATGACTTCACTGTACTCCAATGGCCGCCACAGTCACCAGATCTCAATCCAATAGAGCACCTTTGGGATGTGGATCACATCATGGAGGTGCAGCCAACAAATCTGCAACAACTGCATGATGCTATCATTTCAATATGGAGCCAGATCTCTGAGGAATGTTTCCAGCACCTTGTTGAAGCTAATCCACGAAGAATTCAGGCAGTGCTGAACGCAAAAGGGGGTCCGATCCGGTTCCTGTCAAATTATCTGGACACAACTAGCACACTGACTAACATACCACTTTGATTCTGAGTTTGATCATAATCCCAACCTATTTATTCCAACAGGTGTGACAGAGTCTGGCTCTGTAGGTGGGGTCACACGACATGTATATGTCACCTGTATATCCTATATGTATATAACCTGCGATTCAGAATCCTGTTGTTTTTTTGTTTTGTTTTTTTTGCACAAAATTTTTACAAAGTCCCAAATAGACCCCAGTTGCTGTTGAGGAAGATATACACATAAATAAAAAAAGAAAAAAAAAAGAAAAATAGTTGCTGACAGAGTGGTTTAGATAAAAGTACTCCTGTTTAAAGTTCAGTTCAACGAGCGTGTTGTCTTTTATTTTATTTCATGCTATGAATTAAATAAAAAATAAATAATATTAATAGATGCATTCTTTCCTGCAGATGGCCACATGGAGGGGGACTTCATAGTGTTCATGTTACTTGACCCCGAGATTTAATGAATGCCTGATTGATTAACAGGATGCACCATTAATCATGTTTCTCAGTCTGTCAGAGAAATAGCCAGCCAGTAGTGTTTCAGTAGAACTGAAGAAGCTTCTTGGATGAGAAGTTAAACGTCTTCAAGAATCTACAACCAAGTCCAGTTGCCATTGATTCAGCCCTTATTTGAAAACCATGACCTTCACAGACGTTCAGTCTGTTCAGTTCGTGTTTGTTTGTTTTGTCCTGTGTTCTTTCAGAGTCCCCTGATGGCAGCGCTGAGCATGAATCATGTCTGAAAATCTATTTCAATCTCTCATAAAATAAATGTCACAGTTCCTGTTCTGTAATTATCTTCTGTCTTATCTTTAGATTTTTGTCACAATTACTATGACATTAATTGTAACATGTGCATCAATATACTCAAAATACTACTACAGTACACCTACAGTATACTTGTGTACTACAGAGTACATCCTAAACCCAAGTGTCTCTTGCTTTGACTTGCTTATTCTTTCCACCACCTCTCGATTTTTTTCCCATTTATGTAGGACAGCTTTTCAATTCTGAGACGTAAGTCAACTCTGTAAGGGGGGGGGGGCGGGTAAATCGAGATCAATTCAAACTAATTTGGAGGGACGTCATCCCCATTAGACAATAAAAAGCACCATTCGAAGTTTTTACTCTGAAATTGATGAAACATTTTCATAAATTACTTAAAGTTGCTAGAAAATGTTTTGAAGGCTAATATTGTGATTTTCTGATTCTGGTTAAACAGCATCAGCGGTTTCATAATAGGTCAAAATAGCATTGTAAGTGTGTGCAAATCCAACTGTTATCTACAATTTGGATTGTTTTTCTCGTTTCCCTCCGCAGGCTGAGTGTGGAGAGCAACTGTGGAGCCAGGGAGTCAGTCAGGTGCCACGGCTACAGAGCTGCAGTAAATACAGAGAAAAAAATATCTAGTGCACTCCTTACAATATTCTATAAGACGTTCTTTGAAATAGAAATGGCTAAATACAGTATAAAACAACTCCGTCTGCACAGCCTCCTACATTCCAGCCTGTGTTTGGCTGTAATACAATAAAATTTATTTTGAATGTTTCTCTCAAACCACAGTATTTAACTATTGATTATTTTGACTGTTAAACTGTCGGCTCAGTAGCCTTAGACTACTTAACTTAGCATTAGTTATGTAACTTATTTACCAACTGGCAAGGTAACCCAGTGTTTTCAGATGGTGCTCCTGAGTACCTAGCCTTATTACCAACACACAACATAGACAGTGGTGCAGTTGACATAAATAACACACAGTGGAAGCACAACATTGTCACAGTGTAAGCAGCTAAGTTACCAAAGGAGTATGAATGTGTCACACTGCCGGTTTGTCAGGTGTTAGCTGGGACGATGTAGATGAATAGTCTCTATGTAAGAGGTTTCAGATAGACAACTTTCCACTCCATTTAACAGTAGGTACTGCATTCCTAAAAAACAGGAATGGTCACATTTATCCATAGGAATTATCACTTTTTTATTTCTCATTTTATCAACCAATCAATATTCTAATCTGCAAATATAAAAAAAGAAAAAAAAGATATATGAATCATGCATTCTATATTTTACAGACAATATCCTATATAACCATCTGTGAAGGATCATCTCTTATTTATTATCTTCTGTAAACATGGGCATTTAGACAGATCAAAGTGACGTATATGATGATACAAGTTTTCTAGGTCTAATGCCTTCCTGCCCTAGCATATGCAGGCATATGGTTAGATCTTCTCAGACACTTTCAGGGAAAATAGCACCCTCACATTTATTTGTATCTTTCAGTGCAGATGCTGGGAAAGGATGTTGATTCCATTTTTCCAGATCAGCACTCTTTGTGATATATAAATCTGGTATCTTACAAGACATTATTCAGATAACATATCTGGACAACAGTATCCTTCAGTAGAGAGACATATGTGATCGATTGGACATCCTGTCCTCGCTCTGCATACGTGCACACTATGGAAATGTGATACCTAGCCTTCAATTCTAACCTATTAGGCTACAGATAAATAATACAATGTTAGCATCAGAGAAATCAGTTTCTGTGGGACCTGTGTCAGACCCTAGCTCTTTTCAGACATGGGCCTGCTAAATCTGTATGGCAGATCAGTGAAAATGATATAATCACATTTCATTGTATCTCTCACTATATACAGTTGCTTGAAAATCTGCTGATGCCATTTTCTAGATATGTGGTGTTTGTGATGTGTAAATCTAGTATTCTAAGGCATATGTTACAGAAATCATAGCCAGACAGTGTCATGTATAAGCATCCGTGGTGGATCAGATCTCCCTGTATGCTCTTTGTAAATGTTATGGACATGTGACAGATCCATAAACTTCTATATAATTGGGTCTTTCAGGTAATACAGACAGTACGGCCATGCTATCAGAGCTTGAGAACTTCATTTTGAAATTTGGTTCAGTGATGAACTTGCTACTCTCTTTTTAAGGATCTGGTTCATCGCAGAATTTAAAAAACAGAAACGGCCCAAATCATTTACTAAATTTATTCCACTTAAGCGCTTTCACCTTGTGCTATTTTGCTTTTTCAAGTGCTCTTCCATTAAAAGTCTATGCCTGCCTGTGTGTCACAGCAACATATTCCTGAGGACAGCTGCCAATGACAGTGGATTCTGAGTTGGAGCCGTCATTATAAATCTCTAAATTGCCCCGCACCTGTCAACTACCACAGCGGATTCACAACTTTCCCCTGGGGGATAATGATAGCCTTGGAAACTGATAAATGTAAGGGGCGTAATCAGGCCCACCACCTCACCCAGCCTGGTCTATTCTGAGAGGTGCAAAGGAGCCTGGGAGGGGGCCTTGACAGACCTCAGGTAGATAAATAAAGAGAGGATCCTCTGCAACCTTGTCTAGCCCTCCACCCCACTCCTCACATTATAAAGACATTCAGACAGACAGACTGATTTTTTTCAGGGTGAGGTTCTGTGTGAGCTGGTGGGTAGAACAGTTTCTGATAGATTCTTCACAATATTGTCCTTGTCAGGATGGAAAATCCTCTAAAACAGCATTTAGAGCTGCTTGGCACAGGAAAACTCAAAGTGAAGCCCATACCAATGAGATTCTCTCAGCTGCACCTTCTTGTAGTTGATTTTGTCTTTTCAGGTCCTTTACATTTTACCGAAGATTCAGACTAATGCTAGTTTTATCACTCATTGTGACTGAACTGCAATTAATGCTGAACAGTTTAAACTACAAAATAGTAAACAGAAAAAAATGCCCATGAAAATTAGTGCAAGGTGATTTTGTTTCAGTCCAGTCCAAAACCCAACTATACTCAACTAATCAAATAACACAAAACAGAGAAAAGCAGCAAATCTAAAAATTGCAGAAGCTACAACCAGGGAATGTGTGGCGTTTTGTTTTAAAAAATGACTCAAATGATTATTTGGTAATCAGAGTTGTTGCCAACTGGGACATCCTGGCAGGATGCATAGAGAATAATGGAGGATGCACACCTGCACTGTCCACAGTTGAGTTTTAGCTAGAAGCCTTTGTAACACCTCTCCCTCTCCCCCTGTTTTCTGCCTCTCTACACTGTCAACTGTCAGATAGGCGTGTGATGCACAGAAAGTGGTGTTGCACTCAATCTTTTCAGCACTAGACTCACACAACTGGGATCTTCTTTTTATAGTCAGGTAGTTTGAAGAGGTTTTAAGCAAATCCCCAGTTTAGCCAAATTAATGTATTTGAAAATGAGAGACGACAGTAAAATCGTCTGTTTTAAACATCCATCACATTTAACGGCCCCACTTCCTGGAGTTGTGCATACACAGTTTTCTGGTACAATGAGGAATTATTAGTGACACTTTAAGTGCATTCACTCAAAAATAAATAAATAAATAAATATAATCAAAAATGTGATAATTTTATAATTGTTATCACTTTTTGGAAAAGCACTCTTCCTTCTTTCTAACCATCTCTTCCTCCCTGTCTGGTTTGGCCTCGCTGATGTTTAACTCTTCTAATCTGCAGCTGGGATCTGAAGATCTGCTGGATGTATTGCTGCTTATCTCATAGCTCAAATCCCGCTGTGAGTCAGTGTATGTGTTACAGTGAATGAGACAGTGTGCATAAGGGGAGAGTATGAGTGCATGAGTATGAGTGTGGAATGTACAAGGATTAATATATTCCACTGGCACTGGCTGCCTTCAGCCTTGGTCTCTGAATGTTAAAGTCTCCACTTTTATCTACTGCAGGTTACAAGTATGTTTTCTTTTGCACAGCACATCACAGCTGCCTGCTTTAAAGTTGCAGTCCCGTAATTTCACTACCTAAATGTTATTCTTTTTCCATAAGCAACAAAACAATTAAAACAAAACATATTATTTGTGCTATGGTTCTTCATGCTCCATGGTCACAATATCTTTCTTTTATGCCACTGTTTCGTTTGCCTTACTGCTTTACTGCCTTTGAATTGCCCCCGGGGACAAATAAAGTTTTTGGAATTGAATAAGCAAATAGACAGTAATCAAATGAAGAAAAATCTTTACCATTTTGTCAACACATACAGTATGTCTGGTGACGCATGGCTGAGCAATGAATAAGCAGGTGGCCAGGCAAACTGCGATCCTGTGACACAGAGAAACAAAGTTAAAGGTGGACAAACACACAGCGATAACTTGAATACACGATTCAAGGAGCCAAGACGTAATCTACCAGTGACACTGAGAGCAGAGTTGATGAGAAGATGGATTGCAGGTGTATGGCTTACATATGCTCAATGTAATGTGAATGTAGCGTTATGCTAGACTTATTGAGGTGTGTCAAAAAGGTGTATGGGTAAAACTGCCTTCAAATGAATGACAAGAACTTGTCAAAAATATGCTTAAGCAAGGTTAATGCATTTTAATAGACAATGAAATGCCTTTGCCAAGCTGATCATGATGGACAATGCTTTTGACACACATCTCATGTTCCAGAGAAAGTTTGGCTGCTGATTTCCCTAGCCCACCCCCACCGCCCACCCTCCTGGCTCATCAGCATGCTGACGTGGTCTGCTTCCTAATGCCTGGATACACCCTTATTTGGACCCAAGGTTAGCTCTCTGACATTTTGAGCTGATTAAGAATTTGCCTGGGCTGTAACCTTTGCGTGGCGTGAATCCATTGCAGTCATTGCATTAGTGCTTCCATTATCATGTAGTCACATCTAATCTCACCTGGAGCTCGGGGGCCATCCTCGTGGATGGGAGGCAACTAAAAGCCTCTTAATGTATGTGGGGATCATTTGAATAAGGCTCAGACTCACAGATAGGGCTGAGGGCGAGGCATTTAGCTAAGGCTAAATCATATCAATATCATTTAAAAAAAATTCCTAATTTCCAGCTGAATTACACCTCATTTTGCTTCTGCTTAATAAGTTAAATGAGATTGTAAGGAAAAAGGTGCAAGTACTGTAAATTCTCTAATCGTGGAGGGAGCCTGTATTCACCTCTGCAGAGATAAGCAGGTCTACAGTTGAAGCATACTTATATCACAGTTCCTAATACAATGCACCAATGTTTTATCACATTTTTGATTTGCTGATTCTGTTTTTCCTTAAACTGAATATTTTCTCCACTTTTACTCGTCTTGATAAGTTCAGCATTAATTCCATCAGTGTAAAAACAAAGTTTACTTGCTAACACAGGTCGATCCAGAATCATTCTCATTTTCGCTGCAGGGTTTTACAGTGAATCATCTGAAGTAAGTGTTGAGTTTACTGACATCAATCAAAAAGTGGCCAAAGCAAACAAAATGGAATTATTTAATGAATGTTAGTCATATAACATACAGCAAGTTACACAATGGGTTAAGCCATGTTCAGAGCAAACATCACCAAGACTTTTAAACCAAGACCTACTCATAATGTTTTTCTCTAACTGAAACTGTAAATTCCTTCTTTTCTTTTGAAGTATTATATGTTTTCTTTTTTTTTTTTTGTTTCTATTTTCTTATTCAGTATTTTCAAAGAAATGTTCTACTGTTTCCCTGTACAATCAATAAAAAGCACAAACCAATAATGACCATGGAAATCTCCCTTGTTATAACACTGACCAAGCCAGTCTCTAGAGCCATACACCATTGTATTTCCTAACAGAACACAGGGGGAGCAGCCACTGAGAGAACAAAAGCCTCAGCCATATAATGGTTTGCAGTTCCAGCGGTGGATCGAGGGAGATGTCAGCAGGGAGATGTGTGAGTGTGAACCCTGCCGCTCTGGAATGTAAACTGTGCTTAAGGGTTCTGCCCCACGACAAAGAGAAAGCTTCTTCTTCTTCCAGGACACCTGTGACCCCGCCCTCGCTCGCAGCCCTCATCAGCCTTTCATTTGGATCCAGCACACCTCCCCTGGTGCCTCTCCGCTTCCTCTGAGCTGAAACCAGGCAAGGCTGTAAGTCAGAAAGCCCCGGGACCTAATCTGGTGTGAGCTCTCCCTTTCTTTTTGTATTTTTTTATTGGCTCACTCGTTTTTTTATTAATTCCCTTGCTCTTTTGTATCTGTATGCCCCAGAGACATTAACAAGAAAATTCACAATTAAAAAAAAGACAAAATCCACATTCACATACTGCACAGGTCCACTTTATCTGCTCTCTGGAAGCAGACAAGGTCCATGGATAATATTAAACAATATTCTCTATTTGTCATCATTCATTTTGATGAATATAGATAGTCCTTCAACATGATTGCTCGAATGATGACTTGGGTGATGGTTAGTGTATTTTGACTTGATGTATCTATCTTGACTTGGAACATATCTAACTTGACTTCAGACTCACCCATCTCGACTACTTAGGACTTTCCTATCTCGGCTTGCAACCTACCCTCTCATGAAGTTCTTGAGATTCCTCCGGCAACTCAAACCAAGAACAAGCCCTATTAGAAATCTCATCCATCCCACCACTCTGAAGAGCATGTCAGTTGTGGGCCAAAGAAAGGGGAAGACATACAGAAGATGTTCCAGCAAGTTATACTTTCTTCCAGTCAGCCAATCAGTGAAAAATATATCAACTCATTTTAACTTATAACTCTACACCATCTCACTGGACTAGTCAGTGTAATTTATGAAAAATGCTCAAATTGAGTGAGTTTCATCCAAGTCAAATTACCTGTAGAAGGTATTATGTGATAGATGGAGGCACAAATGAACAAGCATGCAAATGGGACAGATCCATAGACTGTATTTGTTTTTGTGGTTTCACTGTGGGAAAAAGAACTAGCAAAAGTGTAGTTGTAGGCTTTCATTCACTTAAAAGTGCTGCTTTTAGATCACCTTCAAATGAATCTAAATATTGTCGAAAGGTTCAAAGTTGAGAGATACTGTGGCTTGCGATGACTCCTGTCCTCTTCACTCTCTTCAAAGGGCTTTTTTTCTCTGTCACATTTTACCTCTACTTCAGTCAGTAAGAAAAATAGCAAATTGCCCTGCTGCAGTGTTCACTGCACAGTGCTCACTTAGTTCTTGGTTCCGTCTTTTGTAGAAAGTGTGTGGATGTATATTCTAGATAGAAGCAGGCAGTAAGCATTGCAAAAAGGTGTATGCTTAAAACAAACAGCATATTGAATCTGGGAATCTTCTCTCTGTTTTGTGTGATTTTGTCAGCAAAATGTTTCCTGTCTTAACCCCAGGATAGACTGTATTGCTCCCTCTCCGCTCACTTCAGCCACTGTGTGTGTGTGTGTGTGTGTGTGTGTGTGAACGGTCAGCACTGCAAGTCACAGGAGTGCATGGCCACAGCACAGCCAACTGTTGTTGGCAAAGCGTGTGATGATCACATTAGAGAAATGAAACAGCTGCCTGCTGGAGGGAGGTGGAGGCAGATGTTAAGAGGCAGGTTCCCAGAGGGCAGAGAGGATTAGCAGGTTAGGAGTATGCACTTTGGTCTCTGCTGCTGTCACTTTACTTGTATTATTGCTCCTGACAGAATGTCACTTCCAGGTCTTTAATATTAACCCCACTGCTGTCCCTAAAGGGAGTTTACTATTTGTTTGGGCTGGTTTTATACTAATGCATACATCGGTCTCTCAGTCTCTCTCTCCTTCTCTCTCTCAACCCAACCAGTTGTGACAGATGGCTGTTCATCGCTGAGTTTTTCCTCGCCACTGTCGTCAAGTGCTTGCTCATGATGGGAACTGTTGGGTCTCTATAAGTAATATTATAAAGAGTATGGTCTAGACCTGCTCTGTATGTTAAGTACCTTGAGATGACTTTTGTTGTGATTTGGCGCTATACAAATAAAACTGAATTGAAATAGAATTGAATCAGACTGGTATATATTGAATGATGTTTAATTTTTAACGTTTTGATGAAAACATTTAAAATCTTTAGCATGTAAATTCAGTGGAGCATGTTAAAAACAACTCAGTAATATAAAGCATATTGAGAAGGCTGATATCAAAATGTTTTACGATATGTTAGACATATTCTGTTCTTCTATTGGAGTTGCTATTATGCCATTTTATCTTTACTGGAAATGTAAATAATGCCGGGTCTCTGTATTTAGCTGCTATCTTTATGAATGCAAAAAAAAAAAAGTTTGCTTTTGATCCTTGCAATTTGTCTATACAGCCTACGTAGCAAAAGCAGAGCTGCAGCAGATGCTTCACTGCACCATCTGTGTCTACACAGGATGTGTGAAGACACTGTGTTTATGTATCACCCATGTTTTGGCAGCACTCAGAGCCCAATACACAATCACTGGAGTTACACTTCAAAACAGAAATCATGGACTTGAAGTGTAAAAATGTGCTTTGGGTCACATTTACTAGTGAGTATCTTTTGTGTCAGACAAGCGTGAGATGGATGACTTAAAAACACAACTGAAACGGTGCAAGGAGTCGAACAGCATATGCATTTTTGTTAGCTGGAAAAGAGGGAGACCTGAGCAGGAAGGCTGATGTGGGTTGTTCAGAGTCTGTGGCAGGCTGCTGTCTGGCTCAGTGGGACTGTCTGCTCTGCCTATGATAGACTGCTGATGTAACCGTTTTAATCAAGATATGATTGGCTGTATCAAAATGAGGTCTCCACCTGCATAGACCAAAAAACAAAACAAGTAAATAAATATAACTGTAAATTTCAAAAATTGATATGCTATAGAAAATGAAGCTAAATGCTGTTTAATTTCTTTCGTCAGCTTTTCCTGCTTCTCCTTGAGGAGCTGGAGCCAGTGTTAGCTGATGCTGGGTGAGAAGGCCGGTACACGCTGGATAGGTCACTTGCTACAGGGACAGAAAACCATTCATGCTCACATTCTCACCTATGGGCAATTTAGAATCTCCAGTTAACCGAACCTGAATGTATTTGGACTGTGGGAGGATACCAGAGCAACAACAGGAAACTCACACCGGCATGCGGAGAACATGTAAAGTCCACTGCTCAGCAAATTGTAAGCCAAACCTTCTTGCTGTGAGGCGACAGTGCTAACCACCAAATGTCAGTTGGTCTTTAATTCCTGCAGTAGAACATATTCATCCTAGAATCTTAGGAAGATGTAAATTGTGAATCACTGCTGATTTGATTTTTTTTCCAGTTCTTTTCAAAGATTCATTTACTGCCTACGTCTCTGTTCAAATGCACCTATATACAGCAGCAAAAGAACGCATCTCACCTGTCTGCAGTGCATTTAGTCTGTTTGTGGTCCAAGCTGTCATGTTCAGTTCATATCAAAACTAGCTATTATGATTGTGTCTGTGCACAGTCTTTAAATAAGCTTTTAAGGAGTGAGTTGTATCACAGCCGACAACAGCGAATGCTCTACTGCTAAAGGCTGATTCAGTAAGTGATGATGAGTCAGTTCATTCAGTTTAATTTGATGACAGAAAGCCTAAATAAGAGTTTCCACCAAAGTCATTATGGTTCAGCATCTGGGAACCATGAATGTTTGTACCTAATTTTGTGACAAACCATTCAATGGGGATGTGCTTGATAAGTGAAGGTTTTGAGCTGCAGGTTGTACCGACTAACTGACATTGCCATCCCTATAGCCCTGCTGCTGGCTGGCTGGCGAAATATGGACAGAGTGAGCCCAGAAGTCTGTGTCAGTAGCTGTTGTCTTGCAGCTAGTAACCACTGTGTTATGTTGGTTAGACACTCATACACAATACAATACATGTAAAATAGGACTATCACTGTCTTTGTCCATGCTACATGTGATGCATTTGTGTTTGTCCTTAGGTACCACTGTACATCAGTGGTTCCTGACATCATGCTCAGATAACAGATTATACTCGCTGATCCCCCAAAAACTGCCCATAAGTAGCAAAAACAACCAAAATCAGCTTTCACTTACCATTTGTTAAGTATTCTAGTGAAGCCATTAGCCACAGTTCACTGACATGCAGAAACATTATATTGACCTAATGAGATGCCCTCAGTGCGCTTGTGAAAGCAGGAGAGCTGTCCAGGCAGCTCCAGTCAGTCAGAAAACACTGCAGTGTCAATCAGCATGCAGTTGTTTGTCCCTGTGTGCAGGGGCTCTAAAAAGGCACAAATTAATAATTCAAGGTCCTCTCAATCTCATCAGGTCACCAGGTCATTGCCTTTGTTCAGTGGGTGGAGGTTTAATGTGGGTGTGGGTATGTATACAGTATGTGTGTGTTATTATCAACAGAGATGAGATTACAGTTTGGTGTGAAAGATGAAAGAAAGCTTAAAGAGAAACCTCTACTGTCCCTCTCCACTTACTGACTGTGCTTGGGGTGAAGTCAGTCTGTCTGGCAGACTGAATGTGAGGCTGTCTGCACAACAAAGGTATCAGTTTCATTCAGAGGTGGCCGTCAACATGTCTGCTGTATGAGTTTCACATTGGCATGGACACTGTCAGGAGGAAGTCTTAGAGGAAACACTCAAAGCAGAGCATTTAAAGATGACAGGTGTTTTCATGCTGTCAATCAAACAGCCAGACCAAAAGGCAAAGAAATGATCCACTGCTGCATTTTGCTTCTGGTCCAGTTACTGTTCACGCTGACTTTTTACAAAGGAGGAGTAAACATGAAGTTACACAGACTGATTGGAGAGTTTTGGTGATTGTGTCATCAGCGCTTCATCAGGACCCACATGAGGAAATCAATTTCCGGTGATTGACAGAAGTTTATGCAGCACTTTAATGATGGGTATATTAATGTTTCTTTGGTGTCACAAAGCTCATGAGGATATAACTGATTATAAGCATTAGTAGTGTTTATTAGACTGCAAATCAACTGCATGTTATGAATAATGACTGCAGGTAAAGACAGATCAGAGGGAGGCATCTTGTACAGTAATGTCACACACTTTTTAATGGGCTTAATAAACTGACAAAGTACACAGAGTAGAATATAGCACAGCGGTCTTAACAGCTTTTTACCTGTTAATCAGGTAAATTAGCCACACTGACGAGCATACATATTACTATGGTTACCAAATGATTTGTATAAATATATAGGTTTACATGGCTTGTACAGATCAAGTCTATTTCAAATTCTAAACGCTTCATGGTCAGCAGATGGATTTTTATTTTTGAAATCATGCTAAAATGACATATCTCCTAATTATAAACCCTTGTGGTTGACTTGTTGGCTTTCACACCACAAATGAACCTTGACAGCGGACCGAGACCAGCGTTTTCAAGCGGACTTGGTTTGGGTGCTTAGTCCACACCGGTGTTCTACTGACATCATTCACAGCAGCCCACATGAACTATATTATCTGGACAAACAGACCCAAGTTCATTTTAACAGAACCAAACAGATTAAAATGAGTATATCATTATTATTAGATTTATTTACATTTTATTTAAATGTAAACTCAAACTTTAAACTTATCCTATAGACTTTCTTTAATAATGAATCATCTGATTTTTTTTTTAACAAAAATATTGTGTAATGAGGTATTGATTGTAGGTTGCTCTTTACTCTACTCACTAATCTTTCACTAATCTTTACAGTGATGATCTCATACCAGTTATCATAATCTACATTTACATGTAAGAAGAAGGAATAGGGATTACATTTGTGGAGACATCAGCAGCCAATCAGTTTATCCAGATTAAATTTTTTGTTACCGTTGCACTTTAGCATTTCAGAGCTATGATGAGATGAGATGATCAATGTGTGCTGAAAAGTAGGAAAAGGCTGAACTCTCACCTGAGTATAATAGTAATAATGTTTGCAATTTGTTGAATGAAATCAGATTCAGTAAAGCTTTCACCCTAAACCTTCAGAGGCAGAGGAAAGAAAATGTGTTTTTAAAGGCGTAAAATAACAGAGTTTGATCTAATCTGCAGTCATTTTATAACAGTTTTTATCTCTGTTGGAGACACACAGTGGGACAGTCTACAGAATCCAGACCTGTTCTTCCTGTAGGACATGAAATAAGGTGAAACCTGCAGTAACAAAGACAAAGACAAAATGTGACTCCAGGCTATACCCAGAACATTTATATATGGCATTAGATCCTTGGTATAAAATATTGTTTGACTTTGTCTAGTTACACTGAGTGCACAACAGCTTTCTATTCTTTATGGCTCTGTGATATAAGCATATGAACAAGTGTAATATAACATAATATTAGGCCTAAAACATGCACTTCCCCTGTACTTCCATGGACCGCAACATCAGACCTGTTTGAATCGCTGAATGAAGTGAAGATGTGGGCAGAAACACCAATTTAAGCCAATTAACTTCATTCATTTAGAAAAGCTACAGAATAAATATTCATTCATTTAGAAAAGCTACAGATGGCTCTAAAGGTCCCTGTAGTTTTGTGTCTGTGTGCTGTTCCTCATGGCAAATATTGTATTTATTAGATTCCAGCTCGTTTCGCATGCGCTGACTTCAGAGGGAAACATACACGTTGAATGGGTCTTTGATATGCCCTACAGATTTCATGTGTCTGAATCCAGCTCAAAACAATGTAAACACTTAGGAGTTATCAGGCAACACAATGTGGCAACAGTCAGCCACCCATCCGACTAAACATTGTTGCATCTCCTGGGAGAGGCTTTTAGGGCCTTTCAAGATGTTTACTTCCACTGACAGCAACTATTCTGCCGCTCAGCCACAGAGAGTTACAGTAACAAAAACTGAATTATTCACCACAGTAAAAAGTGACAGCATTCATTGAATATTATTTTCAGAGGAGAACAATGGTGTTCAAAGGCTTATGAAGACAAAAACACACCACGCAGTCCCTCATCCTCTGCTGTACATGTAAACACTAAACTTTTACATTTGCACAAGAGCTTAAACTCTTAAGTATGATCCTGCAGGAATTCACTGCCTGTGCTTTCAAAAGCAGTGCAGTCCATGATGAATGGCAAAGCTAGTCAGGTGACAATTATGATGTTGCTTATAGAACTGATGGGACTAGTCCAACCAAGCAGGCCTTTGTTATCTTTTCAAAGAGAGATAAGAGGCCCACAGCCAAACATTACTAACAAGCTGCAGAGGCTGTGGGTTTTTTTGGTTTTGGTGGTTTTCTGCTTATTTGAGACAATTCTTTTATTTCATCTGGTTGGGTGAAAAGGGAGCAATGCTGAGGATATCTTAAAATTAAAACAGCTTGTAGTCGACCCTCAATAAACCATCTTCAAATGAGTTGGGAGTGGATGCATTTCACGCGCTTAGATCCCTGATCCCTCTCCAGATGAAACTCCTCAGCCCGCCCTCCAAGAGGGGTTTAACTGCAGACCCTCAGGTCTGTTATCCAATGGGAGGAACATGAAGTCCCCAGAAAATGAGCTGTGTTACTTCCTTTGGTGAAATGAAAGCATGAAAGTAAACATGTTCAGTTTTGCTGTGCTTACAATTTCTTTCTACTGATGAACAGAAGGTAACATCAGTTTCTGTGTAGAAGATGTGTTGGGCAGATGCTCGAGTTGACTCTCTGGAAGCAGGAGACAAGCGAATAGAGGGAGACATTGCACATTATACATGTGTTGGTGCACTGAACAAAGCAAGCCCGCCACCTTCACCTTCAATATGCTGTTGTTATCATGTCTTTAGAACTTATTGTCAATAAGCTACAATAGAAAGTAGATTTTCATCTTCTTCAGAGCAGCATGCAAAGAGCTGAAAACGTCTTTGTTAAAAAATAAGCTACAGTAAAAGAAAGTGTGTGAATGTTTACCAGTATCACAAGTTTCTCCCTCTGCCTTTTTTTGTAACTAATGCTAGCATTTTAATATTAGTAATGTGTGTAAAAAAAGAAAAAGTGTCTGACTTTGACACTAGAGACTTGTTTGGCATGGTGTCCAGCTGATAGAGGCACCAAATCGTAAAATGGTCACATGCGTAGTTTTCAAAGACAAATTTGTTATATAGGTATGAAGACTTACATTTCCGACATCATCAGGTACAGAAGGAGGAACCGAACACAGACAGCGAAGGTGTTTTACACAGGAGGCATTTCAGCTGTGTCTTGCAGTCTCACATCTCATGCCTGTCCACATATGCCACATGACTCCAGTTTTATTTAAGCTGCATATGTATAACTGTAAGCTGCAATGCATTTTTATACTTCAAGTCTATTTTCTTACTTTTTATGCATGTAACTACAGTGATTGAGTGCAGCCAAAAGGCGGCTAAACTATTGAACTAGACCTATTACTGTGCCTAAATGCATCCTAGATAGACACACAGGGAGGACTAAAGCCGCTGCTGCTGCTGCTCTGCTGACATGCTGCCTTCACTACACACTCTGTGTGGACACTGAGTCACTTTTTCAACAGCCATTTGTGTCATTTTGGAGGGCAGTGACAAATATATAGATGAAAGGGAGTTCTGTCTGTTTCAAATGTAGAAGTGTAATAAAAATGCTGAAATTCTAAAGAATGATCACACAAATTCTCATAACCTCAATATTAAGGAACGTGACATATGTGATATTTGTAATTTGTAATAATTTGTGATATTTGTGTTATCATTCATATATATATATATATAACATATACTTTTTAAATTTCATTTTTTAATTTCATAACTGTAAAGTCCTTTTTGTAATTCTGCTCACGGAGCATCACATGGATTCTGTATCTGTTTGTCTAAGGGCTGCAAAAGACAAAGCTATGGTTTAACTATGCACCCTGATATTGGTGTCCAGGGTTAGGGTTAGGGTTTTTTTTTCCAGATAAATTCGAATAGGTTTATTTTTTTTTCTAAAAAGTGAGTGATAGTGGCACTGGTTTTCATCTTTCCTCTTCAATGTTTCTCTTTTCCACCGAATGTCATGCAACATTAACAGGATGATGACTGATGCCTCTCAGTAGGATGTTCATCAGTTATGCATTAATATGTTTTGCGTCTGCTAATACCATTTTTCTCTTCTCTCCCCCAAATGATCTGACTCCTGATAAATCAAAGCCAGGATTTCTTATACTGCCGCGCTGTAATTCATATCGTTTCCCCATAATCATAACTCATGCTGTCGCCATAATTAGTTAACTGTGTTTAATCACACACAAAATTGATCCCTGGATAAGTAATGTTTCTCGAAATCCTTTCCCAACTGTGATTCTGTTGCCAGCTCATTTGTAACAGCCTCGTGCTAATGACTATGCTCATGGTGGCTGTGTGGAAGTCAGCAGGAGGTCTTGATATGAGCTATACTCATGTTCTGGCAACACAACAACTCAATACAGACCCAGTCTTTATCAGCAATTCCCTTTGCCTGGTGCCATACACCTTTGAGAAAAACAACTGGGGGATGCTGGCGAGGCACAGGAAGAGGCGAGCATGTCATTATGCAGGCGGGATTCTCCTGAGACAGCCTTCGATTCCTCTCTGCTTGGCCTTCATTTTTCACTCCTTGTCTTCCCCTACATCTCTCCTCTGTCTGTGTCAGTATCAAAACATGCAGAACTTTAATTAATTAGTCCCATAAGACCTGAACAAGTCTGAGATAACAGACTTCCTCCTCAAGCTGCTGCTTAGCTTTGTAGATCTTGTGACAGTGCAACCTTCTCGGCTGAGGCCTTCCTCTTCGTTTTCAGTTGGACACGCAGACTCATTAACCCTTCTGTTTAGCTGTTCTTATGTAAATTTTACATGAGCACCCAATAGTGGAGGCTGCTGTATGAACAGATAATGATGACGACATAGTAAAAAAAATATTGTAATATTATCAATAGGAGATGTTATAATTATTGACAAATACTGTACATTACTAAACGCTTTAAAATATCCTAATCCTAACCCAGGATTGTTTGGGTGGGGGGCCATGGGGGTCGTAGTTCACTTGTGCTTTAACTGATTTCGTGTTCAGTTACACTAAAGACTTTTTTTTTTTTTCATGTATGGAAATTTCCCCACCGTGGGACTAATAAAGGAATTAAAATTAAAATTAAGAAAGTACACCTATTTTTTTTTAAACTTTGATTTAAGTGCAGGGTCAGTATCAGTATTTAACTTGAGGTCGACTTTAAGAAAGTACATCAGTATCAACAACTTAATTAATAATAGCTTCTTTAATGGGATACTTACATTTACATTTTGTTGTTGTAATCATTACATTTAAAAGGAATTATATTTAGTGCTAACAATGTAGTTGTCCTCTTATGTTAATAATGACAAACTGTTGTAAGTCATATTAGTCAACTAAAACTGAAGAGCTAACGTTAAATTTTCACAGACTGACAGAAAAAGCTGCTGCTGTTGAGTCTTGAATGCTCAGGAAAATATTGATTGATTGATTGATTGATTGATTGATTGATTGATAAAATATTGCTCAGGGATTCCAACTATTATTGACTATCCACCACAATTAGCCAATGACTGCGAAACAGCTGGTAACTAGCAAGAACCTACAGGGCTGGGAAATGACGTGGGTAGTCAGCAAGCACTAAATGTTTATCTACCAACAAACCCCTCATCCTGGTCTTAACAACAAAAAATGCAACGCTTGATAACTTTTTTAATTATTAGAATGGTTCAGTGTGGTGTTTCCCCTCTCGCACAGGTTTGTGATTCAAGTTTTCCAGGTTTATTTCTGAACAGTCAAATGTTTGGTCATCTGGCTAACTCTTGAAATGAAAAGCATTGATCCTGGGCACAGTGAGGTCATTTTTACATTTCCTGTTGTAATTTTTTTGTAGTTTCTTTTCACTGTTGCAATGGTGCATTGTGGGTCAAACTCTGCCAGTGTTAATGTAAGCAAGTACAATGTTACCAAGGCTTTAATGGTTCGGCTGTGCCCCATTTATATGTATATATACCAATTTTCTTTATATTTTGGCAAATCTGCACCTTCCTTTTATAAGTACACCAGGGAAGACAAAGGAAATCCTTTTCTGTACAGCTCCCTGCAAAGCCTCCCTGCATCTTTCACCCTGAAGCATGTCGACACTTTCTAGGCTTTGGAGCACTTTGAAATAATATGCTGAAGTGCATGAATTCTCTTCTTTTTGAAATTCATCGTATCGACATTATGTTCGCAAAACTGGGATCACAAAAGTGTATTGAGTATGAAAGGAGCCTGTCCCACCTGGTTGTGTAGACTTGCTTTGCTTCGCTTTGTTAAGCAGCTGTAAGTACAGTTTACACTGACAACACATGGATACATTATCCTATGTGACTGCATTCAAACCAGAAGCACAAGCTGACAGAAAGCATCAAGAAGGCAGCCAGGAAGAATGAAGACAAATGATTCATCTTTCGCTTGGATACGTAAAGCACTGCTGTGAGAAACTGCTGTCATCATCCCATTCTGTCTTATCATGGTGAGGAGGATACTGTCTCATCAGACACACTCCCATGAAACCTGGAGTGTGGGTATGTGATTGTGTTGGTTGGGGGTCATACAGCCATCATGTCTGGACAGCCATTACCACTCAACTTCACACTATGTCAAGGAGCAAGGAACAAGAAGTAAATGAGGCAGGTGGATAGCTGCCCATGCAGACATGTTGGTTCCAAGCAAGGAGGGGAAGGTAGAGGTTGTGGTGGTGCAGGAGATTTTGGATCAGACAGATTGATGTATGCTGGTTGAGGCAGCTCTACCAGGCCAGAAGCATTACACACCACACCAAAGTTTTCAGCACAGATAGCAGTCGCCACTCATCCTCCTTCAGCTGATGGTGGGTGGGAAGGATGAGCAGAACATGAGCAGCCAGGTGAGCTGTTGTGTTAGCCTGCATATGCTGCTTTGTGCTTTTACACCAACCACACACCATTCACACGTTACAGTCTGTTTCCACAGATGCAGACATTCAAGCTAAGATCATCTTTGTTCCTTTAAAAGCTGCATTCAAAGTTCATTTAAATGCCAATTTTCCCTTAGGAAACTGAGCCCCAGTGGCTCTGACTTTTTCTGTATAACTGTTATTACTTTGGTCTTAAACGCTCATTGTCACGTCTCACTCACAGTTTATAGCTTGGTGTTGTAGTTGTTAAAGCATGTTTATGAGACAGAGCTGATCTGAAAGAAGAAATGATCTGCTTGTTGAGTAAACCTTAAAGAATCATATTATTCTTACTGGATAAATTACATTTGCCTGAAGCGGCATGTCTGCAGATTTATACGGAGACTGTATGTGCTGGTTTGACAAGATATTCTATTGGGTAGAGGCCTGGTATCAACAAAATTGTCGTCTTTAGGGTTTATTTAAAGCATTTATGAATCGCCCAGAGAACCTCATATGGAAATGGCAGAAAAGAGCATCGGCAGCTTGTGAGAAGTGCTGGTGCACAAGAAAAAGTCTCAATAGACCAAAGAGTAAAACATAGAAGAGCTGGTACTGCGTACTGGTGAATACCAGCCCACTTGGCAAAATGGTAATCATTACCTCATTGCCTGGCAATATATGTATATTTTTAATTAAACCAGAGAGTGACACAGCGAGGTTCGTCCATGCATCCTCATGAAACAGGTGGTGTTAGATCCTTGGTGGTCAGTCCATTCAATTCACAACAGCTGATATAAACCAATGTTTCACTGGGGTCTGGCAATGATGACGTCAACAATTTGTCTGTCTGGCTGAAATAAGGTCCTCAGAGAGACACCTCATAATTTGGCTTGGCCCTGACCCACCCACCACCAGGCCTGAATATTTGCAAGTAGGTTTCTTTTTTTGCTTGTTTGTTTTTTTTTAAATTTGCTACAGAAATGTAGAATTATAAACTGCAAAATACAGATTCCAAAAAAGTTGGGATGGTGAGTAAAATGCCCTGGTGGTGGTCCAGTGGTTAGGATTCAGCATTCTCGCTGTCACAACCCGAGCTTGATTCCCAGCCAGGGTACGCTCACTTGCATGAGCGTGGTGGTGCCTCGCGAGTGGCAGCCTGTATGGAAATTTCCACATTGTGGGACTAATAAAGTTTAATTGAATTAATAATAATAATAATTATTATTATTATTATATCATTATTATTTGGACAAAAAATGTACAAATGGTTCAAACAAAACTGACAGCTACACAGTGCACAGTGCTACTGCTCGTCTGAAATTAGTGACCTACTGACTTAATTGAAATTGTTGCATCCAGGTAATTTGCTTCTTCTTCTTCTTCTTCTTCTTCTTATTATTATTATTATTATTTTTATTATTATGTAGTAGCAGATGAGACTTACAGTATGTTTGCCACAGCATAATGATGTGTAAGTAATAGTAAGTAACATCCGAGTGTTTCGATGTATTTTGGGAATGAAGGAGCATGTAAGATAAGATAAACCTTTATTCGTCCCACAGTGGGGAAATTTGCAACAGTGGGGAAATTTGCAAGAGATATGTGAAGAACATATCTCCAAACAGCTCTTCACTGGGCAATGTAAAAAAAAATACTGTCCTTTGAAGGTAATTTTACTTTAGTTTAAAAGCCAAGCCAACCTGGTGTGACTGCTGACAAGGGCCAGGGCTGGGCTTACCTCAAATGACCACACGCAGTTCTTCCATCCAAAGGCTTTTTTGTTTTATGGTCAGTCTACAATGTCTCCTTTAATTGCTTGTAAATTATTATAACTTAATATTGTAATTATTGTTAACATAATGTAATGAGGCTCATAAATTTCACAAGTGGCCCTTATCTACATACTACAATACTACAATTTCATTTAGCAGATTGGAACAGCCATCGGGGGCAATCTGGGGTTCAGTATCTTGCACAAGGACACTTCAACACATAGACTGCAGGGGCCAGGGATTGAACCTCCGAGCCTTTCGATTGCTGGATGAACCATTTTCATTTTTATTATTTAGATACACCCTTGCTGGCGCATTACAGATCAGAGCTTCTGCTGCATCTGCTGAGGCTAGTGAGCATTACCATCTGTAATAGCTAGTTTCAACTAAATGTTGGTTTCAGTCATAGTGTTTTGAAAGCTCACATACAAAAATATTCACAACTGTAATGTCAATGTTAGCCCGTTCTGGTTGACTTAACATGCCTTTCATGTCTAAACAGTTCTCAAAATTAGCAGTGAGGCCTGGTAAGAACAGAGACAACTGGTGTTTTAACGCTTATCCGCTTGGACAATGTTTCAGCATGAGTGCAAGGACATTGTTTTGCTTCACCCAGATATGAATGAGAAATGATTCATGTCAAAACCCTGCCTGATCATGAGGCTCATAAATGTCTGCTCTCCTCTCTGGAAAGTGACAGATGGTTATTTGAGGAGAGCTGTGATGCCCCCATTTCAAAGCACTAAGACCTTAGTAAGAAAAGTGAAATTCGAGAGCAGAGTCTATTAAAATGCTTTATAGTTTGATGGCTAAACAGCTCTACAATCAAACACACATAATCACACACAGTCAGACTGATTTAATGAACCTTGAACCTGGATATAACAAGGTGCTGTGCACAAAAAGCAATATAAGAGTGATTTCTCGACACAAAACTATTATTCAAAACTGACACGAATAGACAGAGAGACAGTCAACAAATATGAGAGTTGACTGCTGATTCAGGTTGGCATAAGGGTTGTGTGCCGCTTTGTATGGCGAATTGAAATAGATAGTTGAAATAGAGTGGAAACCACGCCTATCCACCACAACATGCTGCCATTTGGTTTCACAGCGCACTCAGTCAAATTAATTTGTCCCACTGTAGCAGGTATAACAAAGCTGAAAGGAGGGAAGGAGGGAAGTCAGTGAAACACAGTCTGCACACGCCCATACAGTCCTGAGAAGATGTCTAATCAGCTACAGTAAGTGAAAACTACAGTGTGGGTGGACCATGGGTGTGTGGAGTCTTTAAATGTCTATTATCAACGGTGTAAGCACCACAAATGAACCCATTGACTTTAAAAGGCCTATTTCCCAGCAGCAGCAGGAAAAGCACTGATGTTACTCATGTTAACAGTGGCACCATCCTTCACGGCTAAATGGAATTCTGTCATCATTCAACTATTTACACTTGTAAAATGTTAAAATGTCATTGTCATTGTTAACAAAATTTTGTTTTATCTGTGCTTGTTGTGCTCCAGCAAGTCAAATGTCTGCTGAGAATAGGTCTATTATATGAGTCAATCAATTTGCTTTTGTCATCAAAGCAGGATGACATGCATTTCATGTTTTTCACCTGTTATGCTGCAACAATTTCAAAGAAACTAATCACAGGTTTAAAATGGTATTCATTAGGGTGGACCTAATTAGAAACTCTTTCACTGTCACTTCAGCGTTCTCTCTGTACTGAACATTGGAGGAAGAATTTTTGGCTCTGACGTAATGTACGTCACAGGCAGGCAAGACGATGCAGTTCCTTTTACCAAGTCTCTCCTCTTGTAGCACACACTCAACACAGAATGATAAAAAAGTCAGAAGATTTTCTCAGATAACAATAGACAGAGAAGAAATCAGTTCAATTCAATTCAATTTTATTTATATAGCACCAAATCAGAACACTTTACATACAGAGCAGGTCTAGACCATAGTCTTTATAATATTATTTATAGAAACCCAAAAGTTCCCATCATGAGCAAGCACTTGGTGACAGCGGTGAGGAAAAACTCCCTTTTAACAGGCAGAAACCTCGGGACAGAACTAGGCTCTAGATGGACAGCCATCTGTCTTGACTGGTTGGTTTGAGAGAGAGAGAGAGAGAGAGAGAGAGAGAGAGAGAGAGAGGGAGGGAGGGAGAGAACATGCAGTAGTACAATCCACAATATCACTGTCCTCCACTGTCCATTGCTGTAGCCCTTGATCTTTTAAATTAGGTTCAAATAAATAGATGTGATGCATAAATGTGAAAAATAAATGTTAGATCATTTTGGTTAAATTAAGGTTTTTTAAAGAAACCTAGGGATGATGATTAAACAATTTGCTTAAATGATTTGCTTGCTTAGTGAATCTTCAAAGTGGCTACACTTGATTTTTTTTTCTTTATAATAATGCATGATATAAGTTGCAGCAGAGGAGACGCTGAGGCTGTTGGGCCGGGGCCAAGCGGAGGGCGGATAAGAGGTAACATAGATCTTCCGTCCCAGAGATTATCATGGGAAACGAGAGGTCCCTGGGCAACAAGATGGACGAGCTCAGTGCACTGATTAAGACCCGGACCACAGGGTGTCTGTACCCGGCTGCTGGGTGGACAGGGACGTAGCACTGAGTGGTAAGAAGAAGGGAGGAGGGATCGCACTGCTGGTGAATGAGAGGTGGTGTAATCCCGGACATGTTACCATGAAGGAACGTTTCTGTATCCCTGACATTGAACGGCTAGCTGTGGGAATTCGTCCATACAACTTGCTGAGGGAGTTCATGTCCGCCATTGTTGTTGTTGTTTACATCCCCCTGTCAGCTGATGCTCTGCGCTCCACCATTGCAAGGCTACAAACTCAGCAGCCTCATGCCTTTGTAGTGATTAATGGGGATTTTAACCATGCTGGTCCTGCTGACTCCGGAGTATGTGCCTCTTGTCCAAAGGCAGCCTGGTTCCACAAGGACTATGAGGAGGTGGACTCAGGAGGCTAAGGATGCTCTGCAGGACTGCTTTGAGTCTACGGACTGGACTGTGCTCTGTGAGCCACATGGGGAGGACATCAACAGCACAACAGACTGCATCACAGAGTACATTAAATTCTGTGAGCACACCACACTGCCAGCCTGGACTGTACGCTACTTTCCTAATAACAAGCCATGAATTACCAGGGACCTGAAAGCCCTTCTGAACAAGAAGAAGAGGGCTTTCAGGTCTGGAGACAGGGAGGAACTGAGGAGGGTGCAATGTGATCTGAGTGTGAAGCTGAGGGAGTGCAAGGACTCCTACAGGAGGAAGCTGGAGGCCAAACTCCAGCAGAACAACACAAGGGATGTGTGGACTGGAATGAAGGAGATCACCGGGTTTAAGGTGAGAGATAGGCAGCGAGGTGTCAACATGGAGAGGGCAAATGAGCTGAATTGTTTCTTCAACAGATTTAGTTCTCAACCCTCAGCTGTCTCCTCCACCCCACACCCAATCCTCCACACACCCCAACGACCCCAACGCTTTCACCCTCCCCCCCCTACCTCCTCTGGTGAGCACCATGGACTCAACCCCCCCATCTTCAATGAGCATCCTATCCTCCCTGCCTGACTGTGACAACTGGCCAGGTTAAGAGGCAGCTGGAGAGACTCCACCAAGGCAAGGCTGCAGGCCCTGGTGGTATCAGCCCCAGGGTTCTGAGGACCTGCGCAGATCAGCTGTCTTCTATCCTGTGTCATCTATACAATATGAGACTGAGTCAGGAGAAAGTGCCAGAGCTGTGGAAGACGTCCTGCTTGGTTCCTGTCCCCAAGAGATCGACTCCATCTGGACTAAATGACTACCAAACAGTTGCCTTGACATCCCATGTGATGAAGGTGCTGGACAGGCTGGTCCTGGCCTATCTCAGACCGCAGGTGAAATCATCACTGTACCCTCTGCAGTTTGCTTACCAACCTCATGTGGGAGTAGATGATGCTGTCATCTACCTGCTGCAGAGAGCTCACTCATCTAGATGGAAGCGGCTGCACTGTGAGAATCACATTCTTTGACTTCTTTGACTTGACTGAATGTGATGAGTGTGGACACGCCCACCATCTCCTGGATTACTGACTCCCTGACAGACCACAGTTTGTCTGATTAGGCAGCACTCTGTCTGATACGCTGGTGAGTAGCACATGAGCTCCACAGGGGACTGTTCTGTCTCCATTTCAGTTCACCCTGTACACCTCTGACTTCCAGTACAACACTGTGTTGGGCCACTTGCAGAAGTTCTCTGACTCTGCAGTGGTTGGGTGTATTAAGGACGGGCAGGAGGGGGAGTACAGATCGCTGGTGGTGATCACCTGCACCTGAACGTGGCTGAGGTGGTAATCGATTTCAGGAGGAAGAGGACGCCGACACAACACCTGTGTATCTTGGGAGAGGAGGTGGACATGGTGGAGGACTACAAGTACCTTGGTGTCCACATTGACAACAAACTGAACTAGAAGACCAACACCGAAGCTGTATATAAGAAGGGGATGAGCAGACTCTTTTTCCTGAGGAAGCTGAGATCCTTCAATGTGTGCAGCTGAATGTTGGAAATATTCTACCAGTCAGTCATGGCCAGTGCCTTGTACTTTGCTGTCGTCTGCTGGGGAAGCAGCATCTGAGCCAGAAACACCAACAGACTGAACAAACTGATGAAAAAGGCTGGTTCAGTTATCGCCTGCAAACCAGACACTTTCAAGGCTGTGTTGGAGAGGATGACACTGGACAAACTGTTATCCATCTGGATAACCCTGACCACCCTCTTCACCAGCTGCTGGACAGACAGCGGAGCTCGTTCTCCAACAGGCTGATTCAGCACAAGGGCAGATACAGGAAATCTTTCCTGCCACAAGCAATAAGACTGTTTAACTCTGCAGCTCAGTCTGGCAGAGAAAACACTGGACTCCCAATGTTGTAGTTTATTGATAGGTTCTGATCCGTTTGCACTGGATCTGGTCACTTTATGTTCTTTGTACATCATTCCTGTCACAGCCGGCCATGCACAAAAAAAAATACATTTAAATAATGATTTTATTAAAGTAAATGAATAACTACGTTAATTTAAAGTAAGCATGGTGTGTGTGTAATGAGTAGAATCAGTAGTGTAAGTGTGAGCATGAGTGGAAGAACATGGTGGTGCAGTGTTGTAAAGTGCAGCAACACAAACCAAACCAAACAAACCGAGATGTGATCTCAGGCAGGAGGAAGAGAGAGAGACTGAGCTCCGGGCCCAGGTGTGCCAGATCTGGAAATTAAATCAGGTCTTCCCCTCTCTGCAGCTCACCCTCTGCCCCGCCCACCTGCAGTGCCAGCAAAGCAAACAAGGTCAGAGGTCAGAGGGTCGTCACATTCCTACCTCTACTACTGCATTATTACTCACAGGATCAGATTAGATACTTGTTTGTTGCACTGGATGTTGTTTCATGTCTCGTTGTTTAGTCTGTTATGTGTTGTGTTGTTTTGTTGTAACTGTAGCTGCTCCAACAAAAGAATTTCCCAGCTTGGGACAAATAAGTACATCTATCTATCTATCTATCTATCTATCTATCTATCTATCTATCAAAAACCACATGAAAACAATGTGACAGTGTGAAAGGAGTGCTTTGCTTGGAATGATAAACATAGAGTTTAAGCTTTAGTTTGTTTAGATATTTGGCTGCTACTCGACTATTTTGGTTCACTTCTATTGCTCTCCTGGTGTCATTTTAGGCCACAGCTGTTTTCAGTGGAAAAGCTCTGAAAACCCACTGTACACTTCCTGCCCAGCAACAAACAGCAGACAGACACACAGGCAGGCAATTATTTGCTCACAAGTTCATCATATCAACTTACATAGTGATATGTCAGTGTTGTGTTCACAGCTTGTTTCCAGTGCCCCCAAGTTGCCAAAAAATGTTTTTGTGGCTATGTTGAGCGGAATTTCCGTTGTTAATGATCAGTCCAACTGCACAGTGATCACAACCTCTGAATGTTTTCCTCTCCCTCCACAGACACGAGTCTTTCAGCATCCATAACAAAGTGGTCTTTTACCACTCATCGCCATAACAACATGTCTCTTTTCACTCACTATTCACTATGCCATCTCTCTACTCATTCACAGTGGACAATAATAAAAGTCTGTAGTCATCAGGTATGGACGCTGATGAAGGGCAGGACTTGATGGATCTAATCAACGTAGCCACAATGCACAGTCCTTTGTGCTGGTTTTGAGCTGTAAGGGGTTTGATCGAATCGAGAATTAGCAGCAGAAAAAAACTGTCTCTCCACACAAAAGAGGAGATACTGTGAATGTCATGCCGGTACACAACTCTACATCATGCAGAGACATGAGAGTCAATAAACATACACAGATGCAGTCACAAGATAAAACAACTTTATTTATTTATTCGTATGTTCATGCATTCATGCATTTATTTATGTATTTATTTAAAACTGGTGATTTTAATCAAACAGACTTCAGAATTACTTTACCTAAATTCCATAAGCATGTCCACATTCCCACCTGGGGAAGCACTACCCTTGGCCGTGTATACACAAACATTTCTGTCAACCTCAAAGCCCTCCTGCGGCCCCATTCAGGTCAGGTAGACCATATTTCCCTTCTCCTGTCAACTTACTCCCAGATAAAAAGGGTCAAACCATCAGAAAAGAGAAAAACAACAACATTTAAAGCATGGACAGATGAAAGCTACTGCAGCTCTACAGGACTGATCTGAGTGAACAGACTGGCTCATGTTCAGAGATGACGCCACTCAGAACCACATTAAAGTGTTGCATTGATAGTGTGTTGACCACGAGAAAATAAAGGTGAACACATTTTATGCTCGCTTTGATCTCCTCAACAAAGAGTAAGTTGTAAAGTCTACTGCTCCTCCAGAAGACCTGCCGCTGTCAGTGTCCACAGTTCATGTGAGGAGAACCCAGCTGAGAGTGAATATGAGTAAAGCTGCTGGGCCTGGGAACATCCCCAGCATGTATTAAGAACATGTGCCAACATGTGACGTCATTTCCAGCCTTTTTTAACTTATCACTTTCACAGAAAACTGTTCCATGCTTCAAGGCAGCCATCATCATCTCTGTACCTAAAAAAGTCTACAGTGTCGAGTCTAGACAACTAGCGCCCTGTGGCACTCACCCTCCTTCTGATGAAGTGCTTTGAGAAACTGGCTCTCGAGCACATCAAAGACAACGTCCCAGGATGCTCACTTCACTGAACCAACAGACACATAGAGGATGCCATCCTCACTGCCTTCTACTCAGTCTTTACACACCTTGAAAATAACAACACCTACATCAGAATGCTGTTAGATTTCATCTCAGGATTTAACACAATCACCATGAACGGAGGTGAATAAAATCACTTGTTTGAATTATATCAAGGATTAAATTCATGCATAATTACGGATGTGGCCACTTAGAATGAGTTGATAACTACCTGCTAGGCATCACCTCAGCTAATTTGAGTCACTGAACTTGATCTCTCGGCCATTTTAGTTTTAATTTTAATTTTAATCCCTTTATTAGTTCCACAATGGGGAAATTCTCCATCCAGGCTGCCAGTCCAAGGCGCCAACACACTCACACAGGCGTGTGAGCATACCCTGGCCGGGAATCAAACCCGGGTCTTGGCGGTGAAAGCACCGAATCCTAACCACTGGACCACCACACAGGCTTCATTCAGTCCACCTCAGCTCTACCCGTGCTGCACCTCTTTGCTCGTTTATGGGTTAGTGAGTTTGGCAGAGTCAGGCACTGCCAAACAGTGATGGCCCGAGCCAGCCACAGTGAGCTTCACAATGGCCCTTCAGAAACCTATAGATGACGTCACAGAGACCGTGGTCCCCACAACTGCAATCCTCGACATGGAGAGAACTTCTGTGATGTTTGCACATGACACGACCATCATCACCATCAGATTTCCAACAATGATGAGACTTCATATTGCCAAGATATTAACAATCTCTCAGAGTGGTACACAGAGAACAACCTACTGCTCCTCATCAGCAGAACCAAGGAGCTGATCCCTCTCTACATCAGTGGAACTGCCAAGGAAACAGGAGACTGCTGCAGCTCAGGAACTGAGGATCCTGCATGTCAAGTTCAGCAGGTTCTTGCAGCACAGGAACAGGATATTGCTCAAGCTCAGGAAGTGGAGACGGTCAGACGGCTGACTAGTGACAAGAAGCAGGAGTTGGGCAGGCTGCTGAGTTGGAGACTAGGAGTTAGAGTTGGCCAGTCCGCCAACTGGGGACCAGGGGCAGGAGTCAGAGGTGAGGAACACAGGTGAAAACAGTTAGCAATCCCAAGACCAGGAAATGGACTATGGTAGAATATCTATGCTGAAATATAGTGGAAGAAAGCACAGATTTGAGCCTACATTATTCTTATGTATCACAGGGACTCCAGCTGACACAAACAATACCATCACATACCGGCGTGCCACCGCTGCAGGCCAACGTCTCTAATGCTTGATGTCCTATAATCTGGTGATGTAGCATTGTCTGTAAATGCACGCCTCTGAGCTGGATCTGAGCATGTGTTGTATTGAATGCTCCTCTCACGGCTCCTTGACAGTGAGTGGGAATCCTGAGCTGTTTGAATGAATAGCTGAAGTAGCTCACATGCTTTAGAGAACGCTTCCCTCTTGAGAATCAAGTTTCAGTCTGTATTATATGACATCAGATGTGAGCTTAAATAGATGCTGGAATAAAATTTGTTCCTGAGGACTCGAGATGTTTTTTGACATTGACGAGGATATCCATTGATGTTCTCAGTTCCTGCTTTAATAAATCGTTCTAACAATGTCTCTACAGAAAGCGAATGACATGTCAGAAGTTGTGAGTGGGTTAAGGAGTTTTTTTCTGACAATCACCGTTTGGTTTTCAGAACTGAATATAATTTGGAAGAAATGTTAATGCATGTACTATGTTTTGCCATTAAATAACTCTGTGTTGTTCTAAATAGGTAGCAAAATGTCCAACTGAATTTAAAAGTCCAACTGAAGTTAAATTACAGTTTTTTTTAATGTTATATTGGATTGTTTCTATTATATAGCCCACATGTGACTATATGTTTATGGTTCCATTTGGGAGGACAGAAGATTATGTATATTTGTTGGAGAGATGGATGCATTTAAAACTTTTCAGCATTGTTCAAGCTACAGATTTCAGTCTGTCTCTAATCCTTTTTGGCTGCATTTTAATTTGATATCAGATGAGCACATAAAGAGGCAAAGTATCAAGGGAATTCATTTCATGTAACCAATCAAAACATTTCATTTTAAACTTATTTAAGTAAAGCAATGAGCCTGAGAGACGACACAAAAACAGTCACAAACTTTTATCAGAACTCACATTCTGTTTCAGGCTAAAAGGTCCTTCTAATCCACCAGCATGGACACATGTCTTGTGTTGTATCTTAGCTTGTTGAACACCACCAAACAAACATCCATCAGGGGAAATTGCATTGCTAACATCAGTTTGCAGGTTAGATGCTCTTTATCCTTCAGCACCACTGCTGTCTGTCTATGGCTTGTAAAGTACAGTTAGCAGCAAAAGTTTCTTGAAATTGTGTCTTGGTCCCCCACCAGGCTCAGCTGTCAAATAAATACTAACACCAGCCTGCCCACTCAGATGCTTAGAGGCTAAAGGAACATTTCTGGTGTTTGAGACCTTTTCACTTCCTGTCAGTAATAAACAAATCCAACACTAAATAAGAAAATCATTTTGACATCTTTTCTGACTGTAAAACCAGATGGCTTTTTGTGATTTCGTTTGGACTTTAATGTGCTGAGAGACTGCCTTCTAAAAGGACAATATTTTTCTAAAGGTTCCATCCAAAGTGAGCCTAGATAATTTCCATTGTTATTCCCGCAAATTATTCCAAGGCTTCTGATTTTGTGGTTAACAAAATCTGACTGATCAAAGCACTTTGTCTTCTTTCCTTGAATAAAAGTTCTACAGACAGTTCTTCCTGCTCCTCTACATTATTTATCATGCAGCAAAGAATTCAAAGGACTTTCTCAGGAAAACTGATTCATCACCAACCTCATAGCTTTTATAGCACCTCACAGGTCTTTATATGGATCTGGGCTTATATGTTTCAAATATTAAGAGTCAATATAAGCAGCGCTGTTCAGCAGGAGGAACGTTATATTTCTTCCTTTCTTCCATGTAATGTATACCTCCCCCAGTGAAGTAATGAAGATTGCATTTCACCTGGAGGGCGTTCTCATTGCACTCTAACAATACAGAGATGTGACGTCTTTATTGCTATGATTAAGTACTTCTGTCGGCATTCACACCAGGATTTCACCAGTATGAGATTTTGAGAAAATATGGTGATACCATATTTGTTTTAATGATTCACACAACCAGTGCTCTGTACTGACCTTCAAAATGTTTACATGCTGAAAATCTCATCACATCTGCTCAATGTAAAGAAACTCAAATGTGTGATCGATGAAGTGCTGTTGAAAGATAACAATTCATTTTAATAATAAACAATATATAAATATCAAGGTTCATTTATTGTCATTTTAAGCAGGGTTGTATAATGAAATGTAAGTTTGTAGCCCCTTCATGCTGTGCATCCATAGAATGTACCTACATATAGTAAATTAGTATGTACAGCATGTTCAAGTTATAATAATAAATGACTAGATAACAATAACCTAGTTGTGTCTACTGTATCTGTATTGCTATTGCCTCAAATATGAGTTGAGTTTAAATGCTCTTGTATAGTTTCTATTGTATTCTATTCCATTTTTATTTTATTGTAATGTAATGTACAGATCATTTGTTCTACCATCAAATTTGATTGTGGTCTCAGTCCCAACACAACTAGTTTGTTGCCACAGAGAAGATCAGGAAATAATTCAGTCTTCTAGATAAAAGAATTATCAGTGAAAAAATCACTGGCTGTACTTCAGGGGAGATGTATTCAGTTGGCTTTTAAATGAAGCCTTTAAGATATTATCCATGCATTCCAGGGCTCCAAGAAATACCTTAAAGCAGCAAAATGTGTTTTTTTTTCCTACAAATGCAACAATGACCTGAATTTACAATATGAGGTTGCTATGGTGAACATGTTAACAAACAGTTGCATATTTACACATCCAGTAGATAGAGAGCAACATTTGCATTTTGCCGTATGAATATAATATAGCTGAATACTCACTTTTCTTTGAGCTTTTGTTTGTAACTCTTTCTGTGCAATACCATCTTAGCAGCAAACAGCAGACAACTGCCTGCTGCGGCCTAAAACAACAGTGTGAGAGCTGTGAAACAGTAAAGTTGCAGTCAGAGAGCTAAACAATGAGCTGGGATTCACTAGGAAGTAGTGGAGTTCAGGTAAGATCAAAATAATAGGCCAAACGAGGCTAAAAGGTTTTTTGGAGCTGAAGGGAACTGCAGAGTTCTCTGTGGATTTATCACCACCATCCTCTCACTTTTTTCATGAATGAATATGAGTAAAAATGCTTCAGTTACAGCAACATTTCTTCACTAAACACTGATTTTTTCTTTCATGTGTGAATAAAGGTAAAACCCTGTGGATACATTTTATTTTGTCAAAACTTGCCACCTTTTAGACTACTTTCAAATCTGTTATACAGAACTTTTAAACATACATTTCTTCTTTGTAATAATTCCACTTCCATTTCATTAATAGCCTTTAATAGAATGTTTAGGCGAGGAAACATGAACCTGTCCGTCTGAATAACTAAATGGCCTACAGTATTGGTGGAATTTCTCTTGAACAACAAAGCCACCGTATTGTTAATGTTGCCCTCAAGTTGGAACACCAAACACATTTTCTGTTCCTGTCGGGAGCTGCTTCTTGTTTTGGTGAGTGTTCCCCTCAACACATTACATTAGTGCCTGTAAAGCCTGGGGATATTCTCTATCTGCAAACATCACACACTTCTCATCTGTGAAAGGAGGCTGTAGCACCGTTTCAATCCCAGCCTCCTGCTGCCTCAGCTGTCCTGGATGATCCCCGCTTCTCCCTTGTGTTTCCAGGTTCTTTTCCAGGCATCGCTGCACGGCGAAAGGCCTGGAAACTGAAACCCACCTGTGATCTCATCGCTTGGGCCACAAAGGAGGGAAGAGGAGAAGAGGAAGATTGTTTTGTTTTGGATGTGGAGGGCAAGCTCAGAGCTGCAGGGGATTGAGAGCAGGAGGGAAATGGTTAGGTTTCACCAGACGGAAACTGGGTGGGGGGATAACAGCAACTCTACAAACTGACACACTGAGACTGAAATGTAATTAGCTGTTTAACATATTCCCTCTTAGACTGATGTGAGGCTGATCTTGTCTATAAAACATCCAGACAAGTGTTGGAGGAAGCATTTAGAGTCTTTGCATGTCCTTTAATGTTTACTTGAATAAGAATATTTAAGTATAATCAGTTAAATTGGCTTAACCCTCCCGTTGTCCTAGGGGTCAAAAAGGACCCGCCATCATGTGTAACAGCAGAGAAAACCCCCTAAATGACCTTTTTCCAACATGAAATTTGATGACTTTTCCTAAAGTGATCCCACCATTAGAAAAAGTGAAACATTGTCCTTGTTTATATTTCATTAACGCTGTACACCACCAGTGTACAAAGATTGTCTTAGGGTCATTTTTGACCCGCCAGTTAAACTCACAGTCACAGTGGACTAAAGCACACACCCACATTACACACACACCTCTAATACCACAAAAACACACAGAGACACATAGACACACAGAGACACATACATGCACACACACACACACACACACACACACACACAACACACAGAAACATCACGCAAGTGTTTGTCTGTACCTGTGCAGGTGCATCATTGCCCATCCACGACCCCACACATGACTCAAGTTCACTGACAAAATATGCACACATCACCCATCCACAACACATCTCAAGTTCAAACAATTTCAAACAAAATGAACATTTCTTGAAACTAACATTTACTAATGGGGAATGCAGTCAGAGACTATAAAGGTGCTGCAGATGACAGCACCACCAGGTCTCTCTGTGCTGAAGCCATGAGTGCAGTTTTCAGTGCCAGCAGGTCATAGATCAGATTTTTTTGGACATCCAGGGGGAACAATAAAACAAAGATTTAGAAGAGAAGCAGATATCTGAAGAAGAAGATGGCGAAGAAAACAACTCAGAGCATGATGCATCTTCAGATAAAGAAGAAATTTGTTGAAGAATAGCAAAATAACATGGTCCTCATCACCATCTGACAACCAGGGCAGAATGGCAGCACAAAATTTCACCTGACCTTTGTTGGTTGGGTTGGTTCGGTTTAGGCATGAGGAGTGATATTTTCTAAGGCTAGGGTAAGAATATAAGGGTAAGCCATGTATTTTTAACAGTGGATAAGATGGTGATGGTCATTTTGGACAGTGTTCATACTAAATGATTAATCACTTTAGCCAACAAAAAATCGACACATTACTTGAAAGTGAAATTAATTATAGACTTAAAAGTTGCCAAATTTCCAAGGGGTATTATCAATGGGTGCAGACCAAATGTAAATGGACAGACCAACAACCAATCAGAGCAACAAAATGAAGCCCTGAGCAACAGAAGAATGCAAACAGACTATAACATGCAGAGATGAGCTGCCATGGTGCAACGTCAATATGTCTGCAAACATACATACATACATATTTTGGTGTCTAAATGACTAGTAGGTTCCAAAATATTGGTCCAGTAGATTACCTCAGCCAGCAGCTGCGAAATGGGCTTCAATGGCTGCAAGGCAATCCTAGGGGGAACTGCGCCTGTCAAAGTACGTCCTCTAACTTCTTTTTGCCACTAACAAACAGATTGTTTTCAAAGGAAGTGTCAACATTATGGAGTCAATCCCCACAGAGATAGATCCTTCTTGTTAAACCAGAAACATCCGTTATACCACTCTCCTCAAAGCCACCAGACTCCATTGACAAAAACAGTAATTTTACCTCACAGATTATTTTATAACACACTTCAATCTCATCAAAACTTTACTCTTTATTTTTTCCAGTGTTCAAACAATCAGCAACTCTGGTTTGGTCAAAATTAGCCCTTAAATCAAGGTAGATGTGAATTTATTCTGGCTTTACACGTATTAGATCAACAGTTATGACTGACCCAAACAGACCAGGACAGATGGAAACCTGTAGGAATGGGAGTGGTCCATGAGCCAGAATAAATAAAACATGAGTTTCAGCACCAAACATCAGACAGGTAGAAACCAACTGGCAAATATAATTGAGCAAGTAGCTGCTAAAGAGACAGAACATGTTGTCAGGAGTTATTAGAGACCAAAAACAGGGCTAAAAGGAGAATGAGTCCAGGACGATGGCTAGAGACATGATTCTAAATGAATGCTAATAATGCTCTGTGTTTGCTGGATGGCTAACCCATCCGTCAAAACAACCACTCCCAAGTGAGAAGTTTAACTATTCAAGACAATAATACATTTAGAGCATTTGCAATGCAACACACATGATCACAATGTGTGTGTGAGAAGAGTGGACCTATTTCATTAATTACATGATCAATTCTTTGTGAAAAAGCCTCATGTTCTGATCAAATATATCCATTTTGATTTCACTGTGAGTTAGTCATTGCTACTGTCCATGAAAATAAAGATCGCATGTACCCACTTCAGGGAGGGAATGCCTGCCGTAACATATCAAACAAACAAAAACGTCAAAGCCTCCTGCTCGCTGCTGACAGAACGGAGAAAAGAATCCAATTGTTGCAGTCTATCACCTTGTCACTGAGTCTCTTGAGCTTTCAGGAAAGATTTTAGAGAAAGGGTGTATTTTCCGAGTCCTCGGATTCCTGTTGAAGAGGAGTATCGACTGGAGGTGAAACTACAGTTATGGCTCGATCCTGTCGGCTGCTTCTTCTAAAGCTGAGGCCGGCGCTTTTATTTGGAGACAATGATTATTGAATCAAAGCGGTGGACTTTTATATGCAAAACACCTGCTTTCATTGTACTTTTCAGTAGAAATAAGTCAAATGTTTCGAGATGCAGGTTATATTGAGAAAAACAGAAATGCCAGTGAGTTCAATGTGTCTGTCTGTGTTCACAACACATTCTCAGCCATGTAAGTGAGCGTGAGAGCCTTTCTTCATTAAACAAAGGGAAGTTTACTGCAGACTTCTGAAGTTGTTTTGGGGAGAGGATTACATGGGGAGCTGCATCCAAATTCTTGCTTTGAAGCTGAAGTTTATCTAGCTGCAGTGTCTGACGGTGAGAGTGTAGGCAGTAACAACTGATTATAGAGGAGGAAGTCACTGTTTGTTGTCCTGGAGTTGATATTTGTGATGGAAATTCCTTTTGTTAACTAGAACAACCAAACACCCTTTGGGGGATTTGTATGGTGGCCCTGAGGGCTTGAACACACTGCAACTTAAGAAAACACATGCAAATAGACAAAACACATGAAAAATGAGACAACATCCTCATCAATGTGACAACATAGGAACAGCGTTTAGATTTTTTTTTTTCCTGCAGATTTCAATCTCATGCCTATCTATTCAAGTTAGGAATATAGTGTGAACACAGTTGTTCCAGATGTTCTCTGTGGCTCTGCATCAGCGGCTGGTGGTGACTTTGCTCAAATAATCTATGCCCTCTGAATGCCAAATTTATTACAAAACTGAAACAAGACACTCTGACTTTGCTTTGCCCTCTGATGCCAACAGAAGCTAACAAAAAAAGCTGCTGTAGGCTAAGGTGGTGATACATGGCAACGTGATTGCATGTCAACCTCTTGTTATCCAGATAAGTTCTATATGTTTTTTTCCAGTCACATTAATTTTATTATTAATCATATTGGCCATAAAGTTGCTGTCTAGAGCCTGGTTCTCTTCTGAGGTTTCTGCCTGTTAAAAGGAAGTTTTTCCTCGCCACTGTCACCAAGTGCTTGCTCATGATGGGAACTCAAATGGGAGCGTTTGATATAAGGTTAAAAATGACACCATTTGTGGCAGAATGGGAAAGCTGAGAACAATGTGCTATTTCAAAGATAACTTGATCTATCTGCAACCTAGCATGACTGCTTGAAAAGACGTTTTGAAGAACACCCATTTCGAATTCAGTAAGCAAAACAATCTACATAACTGAATTGCACAGTATTTTTATTTGTCTTCAGACACTTTTCTAGACTTCTCATTACATCAGTTTGGAAATCGGGACTGGTCCAAACTACAACAGATGGATAACATTAAATATTTCAAGTCATGTCTCGTTTAACAGAGCTTCAAAATACCTTTAGTGGTAATGTGGGTAGTCATCCCTCATTATCTTTTTTAAGGAGAGTGGTCTGTAGTAGTAGTAACCATCCACAGTATGTGAGGACACGGGACTGTGTGTCCGACACAGTTGTCTGCAGTATGGGGGCCCCGCAGGGAACGGTCCTGGCTCCGTTCCTTTTCACCCTCTACACTGCAGACTTTTCATACAAATCACCAACCTGTCACCTGCAGAAGTTCTCTGATGACTCTGCCAGAGAACTGACACAGGACTTTATGGACTGGTGCCAGCGGAACCGCCTCCAGATCAATACAGGGAAAACCAAAGAACTGGTGGTGGATTTCCGCAGGTGCACTCACTCCCCTCCAACACCAGTGAACATCCAGGGAATGGACATTGAGATGGTGACATCTTATAAGTCCCTGGGTGTTCACCTCAACAACAGACTGGACTGGACTCATAACACTGCTGCACTTTACAAGAAAGGTCAGAGCAGGCTCTATCTGCTCAGGAGACTGAGGTCTTTTGGAGTGCAAGGGGCCTCCTGAAGACCTTCTATGACTCTGTTGAGACATCAGCCATTTTTTATGGAGTAGCTTGCTGGGGCAGCAGCATTTCGGCTGCGGACAGGAATAAACTGGTCAAATTGATCAAGAAGACCAGCTCTGCACTGGGTTGCCCCCTGGACCCAGTGGAGGTGGTGGGAGAGAGGAGGATGATGGCTAAGTTGTCATCCATGTTGGAGAATGACTCCCACCCCCTGCAGGACACTTTAACAGCTCTGGAGAGCTCCTTCAGTGATAGACTGCTTCACCCGAAGTGAGTGAAGGAGCGATATCACAGGTCTTTCCTTCCTGCAGCTGTCAGACTGTACAACCAGCACTGCTCCCAATAGACTATACACCATCATGTCTGGACATCTGTGCCATACTCCTTCTCATGTTTGTACAGTTATGCCAGATTTCATTTTGCTGTGCAATACTTCATATTTGATATGTAATATCTGTTCATTCCACTTATTCAAGTGCAATATTTCATATTTGATATTTAATATCTGTTTCATTCTGTTCAATTCAGGCACAATATTTCATATTTAATTCTGCTATAGACTACTGGTCATATGTATCATATTCATCTCATATTCTGAGGTATATCCGTAAAGAAATCCTGTGTAGTTTTGTTAAATTTGTAGATTTGGTTAATTTGTTTAATTTGTTAAAATTGTAAATACTTTTTTTTAGCTTGTTTATACCCTCTTTACTTTTTTACTATTTAACTTGCCTATCCCCTGGCTGCTGTGCAATGTAAATTTCCCCACTGTGGGACGAATAAAGGTGTATCTTATCTTATCTTATCTTATCTTAATCACCTCCAGCTTGAGCCCCAAATCCAGGAGCTATTCCAGTGCACGCTTAAAGCCCTCTGCTTCCATCGGCACATTTCTGGTGTCATATGAATATGTGACAGGGGAGAACTGTCCCCAGTGCCCCAAACGTTTCATTGACAAATGAGTGTATTGTAATAATGCCCACCCAACCCCCAACAAGCAATAAAATGGGAACTGAATGGACAACCGTACATCTATTCATTTGTAAATGAAGCAGCAGGTGACATCACACTAGGGAAGCTACTTGCAAATCACGTATTGTTCACAATCAACATTCCAACCACCAGTGGCACATTGAAATGCTGTTCATGTTGGTGGCCAAACACAAAAGAAGCCTTATTGTGTTGTACAGACACACATTACACACATCACATTTTAATCAGAGCTCAAGGCACAGTAAAAAGCATTTGAAAATTGGAGGCCAAGTCTAAGTAGTAAGCAGCAGTTAACAACAAGCCATCACATTTTGCTCAGAGCTCAGAGTAACGTTTCTAACAGAATGGTCAAGAAAAGCAATCTTACCTCTGGCAAGAGCCCACATTGACTCTGGGGTGAAGTAGAAATTGATCCAGTTTCTGTCCCACAGCTAATCACACTGGTTCATGCAAAGTTAACAGAGTAAGAAAGAAGTGACAAAGACATTTACAATAACAGCATATATTCATCTGTAGACACAGTGCACAAAGCACGGCAGGACAAGACCAAGGATATAGGCCAGTAATACTAGGTCTGCTGTAATTAAGTTCATGCAACCCTGAACAAGTAATAGGCAGGTGAACAAATGCTGCTTGGAGATTGCATGGACAACGCTGCACATATTTATTTGTAGTGAAAGTAGCAGGTAACAACAGGCTAGGAACCTACTTTCAAATGAACTTTCAAACATTACAACACAGTTGTGAAACTAGTCCAATTAAATTTATGTCCATTCTTTTATGATGAAGAGCAAAATACCTGTCACCTTTCTAACTTTTTCTACACAGAGCTATGTTGGAAACACCCACCTCCACGAGCTGGGAAGGGTTTGGAAGGATTTGGGGGCCGGGCATCAGAAGCTCGTGTTCAATGCATCTTAGTACATGTAAGCACTGCCGCATGACTCTGCAAGCAGGAGAACTAGCTTTCAATATGGCATGCACTGAGGGATTTATTGCTTCAACTGATTACATTTAACTATGACACATTACCTATGATATAGAGGAAATCAGTCATTTAAGGCATATGTGGGTAAGTGTTTTATAAGTTAGGAGCCTCACGTAGACCATGGGGTTGTGGAGACCATGAGAAGTTGTCGACGTTGCCCAGCAAGAGAGAGCAGCTTTTGTTCCCTTCATCACTCAGGTGCAGTCGTTGCTCTGTTGACCTACCCAGACTCCTACAACAGGGAAACACAACCGAGCAGCACAGGAGGTCTGGAGGGTGGGCCGTCATAATTTGTTTGTGTTGTGTCCATTCAGACATGCTTTCTTAAGCTCTTAGGGCCACTGGAGATGTGGCACTTCTCATGTCACTCACATGTCAGAATGGATTCTTTTTGCAGTATGACATAATTCTGTAGGAAGGAATGTACAATGGATGCCTAGAGCACACACACACACACACACACACACACACACACACACACACACACACACACACTGATACAGTGACTGGGCACCTAATGAGCACAAGATAAGTATGTGAGCAGATCTGCTCTCAGTCGGCCACTTGTCTTGGCTGGGTAGGCCATTTAAAGTGGGTTCCAGCCCCAGGGCAGAGCTAAAATATGCAGGAGGAACACAGTGTAGGAAAATGAAGCGGAGAGCAAGATAGTTCCTGGGGTATTCTATTACATAAATGAGGCAAGACGTATTGAGGCTAAGCCGTAACAATACAGGTGCTGAGATCACCTCACGCCCTCCATCTGCTCACTGTCTCACTTTGGCCTTTTCTCCATTTTCCACTGAATTTGTCACGGAGAAGGAGAATGCATGTTAGAGATGCACATTAGTAAGCATTTACATCGACTATCACATATTCTGAAAGGTTACATTATATGAAGTACTTAAACCAAAATGTCACACATGTGTCCGGGTGGGGACTAACTTTACTAGCTAAGACAGGAGGCTTTTACAAATCTCACGAGTTAGATTAAAATCAGGTTAGTACAGTTGGACGTTATGATGTGAAGCCCAGTGAAAAGTACGTTGTAGCTGAGGAGGAAGGTAACATGAATTTTCAATCCAGTCTCCTATGATTTATGTTAATATGATACAGCAGCCCTGTAACCTTAGGAATTATGTTCATATTGGACGATTTCATAGCTCACGATTTATGTCCAAGGCCAGTAATATTCAGGACCAATAGGCTTTTTCCACAGAAGACGTTTTGACTTGTCAGAGTAGAAAAAGTACAGTTGTTACTAATAACATTAACCATAGCTCTGTTCCATTCAAGTGTCCCAGCAGGCCATGGCAGTATGACAGTGAGTCAGCATGAACAATACCAGAACCCTGAAACTGAAGCAGCTAAATGAGATTAATTATTTTATGTGAAAAGGCCTATGCATTATGTTAAAGATGTGAATCAAGGCTGCCCTAATATTCAGTGGAGCATTGGTTGTTTGTTTTAAGCAATTCTTCTTACCTAATCTTAACCAAGTCCTTTTAGTTGCCTAAACTTAATTATATCACAACCAAAGTTATGACAGAAAACTGTCATACTAATCATATTTACAACTTCATTTTGAATAGTTTGGGAAGGACCAGACAAACAATGTTGTCCTGATCTGTAGAGATGACGCATCAGGTAACGCTCATACGGGTAGTTTTGGAAGTGAATGACAAACGGCGACATTTGTGTTTTAGTTTGGAGGAGTTGCTGCATAAATCTTGGATACATTTGACCAAAGCAATCTGCATGGCTGGATGTCACGAGAACCTCTTTTCTCTTCTTTGAGTTAATCAAGCATTTAAGTTTATTTCCCCCTTCCTCAGCTACAGCTGGGCAATACAGCCAAATGTAAAATAACAATTCTTTTTTTTTTCAAGCTGCCCTCCTGAAATATGCAGTGAGACAAAAATATGATTGAAACATCTTTATGTAAAAAATCAGAAAGAAATTATTACAAACAGTAACCTCAATCTTTTTCTAACCTTAACCATAGGTGTGCATACATGTAGCCATGTAGAGAAATGACTGTAAAGATGTTATTTTATTTTTAGATTTGCATTAGGAAATCTATTTTGAGCAAGCTTACAATTGTTGAGAGTGTTCAGTGTGAATTCAGGAAGTGGTGTGACAGTTATATAGAGCAGCAAAAATAACAGGTGTAGAGGGCAGATAGACAAATGTGTTGCTCTTTAACACTGAAATTGTCATGTGCTTTGTTCAGAGCTGAACTCCTGATGTCCACCATCTTCTGAAGCTGAAATATTTCACTGAGCTTTTCTTTCATCAGTTATTCTGCAAATACAAAACATAGCTATATTTTTCTTTGGGTTTGCTATTGATATTCTGGGAGAATTGTTTTTGGTTGTTTTGGGGCATTAGTTACACACTGTTCATTACAGTGAATAAAACATTGCGCCATTCTATACTAGATAAACTGAACAAAAACAATTCTCAAACTTCAAATTGCAGATTTTTTTCCCCATGACCCCAACCTCAAATTTCTACAAAAATTGAAGCTCAGAAAATTTAATGTTTCTTTGGGATTTATAGTTAACTTTCTCCTAAAATGTAATATTAAGTCTTATACCTTTCAATTCCACTCAGTTTCACTTGTATAACACCAAATCACGACACAAGTCATCTCAAGGCACTTTACATACAGAACAGTTTTGGGGTTTTTTGATATTTCAATGGAGAATTTCACACCCATCTACATCTTGAAAATACTCCTGTCAACTACCAATGGAGAAAAAAGAACATGGTGTAGACATTAGGTGCTCTTACAGAACATTTTGTGCTGCTGTGACACTTGGCAGAAAAAGCATATTAGCACCAAAGAAGAGTGGGATGAGGTGAAAACACAGGAACATGACCGAACTCTGCCTAATTGCCATTTTTTGTGTGTCTCTGTAAGAGTATGGCAGGCAACTGGTGGGCTGTGTTTGAAAAGACGCTGGCAGAAACAAAGCAGAAGTAGTGAGGTCTGCCAACAGTTGGCATGCATCGAATCTTTAATGAAAGCTTAAGTTCCAATCAATAAGGCTTTGCTTGTGCCAGCTAAATTATGTTCCCTCTGTTAGCAGGCCTGCAGCCAGTTGCTACCTTAGATATAGATGTCAAAATGCTGTTTAATTGCTCATCTGTGAAAATAAACAAAACGCAGGGCAATGACTCATAAGCAGCTCTTCCATTTGCTCATTCCAATCAACAAATCAGTTAATAGCTTTTATTGTATCATAATTTATATGAAATCAAAGTCAGGAAATTTTAATAATCTACTTACATGAAGGATGATGACATTCTGGCAAAGAGATGGAAAACACAGGGATGTTTGTAAAGCCAGGCTCAGTTGATTAGTCGGCCACTGCTGTTCACAAACCTGATCTGTTGGCCTTTAAAGCTGCACTGGACAAAGTTTGGATGTGCGATATAGTTGTCCGATCAGACGAAATGATCTCCCTGCTTTTCCTGCTTCTCCTGTCTGAGATGCAGTAGATTTGCTCATAACATCTGGAGTTATAACTGGAGAAGCCTGATAATCTGGCTGATTTAACATGTTTTCAGTTCAGTCAGACATCGTGCTCATGTTGGTGGCGAGGTTATTTGACCTAACCAATCATTAGTAACTGACAGGGTGAGGTGGGTGGCCAGGGGTCGCACAGACCAGAGTCAGGAGGTGATAGGTAGTTGGCTTATGAGTATGATGGATGGATTGTTGAACAGAATGACCTGGTGTGAGCCAAGGGCCCAAACCCTCTGTATGAAATGACTGTTGTCTGTTGCTTCATACAGACTGTTGACACTTCCTGTAGGAAAGTCAATGTAGCGACTGCAAAGAGACACATAACCACCAGAAAGAGACACAGAAGAACCTCTCTCGGTGGTCAGTGTGCAACTACAAGAACACTCTTGCTCTAATGTAGATTATTGATGTAATTTCACATTAGAATAATTAAAATTGTTTATTTGGCATTCATTTATTTCACCAAATAACCAACATGAGTTTTATGTAAGCAACTTGTTCATCTGTGTCTATCTGACTGTGGTGCCAGTTTTTGCTGTCTGTAGTTTTCTGGCTGTGGTGGAGGCAGATGACAACCTCGTTCTTTATACCACATACAAAACTATAATTGGTTGCATTTTTAGTCATTTACAGCCGAGCAAACAGCTATCAATGGGCACAGCAGGACTATTTGAAAAAATGAAGCGTTCAATCAATCAAATAGGTGAGAAGATGTGGGGCTCTTACAGGGTCATGCACAGGTTCCAAGTATGGTGTTTTTTTATGATTAGTGAAATGTGTTAAAAAATGAGAGAAGAAATTAAGTTATGTTGCAATCAACATCACAGCTCCCATGTTGTAAATTTGGTGCAACAGGCCCCTAGTTAACACACATAAAGTGTGGAATGTGCAAATGTTCACAGTTTAAAGAATATGTGAAGCGAAATTTAAAAAATGTGTGTTAATATAATGCACTGAGTCAGATGTGGGAGTTAATGTAAAGTGTATGGGATTGGTTTTGCTGATGAGGTCGGCTGGCAGATGGGAAGAAACTGTTCTCGTAGCGTGAGGGGAGTGTTTCCAAAAGTTTGCCTGTTTTCAAAAATGAACAGTCTTGTGATGCCAAAAAAGATCTGAATAGAAGAAATAAGATATTCCTTTATTAGTCCCATAATGGAGAAATTTACAATGAAATTAGAACTATCCATAAATGTTAACAAAAGGAATTGATTCATTTGTGTGTAGTGTGTTTTGAAATATGTGTTTGAAAGGATATATGAGTTGCTCTTTATTTTTTTGACTCACATTGGAACATTGCAAACATTTGTGACATTATACGAGCATTGCATAAGGTTTGCAAAAAAATGGGGAAAGCACTGTGTATTAGAAAAGACTAGAGGAAACATTTTCAACACAGAAATTGACTAAAACTAAAAACAAAATTTAAAAAAACTCAGGAAGTGGAGATTTTCATTACAGAAACTCAACAAGCTATAAAATCCTTTACAGCAAATAAGATCTCAGGACTGAATTCAACTCAGAAACAGTTGTCTCAAACTTTTTCCTTCTTTTTCAAGTCATGAGTGCCTCATGAGTCTTTACAATAAACTGGGGTATAAGCTGTGTGCCTATATGCTGATGTTTTATTGTATGCAATGCACTATGTTACAGTTGCACTATGTTATTTATTATCATACAGTACATAATAAGATAAATCCAATAATATTTCTGCTCCTTTAACAACATTCCAATATAAAAAACTAAAATATAAAAGCATAAGTAGTGCTCTGTCCAGAGTACGCTGATCACCAGTGTGTTACACTTTCCTCATGTAGCTTTAACTGAAACCTGATGCTATTGGCAGACCAGCTGGAAGGAAACAGAAGTGGAAAATGATCCTGAAAGAGCAGAAGAGAGAAAGAGCAACGAGCTCAGATTGGACAGAGATGAGTTTAGGTGAACACGGAGCTTCGCTGGTGGATGAAGCACACCACGTCCAGTCAACGTGGAAAGACAGAGTAACATCTCATCACCACACAGATCTACAGTAACTCTACACATCCATCGATCCATGTGGAGGATATTACTCTGATACAGATAAGATATTCCTTTATCCATCCCACGGTGGGGAAATTTACAAATCCTTGGCCTTCAAGACAGCATATGAACTAGAGGACCAGTGCAAGGTTGGATCACTCTTTTGGGTTTTAAATGAAAAACGTATGAATATAGACACACTCTGCATAATCCCACATATCATAAAACAAATAATATATCATCAACAAAACAAAACTCTCATGTATTCTACCACTTCAATGTCAACAGGTTCCATTTTCGCCCAGTGTTTTCTAGCAGCCATCTGTTCTCAATAAATAGTATCCAAACATGAAAGTAACCACAAGTGAACAGCAACCAGCTTTTTTGCTGCCATCAGACCTGTACACTCGATAATTTAAGCTCTACAAATGCTCTACTCAGAAGGCCAGATGTTCTTCAGGAGGTAGAGCACTTGTCCACCAATCAGAAGGTTGGTGGTTTGATCCCTGGCCCCTGCAGTCTATGTGTCGAAGTGTCCTTGGGCAAGATCCTGAACCCCAAATTGCTCCCAATGGCTGTTCCATCGATATGTGAATGTACGTCACTTTGGATAAAAGCGTCTGCTAAATGGAATTGTAGAAATTATAGAAATTGTACCAAACATATGAGTTGTCTTTATCTATGATGTCTTTATCAAACAAAGGCTGCGGTTCGTGTGTCAATTGCTGATAAAAATGCACATTGCAAGTATTTGTGGTGTGAGTAATATTTTGGCTAAAACTAACCAACATGAATTTTACGAGATACTTTTAAAACCTTAGTGCCTGATTGCTGCAATCTGAATAAGAATGTCCATCCATCCATCCATCCATTATCTGTACATCTGTACGCCGCTTAATCCTCTGCAGGGTCGCGGGGGGGGCTGGAGCCTATCTCACCCGACTTAGGGCGAAGGCAGGGGACACCCTGGACAGGTCGCCAGTCCATCACAGGGCCACACACAGAACAAACAACCAAGCACACTCCACACCAATTCACACCTACGGACAATTTAGAATATTCAATTAACCTCAGCATATTTTTGGACTGTGGGAGGAAGCCGGAGTACCCGGTGAAAACCCACGCTGCACAGGGAGAACATGCAAACTCCACACAGAAAGATCCCAGGCGTCCTAACCGGGACGCTAACCAGGGATCTTCTAGCTGTGAGGGGCCAGTGCTAACCACTGCACCACCGTACCTGAATAAAAATGTAATAATAAAAAATTTAAAACATAACACACATGAATTCATGAATTCAGTGAGAATTACACTAATGAGGATATCATTATCTTAAATCCATTGGAAATAAACGTCTATAAATCTGTTTTTTCATTTCAACTTCCACAACTTGCCTGAGAGTCATCACATTTTAAGTTTTCTTCTATTTCAAAGTAATCCAATAATAGTTGTTAGCACATCCATGGGTACACTGAAGACAACAACGACTAACAGCTAATTCTGTGTATTGTAATGGTGTCAGTTTGCCAGAATAGCAAGGCTGTAAAAATGGGGCTCAAGCTGGGACCCACAGCCAGAGCATTCTTTGTATAAACTACTCACTTGTTTTTGTACATGAAAAAAAAAATCCAAATAAACTTAATTTTGTTATTTAGATTAAGCAAAACTTTTTATTGTATGTAATAAATGGAATTTGCAAGTAAAACCAACTTGATTTTATGATTGTTTCAACTATTTTTAATATGTATATATTAAAAATAAATCATGCAACTATAGTCAACTTATTGCAGCAGTTTTAAAATGTCCACTTTTTTCTGTTGAAACCTGTTTTTTACTTTTTCATATTACTTACATGAAGTGGGATATAGTTTTTTTTTTTTCTGAACATTTATGTTGACTGAGTATTGATCTGATTGAAATTAAATTAAAATTAAATTGTTATAACCATAACACAATAACGCTTACCAACAGACCGATGCTGACCAGTGGCCCAACGCTGCCTAACAAATTGACTTCAAAACTAAATATATTTGTGTAAAGATACAAACCTTGAATTATTATTATTGATATGGCAGATTCAATATGATACATTTACTTCTACTCAGATTTTTTTTTCATTGTATACTTCCCGTTTACGTCCCCCCAAAAGCCCCAAATTCTGTAAACTGTAGTTCCGAAATCTCCAAATTAAATTAAGACAAAAAAGTCAGCAATTTAATATTGGCCCCTGGGGGTGACAGGTGGTGTTAGGGTTAGTGGAGGGACACAGTTGTCTTAATGTTGTCTGAGTGAGAGCCCACAGGGTCAAACTCCTCATAACACTGTGACCTGAACTGAATGTCTTTCTTTTATTTGGCAGGACTACAGTCATTGGACTGAAGGTCCTCTATACAATATGAACAGTCTGTCCTGGTCTGATGTCATCCACCCCCCCTCTGGGGTTTACAGATACTTAATAGTGGCGGCAGCAGCTCATATATCTTGTGACATACATGTGTCGGAGTCGGTCATGCTGCGTGTGGGAGACAGTCAAAGGCAGAGGAGCAGAAGAGGAGGCAGGACGGTCTCTGTTTATTCAGCTGCTCACACACATTGAAAGGCCGAAGAAATAACAGAATATGTGGTGTATTGTAGCATAGCATAGTTATGAAAAATCTACTTGATTACTCGGGCGTATGGCCACTTACCACTTACAAAAATCAATTTATTACCATCTTGTCAAGTGTATATTAATGGATTACCAACATTTATATTTGTGTTATTACTAAATAGAAAGAATCAAAAAACGTCTGTTCTAATTAATAGCTAATAGCAGATCTGTAAAGCATAAACGATTCATTAACCAGTAGCAAGGCCATTAGTTACACGACTAATAAACTCTTAATAAAGACTGTGTTATTAGAAAGTCATACCCTGTGGCTGTTTTTTTTTTCTACACAGTTTTCATATTTGGGTTAAAAGAAGTCTGAATGATGCAATGACAAGAAAAATTTCCCTGCAGAGAAGATTGCTGTGATAACCCGTCTCTGAGGTGGGGGTCAGATTACGGCATGTGAAACAGGGCAAAACTGGTGTTTGATTGATGACAGCTCAGGGATGTGTTAGTCAGGAGGAGCTACAGCCTCTGCTTTACTGCTCCTTTAATGGATATTGTTTTAGTGGTACATTTGCTTAGGAAGGCTTACATTGGCTTCTCCTGTTAATAGGAGGAAGTGTGTGTGGGGAGGGGGTGCTGACCTGGAGGCTGTGGCAGGGCCTTGCCAACAGAAACTGACTCACTTCTTGGAATCTTTAAATTTGCCACAATAAATCAGAGCAGAGAACAGAGGCCAGCCAATCTACTGAAACACGAGAGACTGTGTGTCAGTGTGTGTGTGTTTGTGTGTGTGTGTGTGTGTGTGTGCATTCTTATTTGGTAAATTCACCATCACACTGTGTACTATACCAAGCTGTTGATACAAACTGCATGTGTGTGTACGTGTGTGTGTGTGTGTGTGTGTGTGTGTGTTGTCTTTTTGGAAGTGAGAGCAGCCCTGCTTTAACTGGTCTGCTGTCAGAAAGCTGCAGTTAACATTTACAAGCATGTTTAGACTCCTTTTCAGATTTATTTCTACCTTACAAGCAGCTGAGTACACAAACAGCAGTCGGGCTACGTTAGAAATAAATAGCTGAACAATAGAATATTTATGGCATTTGATGGCAACAAGGGGACAAGAAAATTCAAGCATGTTACAATTTAGGCCTTGTTTTCTTGGTTTCAGGCATCAGTTCTGTCAGTTATAATAATATTATAATCAATATGGTGATTGCTGAGATCTGCGGACATGCTGACATCATGATGATGAAGTCCAGCATTCTAACAGACATGTGGTAACTCCTCAAAACTACAACAACAAATGAAACGCCTTCCAAAACAATCCATAGGAGCACTTTCAAAACAATTACAAATGGCCACCAATATGCAATGTAGTTATGACATTACAGTCCCTCTGCCATCGTTCCTGATGGACAAGAGTCATATGGCCACTAGAGGCTGCTGATGCTGTGGTTTTTCTTGGGAAGACCGTCTCAAATTAATTTGATTGTTAAAGAAAATTCTGGTTCATTAACATTTGAATTGCATTGTCATAGCTTTGTCCATTTCTTTCAATAATATTAGCATTGTACTCAGCTAGTTAATCGCTGACATCTGGTAGCCACACAACATTACTTGAAGATAAAACTTGCAATGAAAACAACTTTTGCATTTCTTAAATCTTTCATTCTTTTTTTTGTAAAATATCATCCTTGTAGCTTAAGTAGATGTGCATGTTTATGCTTTTTCATGCTTTATGTGATGCACTTTGAGTTGACTTCGTGTAAGAAAAAAAAACTCTTTCTTTTTCTCTTCAAAATAAGTTTGACGAACCTGGACGTTCGTTTTCAACCTGTCTGATTGTCTGACTGCCCACTTTTCTTGACCTGTTTAACTCACTTTTAGCACTGTCATTGCATTTCCAGATCTCATCTTGGCAAATGTTGTTATTGCTTATAGGAGTGGGCAAAAGTATTCTGAAACTCTGAAAGTATAACGAACCATACAGAAGCTGGTTTATCATACCAAAGCTGAAGTGTTGTTACTGCTGCAGGCCCAATAATGAGCAGCGTAATTATGGAATTAGAAACTAGTCTATATTTGTACTATATTTGTCCATATTTCCAAACCTGCCTGGACATGGGCTGAAACAGAGCCTGCAGTGAGTGTATCCCTGCGGAATATCAGTCATTATCAGTGCTCCAAGCAAAGAGAATGAACTGACACTAACTGAAACTTTTTCAAGTTTTTTTTTTTTTTTATAGGTCAAGTTTCTCAAATTTTCCATTTGTAATGGACCGTATACTGCAACTTTAAGTACATAGCTGAAAGCTAGAGTTGCATGTTTTGGCAGGAAGTGGTGAGGGAGTTGGCCTCTGGCCTGGAAGCTACAAATTCCAAGTTAAAAGCAGCTGTCAGTTGTGTCCAGGTTCAGTAAAGGTCTGGTGAGTACAGAGGAAACCTGCAGGGACATACACCAACCTGCATTTTAACACTGAAGGAAAGTGCTTCTGTTAATGACAGCTGGGAGTGTGTGGCTCCTGGCAAAGGTGGTGTGTGTGTGTGTACGTAAACCACTGTACACCAACAGAATAACGAATAAGTGTAAGAACACCTCTCCCATTAACCAAGCCTTACCGGTGACATAACCTTGAGAATATGAGTTACAGTAGGTAGAACATGCAGAAAATACTGAAGGTTGCCTGACTTCATGCTGTGCATTCTGCCTAAAGGGTTTTTATTGTTTTGCTTGCCACCAGGACTTTTGATACCTATTGTTTTCTCCAAAAAATGTGTTTGGAGAAAGACTGAAAGACTCAAGATACAACACTCACTCACACTGGTTCCGTTGGAAAAGTGAGGTGCTTTCAGTCCAAGGAGAACACATTGCTAATCCTTGAAGCCTTTTCTCTCATAAAAGTGAAACATGAAATAATACTGTTAATGTAAATACCACATTTGTGTATCTTATCTGCCAGTCAAATGTACACTCTCCTGTCGGGCTCAGTGACAGCTAGCATTTCTTAGACCATCCATCTGAGCTCTTCATCATCTTGGACAGTGGCAATTATTGGATAGGTGATTCAGGTGATGCTTTTTTTGCAACAAAGTGGGACTCAGTAAACACTTTGGATTTGTTTTCATGTCCTTCATGGCAACAGAACACATTTTACCAGCCTTCAGAAACTCCATAGGTCAAACTGGATGAAAGAAACACTTTTACACACTACAAACAGCTCAGCTACAAACAACCCATAATGCAACACTCTCTGTAGGTTCTGGACTGTGTTCATTCAGAAATATCTGATCTTGTGAACATGAAATTATTAGTTCACAAGATCACAAGAAGATAAATTATTATTACTATTATTATTAGTAGTAGTAGTATGAGATATAGATTGTTTTCCATTTGTGCCAATATGGTAATATAATTTATTAGATTTGTATTAGATTATTTGCTATTTGCTTCACTGCTTGTGCCAGGGTAGGGGGTGCTGTGCCCTTTATGAAACAGTGCACTTTTGCACAGCACATAGGGCCACATTTAGTGTCCTCTCAAGACAGGTACAGTATTTGATGTGTGTTTTATTTGACTCAAGTCTGTGCAATCCATCAAACATCCATAGTGTAACATATACTGCATTGTTATTTTTCAAATGTTCCATTTCCTCTCTGGAAAGATCGTAGTTGCTCCAGTTCTTAAAAACAGACATTTGCAAAGTACACTTCCTCTCCCCAATCCCATATATCATTCTGAGCATTAAGATAAAAGCAGTCTGTCCGTGGTGGCTCATAGCATACTGATGAAGGCTGGGGCCTTGGCACTGAGCTCTCCAACAGTCTGAAAACTCACTGAGTTGTAGTGGACTCCAGTTAAGAATCCAGCCGCCAGCTTTACTTTCTAAACAGCACAATAATCAGTCTTTTACCAAAGGCTGGGCACACTCTAAAGCCGAGTCTGCATGTGCAATGAGTGTGGAAGTCAGAGCACTGTAATGTATGTGTGGAGCTGCAGGCAGGATGTGTGGGTACTTTTTCCATGCTGTTTACTTTAGAGTGGGTAATGTGGTCGTCAATCTCAGGGCCAGGGTAAAAACAAGTGTAGGCCAGCAATAAATTATTTTTAAGAAACTTCCTGGGCAGCAGGCACTGCAGACTCACAAAATAAGCACCATTTCTTTTGAATGTGAATCATTTAAATTTCATGGCTTTTCAAAGCTACTTCAAAAGGCACAAGCTAATACAACCACAGAGTAAGGTTTTGAGTCTGCAGTTTATGCGTTCTGCTCTGAATCACAGCCTTTCACACACAACACACTTTTCTGACCACTAGATAATAATTTTGACCTAAAATTTTTTTTAACAATATATTGGCCAAGTCCAAATGTGTAAAGCTCTGCCGACTGATCCTTACCAGTGCTCATGCCAACAAAGTAAAGCTTGTCCTGACATTATCCATGTACTCTGCCTATAATGAGGCCTCTTGTGCATAAAGTTCACTTTTTATCCTGATGGTGGTGCTAGAGGGCAGCTCATGGCGCTTCAAAAATGGAAAGGGTTTAACCTTTAGGGAGCATGAATGTGCTGAGTAAATTTAATGTCAGTCTTCCCATCAAATTTAGTTTTAGTTTTCTTGTGTTTTTCTTGTCTGATAGTGGCTGTTAAGACTGATCATCTGTGGACCATGAACTTCACGATTAATAGTGAATTTCAAAAGAGACTGGGTTTATCTTAGAGTACAAGGTTTACACCAGGTTTTCCTCAATCACTGATTAGTATTGGAGACACACAGAAACAGTGCAGTTTCTTCTTGATACATTTTTTTCTGTAGATGTGAATATGTTTGGTTTTCTTAAATTGTTGATCTTGTTGACACTTTTGATTACTTTGTGAAAGTCAGTGTTGAAGATAAGATAAGATAAACCTTTATTCATCCCACAGTGGGGAAACGAGCAATGAGAATCAGAATCAGCTTTCTTGGCCAAGTATGTGCATACAAACAAAGAATTTTTTACGGTTTTAAGTTGCTCTCAATGTACTAAAACACAGTTCCAAGAACAAGTTACAGGAAAGATAAAAATACTCAAACATACACAGCTGACAGGATAGGTAAAGATACAGTTACAGTATATTATATTTAGCTAATGCCGTTATCCAATGCGACCTACCAAAATTGCATTAAGCCACATTCTTTCAGGGGGCATGCCCCCTCCAATATTGAGAAAATACCAATCTGTGCCCCCAGTATATAGCAGAAAATTTGTTAATTATGGCCTCTCTTTATGGACCTTGCCAACAGATCTGTCTCTTGTTATTTCCTATTTATTTTCAATTTAAAACTGTAGGGTTGGTTGCACCCATATGTGGAAAAAAAAGCACGTCACTTTCCTGGGGTGAGAGCTACCACACCCCCTTTTGGGTGAGAACAAGCTCTGTGTCGACGCCAAGTTGAAAAACTAGTGGAACGTGCCTAAAAGCTGCTGCATCGTATTTTGCATATTACAAAATTAAAGAAAAAAATGTTTCTTTTCCCAAACAGCAAAGGACAGTAAAAGAGATCGGTTGTTTCAGGTCATCCATAACAGAAGCTGAAATTGGTATACTGTATATACTGGTATTTTAGTGGTACAGGGTTAGTGACACTATATGACTGATTTAACTGTTCATCAGAGTGATGGCATGTGGAAAGAGACTGCTTAATTCTACAGACTTAATTAGTTAGGATGTGATCCCCGTCTCTGCTACAGCCCACAGTCATTTAAGCTCATAACATGTCTGAACTTTGCATCAAACCTTGTCTGCTGCAGTGTTAGATGATAATGAATCAAGGAAGAAATGCAGCACACAGCCCATCGGCGAGGGAGCCACCAAACTCCTGGCAGTGTTTAGACGATCCTGAGTGGAGTGCAGATACGGAGGTGCAGGGCGTTGACAGCTGTTGGGTCCACAGGGCTTTCTGTGATAAGAGCACTCAGTGTGGGAGGGAGGTTGCGCTGTACTGTACCAAGCACTGACAAGCGTGCACTGGAAGAACCTGAGGGGATTAGAAATCAAAGTGAGAGAGACGGTGTCATCCCACATGGAAAACATCTATCTGGAGAGCAGGACTTTTTTAAAATTATTATTATTATTTCAAAACATCTATTAGCTTTTGTTTTAATTTAGATTTGAATTATTCCTCTGGCAGAAGCTGGTAAGAAAGTGCAATAGCAAGCATCAAAGAGGAACAGGACATAAATTGATGACTGAAAAGTCTTTCATGAAGTACAAAAAGCAGGTAGAAACATTAGCCTATAGTGGTTGCCACATACTTACACATACATACTTATAGTGTCTTGACAAAATGTGTTTTGTGTTTCATGCATTACTTACTTAATTTCTGCACTTTTTTTTTCTGTTAAAGAACTTGTCCAGCTACTGAGCATGTGTAAATAGATGGGTTTGTGTGTGTCTTTTAAGTCCCAGCAGCTTTTTTGTGGTAAAAACTACACAATCTTGATTTTTTGCAATGATTATTTTCTCATTAATTTGGTTATGTGTTCTTATGTGACAATGAGGTGGTTGTTTTGACTTGTTCACTTATGAACCTGATATCATGATGACATGGTGGTGCTTTATGTATAGATTCATATATGGGGGGACCTAATTGAAAGCTACAGATGTCGCAATGTGAACCTGCCATGAGAGAAACATTTAGACTTTCATCTAATAGGGCGAAACAGGTTTTCTCTAATGTGAGAATGTCCACAAACAATAAATGAAATAACAAATATATTTATGGCCTATTACACCTCACAAATTTCTCACAAAATCCCATGACCAGAGGGAATCTTGGACCATGAATAATTATGTCAGCTGTAGTTCACTGGCAGTGCAATAACTGCAATTCACTTTTAATGAAATCTGTACTGTATGAAGTCTCCTGTTAATAAGCAGTGAGGAACAGCACATCAACAGCAGCCCTCAGCTCAAACCTTCCACACTGACACTGTTGCTATGGTTGCTGACACCTCTGTGAATGCTGGGATAATGAGCACACTCTCCATACTGTTAATGTGTAGGGCTACTGCAAAATATATGGAACAAATCCAAAATTCCAAATGGAAGGATCTTTCCCCAAAGCGTATTTTGCTCATACACAATAGTTGCATATAACCAGAGAGGCTGTACTGATGATCACCATTTCTTATCTTGAGATATAACACTATCTGACACTAAAGCAAGTGAAATTTCAGAAATTCAAGATAAAAATTCTTCAAACCAGATAATTTATCTGACATTTACCATCAATTTAGAAGCTAATAAGACATCATTTCTTGTGATAGTGAGGACACTGAGTGATTACATGCATGTTGAGCAATTAAAATAAGACTCGCTCAGTTCATTTCAAAGATTTTCTAGAATCAAATGTTACAATCTAAATTGGTGCTGTCTGCCGCAAGTCTGACTAGATTTTAAATCTGAGAATACCTCTCTCATTCAAACAGTTAGGGAAAAAAATTACAATAAATACATTTTTTAAATGGCTGACTGCTTTTGTCTTGCCAAGTTTTGAAGTGATGTTATTCTTGTAACAAAAAAGGTCATCTAGTTTTCTCTTAAAATGTTTGGTATATTAGTGCTTTCTTGTCAGCTTGAGCTGAAATATCTTCTTAACAAAGAATGCCTGAATTTACACTGACTTCCTGAAATCTTGTCATTACAGGTTGTCAGATTTGGCACCACTGTGTCTGTACAGAAACCTTAACCAAAACCTGCACTTATTCACTGTATGTACTGGAGATGCTGCACAGAACATACTGGACAAATGATTAAACTGTTATTTTTGTTTATTTGTTTGTTTGTTTTTGTCAATAAAAAGCTCCAGTACCAACCTACACTCCCCTTCCTTTCTGTTTGTGTATAGATTAAACTGTGTAAATGATTGAGCTTCTGTTAAGGCAGTTCAACAATAGGACCCAAGAAACAGACACAACCAGGAGACTGAGTGGTGTTGACAATTTATTTTAGTTGCAGGAGAATAAACAGGCTGGAGGCTTGGCTGGGGGTGGTCTGGCTGGGGTGGACGGGTCCAGTGGAGCATGGCAGGCAGAGGGGATGAAGGTGGAGACCAAACAGGCTGCTGAGACCGAGGCGAGGCGAGTTGAAGCTGGAGTGGTGATGGAGCAGGCGTAGAGGATCTGTGGCGTGGAGCAGAAGGTTAACTGGAGATCAGGAACAGACACAAAAAGTACAAACAAACAAGTCTTCTCAGGAGAAGTAGCCTAGATGTCTGGTTACCGCAGTAGTGACTGAACAATCTGGCGGAGTCTGGATGTTTGAGCTGGGGTGATATACTGCTGGGGCTTGATGAGGAGATGAGGTGCAGGTGAGGTGAGACAGCAGCTGTAGAGCGTCAGATGAGCAGGTAGGAGGAGGAACCCAGAAGACCACGCCCAGCCACACAGAAACAGACAGACAAACATGACACAATAGGAGGGGAGAACAACAGGAAACACAAGGAGAGAGGGAGGCCAAGGTCCAAACCCTAACAGCTTCAGGGTATTGACAGGTACATTGTTTTTACTTTGGAAAGAGCCAACTACATGCTGTCATGTAAAAAACCGTCCAGCAAGGTGGACATGATGCACACAGGGCGGCCCCCTGCTGTCAGCAGGGTTGCTGATGGGAAATACCTCACTGTTTGTTTGTTTGTGTGTTCTCACCCTGTCAGTCTTCCACACACACACTCCACTCATCCATCCATACATCACTCCCCCCTCCACTCCAATTTCTAAAAATACAATATCTAGACTTGCTTAAGGAGTCAGAGTTCTTAGCAGGAGTCAACTGTGGAGGCAGTAACCCCCCACCCCGACAAAAGCCCCCCGACTCAGGTCAGACTATGGATGAGGCCAAGTTGCTTGTTCCCCTCATTCTGCGTGCAGACAGACAAGAAAGAGGCCATTCATCAAAACAAGTCAGTCTTTTATGCGTTCTATCAGTGGCAATGCACCAGAGTCAGGCCATGACCCTGCAAGGAGCAGTTCTGTTTACCACTGGAATATGGAATATGGAATAGTGAATATGTGCATTTAGGTGCCAGGTGCATGCACTTGTGCCATTCTAAGCAAAATGCAATTCTGCCACTCCTTCATCTGCAATGTAGGCTATAATACCAGCAACAACACGTAAATGCCAATATGCAGTGTAACACCAGTGTGCTCACAATGTCAACAATATTAAAATGCATAACACACCAAACAAGTCTGCATAACAACTCCTATAACCTTGTTCCATATTATTTACAGCGGAGTCATGACAGCACATACGTATAGCTGTTTTCGAAATACTCTAATTTCAGCTCCTCAAACTAAAGGATACCAGTGCAGATCTCTTCTATACACCACTATCTCATGTGCATCAAACACAAACATGAAATGTGAACAAGGGCACATCACCAGCAAATCAAACAATGACTAGGGAGCAAATAAAGCTTACCTTTTGGTAAACTGGTGTCAGTAGGCCAGGCTGCTATTGGCTCGTGAGAGCTGGGGACAGGAGGTGGATCCAGATGCAGCATTTGGTTAACGCTACTCCATAATTTGGTCAAGAATAATTGGCCCACATTGTGGCCAATTATGTGGGAATTGCTTAGTTCACCTATATGGACGCATCGGCAGTGTTTAGGTGCTTTATGTGTGAGCACACAAACAGACACATACATATAGTGCTGGTGGGCATATCATGAGGATGTACCTGATGAAAGGAAATATAGTGGTGTAAAAAGTAACCGTAGTTCATACTTTTAAATACTCCCACTGTTGTTATAAGACCCAGTAGTGTCCTTAATCTTCTGTCTACAGCCACAGTGTCTTTATGTGCTCAAACTGGACGTGATGCAGAGCAAGGCAGCACAATTGCATGGAAGTTCAAATGACTAAATGAGTGGACAGGAACTAAAGTGAATTTTCTTTGGTTTGCAAATTGTTAGAAATTGTCATTGAAAAAAATCATGCTTATGCTGGGGACTCCAATTCATGAATGTATTACATTAAAAGAAAGAGGGATCCTGAGGTAAACAACAGAAAGAACTGGATTTGCTTGTGGTTTTTCAGATCAGTCAGAAAAAATGGATGGCACCAGTTGGTACACCATGAAATGTCAGGGGATCACCAAAGTCAGTAGGAGTCATTATCCTGGGAACAAGATAGGTTTGAGTAAACCTAAGTAATACTTAGTAATACTTTCTGCTAGAACTTGACAGATCATACCAATGGATAATTATAATAATATTGTAGATATAGGTATGAATGTACATGTCTGTTGATAAGAAAGAAGAAATTACAATACGGAAATGTCAAACTAGTTTCTAAGGTTGTTTAGAAACAACAGTCACCATTACTTTGCCCACTAGAGAGCACTGACAAGACAATTTTTACATCATATAATGTCTGACTCAGTTTGAATCTTGGTCACAAATGTAAAGGATCTGTATGAAAATAATATCTTCATACATAAATGATGTGCATATGTAAAAAACAAAATCTATGTAGTTAAAATCTATATTTTCTACATCTACTAAGTTCACTTCCTCCAACCCAGTCTCATTCCAAATTGTGTAATACCTACATTTGTCCACAGCACAAAAACGTAGCCATCTCACACAAATGGCTCTGAAAATTGTGGCATGGGTAGGTTTCATCTACCCAGTCTTTTCTGTGGGCATACTTTGGGTCACGTTTAAGATAGCCTGTGGCTTTAGCTTCGTTTTGATAACTTTTCTAGCGACAAATGTACACTTTATTTTCATAGTATCCATTCGGTTTATGTATACGATCCGTAGTTTTTTCGTTTCGACGTACATTCTTTCAGATTTCTCAACGAAATTGTAGGAACACTACGTTTTTTGTTGTTGCTACGGTGGTAGCTACGGACGCTATTAACAACGAACCGGAAGGAAGTTGATGTTGCGTCACGGACCGAGTTGCTCTTAAAACTGGTTACAATTGACCACAAACACGCTTCTATGCGTTAAATAGTGACTTCTGTTTGATTTTCAAAACATAGCTAAATCTTTTAAAAATTAATGAAACTTCCTCAACACCAACTGCAGAGTCTGTGCAAGTAACCTCTCCTTGGATAAAATAAACACTAAAATCTGCCACAATGAATGCAAGAACCACATTATACAACGGCAAATTTTGGACTTATGTGTAATATGACATATAAGGTTTGGATTTGATGTGAAGGCTGGTTTGGCGTGATGGATGGCATATCTTTGTGTATGTCAACTCTGATGATTCATATCTCACAAACGTCAGCTGAGCTCCTGAAATCATCTGACTGTTGTGCTTTGTTGTTAATTACTGCCATGCACAAGACTTACTGTAATCTATAGTGACAGTCTGTGAATGTTTTCATATTGTCCTCTTCAACAGGAGACATCATATATATCAAAATTAAAAAATGTATTTTATTTGAATTGTAAGGACACAGGATGAATTTGTAAAGTAGAAATCACGTGATACATTTGCATTAAGTTGAATCACTATGATAAATTGCATTTAAAGTTGCTCTGATCAGTATTTTTATATGAACAGCAACAAAACTGCAGAGATGTTTAGCATCTTTTAGTGAATTGTTTTGATTTTGCAGCCTGTTTTACAACTTACTTTGGTTTTGGCTCAGTCTTCCAGCTCTCATCATTGTCTTTCCAGTGCGCCAAATTGTAACATGGATAGTCAGTGGCAGTGCATTAATTGTGAATTCCTGGATATTAAGGTAATACATTTGTTGCTGGTGGGGTTAGTAATGTACAATATCAGTCAGCAATCAAAACGTCTCCTACGAGAAGTATGCTTTCCTATATTGAGATTCATTGTCTTTGTATACAGTGCCTCCTACTTATGGGTGCCCACAGGAGGAGCGAAAGTTGTTGAGAAATACATTAATAAGCATACATCTTGGGACACTGTGTAAAACCTAAGTAAAAACAGAATGCAATAATAGGCAAGTGCTGAACAAAAGCATTTCTCAGTACACAACTGGAAAAGGAATTTAGAAATTTCAACAATTCAAAGAATCCAGAGAAATCGTTGTACATAAGGGGCTAGGCCAAAAACCAACATTTAATGCCTGAGACATTTGACCCCTGGGCAGCACTGTATTTAAAAAAAGAACACAATTGTATAAAGAACATTACTACATTGTAACGGGGATGGGGTTGGACTCAAATGCAACACACTGGAACAGATGGTTGGTAGTGTCCTTCATTAAAGGCAAAAGAAATCTTCTGAAACACAAAACTCACGGAAGGGGTCGTGGATTGCCAAAAAGCCACAGGGACAGGCAGACAGAAACCACAAGGAACTATAAACAGGAAATATAAACAGGAGACGGAAGCCTTGATGCAACAGAGAGCAGATCCAAAAAAGACATGAACACAAAAAAACCCGAGAGAAAGAACAATCTGTCAAAGGCTGAGTGAAGTGGAGGGGCTTATATAGAGTCCTGATTAGTTATTGGCTGCAGCTGGGGACACAGGTGAGTGGATGAGGTGGGAGTGGCAGGTAGGTGAGGTGAGGCAGAGGCGGGGTGAGAGGAAAAGTACTGGAGTGAAAACTACGCCAGGTGAGGAGTGACAACTATGACAGACAGAACTATGACAAGACACAGAGACAGAACTAAGACATGAACAGGACTCAGACATGACCACAGACAGAGAGACTGGACACAGACAGAGAGACTGGACACAGACAGAGAGGCTGGACACAGACAGAGAGACTGGATACAGACAGAGAGACTGGACACAGACAGAGAGGCTGGACACAGACAGAGAGACTGGACACAGACAGAGAGACTGGATACAGACAGAGAGACTGGACACAGACAGAGAGACTGGACACAGACAGAGAGGCTGGACACAGACACGGCAGGGAATGTGACTAGAGCTAAACAAAAACTAAGGCTGGACAGGGGCAGAAGTAAACTAAGGCACAGGGACTGGACACAGACAGGGAAGAACTGAAATGTGGCTGGCAGGATTGTGACATACATGGGCTCAGGAACACTTGGGAAAAACAGTTCATTGATGCATCTACAAATGCAAGCTAAGATTCTATCATGCAAAGCGAAACCTACACAGCAACATCCAGACATGCAGCTGACTTCTGTGAGAATGTATTTGTGAGAAAAGAAATATTCAGGGGGAGGGGGGGCACTGAGAAAGTACATCCATATGGTCCAGATTTTCATGCTATGCCCCTGTTTATGCATACACACCCAAGTGCAGGATGAGTCATCAAAGTGCCTTAATTTTGGTGATTAAATACTAAGAACAAATTTTTGAAGAGAAAGAGGATGATTGAGAGCTTTCCAAGGATTAGAGCCCCCCAAAAAATGGATATTGTTTTCAACAGTCTTTCAAACACAGCACTCGAACTTAATCAATATACAGCAGTCTCTTACACTCATCATGATATGGAGAAGCTGTCCCTCCTCTCAGAGACACAAATAATGTTCCCCAGTTTTTAAGCAGTAGTTGTGATACTCTCGCTGCCAGGCCTTTTAAGGCCATGCTAAATGCTCTCTTCTCCCTGAGCGTCATGCTGTAATCTGGGGGCCGCAGGGCCATTTAGCCGGGGCGGAAAAATAACGATTACAGAGCGGCTGATTTCCTAATGCTGATGTATGGCTGTGACAGGACAGGTGCTGGCTCCACAGCTTCCCAGCACCATGTCAATTAATCTGCTCTGTCATGTGATGAACCAGCCGTGAATTACCAAACACTTCCTCTAAAGCACAGTCCATAAACTGCTGATTGGACACACACACACATACACACACACACACACACATACTTCTGTTTCCTTCTGGCTGGATACAAGTAGTTATATGAACTTGGTTTATTTCACAGAAAATTGATGGAGCTTTTACAGCAATTCCTATTTCACACCCAAACACTCATTCAGACTGGAAGCTGACAAGCAAGGGTAAAATACAATACTTCCTCTGTGACCGTGGACTCAAGGGTTGCTCAAGGGACCCCTTGAAAACTGGCAGTCAACACCACGACTGAGCATTCCCTATTTGAAACAGCAAAGTACCAATGACAATCTCAAAAATACTGACTCAGACACCCAGAGTTTCATACAACATGTACCTAAGGAACCAAGCCTGTCAACTTGCGGAGTGAGGCTTTCCATATCATGACAATAACGTCAAGCCAAAGGCTCGTGTTATACTTTACTATTATGCTTCTAATGCTGCAGAGAGCATATTAAATACATTACCATTCTGATACATCAACTTGTAGGCGACCCTGTACAATGCGCTGTTCTTCTTCAGGTCTGGTCAAATTACACATGCATGGATCAGTGCAGGCGAAATGAAGGCACAGGTGTAAAGTGATACTAAAGCCATTTTAGGTCATGAAAGGATTTGTCATGGACAAAAACATCTGAATATATCATTCACAACAAATATATGTTTTTAGGGGTTTAATCAATGGACAGGGATTTAAAAGGAGGATTTTAGAAAGAATCGACCCACCTCTGGTTTCACCTTTAACTCATTATGTGGTGTCCTGGGTACCTGCAGGTTAAGATGCATGCCATGTGTTTTGCAATGTCCCTGGTTCTGTCCAAACCCTCATTATTTTCTGTCTCTGTGCCATGATAAAATGAAGAATGCAGAAATACTAAATCCTTCTTTTTGGACAATCTGGACACACTGTTGTCTTGAATACAACCTGCCAGAGCTTCTGACCTTTGCAGTTATCTAAAAGTCAAAAGCAACTGGACTTTCTTGAAGAGGTTTCATCTTTCAAAAGGTTTCTTTGATTTGTTTTTTTGGATCTCAGGAACATTGTTAAATCTACAGCAACTGAGTTTGTTAGTTATGGAGCAGCATCATTTGGAGTGGTCTTTGTGAATCTCAGTCCAATATTCTTCTCTGGTCTTTTAGCTCTGTTTTTGGTCTCTATCAACTCCACCAGCGAGTCTTTAATTGTGTCTGTCTATGTTGGTGGGTTTTAAGAGCTTTTTTCACCAAAAGCAGTTGACTGTGGTCAGGAAATGGAAATGGGTCACTGGGTGATGCAGTCAACATGGAACTGCACTACATCCTGCAACACCTCAACTCCCCAGATACATATTCAAGGATCCTCTTAGTGGATTTCAGCTCAGCATTCAACACCTTCATCCCAGAAGTCCTCCTCTCCAGACTCACCCAGCTGACTGTGCAAACCCCCACCTATCAGTACATCACACGCTTCCTGACAGTAGGCAGCAGATGAGGCTGTCGAAAAATCACATATTGCGATCCACAAACTCCCAGGACCTAAAGTGGGCATCCAACGTAGACACAATTATGAAATAGGCCCAGCATAAGTGCACTTGCTGCACCAGCTCAGGAAGTTCAACCTGCCCCACAAACTGCTAAACCAGTTCTACTCTGCAATCATCCAGTCTGTTTTCTGCACATCCATCCATCCAATACATATACAAACAAGAGAAATAGACCATAACAGGTTGAAGGACTGCTCTAACGTAAGAGACTGCAATTGCTTTGCAAGAAATGACATTATTGAGACATATCATATTTAGACGTGCATTTGTAACTGAACTGTGTGAACTATTTGCCAGTGTTGGGCAGTAATGTCACTACAAATAGCAACGTTAGTAGTTAAACTACATTTTTCAGTAACAAAGTGGTAGCGTTGTTGTTTACTAAATCAAATAACATTTCAATAGCTTAGCTGATTTTTTGGTCATGTAGTGCAGTAGCGAATGCAAAAGCTACATTTTCCTAAACATTTTAAAATGGTTGAAGTTGAACAGCTCGAAGCGGAGCTTTCTGCTGCGCTCTCATCTTACACTTTTAAGGATCAGACAGTGACGCCATCTCCAAACGCCAACATGTCTGTGTAGACCAATGGAAGCAGAGGTGCTGTCGCGTTATGATCGTGTCACACAACAATCCCTGAGCTGTTGCCCACGACTTAACCGCACATGCACACAAATGTTCACCTCACTGAGAGACGGCAGAGAAGGAAGGTGAAGAGGTTTCAACAAAGGAGTCGCTGTGGCCCTACCTAAACACTCATGAGTTTATATAAAACAACGGAGAAAATGATGTGTTTAGACGCTTACTGTGCCAACCCAAGGTAAAGATTCTCTCAACTTCCAAGACGTCCAATACAAATTTGAGAACCCATATACAGGTGATTCCCGAATATGCACAACCAGCAATTAAGCTAACCAGCACATGCCAACACAAAGGAACTACTTTTCATCAGCTAACAATTCATGTGACCATAAATGAATTAAATGAAGCTTGAGATGGTGGTGGCAGTGTGTGTGTAGGGTGGGGGATTAAATACTAAAACTGATACATATAGGAGGGAAGAGGTAGGGGGAAAATGAGATAACAGTAAAACAAAAATCTGTATTCTTCTGTAGACTATTACTTTTAACACTAACTAGCAAATGGCTCAAAAAAGGGGGAAACTAAAGTGTTAGCAGAAACAAATTAAAATATCTTAATCCTACACTGAAGACCAAAATAGAATTAAGCAGAAGAGGATACAGCAATTTGGAAGATAATTGAATGATTTTACATTGATGTTAGACTTAAGAATTAAACCTTGATTTAAGACTGGCTACAATTAGTGTATAAAACAGAGTTCAAGCACATATCTACTCTCCTTTCTCACACAACATGCAGGTGTCTTTGAGCAGACACACACACGTGCGCGCGCGCGCACACGTACACACACACACACACACACACACACACACACACACACACATCTTATACCCCTTTTTGGCTTCCATGGCAACCCCCATGGGCACCTGTTGACAATATAGTTTTTACCCTACGGGAACCACACCTGTTGATGAACAAAACTGCAACATTGTTTCAATCATACAACTTTCACACAGCTGTGGTATATAAAGCTCTTCTGAGGCCTTGCTCACAGTTCAGTTTGTGGCAGCATGATGGCCAAGAGATATACTGTAGGCGAAGCTTTGGATCTCATGTTTGATCGTGACAGTGTTCAGGAGGAGGGAAGCCAGGTTGACAGTGAAGAGGCTTTAGAGGAGGAAGTGTCCGAGGTTGAAGGTGATACAGAGTACAACCCAGAGGAGGAAGACTCTGACACAGCTGAAGTTGTGGTCTCCTTTCGGTCCAAAAATGGACATTTTTCCTGGATGTCATCCCCACCTGAGAGAGGTCGGTTTCCAAGTGAAAATGTCATCAGGATGACCCCAGGGCCAACACAATATGCCATATCCCGAGTGGATGACATCAAGTCCTGTTTTCATCTTTTCCTCACGGACTCCATTGTAACCATTGTCATGAACATGACAAACCTGGAGGGGAGAAGGGTTTATGGAGACGCCTGGAAGGAGATAGACCGGGTGAATATTGAAGCCTATGTGGGTGTGTTGATTTTGTGTGGTGTCTACAGATCCTGGAACGAATCTGCATCCAGCTTATGGGATGTGGACACTGATCGGGCAATTTTTTGAGCTACAATGACTTTGCAGACCTTCCATATCCTGTCACGTGTGATTCGCTTTGATGACCGCCACACAAGAGCAGCCCGCCGTCAACATGACAAGCTGGCACCAATCAGAGAAGTTTGGCAGAAGTGGGTGGAGCGCCTGCCACTCATTTACAAACCAGGTCCTGACATCACTGTTGATGAGCGTCTCATTGGTTTTAGGGGACGGTGCCCATTCAAACAGTATATGCCAAACAAACCAGCTAAGTATGGCATAAAGATATGGGCAGCATGTGATGCAAAGACAAGTTATGCCTGGAACATGCAAGTGTACACAGGCAAACCGGCTGATGGTGTTCCTGAGAAAAATCAGGGGAAGAGGGTGGTCCTAGAAATGACAGCAGGGCTACAAGAACACAACATTACCTGTGACAATTTTTTTCACCAGCTACGCCCTGGGTCAGGAGCTGCTCCAAAGAAAACTGACCATGGTTGGAACAATAAGAAAAAACAAGCCTGAGTTGCCTCCTGCTTTACTGACAACAAAGGATAGAGAGCAATTTTCCTCCAGATTTGCCTTTACTGACACACACACTCTTGTGTCCTACACCCCAAAGAAAAAGTAGAATGTGCTTCTGATGACAAACCTGCACAGGGATGTTGCCGTGAGTACCAGGGAGGACAAGAAGCCCATCGCAATCCTGGATTACAACAGAACTAAAGGGGGCATTGATAACCTTGATACGGCATGTAACATTTTTAATTTCAACTCTCATGTAATTTTTTGTATTACCAGATTGTTTTATCTGCACTACAAAAATAAGGCACACTAAAATGTACATTGAGTTTGTGAATAATATGGAGTCAGTTATTTCCATTTATAAATATGTTTTAGATGCGCTATTTATAAACAGTGCTTGTGTGAATTGTTTCATGTTGCTATGCAAGAGATGAAATTTTAATTGTATGCACTCATAAGGTTATTTACTGATTTTTGCACTTTTTAGGTTACTGGCACGTACTCCTGCAAAAGAATGACAGCACGTTGGCCCATGGTGGTGTTTTTCAACATCATTGATGTGTCGGCCTACAGTGCCTTTGTGGTTTGGAGGGAGATCAATCCAGGCTGGAAGAAGGGCAAAAACTGCAAGAGGAGACTGTTCCTTGAAGAACTTGGAAAAAGCATGGTGGAGCCCCTCATTCAAGGGCGCCGACACCTTCCACGAGCGCCATCCTCTGCTGCATTGGTGAGAGACATGCAAGTAACAGCAGCAACATCCACGCCAGCCAGAGAAGGAGGAGTCAAAAGAAAGAGGTGCCAACTCTGTGCGCCAAGAGATAAAAAAACAAGCTTTGTGCGCCACACATGCGGAGTATACATTTGCAAAGAACATGCAATGACCTCAGTACATTGCCCAACATGCTCATGAGAGGACAAAACTGAGGAACACTGGGATGACACTATATGGTACTGTCTTTTCAGAGCTACAATAGAAAATTGTAAATGTGTTCATACAGTGTATGGTTGAAGCATTACTTTTGTAGTATAGTTAAGCTGTCCCTGTACATTTGGCCTTTTGTTTTCAGTAAAAATTATAACGGTCAGTTTTGACCGGGAACAAAAGTTGTTATTTTGTGCCACAGTTTAGAAAATTTAACTGGTTTCAAAAAAGTGATTTTGGTAATCATTTCAGTGAAGTACTCTGTGATAAATAGTACAGTAGATTTCATCTTAGTATTTGTTGTAGTCAAAATAATATGTATATAATGCTTTATTCCCTAAAAAAAAACGAGTGGTATGAGCTGAGGTAAATGAGGCCTGCAGAACATACACAGCAAATACAGGGTCAAAACTTGTACTGCTTACAAGAGCTGAAGTTGATAAAAAGATCTAATACAACATTAGGTGATAATATATGTATTATTGTGGATTTATAAAGGAATAAAATGAGTGTGAGCCTGAAACGAACACAACAGCAGGGTTAATAGACACATCTCTTACAAACATTCAAGGGCATTGGATTTTTTTAAGTTGCAATATTCCTGTTTGAAGTAATACACCTGTTATTGACCTTGTAGTCTTTGAGTTTTGTGATAACTTTATGCCAGATATTTTGTCCTGCAAATTTGCCTCAGCCTAATTTACATACAGTTACAAAGAGTTAGTGCAAAGACACTTTTTGCATGGTTGAGTTGCCACATTGGTTTAGAGCACTGAGGGCAAAAATTGTTGATAATAAACAAGTTAACATTTTCTTTTTCAGTTTCATTAGTCCTTGAAATTTATTGGGAATGAAGTCAGTTCAGTGTGGAGAAAAAAAGTAACTTGAATGTATTAAGCTACTTTGGCCATATTGCTGTAGCTTAGCTTGCTACATTCCTGCGGGTCATAGCTTCAGTGTTCAAACAAAGGTCTTGCCTCTGACTAGGCAGATAGGCAATTATTGTTTAGGATAGTGGGGTTGCACCTGGGGTTGCCAGTCAGATTTCAGGGGTCGCCCGTGCAATCACAGACCACCCCCAGCACACACCCCTTTTTGGAGGTCTTTCAGTGTCTTGTCACTGATCTATATTTTTATTATTTAACATTATTTGCCAAATATTTTCATTTTGTTCCTACTTATTGTAAGTGTTGCGTGGTCTAATAACACAAGAAAAGTGCAATATAAATGCAGTCCATTTACCATTTACCATTTGTTTACTCTGTCATCTTCTTGAGGTTCCTTCCTTTTTTCCCCCTTTTGCTCTAAGGATGGAGGGTTTGTTACACAAATTGGAAAGCTCTCTGAAGCACATTTACAATCTGTGATTCTGGGCTATATAAATAACATTGACTTGCCATGATAAAGATGAAATATTCTACAGTTGCAGTTTTACATGTTCAGCTTCAACCCCAATAACAATGTTTAGCCCAGTAAGTGTGAAACAACATTTCCCACAGTCCAAAATGTTCCCCAGTCTGCTTGTCACTGCAGGACTACTTGATACAAGCCATATGCGATTCATCTGAGGAAGCAGAGCCTCCATTAATCTCGTTACTCGGCCCGGCGCCACCTGATGAAGAATTATCTCGCTGGGTCCAACCCGCTAGTAAATAATTGGAGCAGAAAGTGATCCTACCTCATTAATACAGCTTGGATTAGCATCAGTCACTGGCCTACTTACTGTAGCAGCCATGCAGCCTGGTGCAAGGCAGAGGTGTGATAAAGACAGCCAAACAGCAGGATCTGCAGATGCACTGGAGAGTAAAGGAAAAGTTGCAACATGTGCAAAAGTACACTGAAAACATTGAAAAAAAAAACTTTTCTTCTGGGTCCCTGATAATTTTGTACAGGTCCAAATATCTACTCAAACTTGACTTTGGTCTGTAACAAAATATCTAGCTAAAGTTAAATGACCTTTGCTGTGAATGTTCATGCTCCCTCGACACTGTTTGTACATTTCATTTACTTTCCTCGAGCACCAACGTCAAGTGTAAGCATATTGCAGAATGATAATAAATGAACCTTGGATCTTGATGCAAAGTGCTGCAAAAAGAACATGTTTGAAGTGTTGTTCAATTTTAAAGGGTTTTGTTTTTACATAAATGAAATCAAAACCAGCTCTTGTACCTTTCCGAATGTGTGGGATTTGACTCAAAATTAGTCACTGAACCAAATTAAATCATGAAGCAAGAACAGCAGTACTACTTCATGGAGACAGCCTTGCTTTATTTGACGCATTAGAAACTAGCATCAGACAAGTTTGCAGCAGTGTGTCAACAAGATAATCCTAACCATAATGACCTCGTCTAATTTCTAATGTAAGGGCAGAATTACTAAGCTGTGTAGTTCTTCAGCAACACAAATGTCTTGTAGAGCTACAAAGTTACAAAAAGTTACAGTTACAGTTATTAGCTTTAATAAAGAGGTTTTTCGTACATACATAAGCACACAAATTTAAAATGATTCCCTCATCACATATCTCTTGCTCTCTGTCTCTCTCTCTCTCTCTCTGGCTCTAGCTCGGCCTTTCTCTCTCCATCTCTCTCTCTCTCTCTCTCTCTCTCTCTCTCTGGCTCTAGCTCGGCCTTTCTCTCTCCATCTCTCTCTCCCTCTCTCTCTCTCTCTCTCTCTCTCTCTCTCTCTGGCTCTAGCTCGGCCTTTCTCTCTCCATCTCTCTCTCTCTCTCTCTCTCTCTCTCTCTGGCTCTAGCTCGACCTTTCTCTCTCCATCTCTCTCTCCCTCTCTCTCCCTCTCTCTCTCTCTCTCTCTCTCTACCTCTCTCTCTCTCTCTGGCTCTAGCTCGGCCTTTCTCTCTCCATCTCTCTCTCCCTCTCTCTCTCTCTCTTTCTCTACATCTCTCTCTCTCTCTCACTCTCTCAGGGTTCTCTGCAATGCCAAAACAGCTGTCATTAAGCTTTAAGGTGAGCATAATAGGCTGCAAATAAAAACATGCAAACTAGTGAATTTACCATAGATTGTTGGTGTAGTGTAGCTTTGGATGGAGGTAAAAGGTGAGTGGATTAGGTAGCAGCAACTTGAGGTGTGTCTCCAATGAAGCAACAGGACACAGTGGGTTCCCTGGCTGCTCAAACATAAGTCCCTGTAGGCTCTGTTGTTAATTTAACCAGGATCTTTGTGTGTGTGTGTGTGGGGGGGGGGGTTGTTGAATGACAGTGTTGTGTATTTCTGACCATTCTCTTCCTTCCAGATGACTTTGTTGAGTGTGTCTCTGCTATGGCTTGGTCATGAGATGTTTTGTCATGTCCATCTTGGTGAAGTTTTTTTTTTTTTTTTTTGCTAGTCTTACCAGTTGCTGGTGATAAACTCAACAGACACCAGGATCAACTGATTGGCAAAGCATTGATTTATTGGTAAAGCCCAGCACCTCAGCCAAATAAGAGCTGAAAGTACAAGGTTAACCTTTCCCATTTTCCAGTGGCATCAAACGGACAGAGATCATGGTTTAGCTCCTTTTTGGTGATTGCTTTAAAATCAATAGCCAGATCTTTCTCAGCACACCAGGTCTGAATAACATAGGCTGATGAACAGTCCTGACTTCGTTTGTTGACTTTTCCCACTCATCAGTTTCTCTCTCAATAATTTCTCCTTTCTTTTTTATCTTCCTTCTCTGTTGTGTTCGTCTCTTTCCACCACTCATCCACGCTTAGCTAAATCAAAATTCACAGCAAAATCTGACCTTGAATTTGAGTTTATTTGGCACAGTATTGAAGCTCTAGCGTAAGTTCAGCCAGGAAGACAACAATGCTTTCTCAGCTATTTCTCACCTTTCCTACTGCACATGCTCACACACATTTCCCGCTGTCAGTGTTTGGGGCTGTCATTGGAAATCAGCTGTCTCATCAGCTGATCTCTTCCATCCAATAGCACGTTGTTCCACCCTCATCACTCATCATCATCTTCCTGCTCTCCTTTTAAAATACGATCTTTCTCTGCCCCTAGCTCTTCTAGCTTTCTTGGTTTACTTGTCTCTTCTGGTTGGAATACTGATGGAAGGTAACTACAGGTATGTCTTAGTATTTTACAGTGGCTTTGAATGTGGCTGAGCCAATTATAATCAGAGACCTTTTAGAAAAGGGCTGTCAGTGAAATTATTATTGATGAATTGAAGAAGTAAATGAATGAAGTAAAATAACTACTTTGCAATGTGCTTATTTATTTATGATTATTTCTGTTTAAAAAATGCCTGTTTGTACATAAAATGAAAAGGTCCAAGTAAGATTTCACATACAGGTTGACTTGAAGAATGAAACAATTATAGAAATATGTACAAGATGTTACAGAAATGAAGGAGCTGAGTATTCACCAGGGAATGTGCTAGTTTGTGAAGTTGACATTGTGCAGTATAGGAACATTTGAACTCTGCAAAATAGTAGTCCCGAAAAAAATGTATCCAAAGAAAGATGTGAGTTAATGCATGGTCAGATGACACTTGCAACATGTTGTTTCACTGGGGGGTTGGATACAGGTCCCGGAGGAATGGCAGATTTTACACAATCACCTTCTTTGCAGAATGTATGATGGAGGAGGTGAGGGCTCAGTGATAGCGATGTAGAAGTGCACCATTATAGTATTTGGCAGGCTGACCTTCTTCAGCTTCAGGATCCTCTGCTGACCTTTCTTGGTGAGGGAACTGATGTTCAGCCCACTAACCCTAACCCAGGATGATTTGACTTGGCCACTTGTGTTTGGGAACTGATACTGTATTAAACCTGGTTATACTTATTTGTCAACTATGCATGAGATAGGTGTACCTCCTCTGTTGCACAGTTGCACAGTAGGTGCCAGCCTCCATCCATGTGGATATGTAACAACAGAAGTATCATGGTGTATAATAATTGGCTGATCTGAACAGACAGAAGGACATGTATAAGTCTACAATAATGCACTACCGGGACAGTTGTAGCTTTACTGTTTTCTCACTTTTCTTGTTTATTGGTGCTGGTTGTTTCAGCTCTCCTCCCCCAGAGTCTCAGTATTCCATATGTCCATGCTTCTGGTCTGACTTTCTTCCCATCCTCACTCTTCCTGTCCTGCTTCTCTACTCCTGCAAGAGTGGTGGGTTGTGGCCTTCCTCTCAGGCTGGATGTTAGATCAAGCTTATCTGGTGGTTTCAACTGCTGGTTGTACATTGTCCAAGTTCCTTGCGTGGAACATGGACATCATTACTAAGAAGTAAACAAATGAGTATATTGACACTTGGTCAATTTTGTGTTTTCTTGTCCAGTGGTTTTAAACATAAGTTTTGTGACAGCACTGCCAAAAGGGCTCTTGAATGCAACAGGGCTTCAAGATTCATCATGCAAGGGCAACAAGTGCAAGTGATCTTGGATGCACGAACTGTGTGGGAGCCTCCAAGCGCACCTGCTATTTTGGTTCATGTTTGTGAAGCAGCACAGGTGAGTGAGGTGGAATATAAATCAGAGGATGGGGTGATTAATATATTCACTCTCAGCCAGTCACGTCAGTGGCCTCATTGCTCTGAAACAGCTGTGCTAATTACAGTGAAGCAGGACAATAACAGCTCAACAAAGAATGAACTATTCATATTACAAAACCTACTTATGTAGAGTCAACATTGGGCTTTTGTGTTCTTTGAGTCTTTGGCCCTGGGTACTTGAAATTGTGTGCAGTGCACAAGTCTTCAAAATTCATTCAATTGAACTTCTAAGACTCCTTTGACATTGTACTTCAACCCATCCATCTCACGACATCTCGTCGTTAACCCTTATTTCCTTTTTAAGGCTGCACCATTCCATAGTTTTGCATTATCAGTGGCTCAAATGGCTGTGTCTAATATAAAGGGGGCTGTCATAGTGCTGCATTAACAGAGTACAACATTCACAGATAACTATTAACATCTTTCAGCTCATTGTTTTGGTTTCACGGCTCTCAACTTTACTCTTTATGTTCACTCTCATTGCTCTCATTAACCTTTTTCCCAGCAGCAGCAAGCAGCTGTTTCCAATGAAAAAGCTCTGAAACTCACGGTAACAACCTGCTCAGCATCAAACAGCAACCACAGTTAGAGACTGGCTGGTCAAATAAGTGGAAAGCCCCAGAAGCCACAGCTGAAATAGCATGAATATTGGACTTCATTAACAACGTTCACATACAGATACACGATAATGTTGCTCCATAACTGCTGAATGTGTAAATAAGCAACTGATTACTAAAACGTTCACAATATCAACTTCATCAGCCGATGATATGCCAATGTACACTTTGTCTCCACAAAAATCAATTCATGCTTTAAATCTGCAGTGTGGGATGTCCATTCCTATGCTAAAGTCCTGCACTTCAGCTTTAAGGCCTCATGTTTAAAGCAAAGTGCTTGTCTGAATGTGTAACAGTGCCTAAAACCCCCTTTATGAATTTGGAATTAGAAGGGCATGGTCTTATTATTTTTGTAACTTTCCAAAACAGACAATCAAACAATCACTATATTTGTTTGAATTTCTCTCTCAAGCTTCTGTCATATTTAATGTGTATATCTGTAAGGCAATCTTTCCCTAAACTTCAGCAGGTTTTTCAGTTGCTTAACTTTGACCATACCTCAACCATAGTTAATGTACAATAAGTGCAACCTTGCTAAACATTACATATACCATAATTGCCATGCACAGATATTGTGTAAAACGAGAATTTTAAGACTTTGCAATCCAAGGTTTTGCAGAACTGTCAACATCAATGTTCTTGTCCACTGGTGGGGTTAAGCTTTTTCGCCATGCCTTCAGCTGTGGCCATGGAGAACTGGTATAAAATCTTGGTTGAACTAAGCGTTGTCCAAAGCAGTTAGTTTTAAAGACTTGAATCCTTTAGTTTTTCCATCCACTCTGTTGGCTGGTAAACGGCAGTCAGGTTCAAGTGCTGAGGTCTCAGATACCTCCACTGTGAGCCAGGAGGTTACAGAGGGAGGTGACAGAATAAGACAGATAAGAAAGGCAGTGAAAATATGATCTCTTTCAAAAAACAGTCTGCCATGGTTCTGTACTTTTAGGTGCATGAGAAGAGCAACCAGCTTTCGAATTCAAATCATTTTGAGGATGCCAGTGTGCTGTGAATAGTAATGCTCAGCCCTGTACAGCTGATAGGGGAAATCTGCTGCTGGATTACAAATCGCAGAAAGCAAAGCGACTGTGAGATAATGCTGTGGGAAATGCCATGTCTGCTTTTTCTCAGTGAGATTTATAGTTATTTGTTGGATAGAAAACTGGCCAAACTTTAGAATAACAGGAACACATACCAGGCTAAAGTAAAAGTGGGTTTTGTGGAACACATCCAAGGTTGGTAAGTGTAGAAAAAAACAGGCAGAGAGGAAGCCACCCTGAAAGACATGGCCCTCTGTGGCCAATTTTACCCTCCAAAAATCATCCATCATGATTTCCCTGGTTCAGATAGCGTCATGGGCTTGTTGACATCTCTAGCAGACAAGATGACACTCAGATTGGGGTGAGGGTGTTTTGTATGCTGCAGTGCACCCTGGGCTAAGCCTAAAGCCATGAGTAAATTGGCACATCCACCAACAGGTAGCACTGCTGCTGCTGCCTAAACAGCAGAATTAATATTATTATTCTTTTCCAAGCAGCTAGTGGTCATCTGATTCATTTTCAATTGCAAAATTAAACATTCAACAATGTAAAAACTCTGAGGAGATACAAAGGTAAAGGAAATCTTTACAAACAGCTCACTAAAAAACAATTTTTTAAAAAGGCTCAGTAATTTGTTCAAACAACTGGACACTGTCCTTTAAAAGGAGGAAATAGTGCATTTGTTGTAGACTATTTCCCGTGGCAGAGTTTACTGATCCTCACTTTTTAAATCCCTTCACTCACATGCAAATGAGCATGTGTGTTACCATGGTATATTTCACAATATAACATGATTGCTTATACATGTAGATGGTTTAGAGGATCACTGACCTGACAGTCACAATAAGCAGCACATAGATTGTATTTTTTGTAATACAACCCCAATTCCACAAAAGTTGGAATGCTGCATAAAACTTGAATTTGCAAATCTCTTTTGACCTATATTCAATGAAATACAGGACAAAGACAAAATATTGTTGTAATGTTTAAACTGATTAATTGTGTTGCCTTATGTAAATATACATTCTTTCCACTAAGACATTGTGGAATGCTCAAAGAAACCTGTTTGGAACATTCCACAGTTAAACGGCTTGACTGGTAACAGGTGATAGTATTATAATTGGGTATAAAAGGGGCATCCTCGAAAGGCTCAGTCATTCACAAGCTTGGCTCACCCGTCTTTGGTTCACCACTTCACGCCTTGTCCTCCAGGCTAAGGAGGAAGGACAATCCAGATTTGTAGCAGCACAAAGTTCAAAAGCCAGCATTTATGTTAGTGTGTTAGTGCCCATGGCACGGGTGACTTGCACATCTATAGAGGCACCATCAATTCTAAAAGGTACATACAGGCTTTGGAGGAACATATGCTGCCATCCAGACAATGTCTTTTTCAGAGACATCCCTGCTTATTCCAGCAAGATAATGCTAAGCCATATTCTCCATGTGCTACACCATCATGACTTCGGTACGAGACCTGTCTCCCATTGAAAAGGTGTGCCACACTATGAAGCACAAACTACGACAGAGACCCCTGACTGAAGTCATTTATCAAGAAAGATTGGGAAACCATTTCACTTGAACAATTCGTGTCCTCAGTTGCCAAATGATGACAAGGGTTGTTAAAGCATAAGGTGATGCAACACAGTGGAAAACATGCCCCTGCTCCAATCTTATTTTAACATCAAGCATCAAATTTATAATGAGTGTATATTTATGAAAGACAATAAAGTTTACCAGTTTGAATATTAAAATTCTTGTCTTTGTATTGTATGCAATTAAATTATTGGCATCACTGCATTCTGTTATTATTCATGTTTTATACAACATCCCATTTGGATTTAGGCTAAAATTGCATACCAACTATCACAGAATACTCTGGTTGCTCCACTTTGCATTCACAACACACATTGACCTTACTAGAGGTCACTTGGAAGCAGTCTTTGTCCAGTTATATGGTCCATGCCAGAGTTCAGTCGGCAGCTTTCACAGTGGTCTGAACTAAACCGAATGGAGGAAAGAACTGAACAGGTCAGATGTGAAAGATGTGATACATACAGAACTGTATGTCACATAAATCAGACTTTGAGTATCAAATGAAATTCTACTCTCTGGTTAAAAATTGTTGGACTGGCCTTGCTGATCGGGATCACACAGGTATCACAGGAAAACACGCAGGCCTGTTTAGTGTGTGTCAGTGCAAATGTAGATTTTTTTCCCTGTATGCTGAACTATCAACTACGAGTGTTGTGAGATGATGGCAGAAATACCACATGCACAGAGGCGAGCCTGATCTTAAAGACTGGTCAAAGAGCTGATTTCCCACCAAATAAATAAATAAATAAATAAGAAAATAAAAAGCCAGTGGGTGTAAATGGAAGCTTTGACTGAGAGTGACCTTCAGTAAGTGTCTAAGATCTCGGCAGGGAAGCCCCTTTGAAGCCTGCTGAGGATGGGAAAAGGATGAAAACAATATCAGCCCATGAGCCGTTCTTAAAAGGAATGGGAGTTCAAATGTAAGGGTTGATGTGCTGATGCAATTTGACTAAAGAAGCAAGTTTGACAGAGAAGCGGGACAAGGTGAGGAATGATAGTGTTGTTATAGACTTCAGATTCAACTGAAGGAAGGTGGGAAATACAATGTACAGCCATAAAGATAAAAGTAATATTATTAGGTTGAAGTGCGAATTCTCAAAATAGTACAACTCTTCCTTAAATTATGACTTTATTCTTGACTTTCTTCAGGAAATCTTGCAAGATATGTCTTTCATTCCTCATAAATTCTCCATTTTTCATAAAATATTATGACTTTATTATTCTAAATATTGGTACTTTTCTCTCAAAGTGATGGAACTTTTCATCATTAATGTCTAGTTCATGTTTAGAGTTCATTCTTTAAATAAGAAAACTTTCATCTGAAAATATCATTTTGTTTTGTTTGGTAAATTTTGTCAATTCTGAAAATACATAGACTTTGTTATTTTACAACAAATTTAAATTTTCAACTTTATTTTGTAAATCTTACAGGTTTATTGATGAAAATAGAGGCTTTTTTTTGTTTGTTTTTGTTAACACACACACACACACACACACACACACACACTGAGGTATATACAGTACTCAACCTTCATAAACTATTCAACCCTTGTGGATTTGTTGATGGATTTTGTTCCAGCCTCAAGCATGAACTGAAAATGAATTCATTTAGCCTGTTTTTTGTCAACAGAACAGCCAATGATGGCAAGGAGAAAACCTCACACAATCGTGCAAATATATACAGAAGTATCTCATTAAAGTATTCAAGGGATCCCCAATCAGGCTGTAGAGATACCTCAAGGACATTGGAAAGCTGCTTAATTTAACTTTTCCTTTTTTTTTTTTTTGACGAATAACATTTTTTAGTTTTGTAGGCAAATGAACTGTTGATCAGTCGGTCAGTGTCTCAAACGTACTAATTAAATCATTTTAAATTCAGTAACAGAAAATGTGGAATGGTTTTCTCAAGGTATCTTACTTTCCCTCTGTTTGTCTCCCTGAAAAATTACCCAAACAGATGGAAGCTTTAGGGCTTTTTTTCTTGTTGGCTAAACCACCCCTGACTGAGCCTTACCCTCATTAAAGAAACCCGACACTGATTGAACCACATGTCAACCCCCCAAGTCCTGACAAAAACTTCTTTGTTGTCGTCTCTGCTGATGTCTGTCTGTGTGCGATCTGCTCCTCTATTAATAGTAAAAGATGCAGGGGAAAGGCAACGAGGCCGTGTGCTCAAAGGTCGAGGAACAGTGGAAGAGTGCAGGCTTGGATGGATGTCTGCAGCAATATATAATAGGCAAATTATGAGAATGTACTTGGATGCAAGGATGGAAAATGTATCAGGGTTGACAAAGCGTTTCTGCAGCGTCTGGCTATTAAAGTCACATCTGCACCCGGGGCTTCAACAAAGCATTCGGGTTTTAGAGATCACAATTCAAAAAAAGCAGCAGATATCACTGAAGGCTTCTTTGTGTGCCCCCCTGGGTCAGAGTGCTGTGTTTTATGAATGCCACACTCAGAGGGGGTCAATAGGAAAGTCAAAGCTGTCCGGGTCTATGTGAGAATTTTAATTTGACACAGTGAATTTTCTGGTATAATCAGTATACAGTCTGCTGGAGCTGGCTGTCCACAGAGCATGCTGTGAACTTCAGAACAGGACCAATACACTGTAGGCGAACAGCTCACCGTGGAGCTAAACTTTTTTAGGTGTTGGGGCAGTATGGTTAGTTAGGATTGGCTGTGAATCTATGCCAAGGATGCTGTTAAAATAAAGCTACCAAACAGGATTATTTGATGCATGATGATGAAATACTGTATCTGGGAATTTGGGAGCGGTTAAAAAACAGAAGAGGAATTCACAAGATTGGAAGTTTCTCACCACCATCAGGTTGACATTTTTGGGGTTTAGTGAAATGTCTTGACAACTACAACTACTGGATGGACTCCCATGAAATTTTGCACATATATTAAAATCATATCAAATCATATAAATTGATTTTGATGATCCCCTGACTTTTATTCTACCTCAATCATTAGGTCAAAGTTTTACTTATCCTGTGAAATATCTCAACATCAACTTGACAGGTTGGCACAAAATGTATTACAGACAATGTTGCCTCATGGCTTTGATGATTTTCTGACTTTTCTCTAGTGTCAAAACAAGATTGCCATTTGGTACACACATTCATGTTGTGAATTGTAATAACTTTGCTGATCCTCTGACTTTTCATCGCACCATCATCAGGTCAGCAATTTTAATTTGTCCAATATGTTAATTCATGATCAAATACATGTAAAAGTAATTACTTTCAGTTTCTATTGTGCTTTGTTGTACTAATTTTGCTGTACTGATGTTGTATTGAAGTGTCCCAGCAGGCCATGACAGTGTGACAACGAGTCAGCATGCACAGTACAGGACCCTGAAACCGAAGCAGTTAAATGGAATTCAACCAACATTTTATTATTTACACCTGTGCTTTTCTTACAGTCACATGCCAAAATATGTGCTGTGAAAAAGACCTACTGAGGAGCTGTAACCATCATGAACTGATTATTTTATAAATTGTTCTTTTTTCATATTCAATCATATGTCCTATCAAACAGGTAAAGACATAAGGTGCCAAATAATAATAGTATTTGTTTGCTATTGCTCAATTACCAAACAGAGATCATGGAAAATTGCAGTCACCAATCCACCTCTGCCTCTGATATTTTGGTCATTACATCTCTTAAGAAGAAATCAATAAAATGTGGTTTGAGCATTATGCCCTTTTGTAGCATTAGGGTTCACATTTTTGTGTCTGTCAAAAAGCACAGCAGTGGATTTGTTGCTGACCAAATGCCATAATCAGAACACCACCCCTGCTGGGTGTAACAAGATCTGGGACGGAGGGCCCAGAAATCAATTAGCCTGCTTTGGCTTGGATTGCAGAGTTGTTTTGGGCTTATCAGCTACAGTAATAGTACTTATTGTTGGACACAAATCATGTCAGAGTAATAACTGATACAGAGGTGGACTGGAATAATTCAGGCTGGGGATCTAATGTCAGTCCAGGCCAATTTCAACATTCATTCCATTCACAACAGACCATGTAGAGTGTGGGAATTTTGTTTGAATTTTTTTTGTTTACTGGATGTATCAGTAAATTATGTTTTACTGTTAGTCTAAAAGAAAATACGCAAAATAGTTGAAAACAGCTAAGTGTAGCTCCTGCACACTTACACTAGTTAGGAACACCACCTCCGAAGAGGAGAACTTATCGTCAAATTAATTGATTAGCAAGATCAGTTAACTACTAAATGATGAGTCTGATCTTGTGATAAGACTTCTTGTCAGTTAAACTGATCTCCGTCTCTACTCCTAAGAATACTCAGGACAACGACTTGATCTTTATGAAAATATATATTGGTCTAGCATCTACTAACACAGAATAAATGACTTGACTGACAACCACAAGATGATAGTCTGGATGGCACACAACAGTGGATGTACAGCCTGGAATTCCCTCATGCTACACTCTGGGGTGCTTATGCTGAAAATGCTATGTAGTTGGCAACAGTCCACAAAAAACTTCCACAAAAGTCATCAAAATAAAGTTGCAGTAATAAAGAAGATATAACTATTTACTGAGGCACTTTGGTTGTGTTGGTTCAGTTTACATTAACTTGGCTTGTAACACAGGAAACAAATGTTGCACACAGACAAAAAGAAAATAAAACTATTAAAACTACAACTAAAAGGTTAAAAAGAAATTGAAATAAAATGGAAAAAGCCACAGACTAAGAGATGAAATTGAGTTAACATCAACAACACTGTCAGAAAAGTCAGAAAATGAGAAACAAAATTTTTCTTACTCATTTTATGTAAATATTTTAAAATTCCCATGCTTTATATCAGTCAAATTTAAACATATCAAATCTCAATCATATCATTTAAAAATGTGTAACTTGCAGAATACAAAAGTCCTCCTAAGACAAAGCCTTTTCAACCCAATGGTCCCATTATGCATTGGCTTCCTGTTGAGTCACAGAAAACAGTATACAGTACAGCTGTGCAGCTGTAGTGCTCCTCGAGATGAGTGAAGGCCGCTACGCACTGCGATGCTGTGCTGCTCCTGATGAAAGTCAACAATTGTGAGAGAAACTTGGTAAAAGCTGTGGTTGTCCTGCTCCGAGCCTGAGTCAAAATTCAGACAGTGACTGTGACTGCTGCTGCCACCAAGTTCTACAAGCCAACCAATCAGAATATAACACAAAATGATGCAAAACACACTTTCAAGTTGGCATAATGCTCCTGCTAAAAACCTTCTACATTATGAGTTACCCTCTTCTCCGAGGCTACAGCTGACTATGGCCAAAGCTTTTCTTTTGTTTCTAAATCTTAAAAATCCAGTATGAGAGTGGTACAAATGGACGACGTGAGTGAGCATGAGTTGTAACCATAATTTTATTGGATGCCATATGTACTGAACAGACAAATTGTTGTTATCACATAGTGCATAGGTGCCACGAAGTGACTCTCTTTACAATCTGTATTTGTAAATTCCCTATAGATATAAGCAGTGCATTTAGTGCAGCTGCTCATTTTTCTTAATTGGTTCAGTTTGCTTAAAAACTAGTGGATATATTGTACAAAAGGTGAGTGGGTTCTTTTACCAGGGGATGGTGGCCAGTAAAAAAATGTTGTTCAACCAAATGCACCAGTGTTACAGTAATGTCTCACATCACTCCACTATGAAAGTGGTTATCTTTAATTAACTTGTAATTGCCATTTTACTTTAAAAAAGTAACAGTGGTTTAACTATGTGTTTTAGTCGTTATTATCAACTAACACAAGTAGATTTCTCCATTCACCTTCTGTTTTGTAAACAGATGCCTGTAATCCAGTCACATATCCAGGTAATTCATTACTCCCCGACCACTGCACTAAACCCTCCGAGCAGCTGTCCAGGTTGCTGCGAGTTTACACACACACAAGCGACCAGATTACAGTGACACGGCACAGACAAGCTGGACTAAAGCAACATCGTCATGCTAGCCACGGACTCCACATACACCGTGATGAGCTGCAGACAGATTTAGCCTGAATTTTAATTTAATAGATTGGAGTGGCTAGAGGCAGCAGCAGATGTGGTGCTTGGCAGCGAGTGTTCAAACCCAGAGAGTTGTGAATAGAGGACACGAATAAACCACAGACTCTGTGTGTGTGTGTGTGTGTGTGCGTGCGTGCGTGCGTGCGTGCCTGTATCTACTGAGAGCATGGCTGAAGGTTAGTAGTTATTTAGTGTATTATAGCCATACACTGATGCTTTATGTGAGCAGTTCAGCTTGGTGTAGAGTGCAAACTAAAGCAGAGGCATTATCGACACAGCTTGTTTAAGTCTGTATGTGTGTGTGGATGTTTTTGCTTCTGTTTGAACATGTTTGTAGGTGGAAAGGTTGGTCTCATGTGCGCAAATGTTACACAACCTATTTTGTAAATCTAGCAACGCTTTGCAGTAGCTGGTCAGACATCTCAGTTTTGTTCCATCATCCTTTAGGATAATTGAGTCTGTATTTGCTGCAAAGAATCTGCCTGCAAGCAGAAACGTCCCTTCGTTAGAGAATATATTGCCTCAAAGTCCAACAGTGTCTCTCTGCCACAGGAAATACAGAATTTGCACAAACCTAAAACTGTTGGACATGTTAGTGACTTTTCTAATCAACCCATTGGGCAGCATAGACACTACAAATGACAGCAGACCAAAGAGCTGAGCCTTTGATTAAAACTACTAAGTTGTTTAACAAGATACTGAAGTAAAATGTAAAACATGACTCTTAATGTCTGGAAAATGAACTTAAAGACTAAACTCAGATGAACATACTATACACTGTTCAATGAAGGTTGACCCCCACCCCACCATTTACCTCATGTGCATATATAATTTCTTAATTGATCAAAGAAGATCTGGAGAATGTGGTGTTTATTTATTTATTTATATATTTATCTATCTGTCTATTAATTTGACAATTAAAATGCCAGAACAATCTTTCCTTTTGACATTTTTGATTTTTCAAATTTTATTTATTTTTGACAACAAGTAGTACCACAGTATTCAATACGAGTGTGGAGATGCTCCCCTCTTGGGGAAATCACGCTTTGGTGGGTACTTGGTGGAATAGAATTCATTGCCAGTCATCAGTTAATATCCAACCACAGGGCAACAGCAGACCTAAAATAAATATGTCATATCCTTAGTACAAAAGGAACATTTTTGATCGTTTTGTAGACCCCATCTGAAAAATACTTGTCTAGTCTATTCACAGACATAAACCTTTGTTTATAGTGTCAATGAATCCATTAGCTTGTTGTTGTCTATCACACAGGTCATAACTTTGTAATAATGAGATTAATGTTACATTTGCTCAGTCATATGTACCACTAAAACAAAATAAACATTTATTAGTGGTGGATGACATTAGGTGGCTGTTGCATTTTGACCTCATCTAGACAATGATGACAGAATTCTGCTTGTTTTGGGACTGTCTGGGAAAATGTCTCAGGGTGCAGTTGGGGACCACAGCTCATTTTTGCCTCAGGGACCCTTATAGGGGTAATCCAGCTCTGCTGTATTATCCTGCTTGTAGGTACCTTCCGTTGCATTAATAGTGTTATGCATTAATGCTTTAAACACTAGCCTGTAAATATGAATAGTGATAATGCAAATGGGGAAGGGGATAAATGGGGAACACTGACTTATGAGGTTGGAAATTTTAATTCTTTTCATTATTTTCTCTATTTCTCTTTATTGCTCTTTTTAAACTCTGGCATTTATACATGCTCATATGTAATAATGTGTTCAGTTTCTTTTATTGGTCACAAACACACAACTCCGAGAAATGAGAGAGAGAGGGTGGGAGGTCAAGGAGGCTGTGAGGGAGAGAGAGAGACAGAGAGAGAGAGAGAGAGAGAGAGAGAGAGAAAGCGAGACAGAGAAAGAGGCACAGAGAGAGAGACAGAGAAAGAGACAGTGTGAGAGAGAGAGAGAGACGGAGAAAGAGAAAGACACAGAGAGAGAATCTCGTTAACAGAGAGAGAGTGAGACAGGCAGAGAGAGAAAGAGCGGGCGAGAGAGAAACAGAGTGTGTGTGTGTGAGAGAGAGAGAAAGACACAGAGAGAGAGAGAGAGAGAGAGAGAGAGACTGTCATTAACAGAGACACAGAGGGTCTCGGGGCTCCAGGAGGATCAGTCTCTGGAACAGTGTACCAGGACTATGGCCGTCATGTTCCGTGTTGCTCTCGGCGGAGCGGCGGGTGTCGGGCTGGGGGGACCCGCTCTCTCACCTCCCCCTCTCCTGCTGTGAAGGAAGCGTGGGAAGTTCACCCGCAGCTCCGGAGCAGCGCGGCCGGCCGGGAGTCTCAGGCTGTCGGCGTGTGTTTGAGGGAGGCGGGGGAGGGGGGAGATGCGGAGCAGACCGCTGAAGACCTGAACTTGGTTCCTTTCGTCGCTGCTGTCAGGACTTTACACATGGAGCATAATGCCCCAGTTCTCCAGCACCGGAACTGAGAGCAGTGGGAAGCGGCAGCGGGGGCTGGGAGCGGAGCAGCGGGCAGGATGAGGACTCTGTGCCCGGTGTGAGCGCAGCTGCGGGGGGACGATGTGCAGCGGCCAGACTCTCTGCTTTCCTGGAGGTAAGAACATGGGGAAACATACAATATGAACTGGAAATGTTTATTTTTGTTTATCTCGACTTTCTTTTTTATTCTCTTTTTCAAATGTTCTGGGAACATTTACTCATGTCAAAATAATTGTTCAAATAAATAGTGAGAACCAGAATAAAAGTGGATCCCTACCAGTTTTAGTGTTTACTGCATTTTAATAATGGTACACACTTCTTCCATTAACACCATCATTCACTTCATTTTCATTGGGTGTAAAAAACAAACAAACAAACAAACAAACAACAAAGGTAGGGGCAGGAAGGTCCTCATGGATTAGACTCCAGGCTGAAAGCAAATGAACCAGCCTGGGACCAGTTTACTCCTCAAACTGGGACAGTGCTGAAAAAAACAAAGGCAGTCTTATTTAATAGAGGCATATCAATATATATGTCTTAAGACTGATGCCAAAAACCCTGATGATAATAACTGAGGTCAGTTCACCATAATTGGACTGAGGCCTTGTCTTGCCCCCCAAGGAACATTACATAACTATTGAACTGTCTTGGCCGCAAATCAATCCAATCTGTCAATTGGCTCCTGCTGCCTGTTGCCATTTTATTAACCATCTCTACCACCCAGCCAACAACCACTGATAACACATTATCATCACTTCATTTGCAGGCACAGTATTGAATTGTGTGCAGCATGAGGAGTTTTATTGATATATTTTTCTTGAATTCACTTAAACAGTGAGTCTGTTGTTTATGAGGCAACTAATACAGATGCTGTTGACCAGGAAATCCCTCCATCTTATTCAAATCTTATGATCTTGTGTGCACAGTAGCACCTTTCCTCATTGTGAGAGGTCCACATTGATCTTAGTTTTGTCCCTGTGCAAGGACTTTGTCTCGTCTTACCTCTGCTGACAGGCTGTGTTCATCACCATGTCGCCCTCTTCATCTCCTCCTACACTGCTAAACTTAATGATTGACATGAAGAGAGCAATGCAAAGTCTAAATTAGCAATAGTTAAGAGCAATTATTTTGCTTTGTAGAAAATGACACCCTTTCATTTCTTGATAATTCCTTATAATCCCTGTTTATGAAATGCTCCTTTTATCAGGTTATGTTCATGTTTACCAACTGGGGAAGGAAAAAGTTTGAATATGCTTATTAGTACATGTTTTCAGTTTACATTAGGGCTCACATCTGCACATACACTTGTTACACTTGTTTTTCCTACATATTTTACCACATCTTTTCAAAAATCTTTTTCCTCTGGCTGTGTGTCTGAGGAACATGTAAACACCTTTTTTTTAGGTCATTTGTATGCATGCTGCTCTGCTCTCCCAATTTACAATGCCTCACTTTGCATTTGTGGGATAGAAAGGGAAAAGAAATCCTTTCATCTTTAAGAGAAAGCATGTATTTTGTGGAGAAAAAAGACTGATTTGTGCATTATTCTTATAATGCAACAGGTTTCTGGATCGAAATGTCAAGTCCGAGGAACCAGCTTTGTGTGACGTGAGAGGGAGAGGAAGCTAGGAAGAGGACATCCAAATATAACCCTGCGGTGTGGCTCTGTCAGCGCTCAGTGCCGTGAAGACAGCCCTACCCGATGGCAGAAAAGAAGAGAGGGTGAAAATGTGATTAATATTGTGACAATAATGTCTTCCGGACAGCGGCTGGTAAAGGAATCATATTGCTTAATGAGATCATTGCTCTTGTGTTGGGACGCTTAGGACAACGAATTACCAAGGGATTACTCAAGACCTTCTTCAGCACCAAGCTGGACATGGTGGTGTTATTAAGCCAACCACCAAAATGTAATGTCTGCCCTGTCAGATTTTTCAAATCCTAATTTCTTATATTTTTATTATTTTTCTCTAATGTGCTGTCTGTGTTGTTTCTGATCCGTTTGAAATGGAGATACAGTGGCGTTTATGGAATAAGGACTGGGCCTCCTTTATAAGGCCATGGATACCTATCCTGTTAGGCCTTCATCTTCAGTTCTCCAGCGCCTCCAACTGTCCCGAGGAGTGCCGCTGTGATCGCACCTTTGTTTACTGTAATGAGCGGAGCCTGACCTCAGTGCCTCTGGGAATCGGTGAGGGCTATAAGACCCTTTACCTCCACAATAACCAAATTAATAACGCTGGTTTTCCCTTGGAGCTCCACCATGTGGCTTCTGTGGAAACTGTGTATCTCTATGGTAACCAGCTGGATGAATTCCCCATCAACCTGCCCAAAAATGTAAGGATTCTTCATTTGCAAGAGAACAACATTCAGACCATCTCCAGAGTGGCTCTGGCTCAGCTTCTTTGGCTGGAGGAGCTACATTTGGACGACAACTCCATTTCTACTGTAGGGGTGGAGGAAGGGGCCTTTCATGAGGCAGTGAGCTTGAAGATGCTCTTCCTCACCAAAAACCACCTGAGCAGTGTGCCTATTGGTCTTCCAGACGATTTAAAAGAGTTGCGTTTGGACGAGAACAGGATCACAGTTATTGCAGAGGAAGCGTTTAGGAATGTCACACGCCTGCAGCGCCTCCTGTTGGATGGGAACCTGTTGACAGATGAAGGGATTGCACCAGGGACCTTTCAGGACCTTGGTACCCTGAGGGAGCTGTCCTTGGCTCGCAACTCACTCACATACCCTCCTCCATTCCTCCCAGGAGCAGAGCTTGTCAAATTAAACTTTCAGGAAAATCAGATAAACCAGATCCCCGTCAGGGCATTTGCAGGGTTGCACAAGCTGGAGAGGCTGGATATTTCAAACAACCAGCTGCAGTCATTGACACAGGGGGTCTTTGATGGCCTCATTAGTCTGAGACAGCTCACTGTTCGAAACAACCCTTGGCTGTGCGACTGCAGCATCAAATGGGTGGTATCATGGCTTAAAACTCTGCCAGCTTCCCTCAATGTGCGCGGCTTCATGTGCCATAAACCTGAAAAGTTTCGGGGCATGGTGATCAGGGAGCTGAGTGCTGAGCTGGTCCAGTGCCCACAGAGCACAGCGACAGCACCCCTGCTCACCTCACCAGCTGACACTGCTCTGATCCCATCCCTCTCTTTGTCCACAGACTCCACCATGGTCAACCAGTATGTTTCCTCCTCCTCCAGGCAACCCTTCCCCACATTATCCACCCTCTACCCTATCTATTCAACCAGAGAGGGGCAGTTGAGGACTAAGCAACCTCTGGACCCCCAGAGAGAGAATTTGCAGGTCACGCTTGCCATACTGAATGGCTCAGCTATCCACGTCAGCTGGGTGGCTGCCTTTCCAGTCACTGCCTACAAGGTGACCTGGGCTAGGATGGGTCCCAGTCTGACAGGGGACACCGTCAGGGAGAGGATAGTGGGCGGGGATCACCGGGGGATTCGACTGGCTAATCTTGAGCCGAAGTCCACCTATCGGATCTGTGTCATTCCCTTGGATGCTTTCAATAATTACCGGCCCAAAGATGATACTGTGTGCACTGAGGCCATGACCATGCCACCATCTTTCAGCCCTGACAACAGCAAAAGACCGTCAGGGCCTGAACAAGCCACACAACAGGAACCCAGCTCGCCTTTCTTGCTGGCTGGACTGATCGGTGGGGCTGTGATTGTAGTGCTGGTGGTACTCCTCAGCATCTTTTGCTGGCACATGCACAAGAAGTCGACCAAGTGGAAATACAACCGGGGTCGGAGAAAAGATGATTACTGTGAGGCAGGCACTAAGAAGGATAATTCCATCCTGGAAATGACTGAGACCAGTTTCCAGATAGTCTCACTCAACAACGAGCAGCTCCTCAAGGGAGATTTCCACATTCAGCCTATTTACACCCCTAATGGGGGCATCGGTTTCCGAGACTGCCCTCTGGGGAACAACAGCACAGTCTACTTTAAGAACAATGTTCAGGATGCAGACTTATGTCGCACATGATGATTTTGGAGAGCATCAGGTGATTTTTTACTGATAACTACCCACACTTTTCTGGACACTGTACAGTGTTAATATGATCTGAGACCCTGATGTCGTCAAGAAATGTAATTTATACAACTAGCTGGACGATACCTTTTATATAACATTTGTTTATAAGTTATTGGATTCTGGAGTTGTGCTGTTTGAATTTTCTTCACACAGACCTGTACAATCAGGATTCATTTGTTGTATTTTTTAAGGCTGGGTTTCAGTTTCAGGTTTCAGATTTTCAGTAATAGTGAATGATTTTAAAGTCATCGTATATTGTAACAATAAAAGATACAGAATCCAAGCTGTACCTGCAATGCATCATAAGAGTACTGAAATTCTGTATGAGAGAAGGAGAAAAGAGACAGGCACAAATCTGCCAATCTCTCCACTAGAGGGCATAGTTTTCTGGAAACTATACAGTCCATTACCACTTTTCTTGTCACTGTTTTTAATCAAGTCATCACAGTAATATGGCACATTTCTTTAATTGCCACTACATTCAATAGTGATGCAAATTATTAGATTCCTGCTCTATGAATAGGGCATATTTTTTTATGCAAATTGAATTTCTCTGTTTCAAAAGGAAATTTAAAGGTCACACTCATTAAACATCCACAGAAAGTGGCAGGCTGCAGTGCTTTCACCTGCTATTCAAGATTAATACATGGTCACAGTTAAGGAGTCATGTTATTAGTGCTAGCTGTGTTTTATGGTGGGTGTTAAAGAGTGAGCAACAAGCACATCTGCCATCTACTGTATGTTTAACCCATTAAGAACCAACCCTTTCCCTTTTGTTCAGCAAAAATTATATATATACTATATATATATATATAATGTGTGTGCCTTGAAGTTAGCAGCTTACAATGTCTTTTGAATCCTTGTTTTTTTGCACAAAAGGTGTACTGTATATATATTCAATTGAATTGTTGTTGAGGAAACCTCTTGCTCTTGATTATTTATTTACCTCATTACACATTTAATTAAAAACATATCTCCAAAAGTGAACTTCCTCATGATTGATCCGATAATGATCACCGACACAAACTGTAAAAGAATATGCATGAAGGAGAGCCCAGTGTTAGATAGTGATGGAGGTCTGTTAGAAGGACATGATGACCACCGCAAGCAAATCAAAAGAAATTGAGATTGAAAGTCTACTTAACACAAAATCGTATTACAGCAGCCTCACTGTTGAACTGTGCGCAGCTGTAGTCGTGAACATGAGAACTTCTTGCCAAAGCTATCAAACAATAGCCTGAATCTATGGCATATAATGCTATATTATACCTGGAAGAGGAATTAAAGTACTATTTAGTGATTTGTAAAGTGTTAAAAGTCACAGCTTCATATCTGCCATTGTTTAGAAGTATCATATCTGTGCTCTCTAGCTCTCTCTCGAGCTCCCCATAACCTGAACCCATAAGAACACTGGGAGGTCTAGGTTCTAAGTTCTGCCTTGTTTTCCACTATGTCTTACAAACCAGAATGCTTCAGGTATACGTCATCAAACGTCATCAGTTTTATTTCCTGTTTGGAACGCAAGTGGGCAGACTGCAGTGCAGTTGCGGGACAGAAAGTGAAAAAAGCGGCACTAATATAAATTTTCCTTCACATTTATGCATATGCAAACCATAAACATCAGCATTGTTAAATTAGCAGAAGAGCCCAACCTGGAGTCAAGGTCAAAATAGTGGAGCAAAAAGAGAGCGTGCAGGACTGACATTATTAATTGGCATTTGTGAAGTTGCAAACCAGCTGTTGCTTTCCTTCCCCCCAAGAATACCTGGAACTTATATTTACTTTCACCTCTTGAGCAGTGCCAAAATGTGTGTTCAGTAACCCATCACCAAAGTGCTAGGAGTAGAATGGAAACAAAAGCAGAGTCTGTGAAATTGACACCTTAAGTTACAGGTTGTTAAATTCCTGTAGAGGAAAAGACCTAAAAGCAGGGTTCATGAGCATGTCTGGAACATTTTGAGTATGGGGGCAGGTTGGGGCCCACAGCCCAGAGAGGACTGGGGCCACTTATATTATGAGAGATAAATGAAGCTAATATACGGTGTGTTAAATACATGGGTTTTACCTGTTTTCACCAAAAACCATGTGTATATTATATACATATACATGTATATTATATATCACTAATGCATTGGTTCTCAAACCTAATCTGCAAACGGTTTGGTAGCCAAACAAAAAAATAGTGCTTTCATCATTTCAGGAAGTCTCAGAGACAGATATCTCAAAACCTGGACAATGGACCTATCTGCATGGCCAGATGCCACTATAGCTGAAGTAAGAAAACACAAAACATTCTGTCAAGAGAAGTAAATGTCAAGACAAGAAGTTAGAGGTTAATGTCATTCCTTCATTGCCTCCACATCTTTGTTGATCCATTGACATTGTTGTGAACTCCAAAAATATTCCTTAGCGTTAAATTGTCTAATCCCATTACAGTTTATTAAGTACCTGTACATATTCTTCAAATTGTCTATATTCTGAAATATCTGTTCTGCTTTTAAGTATCTTGAAGGGCCTGTTCACCCAAATTACAAAATACAGTTTATTTTCCTTATCATTAGTGGTATCTAGCCATTGTTTTTGGTATATTTTAGTTATTGTTGTGAACAGCACAAGGATCTTTTTTGCCAGCTAACCAAATAAGCAAGTAAGTGGACCTTGGGTTATTCATTTTACATCTCTAATGTCTTGTGTTTTTAAATGTTTCTGAAACTTTCTGATTATTTCCAGGTTGACGTGAATTTTTCAATGTGGTCTCTGACTTTTGGACCCTACTCTGTGTGTGTGTGTGTGTGTGTGTGTGTGTGTCTTCATACCGTGTAAACTTTTTAGTATGACAGTTCTGATTTATTACAACTTGGGTCTGTTTTTTTGTTGTTTGGGCCTTTGCACACATCATACTCATTGCTGAGATCTGAAAAGATGTCAGACTGGCCAAGAAAAATGAGCAGACAGGTTGTAAACAAAATCCCAGGTTTGTCAAATTGATTTCCAGGAGAAAAATGAAGCTGAACAGTACAATTATTTCCCAACTCAACTTGACCAACAAAGATGGTTCAGATAATCTGAATGAACTGTTGGGTTGTTTACAATCCATGTAATCATCTCACTCACTTGTGACCTGTGGAGCTCTTCTTTTTAGCAATGTTGCCATTTTCTGACATCTCAGTAATTACTTAATCATAAATGACAGAAATAAGATAACTGCAAAGATAACTGCAAAGATAACTGCAAAAACAAGATTCAAGTTGTATTAAACTGTACTGTATCCATTGTTAAAACAATCACCAACCTTAATCTGGTTGAAATAAACCCTTAATTCACCGAGTTAGATGTGACAATGCTCTGGGCTTTGCTGGGCATTATGTGGAGAGGACTGGGTGGAGTGGAGGGACAGAGCCACTGCTTGCTGACAGACTGGCCGAGTGCCAGGGAGCTCTTGAGGGGGCAGAGCCGGCGCTTCTGGAGGAATAAACACCCAGAGTCCCACCGGAATCAGTGCTGGGTTTTTTTCATTCTTTAAACTTCTTGGGATTAAAAAGTTGAATTAATCTTCACTTGTGCCTCTTAACCTGTCTGTAGCAGCAGGCCACAGAGGTGCTGACCTCCTCTGCCGAATGTTATAATGCAATTAGTGTGTCTTCGCCATGTTGACTGCTGACTGGAAGAGACACTGGAGGGAAGTAACAGAAAGAACCAGTGTCTGTTGAGTGCTGACTTGGGGTGGGTGGATTGATACCAAAATATCTGTGCTACTGATACCTACGATGTACGATGTTCCCTTGTCGTGAACACATTAGTGCATGTAGGCATACTCTGCCTCACCGCTTCTGTTGTTGTGCTGTGTGCATTCACCATTTAAACGACACACACGTCAACACCTGATGGCTAAACCAAAGAGAACATCGTTAAGAGCCATTTTCACAGCTGTGAATGAAAACGTTGCAAACTGCCATGTGTGTAGGAAGGCTGTTCACGACTGTGGCAACACCACAGTTTATATTAAAAAAAAAAAAACACAAGAAAGGGAACAACAAGAAAAAGGTGGAGGAGGGAAATGCCTCAGCATCCAGACACCCAACACAGAGTTCACTGGCAGAGTCTTTTCAGAGAGGCAGGAAATATCCAGGTATTTAGGAATGAAATTAATATTTTAGTCAAATTAGATCTTCAGCATTAGTTAATGTTAAAAACTGCAATTGGTCATCATTTGATGTTACTTTAACAGATTGAATATAGCAGAATATATTCAGACATTCAAATAATATATTCAGCCCATTAAAACTTATCTAAGTTACTAAATGCTTCAGTTTGGAATCAAACAGGTGACATGTCAGAATTCCTCCACTCAGCTTACCTGAGAACAATTGCTGACCTTTGACAAATCATTTAGTGGTCATGAAACCGTATTCAGATTTAGGCTGTTGATGCATTCACCTCATAAATTGTGACGCACTACTCTCCCCTACATGAAACTACATAAGCTGCTTTAGTATTTAGTATTTACTAATACTTACTGTATTGGATCAAAACCAAGCTTTGCAGTATCGCCCGTCCCTAGTGCTGGGTTCATTCAGAGACTGAACTGAACACAAACACACAAAGACCTACACTGTCAGTGCCTGCCGTCTCTCGCTAGCTTAATGCAGGGCGATCAGACCGTTTCACAGGGACTCAGATGCACTGACATGCACTGGCTGGACTGGCTACCAAAACAAAGAACACAAAAGCCTGGGGAGTCTGAATTCATTACTATACTCTATAGCGAGCATGCATTGTGTGGTTGCAATAACAGCATCAGTTTGTGATATCAATAAATAATCAAGTGTGACACATTTTTATCACTATTGATGACACTTATTAATTTATGAATTGATGATAACGTATTTCAATCATTTGCTTAATATGCTGTGTCCTCTTTGACATTACTTGTTACGTGGTGAAAATAAGTGAACCGGTCAGATGACTGAACACTTCGTAGCATTTTTGGAGTCTCCAGATAAGGGCAAGTTTGTTCTATTTTAAATCCTCCCCCTGGCATGTTACGTGGCCACTCTCATGACATAATGTTACCTGCTGAGAGGAAGGGAAGACGGCCTGGCAAATGACCACTGGCATGCAACTAAACAAATAGAGATGAGAGTAGAGAAAAGACTAACTTGCTGTATTTCTTTGTCGAATGTGAATTGAATGTTTTGGGGCATTGGACTGGTGGTCAGACAAAAAAAAGGGATTTGAAGATAATACATCGGGATTTAGGAAATTGTGATGCAATGTGTCTTTCAACTAACTCACATGCTCCATTGATTGGTTTAAAATGATCTGTCACTTTTATTGTTTTACCAATCATGTGGATTTTTGACATCAATCATCCTTTGGACATTGAATTGTTTTGAATTGTGTCTGCTGTCAGCTCAGTGAAACCGAAGCTTTATTTGAACCATCTGCCACTTTCAAGGCAATAGTGAAGTTTATCTGTTAGTAAATGTACTGTATACTTTAACATCAGTCATTAAATTACATTTTTCTGAATTCTGAAACCTTTAGTGCAACATAGCAGAGAAGAGTTATGTCAAATTTTTCAGCAGTGTCAGATGAATATATCAAATTATGAATGCTGTTGAACATATGAAGTAAAGGTTTGGAAAGATCATGAAATTAGTTGAAGTGAAACAGCTGAAAGGATTAACTCTCCATCTTTGCAAATTACAATTGCAATGAAATGGTCCAAGCTCTGCGTCCTGCTCTGGCCTGTGTTGCTTGTTTGTCAGTAATGAATGAAGTCTGTTCCGGTCTGGATGTTCACAACCACGAGCTGCAATGGAACCAAGCAAGGGTTGAGAAGGAGAGACGAGAAAAGAGCCAGAAACCATATGCAACACAGCAGCAACAGCTTTTCATTTCGCTGCAAATCATGTAAATGCAAATAATGTGCAAACCACAACGACTTCAGGATTCCCGATTACAAGACAGAAAGTTGTGTAGTGTGAACAGTACAGCGATCTCACAACTTTGAAAGTCATGTAGACTTTAGAGGCCCCCTCCTTTGACAAGATAGGTGGTACAACTTTCACATAACATCCTTGTTTTTAAAATTCTGAATGTGACAAAATGCATTTAACCCTGATGACTTTGGTGATCCCATGAACTTGTGTCTAGAACCACCAGAAGTTTGATGTACTGACTCTGAGTGCAATGTGTGAACACCTATTGGATTACCTTGAAGTTCGGTACAGACATTCATGTTGCCTTTAGGATGAATAGTCACTTTGCTGATCCCTTAATGTTTCATACAGCGCCATCATTAGGGGAAAATTTCAATGTATCCAATATTTTGGTTTATGACCAAATATCTGCAGAAGTACTGCTACCATTCTCATTAGCCTCTGCTCATTCTGTTTTGATCTAATAACCAGGGCTTAACTAATACTTAATCAACAGAAAAAAGCTTGTACATTTCTCTAATTCACCAAAAAGGAGTTTGCTGTGGTTATAATTCAAATATAAATTTACACTTCTCCGACTATGAATCAACAATGACAAATGATGTTCACGAGAAATATAATCTTTATTAATTGTTTACCAAGTAGTACCAAGAAAAGTTCCATATAAAAACCTGTGTTGGACTCTTGACTGTGCAGTAATAAATCTGTGAGATACAGATGAATGGGAAAGAAGTTAGCTAGAGAATCTTAAATAAAGATTACTTTGTCAAACAAAATTCAGATATTGATCATGTCCTGTTTTTCATTTTTTTTTTTGAACAAAGGATGGCTTCTGTGAATTATATACACAGGTGAGCCATATGGAGACCAGAATTAAAGAAAACACCTTCTGAATTGCGGAGAGATATCTGAAATAATGCACCCTGGCCCACTTGACTTATGGTAATTACTTCAGGGTTTCACAGTTGATTGTAAAGCAATCTACCTAAGATTAGAAAAACCACACCTTAACTAAACTGATGCACTTTCCCAAAGGAAGAGATTCAGACTGTACAATGTTGTAAATGGTTTTAAACCAATAGCAGTGGCGGATTAAATCAAGTGCCTTCTCCACTTCCACTCTCTCTCTCTCTCTCACACACACACACACACACACACACAGGCACGCACACACACACATATTGATCTCTGGTCAGGTCAGGGGATTATGAAAAATGGCTACCAACCTTAATGACACTTCACCTGAGATGGACTGCCCCTTTCCACTGCTTTGCTTGTGACGTAAAAATGCGTGCACAGGGAAATCAGTGGCAAAATGCCTGCCCCTCTATCTTCTTGCATTGATTAACTGTTGAAACGGAGATATAAAGTTATAATTTATGCTAGAAATAAAGGATGAATTGCACAGTGGAGGGTCATTTGTTGGTGTTACGAGCCCACATCGTGGCTCATGGGACATTCAGTTCATCAACATTAGAGTGAATGTTTGCACTCCAGTAGAATCGTGGATAACTGGATAATTTGCAACAACGACATTCGTTTTAGCCCTTGAATCATATCATCGTTATCATACAGCACAGTGCGACTGAGCCATCTTCACAGAAAGGCGGGTTCAGTTAATATGCCCACATCATCAGAGAACAAATATTATTATACATTCTTGAAAAGCAAATAATCAAAAATAAAGCCAGACTTGCAGTCAAATTTACCTGTGTTCACACAACAGATGCCAACATGGATCTTAAGGACATGGACCAGGGCAATTGCAAAGCAAAGAGCCTTAACTGTTGCCAAATCCTCACAGCACTACAATAGATCTCAGCATTAATGCATACCAACTACTGAAGTTTTTGGGGTTTTTTTGACATTGCACAAAGTAATGTGCCCAGTACAGCACGATATTAATATTAATTCATATTCCAAAGAATGTTTTGACACCAATTTTGGTGTGTTGAAAAAACAGAGATGAAAGTGTGTTTTGCATATTTTGTAAAATTTCAGAAAAATGTTCAGGTGGAAACTGGTATTACAACATCAGTTCAACCAGGAGAGACAAGTATGTGAATAAAAGATAATTTATTACAACATGTGACAAAGGAGATGATATTGATATTGCAACTTTGGCGATTTGGACTCTGGGGGGAGACGTCTTGATTGAAGAAATATAATCCGAGCCGTTGCTGTATAAACCCCCGGAGTCCTGACACTGGTGGAGGTGGTGTAGATTGTGAAGCCGGATGGGTGCTGAAGAGGATGATGATTCTGTGAAGGCGAGGTGGTTATGGGGAGGTGGAGGGGCGCGCAAATCACCAGCATGAAAGAGCTAGGGCAGAGAAAGATCGTATTTTAAAAGGAGAGCATGAAGATGATTGGCTAGCAATGAGGGTGTGACACCGAGCTATTGGCTGAGAGAGACAGCTGATTACCAGAGACAGCCCCAAACACTTACAGTGGGAAATATACGAGAGCGTGCGCAGTAGGAGAGATGAGAAATAGTTTGTGAATGAGAAGCATTGATGTCTTCCTGGCTGAACTTGCGCTAGAGCTTCATATACTGCTATGACAAAATGAATAAGGTTTGTGCATTCCTGACACCAAAAAAGTACCAGTCATTCATTCATCCTGTTCTCTGCCTTCATCCCTCTGGTGCATGCGAGCATGCTCACAATGATGATGCTACTTTGTTGGTGTGTAGGTACAGTGTTTATATCCATCCATCCATTATCTGTACACCGCTTAATCCTCTGCAGGGTCAGAAGCCGGAGTACCCGGTGAAAATCCACGCTGCACAGGGAGAACATGCACAGAAAGATCCCAAGTGTTTATATGCTTATGTTAAATAATAATTAGCTCTAAACACAAAGCACGGTTAAGGCAGATGGGAATGTTATTAGTTTTGCAAGATATTTGCCATAACCAAATGTAGTCCGAAATGTGGTGATAGATCAAAAATCTCGCAATCACCAGTGTCATTAGGATTCATTCTCTGGACATGGATATTTGTGCCAAAGTATATGGCAATCCATCAAATAATTGTTCAGACATTTCACTTAAAACCAGAAACATCAACCTCATGGTGACTATAGGTAGTCAAGGGGTTGCCAAAATAATTGCAATTCAACTTCTGGGCACCATGACTGTCTGAATCACATTTTGTGCCAATACATTAAAACATGTGGCTTTCAGGTCTGTGAGACCTGTTTTCAGTGTTTACTAAAAGACAAATGATGCAATGAATTATTTTTTCAACCTGAGACTCATTGGCCTTGGCTCATTTTCTGTGAAGAAAATGTCAAAGAAGACATTTTCATTGGGGGCACACTGTGCACCCCACCTACACATTTATATTACATATGTGGAGTTCGGGTCTTTGGGACCCATGGGTAATAAAAGTGTGGGAATTATAGGTGAAAACAAGAAAACATGGTAAAAATGACAGAAAAAGGTTTGCTGTGTACCTTTACTCTGTCTTCCTCCTACCTATGCCTGCTGTTAGGTTGTGTGTGTGTGTGTGTGTGTGTGTGTGTGTGTGTGTGTGTGTTTTCCTTTAGATTTGCAGCATGTTTCATAGGTTGAACACATCCTTATCCACCATTTCATAGGCATTATTGCCAAATGTCCCAAGCTTAGTCCCATCACCACCTAGGGTGACCACATCCCAATTCACCAGATGTGGGACAAAGACTACATTTGTGCGGGACAATGTGGGACAGTGTGGGATACCAATGCATTGAGGTAGTCTAAAATAACTTAAAAAAATAAACATTTCTATTCTGCCCCTTAGCTTATAACATTACTATGCTTTGCCATCTGGTTGATTCAGTAGCACATAACAAGACTGCAAATAAAAACTGAACAAATATATCTTATTTAACTACAACTTTCCCAAGTTCTCTCACGTGAGAAAATATAGTAAGCATGGAGCTTTCATGCTATTTCACAGTGCCACTCAAGTTAACACACCTGACTGTGTACAATCAAACAGAACAGACAGTCAAGGCTACAATTGTTCTTTTAAGTATAGTACTTTAATGCGCCTTAAGAGGGTATGGCTTGCCTGTATTTTCTCCAACAACAGAGAGCAACAACACAACCCCAGCACAACTCCAAACAACACCAATATACTGAACCACATATTCAAGTAGAACATGTACTGGATTAGGCTACATGGAGTACATAGGCTGATTATCCAAACAAAACAAAACTCACTCAGCTCAGAATCACATAGATTAACTACACAAAAGAAATGCGTTTGAAAATGATCTGCATTCACTGGACCATGCTAATCAAAGGCACCACTGGGTATATAATTAGAAACCTGTATGATAGGGAGTGTTTCACAGTGTGGTAAACCCTAGTTAGTTCAGCTGCTGTTACCTTATCTGCGTTTGAATCGTGTTTGGGTTTTAGCAGGAACACATGCATAGACTGGGAAGCCTCCTTTTGAGCAACACGTTTTTTTTGAGTCTCGCATTGTCTGTGTCGTTTCACGTCGTATTCACCTCCGTGTGAAACGGAAAAATGACTCAAGCAAACTTCACACAAAACTTTACCAGACTCGCCTTGCACTGGTTTCACCCAGGGACAGATAGTTTCCCAGTCTTTGTTGTAGCTGCATTTCCTTTCGTAGCTCCCTTTCCTCCATGTCTTGTGCTGCATCCTGGTGCTGCTCTGACCTGATTTGCATTGTTTGTTGTTGTGTGTGCGCCCTTAACCTGTGTGCACTTAACCTGCGTGCACGTCCCAGTTTGATTGACATGATCAGCCAACCAGCCCGCTCCGCCCCCTGAAGACAGCCCTCACTGCTTTCTCCACACAGCCAATTGATAAATGCCAGATTATAGAACACGCATTTCAAAACTGGAGTCTGACTATCAATAACAATGCAGGACAACGTCTTAATGTGCGGGACGTGTGAAAAGTCATAGAAATGCATGACTGTCCCGCACAAAGCGGGACATCTGGTCACCCTATCACCACCCGGTGGCAAAGAGACAAGCTAGCTGCCATCAGGTCAGTGTGGGACAAGTGGGTGGACCACCTTTAACCCTGGGCCCAATGTTACTGTTGATGAGCAGCTCATGTCATTTAGGGGCCCCTTCATAGTGTCTAAACTGCCGGTGATGCTGCATCATCATATGCATGAAACTTACAAGTGTCTACAGGGAAACCAGATGGACGAGCCCCTGAAATGAACCAAGGGGTGCGAGTGGTCCTGGACATGACACAGGGACTCTGTGGCCACAACATCACATGTGATAACTTTTTTACTTGGCACAAGCTGCGACAGGAGCTCCTGAAGAGGAAGCTGACGATGGTAGGAACAGTATGAAAAAACAAGCCCGAGCTCCCACCTCAGCTGCTGAGTACACAGAACAGGCCCATCAATTCATCTAAGTTTGCATTCACGGCCAACACACGCCTGGAGTCCTACAGGCCAAAGAAAGGCAAAAACATGGTGCTCATGAGTACGCAGCATAGGGAAGGGAGAGTCTGTGGCCAGGGGTATCAAAAACCTGAAATCATAATGGATTTTAATGCCACGAAAGGATGGGTGGACATTTGAGAATTTCACAGTTTGGGACAAAAAAGTATATCTATCTAGGTACATCTATTTATTTGGACTAGCTGGTGACTGGCTACAGCTGCAGCAACCCAGTCTCATTCCAAATAGTGCAATACCTACGTTTGTCCACAGCACAAAAACGTAGCCATCTGGCACACAAATTGCTCTGAAAATTGTTGCATGGGTATTGTTGTTTCATCTACCCAGTCTTTTCTGTGGGCATACTTTGGGTCACGTGACCTCCGAGTTTCTCCCCGGCGTGAACAAAAAACATGGCGGACATCCCTTCTATTTTCGTGGAAATTGCTATATTTTAAGATAGCCTGTGGCTTTAGCTTCGTTTTGATAACTTTTCTAGCGACAAATGTACACTTTATATTCATAGTATCCATTCGGTTTATGTATACGATCCGTAGTTTTTTCGTTTCGACGTACATTCTTTCAGATTTCTCAACGAAATCGTAGGAACACTACGTTTTTTGTTGTTGCTACGGTGGTAGCTGCGGACGCTATTAACAACGAACCGGAAGGAAGTTGATGTTGCGTCACGGACCGAGTTGCTCTTAAAACTGCTTACAATTGACCACAAATACGCTTCTATGCGTTATATAGTGACTTCTGTTTGATTTTCAAAACATAGCTAAATCTTTTAAAAATTAATGAAACAGATCAAAACATTTCAGCCACAATGCAAACTATAGAATGTAACAATCTTTGTATTATAACTTACACAATACTCCTAATACCATCTTTTAAAACAGGTTTGATTAGACCACAAACTACGATCCCATACAACAAATTAATTTGCGCTTAATTTGTCTTTATATATTATACTGGTAGTTTTATGTCATTTCTTTTCATGACTTTTATTTTTTTTTATTCAGATGTGTGTATTCACACTGCTACAACAATTTTGTTCCCCTTCTGGGGTAAATCAATCATTCATTCAATCAATCAATCTATCTATCTGTTTGTATGTATTGCAACGAAATCGGAGGAACACTACGTTTTTTGTTGTTGCTACGGTGGTAGCTACGGACGCTATTAACAACGAACCGGAAGGAAGTTGATGTCGCGTCACGGACCGAGTTGCGCTTAAAACTGGTTACATTTGACCACAAATACGCTTCTATGCATGAAATAATGACTTCTGTTTGATTTTCAAAACACGACTAAATCTTTTAAAAATTAATGAAACAGATCAAAGCATTTTAGCCACAATACAAATTATAGAATGTAACAATCTTTGTATTATAACTTACACAATACTCTTAATACAACACGTGATTTATGTCATTTTATTTAATAAGATAAACCTAACAAATTAATACCATCTTTTAAAACATGTTTGATCGGACCACAAACTACAATCCCATACAACAAATTAATTTGCGCTTAATTTGTCTTTATATATTATACTGGTAGTTTTATGTCATTTCTTTTCATGAATTTTTTTTTTATTATTATTTTATTCAGATGTGTGTATTCACACTGCTACAACAATTTTGTGTTTGTATGCAGGTATGTATTGCATTACAACAACACCTAGATCATACCTTTTCAAATGTTTTTATTGTATTACTGAAGATTATGAAGTATGGTGAAACAACAACAACAACAACAACAACAAGACACTACCACCACCAACAACAACAACAATAATGGCTAATAAATCAACTAAATATTTTAAAAAGGAAAAGAAAAAATTAATTCTTGGTGTTCTCCTTTGCCACCCACTGTAGAGGCCACATCTTCCCACTGCAATAAATGTAAAGAAGATTCAATGACAACATGACGGCAGATGACAATGAGCTGCTGTGGGCTTCAGTTTGCACCTCACACTCACTATGTTTACATGCACACAGTTATATGATTACTGTAAATGACCTTCATATGGTAATAGTTTGACTGACGTATTTATATGTACTCTCTGTTTATGCTTGCAATTTAAAATAAGTTAATATAACTGAAAAGCACAAAAGTAAATTTAACAATAAATACCTTACAACGTCCATTACATGAATAATAAAACTTTGACAATTTCTTTATAAAATAAAAAAAGAGAAATTATACATACCACATGGAACAGGGCTCCCACTCCACCAACTCCATTTGGTTCCCCTGAGAAATATTTAAAACATGTTTACTACCATAAGCAATCACACTGTCAGAGGACTTTAGAACTGTGGTGCATTAAAATCCACTACATACATCCATAGTAAAGGTATATATTTACATTACATTTCTACTTCGAATAATGACAAAAGAGAACCTTCTGCATTTTGGTCTTTACAACCCGCTTCACTGGGTAATACTGGTCCTTTCCCCCGACCATATGGTTGCATTCTGAAAGAGCAAAAAGTGTACACTTACATTTTTTAAACTTTTTATAAAACTGCAAGGGATGCACAGAAAGAAAATTATCATTCAAGACAACAGTTTTTGCTCAACACTGTGCAACACAGCGACATTAATGCACGTTTTATCGTAAGGAAGCTGGATTATTGTGATGTTTTCCTTTTTGGTCTTCCTAAGAATACAATAAACTGCAGTTGATTAACAATGCAGAAATACTGGTGCCAACACAGCCTAGAAGACTAGAAAGGCACACATAACACAAATTAAAAGTCTTTACACTGGCTGCCTGTGATTTATCTTATTGATTTTACAATTATTATATTAGTTTTTAAGGCACTGCACAGCCTTGCACCGGACTGCCTCTCAGAGATACATTTAGTTTACAAACCAGGACAGCCCCTAAGCTTCCTCATCTTTATATCACTGTAATGCACATTGAACTGCATTTGATCTCTACGAAAGGTAATGTATCAACAAAGCTTTATTGATTGCTTGATTTATGTCATATCGCAAATGTAAAGGAACCATTAAATATGTGTACTGTCCTATTTGAAATGGGGGAATGTAAATAAAGGATGACCAAATAACCTCCTGGTGAATCTTCCTTGTTGTTCTTCTTCTTGGTTTTCTTCTTTGGAGGTAAATCTGTTGAGAATAAAGAAACCAGTCTGTAAAGAGCCGTTATCATAATATTACTACTGCTATTATGATTAAAAAGTCTGATGTCACATAATCTAATAGGTGATCATTCCATTGAAGCTGATGGTATGTCCAGTGTGATATCAAACCAAAATTATGTCATTTTGACATGATATTCCCTTATACGTGAGAAGATTTTGTCATCGCAACCTGTACGGCAACAGAATCTTTTACCACAACATTATAATGTCATAAATTGGCATTCCTACAGAAAATAACATGATAAACAACTACACTGCTAATTGGATACTATTGGACACTATTTAAAGATGTCACTACAACATACCCTGGTTCTCTTTGGCTAATGTGTGCACAGGACTGGTGGAAGGTTTGACGGCAGGAGGGTAGGATGGTAGCGGAGGCTGGATGACAGAGGTGGTCAAGGGGTGGATGGCTGAGGCGGTGGAGGTCTGGATGGCTGAGGCGGTGGAGGGCTGGATGGCACTGGTGGTGGGGTGGATGGCAGTGGAGGTCTGGATGGCTGAGGCGGTGGAGGGCTGGATGGCACTGGTGGTGGGGTGGATGGCAGTGGAGGTCTGGATGGCTGAGGCGGTGGAGGGCTGGATGGCACTGGTGGTGGGGTGGATGGCAGTGGAGGTCTGGATAGCTGAGGCGGTAGAGGGCTGGATGGCAGTGGTGGTGGAGGTCTGGATGGCTGAGGCGGTGGAGGGCTGGATGGCAGTGGTGGTGGGGTGGATGGCAGTGGCAGAGGAGGTCTGGATGGCTGAGGCAGTGGAGGGCTGGATGGCACTGGTGGTGGGGTGGATGGCAGTGGAGGTCTGGATAGCTGAGGCGGTAGAAAGCTGGATGGCAGTGGCGGTGGAGGGCTGGATGGCAGTGGTGGTGGGGTGGGTGGCAGTGGCAGTGGAGGTCTGGATGGCTGAGGCGGTGGAGGGCTGGATGGCACTGGTGGTGGAGGGCTGGATGGCACTGGTGGTGGGGTGGATGGCAGTGGTAGTGGAGGGCTGGATGGCTGAGGCGGTGGAGGGCTGCTGGTTCATCCAACCTAAATGGAACAAAAAGACAAAATGATCAGAGTAAGGTTGTTTTGTTCTGCATGCTAGCATTGTTATTTGAGACATTTAAATGGATGTGCTTACTGTAAACAGATGACAATTTCTTCTCATTAAAATGTATTTTATCTAGAGTTAAAGTGTCAAATTATGAATGCATTGTCATATCATCAAGCTTTCATGAATTGTTGATGAGTATTAAGAATAGACTGAGCTATATGTTGAAATTATAAATGATTGCAGATAGACAGGCTTACCAGTGACCAGCACCTCATATAAGGCCTTCATTCGGTCAAAGCACTTTGCAGCCTGATCTGTCAGCTGCCAGTTGGGGTGCATGACCTGTGTTTTCCAAGTGCCAGGCTTTTTGCCTGGTTTGGCAACAAACACCACGGCTCTGTGTCCCAGCGTGTGTAATTTTTCCAGCTAAAAAAAAAAATTAAATTGTCATACAATCAGCAATAACTTTGGGAAATACAATTACAGATGTTAAACACATACCAACACAGATGCCTCATCCATGACATGTGAGATGGTTTTGTTTTTTTTCTGGTTTTTCAACCAGCCCTCTTTCTTGGCCTCAAATCTCTCAAGTTTTTTTGCCAGCCTTTGCTTCCTTGGCTGCTCTGTCTGGCAAGACTTGCAGGTCTTGGTGGCCACAGCAATCACTGCTTTGCAGTTGATGCAGAGGGTTGTTGTGGAGCCTCGTGGCATCTTGAACTGGGAATAAAAAACAACATGAATTTTACCAGTGACAAGGAAATAAAAACCACACTTAATATTATCAGTGATCATTTTGTGTCATTTCTGGTCTCACAGTTAGCCAGGCTGACACTCAAAGGATTGGCCTGGAGACCTTGGGAATTTGCCTCAGTCTCCAGGAAAATAAAACATAAAGTCCAATAGAATTGTTGACATGCTAAATCTAGCTTGGATGTTGACATCGGGGCACTACAGGAATTCAGTAAATTGCATATTTGTAATGTATATGATCAATATATCAGTGCAGGACTGAGCGCTTGTGTGAGAAAAACAGAAACCTGCACATGTACATACATTATCTGCTCAGTTTAGTCATTTTAAATTTTGTTTTAATTGGCCTTATGATCGATGCTTTATAGAATATACATGCTGTTCATTTAAGGTTTTACATGCCAGTGACAAGAGATGCAAATGAGGGATTTATTAACTATAGTTCAGTTACATTTCATTGTGCACTGCCCCTGTAGAATTAACAATAAAAGTAATATGAAACATGGTTCACTCTTCTATGTGAAGAACCTCAAATTTGTTCCACCTCTACCATATTGATATGGTAATTATTTTATAATTATTGAGTTAATAATTAGTCAGAAATCCAATTGATCAACATATTTAGTTAAATTGGCTGTCTTTTCTCTGTTTCACAGAGTAGTAGCCCATTCAGAGAAGACTTATAAATAAAGTCATATTATTTAATGTTGTTATTATTAGTTAATTTGATAATTACAAATAACTTAGGATGTCTGGGAAATTTGTCAGGTCCAGTTTGCAACCCACAACTAGCTGGAATGTAACCAACCACGTACAGGTTACATCAGTGACTAAGGTGGAGTAGATTTATTCTGGACTATAAGTATGTCACCTCTAATTATTATGGTTACTACTAAAATACTATCAGAACCCCGGGATTTACAGCAAGAAACACGGAAACGATAGCTGCGGGGAAACGACAGTTGTAGGGGAACGAATGATGGCAAATACAGCGGCAATATATATAATAACATCCGTGTTCATTTGGAAGTTCATATATTGTTTTTTTATTACCTCGTGTGTGCTAGTTTCTTACCATGAAGTCTGTCCTGTGTACGCAGTGTCGTGCAGCACGTGCAGCATCAGTTCACCTTCATCACCTGAACTCTGAACTCTCTGCCTCCGGGAGTCTGGGAAGGCCACCGCCCCCCTCATCGCCTCCCCGCCCCCACCCTGCAGCACGCACGCACGCACGCACGCACACACACACACACACACACACAAAAACTTTGGGGCCCTTTCTCATACACTTTAGTTTGACCTACAATCCCCAAATTTCTACAAGTTATTGATAAGATCAGACCCTGTCACATAAAACAATCTGAGGTGCTAATTTCCTGAACACCTTGAAACTTCAACCCTTTGAGGCCTAGCTGAGACATGAAGCCTGTTGGCCCTTTTGATCTTGTTGCTCTTTTGCTCTCATTTGGTCTCTACAGTAGATATAGATCTGAAACTTGAAATGTGAGTCCTCTGAAAACTATAAAATCATAATCTGGTGGAATCATTTCATAAGCCCCTCCCATACAGGAAGTAGCTTCAGGAAGGAGGTGGGGCTTCCAAATTTTAATTATTAGTTTCTGGCAGAGGTATGAATACATCCCAGAAATCTCATGTTATTTGGAGCAAATTTGACCAAGTTACGATGCCTAATTTACCTTCTTAATTGGACATTGCCACGCCCTGTACGGGCTGCAGAAAGGACTTAGGGGGGTCAAACCACCACAGATGTGATCCTTAGGGAGGGCAGAACAACATACTAAAATTTCAACTTCCTAGGTTAAAAGGGAAAAATTTTACCCCCTTGTGAAACTGGGGAAAATCAGGGTCTGTGACTTGTACACTCTTAGAGCCTTTGTGAGCGGTATTGAGGATCAAATCCAGGTTCATATATTTCTACTTGGGCTACATACACCAAATTTTACACACATAATTTAAGGCCCAAGAGGAGCATGTGCTGTGAATTTCAGCCAGCAGTGTCCCAGAGAAAACACTAACCCTAACCCTAACCCTAACGAGTGGCTCCTCAAAGCCTGGCCCTGGTTCCCTGGTTTCCATTTCAGATAGAGCCACCAAAAGTTACACCAATGATCAGTGTCCATAGGAGGACTGATTCAGGAATTTTCAGCCGTCTAGAAGTTACAGAGCTGAAACACAAGCCCAAAAGACTGCATTTTTTTTTAAAGGAAGTGCAGTCCCAGCTGCTTCCTGTTGGGTGAGACCATGTTGATTATTGCAATATTCAGAAAAGAGTAAGCTCATACACCCCAACACCTGCCCATACCAGACCTACCTTGCACATCTTTACTTCATGTATTGGATATAGGCCAATAAACTTGCCAATATTGAAGACTTATTAAAATGTCACTATGATTTCTGCTACAAAACATCTGCCTCATTCATCATATTATGAATTTGGTTTACCAAGTCAGTGTGTTCCATACAAACACATGATTGAACAACATAGTTTAGTAAAGGCCATCAGTTTTACACAAGTCTAAAAAAGTGAAGTGACTTCAACACAGGTGCAAGCACTATTAAATGTTTTAGGTGAGGTTATGTGAAAAGTCCTATTTAAGTAACCACCTATGCATCAACATATTTTGAAATAATGACTCTCATAATTTACAACAGCATCAGCAATTTTAAATAGTGCAGTGCAGAAGAAAATCCACACAATGTCAACTGCAAGGAATTTATTTTTCATATTGCACAATAATCAGAGTACAATTTCAATATTAGTTTTTACACAGAGGCATCAGTATTACAGTCTTGGCCATTCCTGCACAGTGTGTGTAGGAAAGTCAGCTGGGGCTCTGGAGGGCACTGGAATGCCTGTATATGCATGGTGACAAGAGTGACTGCTTTTGGGGGAGGTCAAAGTTCTTCATCAGAGAAGGGTCTGTTGTCCAAGTTTCCCTCTTCATCAGTGGAGGAGCTACTGTCCAAGTTTTCCTCATCATCAGTGGAGGAGTCATCCAGAGACAATGCTTGCAATCCAAAAACACGTTGGTATGTTGTGCGAGCAGCACCTTGCTGAGCTTGGACTGCAGACAATCTCCTCCTCAGCAGACAGAGTAGCCCCTCACGCCCTCTCTCCGTCAATGCCTCAGTGCTGCCTGACAATGACATTAAAGGAAAACAAATAAATGCTACGAGCTCTGGACATCCATACAAATTGCGAAAAATATTTTACTTACTTTGCTGGGTGATCCCCTCAGAAAGCTGGGAGGAAAGCTCTTCAATCATTCCAACCACACTCCTCAAGTACTCCCAGTGCTGCTTGACTTCCCGAACCACAATAACCTCCTCTTCTTTCAGTCTGGTCAGCAGCATTACCTTGTCATAAATCCTTTTTTTTTTCCCCATGTCGCCATGACCTGCAATTCATCACATTAAGTTTTATCAGTTATATTACATTTCTAGAAAGTTGTGTAAATTTTTCTTCAGTGTCTTTCAACATTTGTACTTTCATAGGAATTTGGGGTTTTAAATATACTGCCAATCTCCTCTCCCATGATGCTATCCTACTTCTTCAGAGGGACAATAATTTTATTACAATAGGACAGTGGGGCATGTATCTGCAACTCCACCTAACATTAGTTCATTTATCAATCAATAGAAAAAAGGAAGTTCTTTGTCTCCCTGGCTTGTGTGATCCAGTAAGAGCAATATCCCAAATCTTTGCAACACCAACAGACAAAGGTGACTGACTGCTTTATCTAAATCCTTTTGTTGGAATTTAAGCAAACAGGATATGAAGACAGTTGTATACATGTCTTAGGTACTTACATTCCCAAGGCCAGGAATAGTTTTCCTCAGCCAAGATCTCGTTGGGAGGAGGGAGTTTGTCAGTTTCCCCCACATCAGCATTATATTTTGTGATGGCATCTTCTAAGGCTCTCTTTTCTGCAGCAATCTTTTTCCTTAGCTGATGTCTCCGCTTGTTGCCATCTAGAATGTGAAACAAAAAATTATTTAGTGTATGCTTACCCACTTACAGATTAATGAATGAAATGTATTTTTACTGTATGTTCTTTTAATACAGTACAGAAAGCCTTTTTTCATGTCAGGTAAAAAAAAAAAAAAATCTGTCTTAGTGGTGGTATTTTTATTTGTCTCACCAGCCTGACGATACAGCTGATATTTTCTCTGCTTGATGCTCAGGTACAGTCCTTCAATGGTTTTTTCCAGGTCATTTTGACTGGTTGTTCCTTGTGAGGAGAGATGTATAAAATCAATTCACACCAATATGAGTTTACGACCCAAGTCTTTTTCAATGTACTTTCACAAGAACTGAGAAGAATGACTCTTTGAATTGTTCATAAAATGACAAAGTTTTTCACAGTACCTGCAGTCCACTGCTGAACATCAGACACCCATTGCTGGACTGTGTCCTCCTGTATCGACAACTCTGTAGTCACTTTCTTAAGGTCCTCAGATGCCTCGGAAATCCTTTGTACAGTCTGTCAAAATCAATGTTGGAGTAACAAATCGCTGAGGCAAATTTAAAAGAAATAAGTCTGTGCATCAAGAAAAACATTGGTCTAGTCTTTACCTTGATGTATCGTTTGGCCAATGTCCGGTCAAGGTTTTCTGCTTTCCGCTTGTTCCAGCCACTGGCCTGGATGGTAAGCATGTCTGTGCGGACTTAATACACAACGCATATTAGGCAAGGAAACCAAAAACTAAATAAGTTAGATGCATCTAAAAAATACTTACCAGCTTTTGACATGTACTTGGAACATATAGCTGCTCGAGAAAGGAAGCTGTTCACCTGTTCAACCTCCTCCCCTATCGTTGTTCCTGCTCCCTCTTGATTTCGTCCTCCCCATTGCAACTACAACAAATTTGTATGTTACCATTTGGAAGACAGGGGTTGGAAGGGACCAACAGTAATAATGAGAAATAAAAGCCATTGGCAATCATTACCTCACACATCCAGGAATGTGCTTTAGCATGCATGATGGAGAGAAAGGGACGCAAGTTCAACAGGTCCTGTAACTCAGGACAGTGGCCCACAACCCTCTGCAAATATGGCCAGTATTTGCATACCACATCAGAGCAAAAGAACTGCACATTCTGTGAAGCAAGCTGTTTCTGGAGATATAAGGGATATGCAAATATCTCTCCACGGAACATATTCAGTCCCTTCAGCAAAATCCCATGACGGCAGACAGCAACCTCGACACCTTCCTCATCTACTTTGCTCGCAGACCTGTGTGAGGACTCTCGTGCTGCCACCCACTCGCCTGTACCACACCTCCCTTTCCCAGGATTCTATTACAGATGAAGACAAACACAGAGATGTACATAGAGCAAAGTGTTGTACATTAAGATTTAACTATTGGTAATATGATGTTACATGGGGTAAATACAATACAACAGATATGCAGAAAGTAGGCTACAATCATTTATAAAACTAGGACAAATGGAAATAAATTTTACATGTCGTGTTGATCCATGGATGTAGTCAACAAAGGAGGTCACCTCAGCATCCTTGGCCAGAAACACACCATCAAAAAATCCATTAGGTCTAAAAGAACCAAAACAGGGGTTAAATTTACAAAGGTTACATATATGGTACTCTAAAATTTAAGTGGACAAGAATTTTACACACCCTGGTTGGCTCTTAAAGCGGTAAAGCTTGCGGTTCCCATCCACTGCAACAGCCAACATGGAGGGTGTGCATGCAGGACACTGAAACTGATCCACCTGAGACAGCCTCTCAACCTCAAACTTTGCATAAGACCATTCCAGGAATGATTTCTGCATGGTGTCTCCACATATCTTACCACTCTGATAAGAAAAGGAAAACAAAATAGACCATGAACCATATAAATACATTTTAAACTTATTCAATGTAGTAGACAGTTGCTTCAATGATGTACTCACCCGACCAAAGAGTTTAGTGCGATGTTCAAGCATGCCGACAAAAGCTTGCCGTGACATTCCTGGAGCAGTAATCTTGAGATCTTCATATGTAGTGAACAAATCCACTGCATACAAAGTCTCGAAATTGACTGTGGCTGGCCAATAGCCACTTTCAACCAGATCACCAATGCTTACATCCCAAGTCTTTCCACAGGAGCAGCTGACAGTTGGAAGGGACAGATTGTATCGTCCTAAAAAAAAAAAAAAAAAAATATTTAAAAAAAAGAAAAAAAGAATAGTAATTACCCCTAACCCTTTAATACACGAGTAATCTAAAAGACAATATGAGGGAGAAATCCGTACCATTCATTCCAATCAGAATTACTTGCTTTCCTGCAGAAACGGTTGTTTGCCCAGTAGAGCAGTCACAGCAGGGAAGCATTACTGGCAAAAAGCACTCTTGGAAGGAAGGAAACAAACATTTTACATTACTGTTAAAAAATATTTAAACTTTCTAACAGTGAAGGTGTTTTTTTGAACACAGTGAACACAGAAAGTACCTCTTTCATGGTAGGAGAATTTTCCTCCCTCTTCTTCCTTGATGTGAGTGGTTGGTGGCAGTGGCCTGTAGAATCCCTCTACCATGGATGATCTGTTGTGGAGCACCATGGAGTTGTGTATGGCAAGATCACAGGCTGTACAGAGAAGTGGTCTTGGCAAACAATCGTGACACTTCACAACTGCAACCTTGGACCTACAGTGGTGGCAAGTTCCCTCTTTAGGCTTCTCAGATAATAACATCTGATTAACCATAAAAGGTCTTAACACAGTCCACTTTTCTAAAGTGGAAGCTTGCCTGTCCTTCCAATGTGAAGGGGCTGGGTGTTCAGCAGGTCCCAAAAGGTCTTGTACTTCTTGGATGAGGGAGCCTTGAAAACCAGGGGTGGGGGGGTGGAAACTGATTACAACAAGGCAAACAAGGAAAGGAGAAGAGGGAAAATAAAGAACACTGGCTAAAAATCTACCTATGTCTTGAATGGTCCCAGTCACACTCTGTTGTCCACTAGTAGATGGAGCACATGATGATGGGTCCATGCTTCCAGAGGTAACTGTTAGAGTGTTGCAGTATAATAGTTTCAGTACAAAGCATGAAACTGATGAGCTGTAAAGAAAGTATTGCTAATTTCCAGCTCTTGTCCCTAGTTGGGCTTTTGGGTAAAAAAGTTAAAAAGATCCTAACACCACATTAAACCACATGAGGATATACAACAATAGGAACACACACCAACAATTTTCAGAGCAATTTGTGTGCGATGGCTACGTTTTTGTGCTGTGGACAAACGTAGGTATTGCACTATTTGGAATGAGACTGGGTTGCCTATTATCACCAACATATTGGACTGGTAGGCTACATTACTCACAGTGTTGGCTCGACACCAACAACCTCAGCTCTCTTTCATCATCATCTGCAATATTGCACTTTTTGCATGATGACAGACTCAGAGTATTAAGAAAAACTAAGAAAATCAGTCAGCTCTGTCTGCTTCAAATTGTCCATCAACATGAGGCTTGAATTGTGTAACAGAGCTGAGAGATTCAAGGTAAGGTCAATCAACGATTTGATTCTCTTTTCATATGCAGCTTTTGTTGCATTATATACAACAACTTTATTGAATGCCTTTACAAAAACTGTTTTTGCCTTTCTTTTTTAAATAACATTTCTGTCCATCGTATGTTTTGTGCACATTTTCAGTTTGCACAAATCAAAAATCTGAATTGAAATGCAAGGGGAAAAATGGCTATAATTATAACAACAAGAATTTTTAAGCTTGACTGACTGAAGTGGAAAAGGGATATCGATAAAACCAACATTTGACATACTTAGTCAATAAATGATAACATACCTGAAGCCAAGTCACTTCATCAATGAAGCTTCTCCTTAATGGTAAGCATGAAAAATGTCTGATGAAAACATCACATATGTGAAGCAATGAACATAACACATTTCCATCACATTTTCCACCAGATAAAGTTTGACTGGAGCTCGGCAATGGTTTAATAGCACCAACTAGAGAAACTTAGCTCCATCAACTGTTTATCTTGATCAACCAGCTGTTCACATCACAGCAGTGGAGTTAAACCTGCATTAATCCACATTTCCTTGACTGCTGACTCACAAATCTGACGAATCTCACAAGTTTATTACACTGAACAATAAACCTCTGGGTTCTCGTGTGGTAAAAGACAGGACCACCTGCAGTGTGACTGGTCTAGTTCACAGCTTTGGAGGATGATCCAAGAGCAGTGAGCTACATGTTACAGCAGAAATTAATGAGATGTTATACAAGAACATGAGCAATGTCCAAAAAGAAAAAAACGAGTTAACAAAATGCAGTGTCTATAGTCATGCTAGCAGCTATGTGAGGCTGTGCTTAGGTGGTGTTCTAAGCTAAATGCTAACATGCTTACAATCACAATGCTAACAGGTTGATGTTTTGGCGGGTATTAGGTACCAGGGTCGTTGTCTTAATTTAGTGTGTTAGCAGGCTAACATATGCTAATTAGCACTGAAAACAAAGCACAACTGAGGCTGATGGGAAGGTTTTACACTTGTTTTACAGGTATTTGGTCATAAACCAATGTACTGGGCAATGAATCCAATAACAGTAGATACTTTGCACTCAGAACTAACAATGCCAAGAGGAAAAGTCAGGAGTTCACCAAAATTCGTAGGATTCGTCCTCTGAGAAAAAAAATGGCACAAAATAGATTAGAACAAAATGATGTGCAAATGTATCTAGCACATGGGGATATATGTTTTTCACTGAATAAGTGAAGTATGGCTCTATGTAAAGGGGATAATCAAAATCAGCGGGATTCACACTCTGGGGACCATGAATGTCTGAACAAAATGTCATGGCAATCCATCAAATTGTTGCTATACACACTTAATGCTGACTCTACCTGAAATGATACTTTCCATATCCATGAGTGTGTGTGGTCTGCTCCGGTCTACAGGATGTATGTATGTCATCAGAATGTGTATGCTAATGCTCTGTGCCATACAAAACATACCAGTTCCAATTTGTTGTGACTTGCAGACTTAACCACGCAGCCACTACACTCTAATAAGCATCAGAATATGTCTGTGCATGAGTGGAACGCATCCAAGCTGACTTGAGAAAGTAGTATAACATATAGTATAACCAGTACAGGACCACCCAATGTGGTCCATGTCCACATGTACACGTCTGTTTGGGAGCATTTCCAGGCAGTTTCAATGGAGAAGAATTTTCTTTGTCACATACTTCTTTAAGGTTTTTTCAGGTTGCAGGGAAAAAAAATGTTTATGGAATTTGGCAGACCAATAATGACTTTGAATCCTGGCTGCTGTTAATATTAGTGAGGTGCAGAGTGTCTCACACAGGATGTTAAAATTCTCAAGACAAATTGCATTTGAGAGAATGAAGTCCTTTAGTCTGGCTGTATCATTTTCACTGGGTTTGTTTTATTCTTGTTCCAGCACTAGCCCTTTCCAAGCAAAGTGACAATCTATATTACCCATAGTTCTCAGTGAGAGTGCCTGCTTGCCACTGCATACCCGCACATCAGAGATAAACTGCTGTGTGTGCACCCATTGATTCCTAATCCAGCGTTTTCCTCCCAGCGTGCAGACCCTCATATGTAGACAGACAGCCTTGATAGATAAGCGGGAGAATTGCATAATTTCTGATTCATTAGAAGTGTATCTGGCGTTTACTCCATCCGAGGTGTGGGGATTGCTGGAACTGCTGTGATGTTAATCTGTTCATCCTCCCCTCTCAGGCTTAATGCTGACACTCATTTATTGCCTGCTGAAGACACACACAACGCCTTGGAGAGATCCTCACAATTTAGCCTATTGACACAGAGAGGAGCGATATCTATTGTGTCGTCACCCGTCAATAAGAACACTGATTGTTGCTCGCTTGTTCGCTTTATGGCCAGGAATACTACAGTAGTTGTTGCAGTTGGTGATGCACAGATGCTAATGATTTTTTTTTTTTTTTTGAGCAAAAAAACCCAGTTCAGTCACTAGTTCAGACTCTAATGATGCAGCATCATTCTGTCCAGGCATTTGGTCCACAGACAGATATTACAAGTACCTCCCATGAAATTAGGAAATTAGGGAATGGTGTTCATTGTCCCTAGAGGATCAACCAATTCAAACAGGTCCTACAACAAAACAGGTTTATTCTCAGTGCCATTCAGAAAAAACTCAAATGTCCATTACAATCATTCATGACTGTTTTCTGATCTGCCACTTCTATTGTTAAGGTTTGGTTAAATTATGCAACTGAAATCTTTTCGATAATGTTTGATAAAGCTCCAGGCCATGTTTAAGAGTGTTGACTGGTAGGAGATGGTTTGTTAACCATGGGCTCTGGGATCAATATCACCATCATTGCCCTGTCCACTCCAACCCATCCACCCTGATGAGAGGTTTTGCCATAAAATCTGCTGTGCACATTCGTTATCTGAAAGGTATCAGCTGTTTTGAAATGACCCCATGGTGCCATACCCTGGATAATAAAATGAATGACACTCAACACTTTTGTACTATAAGGTGTAAAGAAAGTTTTTTTTTCTCTCTTTTTTAAATTATTAAATACTTGAAAGAAATAGTTCAATGTTTTAGTAAATATGCTGGTTCATTTGAGAGTGAAAATCACTGAATAAACATATTTCTTTATGCAAAGCTTAGCCAACCATGTCTTTAGTCAGCAAAACCTTTACCAGATAAGATTGTCTATAACGCTCTCATTTCTGTTATATGTATATAAGGCTTGTTATTTCCCCATGTTTCCAGCAATTATGCTAAACTAAATTAAACTGGCGATAGCTGTATCTTCATATTTACTGTACATTATATCTTCTCATGACATAAAATATATTGTCTTTGTACTGTTTTCAATTGAGTATATGTCAGAAAGGATTAGCAAATGATCGGTCCATAGTATTTGTGGAAATGTTTTTCCACAGTCTCACTGCTTTTGTTTTTTATTGGGGTTATAAATATATTTCAAGAAATGTCAAATCATTCCTTTAATGCACAGACATAAGATTCCTATTGACCTTTGCATCTCACTGCCCTAAGAAATGCTGACTAGCACAGTGTTGATATATAAATTGTTGTTATCCACAATTCAGTTCCAAATTGTTTCAGTATTTTATCTTTAAAATATTCTAACTCAGAATGCAGTAAATTTCTTTACATGGAATTGTCGGCAATTTTTTCATATCTGTCATATAATCATTATTTATTAAACATGTGTGTATATATGCAGACTGAGTGGTTCTGCTCTTTTCATGTGAGACAGGCAGCTGCTCAGTGTGGAGGAAAGACGGTGAAGTTTAGGAAGAGAGGGGAAAACACATCTTGTTCATTGCTGAGAGAGAACAAGAGGCACACTATAGACGAGCGATTGGCGTGGGCAATAGAAACTCTCAGTGCATCTCTTATCCTCTAACCCGACTTGCACTCTATTTTCCCATCTCTCTCATTCCCTCTCTCTCTCTAGAATTAGATTCTTCCTCGAACATTTGTGAAGCCCTGATGTCCTTTAAAATGTGCAGCTCAGTAATGACCTCGCCTCCCTCCCTCCCCATCCCTCCCTCTGTCTTCCCTTGTGCCACCCCTTCAATCCAGTCTCTGTTGCCTGCCTATCATTCATCACTGCTGGGACAGTTAATGAGAAACCTTACCAGGCCAGATTCAGAGGGAAACTAATTTAGATTCAATCAATACTCAATGAAGATATCAGAACATGTTATGTCTGTTTATGTCATGTAACCCAGTGCAATATGGGATACTTCCACTGGTAAATGGACACAGGATTAGAATAGTAAATGTGGGTAAGAAAGAGAAAAGAAGATACATGTGACCCACTGATATGTAATCAATTGAGGGAAATATTAAAGATATACAATATGCTAGATTGTTTGCGTATTATGAAGAAAATGTGTGTGAGAGCTGGAACCTCCCAGTGTATGTTTGTGTGTCAGTATGTATATATGTCTGTATTTACGTATGTGTCTGAATGTGTGTGTCTGTCAGTTTATGCCTCTCCCTCACTCTCTCTCTCTGTGTCAGTATCTCTCTCTATCTCTGTATCTGTGTGTGTGTGTGTATCAGTAAATGCCTCTCTTGGTCTCTCCCTCATTCTGTGAAAAACTACGCAAGTCCATCCCTAGTTTCTGTCAACATACAGTGGCTGTTGGGGGTGTATATTCTGAAAAGCCTGGCTCATTTCACTTTCAAAATCAGCACTGACACTCATTATGTGTACGTGGTTAGAGTTAGGGTCATCACCAAAGTGATTTTGATTCATCCTCTGGGTTGAGCAAATGTGTGTACTGTGCCAAATTTCACAGTCACCCATCAAATAGTTGTCGAAACATTTCACTCAAAAATGTCCTACATGCCTCTTGGACATTAGTCCCACTGCTCCTCAGTGATAATGTAGCCTCAGGTCCTCCTCCCAGCCTGGTCAACATGTTTAACAGATGAAGCACCTAGGAAAATAAAAAACAGTCTCTGATGGGACAAATTAAATTAAATAAAAACTATGTTCGGGAACAAATGCCTCAAACCTCCATGCCTCCAACAAATCCTATTTCCACACAAGATGTATTTAAGCACAGCGTATCCATTTTCTTTCCCTCTTTCACATGATCTGTGGCACACGAGTGAAGAAAAACGCTTACCTGAAACCACGGACCACAAGCTCCTTCTCAGCCCTTCACATAATGATCTGTTTGAAGAAGACGAACAATCTCTTAAAAATCCGGAGTCCTCTCAATCTCCAAACATCTGGCACTGTCAGCAATCCCAACTCATTGATCCATATTCCCAGACACTCCAAACTTTCATCCTCTGAAAACTCCCACGTCCGAGGAACAACGCCCCTTCAAGACACCAGGTCAGGTGAGATCCTGTCCAAGCTCCCTCTGTTTTTGAGTTATCTCATCCTTCCCTCTTCCCTGCATACAGAGAAAATCCACAGAATTTCCTTACTCACGTCAAATTTCCTGGCTCACAGATGCGCAAACCAGCAACTTCTGTTGTCGCTGGGCCACCTCAACTACACCATCTGTATCATCTTCATCAAGGTGAACCCATCAGTTCATCATCCGAGCCGCCCACATTCCAGATCACGAAAACTAGATCGTTGACTCTCTTCCTCGTTTCTTGTTCCAAAACAAAATTCAGACAACCAGCCTCCGACCCCTTCCGACTCCAGTCCCACCATTTCCAGGCACCATCTTTAACTGACCTCCCAGCTGGAAAATTTAGTGACTGTTGCACAAGATGCCATCCTCAACAGCATGACCCTGAAATGCTCTCATATCTGACCAGACGGAACTACTTCAACTGCACATCAGCATGTTTCCCAAAGGTTCCCGTAAGGCTGACCCACACCCTATGCCAAAATGTTTATAGATGCACACTTCAGACACTTCAGACCTCTTTGCCCACTGCATCAGAACTCTCCGCTCCAGCCATTTGTCTCCATTCAGCCTTCTGCGCCTTCCCATATAATTCTGCAATGACCTGAATGACATCATCAATGTCCATGCACATCATTCTTTCAACCTTTTTGGGGGTCAATATTGAAATCAGGAAAGATATGAAGAAACAGCTCCCCTACTCAGAGTCTGCACTCCTCTTGTTCTCTCCTTTCTTTATGCCTCCTGCTGACGCCAGTATATCGCACCTTCTCATCCATCCAACGACAACCTTGATTTCTATCCTCATCCCTTCATTCCTCCCTCCCTCACCCCTGTACCCTTATCCCTTCATCCCTCACCTCCTTACCTTTATCTCTTCACCCCTCACTTCGTACCATCATCCCTTCATCCCTTACCCTTCATCCACCCCTCCAAACCCTCAGTTTATCGCTCCAACACCATCTCAACTCTCTTCCGTAATATACATCAAAACTATTATAAATCCATATTTTAATTAGCATGGTCTTTGTTGGTGAATCAGTCAAAAATGAAAACTCCATCCCTGTGCTCTCCAGAGCAAAGGGGGGTGTAGATATGCCTTGTCTCCTCAATGTGCAAATGTTGTATTTTGAACTATACTCCTCTGATTCCACACTAACACTATTATTTTATATTATAAGAGCAATTAAGGCATAGTTCTCATTTAACTTGTAAAACTTGTAAGACATCATCATCAAATCATAAGATCATTGTACTTCCACTGCAGACAATACTGCACTTTATAAAGAATGCACAACTGAAAGAAGACGCCTAAGTGTGTCTCTTGATAGCCCTAATAATCTCTCAACAAACCTTGGATTGGGCAGGGGATTAATATAAACGATGGCTGTTGATTGAGGCATTAGATCCTCAAACTGTCTGAGAGGAATTAAACTGTTTGGGAGTGTGCCTAAAATACTAAGTGGGCCTCTGCAGCAGGGGATGGAGGGGAATGGAGAGGAGGTGAAGGAAGGTGGTGGTGCATTAGTGCCTTTGAAAGGTAAACTAGGGTTGCCCAGTTCTGCCCTGAGTTGCCCCCTGGACCCAGTGGAGGTGATGGGAGAGAGGAGGATGACGGCTAAGCTCTCATCCATGTGAATGACTCCCACCTTCAGCGATAGACTGCTTGCAATACTCTTTTTTCATGCCTGTATATTTTCATGCCTGCATATTTATATTTATTCCAGATGCCATTTGCTGTGCAATATTTCATTCTGTTATACTCAAGTGCAATATTTCATTCAAGTGCAATATTTCATATTTCATATTTGATACTTAATATTTCATATCTAATTCTTCTACGCAAGATCTAATTTTACTGGTCAGATGTCTTTACTGGTCATATTTCTCAGACCCATATTCTCATGCATATCTCATGTATATCTGTATATAATCTCGTGTATATTTGTTAAATTTGTAAATACTTTTTAGCTTGTTATATTTTGCATTTTTTTTTGCTATTTAACTGTCCTATTGTCTTTGCTGCTGTGCATTGCAAATTTCCCCACTGAGGGACGAATAAAGGTTTATCTTATTTTATCTTAGACCTCCAATTGGACACCTGTAGCGATGTCATGGCTCACAGCTCACACAGCAGCCTCAGAAGCTAAATCACAAGTAAACCAGCTAGAGAAGAGGCGAGGAGCTTTTACTGCTGAGAGACACACAGGAGGCTTTGATGTGGGATGTATGTTTGTTTGATGTGAAGGACATGCTCCTGTTATTGCATCATTTAGTCTAAGCTGATAAGATTGATATGATAAGAGTAGCAGTGTGTAGAACCTAGATCCTGTATGTTGGAGTATAACTGTGTGTCTTTACTGGAGGGGAATATGTACCTTGAAGTGGGAATATTCAACTTGCTTTGCCTGGGGGGCAAAATGACAGGAGTCCAGGGGTTAGTTAATAAACACACATTAATAATATACATCAAACAAAATGATTAAACATTAGCAAGGCAATAACTCATCTTTCTTTGAAATTCATTATCAGCTTAATTTATTAACTAAATTAACTCAGCACAAGGATTGACACCAAGTCTGGCAGATGAATCAGTTATTTTACTGCCTTTAAGAGCTGCAGCTTTGGTTACATATGAAAGAGTTCATACAACATTAAACAGAGCTGGAACGTCTTCCAACATGCAATCACTCAAATGTTGGAATGATTCATAAAAATAAACCAAAAACATAAACTGCTACTACCAGGGACATAATTAGTAGCAAATTTAAGCTGTTTTGAGATGTGAGAATTATCTCTTCTTCCTCTGCAGAGCTCACCATCTGATCCTACTGCACTTTGTACAGCCTGAAAGGCCATCACACAAAGATCAGCCCTCTCTCGGTTACTAACAGCCTAATTTATCACATCACACAAGCTGTTCTATATCTGTTCCTCTGTACAGCCCTGACTACTTGGTACGAACAAACAAAATAATCCCAATGTGAATCAGTTTATTTTCATTGTATAAATGATGAACAGGCCACCCAGCACCTGATCAATCACCTGATCACCCCCGTGGGCTGTAAGTATCACTGCCTAAAAGGAATAATACAATTTCTTTAAATTCAACTTTGAGAACGTACACACACAGTAAGATACACACCAGCGTGAGTCCATCAAACTTAAATCTCACTGAACAAATTTTCACCATTACAGCTTAGCAGCATGACATGAACACACAGCACCACATATCTGCAGCCAGAGGGAGATGGTGACGCTGTTATATGATTGTATCAAACCTAAAGCTTTTCTAGCATAATTATACGGTATCACACAGCAGTATTTGTATTGTAATACATTTCATGAATAAAACATGACTCTCTGCTTTTGTTAAACAAACACACACACACAAAACAAGTTGGAAAGGAGTCCATGACAAAGAGAATTAATGAGCCCCAGTTATTCAGTGTCTCCCACAAAATCAGGCATATTACCAAGTTATAACAGACTAGTCTGATGTGTGTACATTTTTGCTGCATCTTTTCCACTGAAAACATGAGGGGAAAAAATGCAGGTGAAAGATACAAGAACAAGAAGAAGGGCATTGAGCTGTACTTATTGTTTATTAGTCTGATCCCCCAGTCGATATCTTGCATTAGCACCAGGGGCCCATATTGTTAAAGAAATGCAGCAAATCAATGAACATGAAAGCTGTATAGGATGTACAACCCAGACAGAGAAAATACCAATGTTTCTACAGTGTTTTTCTTTAATGGTGCCTGTCTGTTGTTTTCAGACTGTCTTTGGGTCCTTTTGGACTGTGTCTCCTTTGATAAAAATTTAAATGACATGTCTAATGTAGGTTTTACAGGGGTTGGATTTTGATCAATCTGTCCCAATATTTACACCAATAGCATTTTCTTAAACCTTCGATCCCCTTAGTTACTGTTGCTCTGCCTATCAAGCTCCTGTTGGCACATTATGCAGTTTACAATGGTAATAGTGGCAGACTGAATATAAAAATTCTCAGTAAATCTTGGAACAATGGGTCCTTGATTTCCATCAGAGGTAGACAAAAACAGCTTCTCATTTCTAGCTGACAACAGTTGAGTCTGTTGAAATGAGTCACAGGCAGATTTTAGAATTAAAATGCAAATCTTGACTTCACTTCACTTGATGGCTACTTACATAATAAATTGCATGAAGAGGCTGAGGCGATGAGGCGGCATCCTTACCAATTGATAATCCATGTAGAAGACATGGAGATAAAGAAACAGCGTTGTTGTTGCACAGCAGTTTTAAGAGAAAATGTTGGAGAAGGACTAACTGTTGTATTTGGCAAAAGCAACGCTATCTTGTGTAAAAGTTGGGGTTGCTGGCCTGTAAATGTCCGCCAAGCCAATGAAGATCAGGACAAACTGATAGCATCCAGGACCAGCCTCCACAGTGGATGAGCTGTTGTGACTAGTAGGGCCTTTTTTCCACTTTTAATGTAACCTGCCCAGTTAGACCCATATACACATGAATACACAATATGCGTTTTTTTTGTTTTTGAAAGACGCTACCCTCCAAACTAAAAAAGCAGACAAACATCATGTCATGCTAAGCTATGAGTGGATAATCACTGCTTGGGACAAGGGTTTATTTAATGCTCAATTACCAAGTCTGAACTGCTAAATGGACTAAACTTTCTTTAAAAGACTGACTTTTTCATGTGAAAATACAGTGTACTAGAAATGTGCTGAAAGATGAACAGGTCTGATAAAATCTACTTCTACCTACCTTATTCAAAACATTATGGATTTCTTTAAGAGCAAGAGGATAATGATAAAAAAAAGCTTGACAGCAAAGTCCAGGAAAGCTTTTGAATGGAACTAACGGCTCTGTGGAATTAAAAAAGACCCTGTTCAGTGGGTGATTACCATGTTATACAAGCTCTAGTGGGTCAACTGAGCATCGGGGGCGTGTTTTCTTGTGTCAGATCCCACTGCATGCATACATTTATGCCTTCCCTTGCAAGCATAACAGCCATTTCAACACCGCCATGACCCTTCATTTTCCCCGAGCCCTGCAGGGGAAGTGCCGAAAAGGCAAAACCTGCAGATTAATCACAATGCCTCATTGACACAGAGCTTTGATTTCACCCTGAATGAAAAAAGCAGAATGGAAGAGTATTCCTGCAATACTACCAATCGGATTAGGTTTCCTCCTGTCCCAGAAATGTGCAGATTGAAGATCAAAGTGTGAAGATTGTCACAGCTCAGTTCTGCTGCTCTGCTTCAGCACAGCTCCCTGCTGTCTCCCTGATAAAAACATCTCTCATCTGCTCAGTGTCCTGTATGTGTGTTGATGCATTTTTCTTTGATTGCCCGGAAAGTCAATACCCTCAAGAACATTTCATAAAGCCTCCAATAATAACGTTCAAATTAGATGTACCTAAGACGACATTTCTCCGCTGTTCCACTCAGCATGCCGGCCGTGGCTTCGGCTAAAATATTCCAACATAACCTTGTCAAAACATAACGGAGTGTGTGTCTGGACCAAAGCCTATGGCCTCACAGTGCTCAGCTCATTTACATGGAGAGAAGGTCAACTGCAGTCTCATCTTGCAAGATGGGGCCTCTGTGGAAGATTTGAATTATTTACACTTCATTTTCCACTCTCAGGGCAATGGGTAATTGCACTATTTTGCAGAGACAGTCACATTAACATGAACAATGAATCAATAATATTGAAAGAGAGAAATTTTTGCTTTATTGTACCCTGCGATTACTTTACGCTGTGGATAATCAGACCATAATTAAAGGTTAAAAGGAAAAGGGAAATTTAAAAAAGGACATTTGGTACTGAAAATATTCTACTGAATATTGCGGTTTATATAATAATTTTCCATTTTAAGAACAACTTTCCATCTACACTCTCATTTTCAGGTTTTTCAATTTCATTTGTTTCATTTCATTTATTTGCTTAAACTAAGATTGTTTTTGCACACTTTTTTGATTTTCATTTCTATGTATGTATTTTTGTTCACTGAGTTTATTTTGTACTCTTTTGGATTTAGAATATTCTTGTCGTGCGATTTTAAGTTTATGCTTATATATTCTTGTTCTTGGCTCTGGGGCATATGTTGTCAAAAATGCTGCATTGTATTTTATACCATTTCAAAATGATTTTTATAGCTGTGGTTACATTTTGTTGTATCACTACTGTCTGAACTACACTTGTGAATGTCAGTACTACACATTTTCTTTGACACATGCACATTCATAAGTCGAAAAACAGAAGCAAAAAGTGTGTTTCTCAATGAACCCTCATTCCTCATCTTCTCCATGAAGTGTAATATCTCATGTAGTAAAGTGAAAAACAATTTGCCATTTTTTTCTTTCAATTTTCTTTTTCATTCCCCTTTCTTTCAATTCTCCTAACCTTTTCTATACTTCACACATTACACCATACCCAGTCTGCTCACTGTCAAAGATCAGCCAGTGACAAGGATTGAGGCATCACTTGAAATTGATCTGTCCAATTCTTTCATTCTGCTGCTGTGTTTGGAGCTTCAGAAATGAATGATAGCTTTTTGTTCAAAGACAATGTCACATAAGGTCTGGGATAAGAGGCGAGGAATGTCTCGAGCTATAAAGGTTACTCTGTACCATTCCATCAATGTGGATCAGACAACATTAAGAACACGTGCTGAAAATGGTTCTTTTTTTATTATAAAACTATTATATTACAAGGATAAGTCAACAACCCTGAAAAGACCCAAACCTACAATGAATGTATCTAACAAGTCTGACGGTCTCATTCCTTTGTACCATAGAGCTCCATTGTTGTACAAACCTAAAAACACATCAATTCCTTTAAAACCATGAACCCGCACATTGTAGTTTAAAACCAAATGTAGATTGATCCACTGCTGTCATTTGTCCCCAGCAACTGCTCTTATCCTCTTATGTTTGAGTAAAGTTTGTAAATGTATACACTTCAGCCTTAACTTACTGTTGTCTTGTGTTCCAACCTGGTATCACCACAAAGCATGTAATGGACCTGCTGCTCCACCATGTTAGTGTCATATTTTGCCTTACATAGGCGCGGCCCATGTTAGCAATATTAAATATGCAACGTCTGGTAAGATTGAGAATACAGCTTGCTGGGAACCAATTCAGGTGAAGGTCACAGTTTGTTTAGTCACCAAGATTACTTGGTCAGGTTTTGGAAAAGCTCATGGTTTGGGTTAATACATTAGTTATGTAAGTATGTTATGTGCTTTTGAACTTACTTTTCCCAGTTTCATGATGCAACTAGTAAGTAACTTAACCATCCATAAAATGAAATGATTGATGAACTTCATTAGTGACATTGCTCAATTTAATAGTCTTGTCTTTAGACAGCAGGAACAAAACTAGAATAGAGCAAGTTAATTGTTCCCATCGAAATATGAAACCCTTTCCACCGTTAGCATGTGGCTGGGTGTATTCATACATCCTTAATAAATAGCTTTGTCATTTCATTTCAGTACATTTCAAATAAATCTTGTCTGCACCAAGATTATCTGAGTGAAGACAGAGAGAAAACACACAGAGTAAGTTTAATGCCCAAAGAGATCAAACAGCGCAGAAACAGCAATGAGAAAGTCATCTGAAGGTAGATGCGCTCCCCTGCTCTCTGTTTCTATTTAATTTCTGATTATCACACAGATATGTGGTGTGATCATCACAGAGCAACGCCAAAAGCCTATCGCCTTGTTTGCTCAGGGCTCCTCTCCTTGGCAAAGCAATCACTGATGAATATTTAAAGCTCTCACTAACAGAAATAGATTTTCAGGGTCATGTGAGGTGTCTGTGCAAAGTGTCCCCCATCCTGTTTCGATGGCCACACTCAAGTACACTCAAAAGCCCAAGAACTGAAGGCTGACACTCTGATCTGAGGCCAGCTCGAACAGGAAGCAATCGCTTTTTACAGCAATGCAGCTGTAACACTTGACGACTTCGCCAAGTGTTGACTGTCAACAAAACTTTGGCCAGATATGCATGGTGCCAGACAATGTATCCTGACCGACCGATAATTCCTTGACTTTTCCTCCGCTACAATGAGGTGGACATTTGTGGTTTAGAGTGAAATGTCTCCAATGGATAGATAGATTGTTATGAAACTTGGTTCAAACCCTCATTTCTTTTCAAGATATATTGTAATAACTTCAGTAACCACTTAATGTTCACTTTAGTTAATGCTATTGCCAGAAATATTTAATTTGACCAATACTTTGGTTTCAATTAAATACCTGCAAAACTCGCAAATCTCAAGCCTCAGATGTACCTTGTGTGCTGATACTCATTAATGCCATATGTTTTTTCTGATATTACTGTTGCCACCACAAGTACCACCAGTACCACAAAACTATATGTTATAAAGGGCAAACTAGGAATGTGTTCCTATCTAATCAAAGCCTCATAGCTGCAGACCACCACATAGATGAAATTGCAGCACATCTGAAGGCTTAGCGTACAAGTTGTCAGACAACTGCGGGAGAAGCGATAGTATCATCTTGACAACAGCTTTTATCGCTGCTTTTCAAAGCGTCTTGAGCGGCCGTCGTGGTGCTGCCGACTCTGTCTGAGGATAAATCAGGTTAGCAGTGGATTAGGCTGAGGCACCTTGTTTGTGTAATATACTTTATTTTCCTCAGAAAGCCTTCTTCGGTGTCAGGAGGCATTAGTGCAAAATTGTCAATCTTCCTCTCTGTCTCTCTCCTGCAGCTGCTAGTGCTCACTTTCTCTATGTCAGACTTTCTCCTTGGAGATTTGGTGAGACTGCAGGAAGATAGTCACTTCAAGTGTATGTCTCAGCCTTTGAGAGCTGATATAGGTAGAAATAAATGCTGCGACAGGCAGAGACTTTGATCTACTCATAATCCCAGCTGTAAGGTCCCGGCTTGGCAAGTGACAAATTGTAAACGGCTAATCATGTCATCAGGGCAGCATGATGGAAAAGCAGCTTTTTACCTTGAGCTAGTGTTTGTATTGTACAGACAATATGTGTTTGTGTTTTTCAAGCTTTCAAGATATGAAAGACAAAGCAATAAATCCACAAAGAAACTGAAGGCTCCTGAATTATTTGCAAATACTTTCATTTGAGAAGCATTTAATAATTTTTCATCTCTCCGTTTAAGGGAAAACGTGTTGATGTGAAGGCATTCCTAAACTGGAACAGATGTAAATTGAGAGTGCACTGCCTCAGACCCTGTTTATATAATGAATTAATGTAATGCAGAAATGATCCTTCCGCTGCCAAAGCAACTGTTGGTCTACGCCAACACAACCATAAAGTTACTGTCATTAAAATCCCAGTACAGCATCAGAGCCATTTAGACAGAGATGTTTACTTTAGTCAGATACATTGTGGCTGTGAAATCATCTGCAATTATGCCACATAATCTGGGTCTGAAATGGCTGGATAAGTGGAATCCATTAAATCTTCCTCTTCATTTCCCCCCTTGTTACTTTCAAATCAGTCACTGGAATAATATGTCTTTCTGTTTCAGGGTGTGCTGCTTATTGCTATGTTGTTTCTATTTACCAGATAGCACTTATCTGTGGGTGGCACCCTTTTCTTGTCAGCTGTGTTGACTTCTCATGCTAATTACCTGTGTAAAATAGTTACTAATGAAGCACATATAATTAATTAGAAACTATTTTTCTAATGTGATAGAATGTACTTAGTGGCAGTGCTTAAACTAACTACTTGGTTTTCCAGTTTTACACAATAATGTCAATAAATCACCATGGCTGCTGCTTTGAAATTGATCATTTTTTTGTCCACCAGATGATTTTTCTCAGGACAGAGCTATGGAACAAGTCTGAGCACAAGGAGGATTTAATTTGGCTTTTCTGATGATATGGACATGCATGCAGTTTTATTCAAACTAAGGATGTTGCAATTACACAGCAAATGTCTAAAACCTGGGGCGACCAAGATGCCCAATTATGGATGTATTTTATCCCATGTGTGGGACCTGACTTTCATGGGTGTACTTTAATATTTATAGTGTTGTGTATTTTGTCTTTACACTATGGTAGTGGCTCCCAAACCAAGGGTTTACAAGAAGTTTGTTTGCAACCACTTAAGTAACCACATAACAGTCAGCTTTCTGCAGCAGCCTGACTTATATGAGGCATCATGTAAAACCTATTTCAGCAATTGAGTTTGGGGATTAGAGAAACCTAATTTCCTCTGCTTGATTCCTCTTGAAGAATGATGATTTCTTAGTCAGGTTTACAAAAATATGATGGCAGTATGGCAGAATGAAATGAAAGATCATAACATGTAGCAATACATATTCCAAATCATTCAATTTTAAACCAAATCTGGCACGACCATTACAATAAAAAAGAGGCACAGTGCTCTGCTGCATTCATGTATATAGCAGTTCACCTTAACTCATAAAGTGCTTTGATAACAATATTCAGCCTTGCATTCACCAGTTTTACACACTGATGGTGTGTTGTATAAGGACACTTTGACATATGGACAGGAGGAACCGGGAATCAAACCACCAACCCTGGGATTAATGGATGACCCACTGTACCTCTGGAGCTGCAGCTGACCCTGACGTTAATTTCATTAACCTTGTTAACATTCTGTCTCCAGCAATGGAGAACAGCCTTTTTCTTTTGCAAAGCTAGTACCAGTGAAATACTGTACGAGCACAGGGCTCTGAATTAAACAGACTGGAGCAATCCAAAATGTGCCCAAACACCTTTTTTAAAGATGAACTACAAGATAACTCCAGTGCGTGTGCGTGCTGCAGTGCTCTTGCAGTTCAGTTCTGCCTTTTGGATGTGTCAACATATTATTAACAACATACACATTTATTTTTGAGGGGGAATCTGGGGATTGATCACAGTCATAAAAGATAAGAATTGTACTTGTGTGAATCAGTATTTTCTCCCAGCCCTATCAACATGTGGGTTGCAAGACGATAATAACTTTCCCATTGGCCATTGGACTCAAAGGGTGTTTGAAATGCTATATGGACAGCAGCATGGAGGCCATCATAGCAGCAGCAGTAAATGACTTACAGGTTAGCAGTGTGGCAGTAGGCGTGGCAGTAAAAGAGTGAGCAGAGCGCTGATGGCTTAAGCACACCACCATAAACCAGACATGTTAGACATCATGTTGCAGTGAGAGGTATATGCTATGTGAACACAGCACTGGACTCCAGTAGAAGGCCTGAACTAGCTTGCAGGCAATATGCACCAGTGGTGCTGCTTTTCTTGTTGAATTTACTAATTTCATCTGACTGCAACAGAGAACAAGAGTTGAAGCATATTGACTTTAGGTTGGATCATTACTGTATAAGATCAGTAATCAACGGAAAGTAACATTTATTAAACCATTGTGTTATGCTCATATTTTTGTTATTCACCCAATGTTCACAGGTCTGCTGGACCCACAACATTATAGGGGTTTTAAAATAATAAAGCATTTGTAATTTACCACCACTAGCTCAGCTATTCAGTTTTGTGATAAAATGTGATTTAAAAAAACAAATCAATGACACTGAAGACATATCAAAATGAATCATTGAATTGACATGTCTGTTACGTGTACTGAACAGCTGAGGTGGGTTTCTTTTTTGTAGTGTTCCTATGCCTTGGTTTCCTGTTGAGGTGCTCTTGTCCAAGCCTGTGAGAAGTTAAAAAGTTATTGTATGTGATGCTGTGACCACAAAGTCCTGGACAAACCACATCCCTTGGTTCTTCTCAGGGGCTCCCTGTATAGGCCTCCAAGTTCTCTGGATGTGTTGAAGCGGAATCACAGGCAGCCCAGATCTTGATTTAATAATTAGCATAGTTTTGTTTGGATGGTAGGTAGTGCCTGAAGGGGTAGCTGTCTGGTCTGGTGTCTCAGTCATTAAAAGGCATGGTCTTGGAAATGATGCAGAAGTTTACCAGAGTTATGTTGCACAAAAAAGTTTTCTTCCTGTTTTTGCACCCCCCAGGAATTCTGTAGATTCACCATTTGATCTAAAAACACCAGCCAGTTTTGTCTCACCTCCTTTTTCCCCCCCAAAAAACACAGTTTCCCTCCAAATCAAAGCAGCCCATAAGGATTTTTGGATGGTGCCTGGGATGACAATTTCACTTTATGCCCTGCACATGAGTAACCACCATTTGCATTGGTCCTGTTTTCCTGTTGTCTGCTAGCTGCAGGCCTGCATACAGCTGAGATGAAGGCACTGAGTGAGCTCTGACCTGCAGTGAACGCTGAATACATTAAAGTGGATCAATGTCATGAGAGAGCTTGACAGCTTCTTAGCGTCAGAGTCGCGGTCGATATTTGCATCAAGACTCATTGAGAGAGGACGGAATGTTAACTATTTCAATGTTCATGGGGTGGAGTGGGTTTCAACCATGTCCACAGTCAATTATGGAATTAGGTTACATGTGGCAAGTTCATGAGTCATATCAGCTCAAAATGATGATTACGATAACATGGTTTTAAAAAAGTTAATAAAATTGTCACAACCCCTCCTTCATAACACCTGCCTGCGACACTTGTCTGACTGTTCTGACTGTGTGTATTTTTTTATATATATTTTTTTGCTATTTTCAGCCTTTCTAGAGTGAGTGATAGGTGCTTGGTGTGTTTTGATCTTGTCTGTCTGTCTGTTCATTCCTCTCCGCCTTGGCTCTGTTTCTCTGTGCACCGGTCCATCATCTGGGATCAGCACACCTGCCTGTAATCAAGCAATCACCCTCCCTCTTGTTGTTAGTTTGTCTGCCTGCCAGTCAGATTTACACTTGTTCCCCTGTCTCCAGGATTACCATCCTGCCTACCCACCTCTCTCATATGCCAGGCCTGCCAGCCAGCTCTCATTCCCAGGATACCCTCTGCCAAGCCTCCCCCCGGGATCCTTTCCTCCTCACCTCAGCCCACACTCTAGCCCACACTCTAGCCAGGCATCTTCTCACCGTTCCTGCCAGCTTAAAATAAAAGACTTTTCACCTTACGTGTTTGTCTGTGGTCTGTACTGTGGTGGTCTGACAAATTGTATTACAAGTCTAGTAACTGGCAGTACATGTGAGCCTAAAGCTCATCATCAAGCAGAAAACAAAATTGTTGGATGAATGAAAAATGGACACACAGCTTTGGTATTTTTAATTTATCACCAATGGGGCAACAAATGTAAAGTTGTGTAGAAATAGAGAAACGCTTATGTTGTAACCTAATTACAACATGTTTAATCCTCCATGCAGTGGTCTTTTTAACATTACAGGCTCAGCTCAGACTTTTGAGCTTTGCCAGTCTGCTGTATTTTGTTAACCTCAGGTGTTATGTGGATGAACTGAAATTTGAGCTTTATTGAAATATAGCATGTTAACCTAGAGTTAACATGTTAAAGCTGCACTAATCCATAGTTATTAAACATAGGTCAAATGATAATGTGTATGAAGGGGCTTGCTTGCACTGGCACACCACAGAGAATTATCACCTTATTCTGTGGCTCCCCTCAGCTCTACAGAGCATTATACCATCTTTCAGCTCATTATTTTGGTTTGCCGGTCCATAACTTCACTGTTTTGATTCACCCTCAGAAGCAGGAAGCTGTTTTCAAAGCTCCAATAAATCCACTGTAAACTACCTGCTCAGCAGATAGTTAAATTTCCGACTAGCTGGTAAACATAGTGGAGCTTTTATGAGCGAAAGAACTTGACATTTCCCCTAAAAAAAAAAGAGCTATCTTGTGTTTGAAAGAAACACAACATAAATTAATGATAATGTTGCTCACTGTCTGCTGGATATGTTGTGTGGCAATAATTTGCTCATCAGCCATATCAACTTTACAAGGCTATGACATGTCAAACATCATTTTTAGCTTGTCATGGACCTCTGACCTCAAGTGGCCAAAAAAAGCATTAACAAGAAGAAACATTTCATATACCATATAATATTTATTTTGAAGTTCTGATTTTTGTTTTTTCTGTTGTTAACAAGATTATTACCAGCTGAACTGGGAGCGTGACAGCATGGTTATTAAGAAGGCAGATGGGACAAGATTCGCAAGAAATCAAATGAGGCAGGTTTTAAAGAAAGCCCCAGGTTGGTCATACTTATTTGGAAGAGAAAATTAAATTGAACAGTAAAATGATTACTCATCTGCTATAATCATCCATTGCAGTTTGCAGGCCTAACCCCTGCTTCATCTTTAACCTACTATACTGGAATTATTACCAACAGTGATCTTACTTAGGGGTTTACATTCAAATCAAGTCGTTTAGATAATCTGGCTAAACTCAATGTTTGTGTTTCTTGCCCCACTGGACTTTGTTGTGGCAATGTTGCTTTGTTTCCATATATTAGAAATTACTTTGGTGAGAGCGTCTTCATAACTGAGAGATTATAAAATCTGGTCAAAACTAACTTTGCAAAACAAAATTTTCTTTTGAGCTTTAGTAGAGCTGGAGTTTAATTCATAAATAAATTTAAAAATCCATGGTTCAACTGTATGTATTCCAGTTTAATTCTGCTTTTGAAGTTACCTCCAAACTCTAAAAACTTTTAAACTAGTCTTGTATCAAAAGCCAAACTGCCAACCTCCAACCATTAACAAGATTTAAGATTTTTGATTGCATTGATAACACTGCTTCTCTGCAGTAGCCGACTCAAGGCAACACAAGACAACAAAAATGATTGATGTTTTCAATCAAGCTATGGTGGATTCTTTTTTTGGCCATTGGCAATGACGCTGTCAAGTGGAGGGAGGATGTGTTTGTGACGCCTCTGGAGGCTGGCGGCAGTTTCTGTGGGACTGAGGATGCTGGCTGCTTGACAAGGACAGGGGAGGGCTCCCTGGAGAGTGCACAGGAAATGAAATATGGATCGACCAAATCTATTTACTGTCAGTACACTTTAACAAAGTAAGATATCAAAGCAGTTGGGTACCTCCTAATGGGCGCCTGCCTCAAGAACACGGTGTTCCAAATGGCATTCCACACATACCCTGACAGAGAACACAGAGAGATAGTTCAATGGTCTCAAGGTTTGCATGTGTTGATGAGTGTTCAGGAGGGAGGCTCACTGAATGAGCAGGTGGGTGGAGTTGATATAGTGTGAAGCGATCAAGCATTGATTTGTTTGCCTTTCACAAACTCTTTGTACTCTGGTGTTCATGGTTGATCAAGTCGAGAGTTGACTTTGTTCACTGCTATGTGTACTGATGACTGAAGACCATTCAGACTTTTTATTTGAACTCTATTATCATGGACCAGTGTAACTTCATAACTTAAGGTAGTTCAGTGGTTTAGAGGGAGTAAACCTGTGAAAGCAACAAAGAATTCCAATGTAAATGACCCACCAAGCAATCAAACCATGCAAAGGGAAGTCTAAATAGCATAAAGATTTCGAGACTAAGATAAGATTGCATGGTGTTTTTATTTACATGTGATTTTATTGCTGTAACACTATCACATTGAAGAAGCTTCCCTAGGCAACACCGAGACCATGAGGTGATTTCTTTAAATTGACATAAGTAGGAAAATAACAAGTCTGTCTACATTAGCGATTCCTGAATATAAGGCCTAAAGAAAGCATGCGGTGAATAAGGCGAATAGAACTGGTCCGAGCACAGCACTTGGTGGAACATCGTGACTAATTGGCGTGCATGGAGGATTCATCTTGGTGTACAAAATCAATCTGATAAACAGGAATTGAGCCAGTTTAGTGTTCAGTCTCTGTAATCATGTGATGGTCGAAGCACTAAGATCTAACAAGATGAGTACAAAAACGAGTCGTCTGTCCCATGCAAAATGACCCATGCAATCAGAGGGTCATTTTTAACTGTCATCAGTGTTGTCTCTGTGCTGTGATGAACTCTAAATCCTGATTGAAAGTCCTCAAATAAAACATAAGACAACAAAAAACAAAATAAAAAAAACAAAAAAAAAAAAAAACAATTGCTGTGTACAAAAGTCAAACAACTTACTGGAAACTGCTTTCTCAAGGATCTTAAAGAGAAAGGGAAAATATGTGTCTATTGGCTAAAAGCCCTGGATCAAGAGTAGGCTTTTAAAGAATAGGTTTTATTACAGCTACTTTAAATGACTGCGATACATAGCCTGTAAATAAAGACATTGATTATATCTAGTAAAGAAGTGCTAACTAAGGTTAAGGTTGCCTCAAAATATATTATGTTTTACAGCTGTGTTTGAGGTTCCTGTTTTGGTGATAAGTCAGTAACAAGAGGGGGTGATTATTTATCTCTAATAGTTAGAATTTTCGTTAAAAAAGTTCAAGAAGTCGTTACCACTGAGGCCAATAGGAACACATGGCTCAATAGAGCTATGACTCTCTGTCAGTCTGACTGAAAAGAACCCTGGGATTGTTCCTATTGTCTTCTATTAATGATGAGTAATCAGCTGCTCTGGCATTATGGACGGCATTCACATATGTTTTAAGACTATGTCTAAGACTATGATTGTTCCGTACCTGAAGAGTGGGAAATCGTTGAAAGCTCCAGGAATAGCTACTATTCAGAATTTGGCAACATTTTAAAAAACGTGTTAACAGTTGTGAGGATGTTTGCCAATGAACCACAAATCAAACCACAACCACAAAATCACCATGAAGCTTTTCTTTTTAATTCTATCTTTCAATCGTGTTTGATAATCGATGATTCCCTTTTAGTGTAGCTGTAACAGCTTGGTGGATTAGACGCTTTTTTTGAGCTGCTTTTCATTATGCAGCAGGACGCGGCTTGTCTGCATTGTCACCATTGTCTCTGAAATTTGAGCAAAAAGTGTGAACAATGAAAATTTTTACAACTCTTTACATTTTTTTAAAGAAAACTTAAAAATGTGGTTCTAGGATTCATTCTGACATGTGAATAAAAATGTTCATCATCAGTTCTTATGAGAAAAAGCACTTCTGCAAACAGAATGATATAAATAGTCCAGAGAGAGTGAATTCCTCAGCTGGAGAGGAGCTGTTCTGAAGTTCATGGCCCATAATTATGCTATTCCTTTCTATAGAGGAATGAACTGAATTCCTCTCAGAATTGTTGATCTTGTGAGTTGTCACCACAAAGTTAATTTCCCCAGGGAGTTCCATATAAATTGCATGCCACTGAACAGAGGTAATAGCTGTGGTCTTGGAGATATGTTTGGCAGCAACTTCCGAGAGGCATGCAGAGAGCTGCACTGATTTTTCTGTTACTCACAGCAACACCGTACTTTCCACTCATTATTTTGCAATTGGGAGCAAGTGTTTAGGCTACATCTTTGTATATTGCCTTGTGGTCTCTCAGCAATTTGTTGTTATTATGTTCATATTTTTAAGAGGTGTGGTAATCGAAGATGATAAAAGTGTTCAGAGTGCATCTGTTGACTGGAGACCGAGGGGCTTTTGAGAGCTGTAAGCTGCAGCACTGCCACATGAGCTAATTGTTGCCAAGTTCATACAGGTAGTTTACAGCAGCAGTCCCCTCGTAATCCTTGCAAAGCAAACAAATTCAACATTGTGCGAATTATTGACAGTAGGGGAAATAAGTAATCAACATTTTTTTCATTAAACATATTTCCAATGCAGCTATTCACATGAAATTGAGACTAGATATTGGGATTAACCCATTAAAACTACACAGATAAATAAATAAATAAATAAATAAATAAAGTTATATGCAATAAAGTGGAATGACAAAGGAAGTGTTGAACACACTAAGTGAAATGTATTTAACACAGAGAGGAGAAGCCATTGTTTGCAATGACAGTATGTCTTCCTGTTTGAAGAAACTAATGTCCCACAGTTGTCTGGTGATTCACGGCCATTCCCCCACCTTTATTTTCTTCCACTGGAACCAATTGAAAGTCTCCTTTGCAGTATGTTTTGGATCATTGTCAACCCTCATTCTGGTGAACGGCAACAGATTCTTCTCAAGAATTTCTTGGTAGATGGCTCCATTAACCTTCCCTTCAATAATTTGGATTCTGCCATTAGAAGAGAAACAGCCCCACACCATGAGGCTTCCACCTCCCAACTTCACTGGAGCTGTGGACCTTTTAGGCTCATATGCTGAGCCATTTCTCATCCAAACATGGCTCATTGTATTGCTGTCATAAAGTTTGATTTTGTCTTGTCTGACCTGACTACATTCTTCCAGTAATCTACAGGCTTCTCCAAATGTTGTGTAGTTAACTTCAAATAAGCTTCAACATGCCTTTTCTTCAGTAATGGAGTCTCCCAAGAGAGCTTGTGAAGAGCTCCTGTGCATGCTCAGTTGATGATGGACTATTTTTTCTTCCACTTTGGGATAGTGGCTCCACTGGTGCTTATAGGAACATTTAGGAATTGCTATGTAATATAACGATGTTATTGCAAAGGTCTTGGGAAAGGGCCTTGCCTCTTCCCATCATGAGATGCTTCTTGTGGGACAGCTGGGTATCAAATGGTTTGTTTACTTTCACAAGAGGTGGGCAACCCTTTTTCAAAAAGAGGAAGGACCATCCTACCAACATGCACTAACCCAGCTGATTCGAATTAGCACAGATAGAAATTATTAGTGGAATCAACTGGCATCCTGAATGCTTCATGTTTCATGTGAGTAGCTACATTGGAAATATGAAAATGAACCCCTCGATTACAATCACTCATTCACTCACCTGGATGCATGCATCACTCCTTATTACAGATTCTGATACCTGATATCCTGATACCCCAAATGTAGAATCTGTAAACACCTTTATGGGAACCTGACTATTATCATTCTTGATATTCAACTATTAGCCTTTGTTGTGAAGGGTTTATGAAACTATACCATCATAAATAAACCACTCAAAGTATATAAGACACCAACCTCATAGTGACAGACACAGCATCACATTCAGCTTGTTTAAAACATGTAACACACATTGTTCCACTGTTCTTACTATTGCTCTGTGACTTCAGAACTAATATTAGCTTTGCTGCTGTGATAAACAAAGCTTCACTCACTGTCCTCTGTGTCCACGCAGCATTTTGTTTCTAACAAAGAAAAAAATATCAGTGGTCTCAGGAAGATATTTGTTCTCTGTGATTTATTTTATGATTTGGATTTAGCCATTTTTTTCAAGATCGAAGTCAATCTTGTAAATTAGCATATTCATCATATGTTGTTCCTCTAAGTCTCTGCTGCTCTCTGAAGGGTCAGGGGTCCAGGGAATCTCAGTCAGTCCATTCTCTCATTTTTTTTTGATATTTCACCTTTGATACTTCTTTCTTCTTGTTGCTAATCCAAACCTCTCAAAATGGCAGCCCTTCCGCTGACTTTAAAGTTGCATTACTACAGTTTACAACAGCTTTGAACTGGGTGGCCATATGGAACAATGTGTTTCTTTGTTCTGAAAGGCCCCCTCATCAGTTTATGTTTGTGCTGTGTGGGTATTACTGGAATATGCACATATAGTGGGACTGAACATATGACACACAGATATATATGTATGCACACACACACACACACACACACATACAGTATATATACATGGTTTAAAAATGCAGCACTCATTTGGGATATAACTGCAGATTTAGTCAACAAATGGTAAAAATCTCTGAATCAGTTTTTATGGGCCGCAGTCTGTATTTGCTAAAGTTGCTAAGGTATGTAAAGCCTGTCCTTACCAGAAACATGACTGTATAGGTCGTCTGTACAAGCGGCCTTTTACGATAAATATTTACATTATTAAATATTTAAACTGTTAGACGGCAGCCTCTACTTGCCATAGTAATTTTCATAATCATAGTATATGGAAGAAGGGCACTTCTATCATCTATTCATTTGTGGGTCATGAGTATAGTCATAAGTATATATATATATATATATATATATATATATATATATATATATATATACATATAGTCATAAGTAACCCAGCAAAACTTGTCTAAGTAGGCTAATTGCATGCTAAACACACGGTATTGTTGTCATACCTGCCAAAATGATTCTATCATCAGTAGCTCAGCTTTTTTCTTTTTTCTTTTTTTTTTTACACACTGGTGAAATTTCCGGAGGGTATGAAGGCATAAGAAATAGATACCGACCAAGCGTAGCACAGGTAGTTTCAGGTAGAATTTGACTTCCTAAACACTGTGTGTATGTGTCAGCTTGGTGTTCCTTAATGAGCAAACTGGATTTTTCTTGACTTAATCAGACGAAGGGCAAAGCAACCCATATGGTGCCATTCATAATTGATGGCCATTTGATAGAAGTGGTCCTCGTGTGATGCTGTGATGTGCATTGTGAAATGCATCTATAAATGGGGTCTTATTCGGGTTTGTCCTCCTCAGTATTGTGTTTCTGGAATGGATACACCTTGTCATTTAATAGGATAAAACATGATATCGTGACCCTGCTGAATCGTTCTGTAATATCTCAATTTACCTGGTAACATCTAATTATTGCAGCCATTAAATTAACTTTTCACATAGCTGACACACTTAATTTTACACATCATAATTGTGGATGCCAATTTATGACCAAAGCTTGTAACCTTTTGAATATGACCAGGAAGATGTGTCATTAATCTTGAAGGTTAACCACAGCATCTGTGTGACAGATTTGTGATTGTGTTCATATGGCTCTGTGATTGATACCACGGTACATGTGCCCCACTGAGACCAATGACTGCTTTATGTTTTGGCTGCACAATAATTTACCATCATGCTGGATCACACCATCCATCAAAGAGGGCACTAATTTCCCCTTGGATGTAATAGGGCTTCTTCTATGAACCTAACAGCTTTTGTGACTCATTTTCTTTCACCCTATGTTCTGTGCCAAGTTTAATGGATTTATTTCCCATGCCCACACACATATCCATAAGGACGGGCCTACATCCATAGTGGCCTGTATTTTTTCTATCTAACAAGGAAATCAGTCCTAATTGGCCCCAAATTCTCAGAATGATGCATATGCTTCCATGGGCCTAGGAGTAAAAGCATTCAGTAAAAGCAAAATCAACTTTCTCAACATTCTAACTATCTCGGCTTATATTTAGGAGAGTTCCAGAGGTGTCCTAACCTCTTTGGAGATATCAGAAAAAGGAGTTAAGGCAGAGACATCCGCACAAATTCCATTGAGGGAGAAATGATCATTGATGCAATACAGTTTTGTTTTTTTGTTTTTCTACATTTTTTTTTTTTAACATAAATTGATACACTGTTAAGGATTAAACTACAGTATATGAAAAAGAATAAATCAGTTATTAATTTGACCTACTAATAGGCTCTATGGCATGTCAGTAAAGTACTGACAAGGGGCATTCTGCTACCTAATGAACACTTGTGATGCTTTCAAGTACATTTTGTTGGTAATACTTCTGTACTTTCACTTGACTAAAAATGTTAATGCAAGATTTTAAACTGTACTTCAGTTTTTAATTAAATCAGGAGTCTAAGGATCTAAATACTTTCTCAACCACTGAAAATATGAATGATGGTGGTATAATATCTGAGAGACTGTATGTTGAGTATTTCTGAAGTGTGTCACATTAAAGAAATTATATTCTTCCCCACCTGTAGGAGTCCATAAGTTAACAGTAGGCGTAATTGAAAGGTGAATTGAACAGCGGATGAAAAGATTCCATGATCGTCATGGAGACGTGCATCACATTCAACAGAGGGTTTGCAACGACATCACTGCTTGTGGAGTACTACACAATATATGTAAGATGCAGAGCCTGTAAAGGCAGATTTTGAGCTACGTGTGTGAGTGGCTTGCCTACAGAGCAAAAACCATCATGAGAAGTAATATACTAATCTGTGATATGTTTTCCATATATACAATAGAGAATTTCATTGTATAGGCAAATAGCAAAGGTAACTTGCTTATTTTGTAACAATACAGCATTTGCAAAGTAAGCGTTAAGCGTATCACTCACATTTCTACAATTCTACAGTTTCATTTAGAGGTTCAGTATCTTGCCCAAAGACACTTCACCACATAGACTGCAGGGATCGAACCACCAACCTTCCGATTGGTGGACAATCACTCTCTACCTCCTGAGCTACAGCCACATCTTTAATGCCCCTTTCAACTACACCCACTGTTAACCTATGTGCCTTATACAGATGGGGAAAAGCTTATATACATTATATACTGTATATATAACATTGCTCAGTGTTGAGAAACACACTGTAACAATATGAGCATGTCTCTCATATATTTATTTTTATTTCAAATAATGGCAGGGATAAACTATTACAAATAAGGCCTCTCTTGGATTTTTAAACTGAGATATCTTTCATACAGTTAAGCTAGTGATAGCCAGGGGGGACATTATTATGTCAAAATTAATGTTAGGACATCTGCAACTCCTCTAATTATCAGCAAAGTCAGTTGTGATTCCCTCAGTTACAACATGGGTGAAATGCTTTTACTCCTTGTACTTAAAGTAGGACAAAGATTTCTGTCCCAAATTCAAGGCTTCTTTCACCAAAATACAACATTATGCGAGCCCTTTCATGCCTACATATACCATCCACCACTCCTTTAATGGGGTAGGAACACAAAAGACTGCAATAGCATAGCTCATCTTAATCGCATGGCATGTACATAAATCCTTTCAATTAAAGCTTTGTCCAGGCCTACTTCTCTCAGAGCCGGCTGCTCTTCTGTGCAGACCTATATAAAGGCCAGCTTGATTAGGACATCTCTATACTTGTTTGCATACATGATGGAATGAGAAAAATGAACACAAGCAAAGTGTTTATGCAGCTGTTTTTTTCACTGTGAAAGTGGGCAGAACAAACACTAGCACACCTCATCTAAAGTGATAGTCTCCCTGAAGGTCACACCGATCATTTTTATAAGCTATTAAGATTTTACGGTTGATAGAAGTCTTCCTCAAAGATTATGGAGGATTCCAGCGGGAACCTTTTAGAGTTAGCTGACTGCTATCTTGGCCTCTGAGCACACAGAGCCTCCATCATGCCAGAGTTGGGATCACATAAAAGTTTCCACTTCATTTTAACTTCTGTACAAAGTTGGATATTGGCCAGACACAAGGGGCACATTGTGTGATGAGCAGTTTTAGGAGCATTAACCACACACTGTGACTGTGAGCAACACAGAACAAAACCTACTTACTTTTGTGCTCTGTCAAAATAAAATGCAAGCTGAATGATTTCCTGTATGAAACTGAAATGACATTGTGTGATGAATATACCACAATGCCAGGTTAAATTCTAATACTCTGAATTTTTATCTGAATTGAATTAAGTTTTTATCAAGTTGAGTCAACATGAATATGAAAATCACCTACAATAACATATCTATCTATTTATCTGTTTTAAAAGTATTGTAGGTGATTTTCATATTCATGTTGACGCTGATAATGAGTACTGCATTTATGTCATTATTAGATTCAATTGGCTTCTATCAGGGCGTTCATAAAGCCACTCACTCTTAACCACACCCATGACCTTGTTCTGGCCTATGGCATTGAAACTGAAGACTTAATAGTCTTTCCACAGAATCCTCTTTTATCAGATAATTTAATAACTTGAATTCCTTTTACAGGACTATACGCCATTACGCAAACATTTGTAGATGTTTTATCGGATAGTGCTGTCGCTACAATTAAGGAAGTGATTCCATTGGCATTTAATTCAATGGCATGTCCCAGTTTAATTGAGGATGCTATAGCCCTCAAACCCAAAAATTACATACAGCTCTGCATGTATGTGTAAAACAGACGATGAATCTATATCTAAACCTCACAACTGGCAAAACAAAGACGAGAAAATATGACGAGACAAATGTGCAGGTTTTTGTTTGTTCCCAGAGAGTTGGTAACTTGCCATTTCAGTGCAGAGAAGCAATTTTGAGAACATCTATTGAAAGCAATGAAAACTGATATAAAATTAGAATATGCAGCTGCAGAGTCACTTTGAATGCTTCCATATGACAGAAAGTGTTTCAAAAAAATTCTATAGGCGTTTGCAAGCAAAGGACATGTCTGAGAGTGTGTTTATGCAGGTGCATATATGTAGGGGAGCTGAAAACATTTTTATCTTCCAAAGGGAGCCCTGCAGAAAAAAAATGGGAACCACTGATCTAAGTCATCAAACTGTCTTCTACCAAAAGAAACTGGAACAGATATATTGCAAAAATCAGGCATATCCTTTCCCAAAAAGATGCAGAAAAACTAGTCCGTGCATTTGTTACTTCTAGGCTGGACTACTGCAATTCTCTATTATCAGGCTGCTCCAATAAGTCGTGAAAGACCCTCCAATTGAGGCTTCTCTGCACTGGCTCCCTGTCAAATCGAGAATTGAATTTAAAATCCTTCTGCTAACCTATAAAGCTCTTAATGGTCAAGCAGCATCATATCTTCACAAACTCTTTGTACCCTATTTTCCCAATAGAGCACTACGCTCCCAGAACACAGGGTTTCTTTTGGTTCATAGAGTCTCCAAAAGCAGAGTCTTCAGTTATCAAGCTCTTCTTTTGTGAAATCAGATCCCAGTCTGGGTTCCACCTGTATCCATTCATAACCCATCAATGTATCTTACTAATGCAACTTCCTCCCTCTCTCGTAGTTTTGTGCTCTCTCGTTTCTCTCCTCTCTCTTCTCTCCTGTCAGTCTCTGCAGGTACATGTGTCACTGGAGCTGCAGAGTCTGGTCCCATGTTTACAAGCCTCCCACTGCACACATGTGTCTGTTTAACACTGTTATTATCATTATTACATTTGTGGATTGTAGTACTGCATGTCGTCTCTCCCTCCCCCTGCCCCATCTCTCTCTCTCTGTCTCTCTCTCTCTCTGTCTCTCTCTCTCAACCCAACCAGTCAAGACAGATGGCGGCTCATCTAGAGCCTGCTTCTGTTTCGAGGTTTCTGCCTGTTAAAAGTTTTTATGGTTTTTCTTGCCACTGTCGCCAAGTGCTTGCTCATGATGGGAACTGCTGGGTCTTTATAAATAATATGATAAAGAGCACAGTCTCAACCTGCTGTGATTTGGCATTATACAAAAGAAATTGAATTAAAAAATGGAATTGAATTAAATTCACTTAATCTGTTTGATTTCATGATAATAATGGATAATCCCCTAAAGCACATTGCAGGTCACTCTAAAATGGACATAGCATACAATGATGGTTGAGTCCTTAGCTTGTTTAAAGCACCTGTGAGCATAGTTTCAAATCTTAACCATTGCGCCACAAAATTAATGTAATGTTAGTGCATAATCAATAATCACAAATAAAGTTAGAAAAAACATTAAGAGTTGAATACTGAAACACCCCAGCTAATGTGCTTCATCAGGATTGTGTGGGTGTAATTTGGACAATGGTCTTCAGATTCTGACACTGTGGTGCCTCATCATTCACCGTTCTACAGAGCCTCATATGGTAGAAAAGAATTAGATCATAAAAATCTGTGCACACAGATTAATAGGCAGTTTAAGGGACATTTTGGTAATATGTGTCAGGCATTAAACATAAAAATGGAGCATTGTAATTCTTTTTGTTGTGCAATGTATTAATTAATATTATTAATTGTCATAGGAGGAATAGTTAGCTCCCATCCTCCTGGCATCCCATATATCCTGGCCTGTACTTTATCCTCATATATAGATTATACATTAATAATAAAACAGCACTTGCACAGTGTCTAATTTATGTATAAATTGAGTATAAATTAGTTCTGAGTGCCTATGCTGAAGAAAACACGTATTCTTATTTTTACCTGTGGTTTCATTTAGTGCTTTCATTTTAAATAACAAATAGCATTACCTATCTAACCCCCATCTCTTTGATTCTCAGGGTCAGAAGTCCGTATTTGAAGTCTCGTTGTACCGTAAATGTGACTTCACTAGGCACTCCTCCAAATATTTTCCCATTACAGTTTGATAGTCTGTTTGCACAGATTTTCAAATCAATATATATTTTTAGGACCTCCAGGCTGCTACCATTCTCACTCTACAGTATTGTACATTCAGTAGTTTAATCTGAGTAGGAAATTGAGATTTTGAACACTTAATTATTAATTAATAATAATTAAATAATCGTTTCGTGCCAGGTGGAGCAACATGATTGTGATTTTCAAATATCAAATGTGATGTGCTGCATTGTGGGAATATACACAAATGGTATGGCACAAATGGCCACGGTGTGGACACCACATACTGGTGGCATAATGGCTCGTGTCAGAAAAGAAAACGTCAAATTTCAGTTACAATGGAAATGGAGAATTTGGGCCATCTTTTGCTCCCGCACGAATGTTTGCTTTGATCAGTACACAGACAAAGTGTCTTTGCTAACATGATAAGCATGGCCACATGATTAATGAACACATTAAACTAATAGAAATTCTTCACTTGTGAGGACTTCAAAAATAAAGTACCACTGTAATCCAGAGGCTGTATTTTATCGTATTTGTGACAAAAGGTACAGGACACTAGATAATTTCACATCACATGCCCAGTTTGATGCATTGTGAATAAAGAAAATGCAGTCTATTAATTAGAAAAACTGATAGTGTTGAAAGGAGCTGTGTAGGTATCATGAGCTAATGTAAAAGCATTTCAGAAAAACGTACATTCCCACCATGAAATCTTGAAGAAATAGCAATAGTAAAACTGTGAAAAATGCATTTACCTGTTGAAAACTTTCTAGCACATCTCCATACAGATGCAATCAGAGCCTCTGACACCACCCACCATGTGTTAGAATAGAGCAATCCATCAGTTGCTCTGCTCACACTCTAAACATGGGGAAAGAGCTAAATAAGTTACAGACATAAGCAACAACAGCATTCTCAGATTTAGCAGAAACTTTGAAAACTTAATTGTAGATTGGTCTTAAATCTAATTGTGGGTTTTGTTTCCCCTGTCTGTGTGAGAGCCCACACATCTTCAGAAGCCCAGAGGAGTAGTCCTGATTGGATGGTTTACCCCTGCAGGGCCGCATCCGTCTGACCCCCGGGCATTGTGATTGGTGTGTTTGCTAATCAGAAGTGGCGGCCTGATTACACGGGTGGTGTGGGGAATAAAAAGCCAGAGAGGAACCTTGAAGTCACCTTACACCACATGAACCCTTTGGAAAAAAATAGCCCAGTGTCGAGTTGGATGTATCCATGTCACTCTCCACCTACACGTGGACCTGAGATAATGACTGCAGGTCCTGGAAGGTGGATGGTACAAGGGAACATGGTACGTTTCAGGCGATGAATCCACAAACTATTTCTCGCTGGAGGAACATTTATTCGGGCTCTCATCACAAAGCGATATGAATATAATTGTAACTGACATTTTTCTTCATGTGTAAATTAGATTTGCTCACAGTGATGTAATGCCAAGCAACAGTTTTCATGTCAGCTAGGACTGTGGAGTGAAGAAGTGAATTCATAAACAATGAGTTCATGTGACTATAAATGAATCGTGCAACAATGTCTTTATTACACTTGCAGATAATACAGGAATGAACGACAGGCAGGAAAAACACACCTTTGATGACTTAGACAGAGAATACTTAGCACTCTCAAAGTTAGAAAAGGAAAGCCCTTATTACTTCCTTTGAACAAACACTTGAGTCGTAAGTTGTTGTGTTTTGTTGGTTAGTTGTTGGTTCGGATACAGACAACTCTGCGTATAGATTCCCTATTGAAACTCTGCATTCTTTCCATCAGAATTATAAAGCTCTGCATATGCATGGCTCTTTTTCAGAAATCTCAGTTGTTGTGAAACACATGCTCATGCCTGATTTCCATTCACACTGACATAAAAGAATGAATAAATGCTCCTCCTCACTCACTTTCCTATCAATACCTCAGTCTGCTTCACCGGCATTTAAGAGTACTTCACTGATTTAGCATTGCACTTCTATAACAGTTTGTCTCACAGTGGACTGTGATCAAAATCAGAACCAGATACAGACTTTTTTTTATTCCATGCATTCTTCTTTTAAATTTGGCACCTACATTACAAACAATGCAATTCAACCACCAAACACTGTCAAGGTGTGTTATGCTAATAGTAATGTAAGCTGTAAGTGCTTACTTCAAGCAGAAGTAAGGAGCAGGCTCCAGGGGTCTGATAAATTCTTTTAACTCCATAACCTTAGATTTTTTTCTTTTTCAAACTTGTGTTCTTCAGCCACTGACTCAAGTCACATCATTTGAGGATATTAATCAAACCTCACACAGCTCCTTCTGAAGGCGCAAAAGGCTTTAAGCATTTAACTTCATTTAACTCATGTAAGTGTGCTGTTTTGTGCTTTTTGTTTTGTGCTTGCTCCTCTGTTCTGCCGGTCTTTATTGGTTATCTGTAGAAGTGGAAATCGGAATCACATTATTGATTTGAACCATTTCATTCAGTCCAGTTGAAAGATTAGTGGTCACGCAGGTCATAGGTCACAGGTAGGTTGTTCACTTTTTTCCTAAGCTTTGTGGTTAAATCACTATGCAAATGTATTACAGTACAAGCAACAGAAAGTGAACACGTCATTGCTCATACAACCTGACGTTCAGTATTGATTTTGACTGTCTTCACTTCAGTAGCACCTCCAGTCTGTTTGTGGTCAAGGTGTTACATTCAGTTGTGTACAAAACTGCACGTAAAGTTAACACGTAAAGTACTTTACGTACTTTACTAGCACGTAAAGTAGCCTGTTATCTATGACTACGATTGTTTCTGTGGTTTTCACAATCTCTTACTAAACTTTTAACAAGGAAATAAATGGTGGCACAACTGAGCTGAAACAGTGCTGTCAGTCACCAGTGAGGAGCTTAAAGCTACTTAATTGGTCATTGACAATTATGATTCAGTGTAGTGAATTCAATTTGAAACTTTGTTGGTATAGATTAATTTGTACTCAACACCTGTCGTTATCAACTGTTGCAAATACGTTATTTGAATGTTGGGGATGCAGGAAGCCCTTCCCAAGAAGCACACAATGTGCCTGTCCATTACAAGAAGAAGCACAATTTCACTGACTGCTGCATCATTGAGGTTTTCCAATAATGCCAGAGCAGTTGTCATTGCACTTGGCTGCAGCTGTTTACAGCACCTGTATAATTATCACATGTATCTGTTCTGTTATTAATGCATTTCTCTCGGCAGTTAAATATCTTCCCCTTTTGAAAATGGTCAAGATGGCTGTCTGGTGATCCCAGCAACTGATTTGTGAATCTGTTTGATGATGTCATCAGTAAGGGCTATTATTGTTTTAATGAAGAAGCATGGACCACTCTTCCATGTGTACTATTTCTTCAACTTTAAGCTGCTCTTTGAAGGAATTGTAAGTACATACACTTATTTGCAAAGAATATTTTTGTTAAAGACAAATATTGTAGAATATATGTGAAGTGAATGTTTATTTGGCACAAAGGTTCGTAATGGAAGAGCTCATCAGCGCTTTGGATAGCATGTTGAATTTCTATCTGAATGATGCAAATGTTCATCACTTCATATAGAAATATATGCTTATTTCAAAGACTTAACCAACTGCAATTGGCTTCAGTACAGGGGGTGGACTTAAAAACCTCTGTCAGCGGAGGAGATTATCTGACTGCATTGATAACTCGATCATTCTGTTAAATGCCAGCAATGTGGTTTATGGTGCTGTTCCAACAAACATTACACAGTGTTTCAAAATGAAGATTAAGTTAAATAAATTGGCCTTTGATTGACATTTTCAATTCATTGTGTGGAGTGCATTAAATCACACTGTAGCAGAACTTACTAACTTACTACTAACTCCAAAGAGGAAAACTAATAACCAAATGAACTGATAAACCAGATTATGGACCAGATTATCAATCAGTCTGATTGCAACTGATCTCTTAGGGTGAGAGGCGCAAGGCAGGTGTGGGGATACTCGCAAGTCCTGGCTGTTCATTGCTGTGTTGGCGCTCTCCCCAGACAACAAGAGAATTGCCTCTATGCGACTGTGAGTCTCTGAGGGGAAGGCTCTGACTGTTATGTGAAAACCCAGCCATTTTGGAGTCTCTGGGTGGCACCTGGACAGGATTCCAAATCAGAGACAGTACCCTGTACCCTGAAGTCAGGACATGTTTAGCCAATCTTACCTTAGCGTAAAGACTGGAAGCAGGTGGAAACAGCTAACCTGGCTTTGTCCAAAATGAAGGAACTGCTACCAAAACCTCTAAAGCTAACTAATTTACTATTGCATGTTTTTTTAATCTACAACACCTTAAAACTGCACTTATCAATTCCTTTACAGTAATAATTGACTCACATTACTGTCACATGACCCTACAGTCCCCCTTAATCTCTAATGAGCATTTTACCCTCTTTCAAATCATTGTTTGAGTTTTTCTGGCCCAGGATTTTTACATGAGGGAGGCAGATGAGATAAAATTGTAAAAACTGTTAACATGTCAATCAGAATGTTTGTGTGGTAAAACCATATCAGACACTAATATTTGGATGGGACCCTAATAATACACTAATACTGATGGACACACTAACACTTAAAGGTCACATCAGAGATGTAAGTATTTCTCATCCAATGAGTCATGATCCCTTATTTAATGATTACTTAAAGTATACTTATAATTATAATCACTTCATGCAAGTGTTAAAAATGACCTTAATGCAAGTGTTTGCTATACTTACATTATCTTATCACAAAACAGCACTTAGACAATTCATGGTTTGCTGCTTTGTAGAACATGCCACATGGCACAGCACTGACAGTGTACATACAGAGATGTTTCCCCTTAAAGGCCTGTATCTCTGCAGTAACAAGGTAACAATGCACTCACAATGGCTTAATCGACAGCTTGACTGCTCTCAAGGGATCACAGAACTGTTACATATTATTTCCAGACCTTTGAGGGCACAATGATGAATTCCGTTTCATCAGTTTGTCCTTTAACACTTTGGCTCCCTGATGCCTTTTTAAAAGCCACTGCTCAATAGAGAATATATGAGGTGTGTCCGCATATAAAATGTCACTATTAAACATGCCCATGATCCCTTGCAGCTGCATCTCTTCCTCTTCATCTCTTCCTGTCTGAGGCTGGCAGACCTTTTATATCCACCCCCCCCATCATTCCTGAGCGAGGTGAAAAATGAAAGGCAATAGTGTTTTGCTCCCAATGGGCGAGAAGGAAGTGGAGCAGAGCCGTGGAGCTCTCGATGAGGCCAGATGATTAGCTGATGAGGCTATACATGGCTCCTGGGAAGAAATGAGGAGAGTTAAAGGTATGCAACTCTTCACTGCACGCCACTGGCTAAGGAGACATTGTGTTTAGATAAGCGTGATTTAGATTCCACTTGAGGAGAGAAGGGATTGGAGACCACTGTGGAGGCTCAGTGGGTTACACACATAGCATATATTTACATCCTGACAGAGAGGAATCCAATTCGGGGGTTTTTTTCTATCCATGTCATAAACTCTATCCTAGATTTTTGCATCTGTAGTGAGGCTGCACATGGTAATTCGCTTTGCTCGTATGTATATATCTTATTTGTGTCTGTTTGCCATATGCACTTAATTTGAATTAACTAAGGCATTTTATTGCAATCACATTTAGTGCACCCATGCACTTGTTTTTATCCCATCAAAACAGCTCTGGTTCTGATGATTGGCTTCGACTATCAGTAAATGAAGTAGGCTACTGGACATCCAATCTCAGCTGTCAGATCAGCAGACAGCAGTGCATGAAGTGCCCATCATATTTCAGATGTGTGAAATGTCAATCCACACTGACACCCTCATGTATCTCTGGATTCATATCCAAACCTGTATTGAGACCCAGAGTGTACCCTGCACTGCCCTGTTACCTCTAAAAATCCTCAGTCTAAGAGATCAGAGTTGTATGTAATGAGCAGCTCTCATCTGGCTCACAACACAATAACATTAATAAGTTATACAGCATAATAAACTGCAGAGCATTGAACAAGGGATGCCACCCTGAAGTGGCTCACAATTATTATTAATAGGAGTGAACCCAAACCTATAAATGCATGGACATAAAGATTAGAAAACAGGGAAGTTGCTGCTATTAGATTTTTTCATTAGGTAAGGCGTTTACAATGTCCGGGCTCAAGATGGTTGCAGGAAAAGGGTCTCCCAAGACTTACTGCCTTCAGACAGGGAATGGTAAATTTGTTGACCAGAGAGTCTCTATTTGGCACTGACCCATTTCATTCAGAAGAAGACAAGATTTGGGCAGAAATAGAGTTCAATTTCACACTGACCTGACAGCTCTGTTTGACTCTACTGTGACTAGGCACGTCAGATCATCCCAAGACTGTTTAACTGATTTTGTAAACATAACCAAAAAGCATGTGTAGAATGGTAGGCTGAGTCTCTCAGAAGTAAAGATGGGAGGAGGTTGACCAGTCTGTGAGAGACTGCGTGAGCACATAGTTCAATAATTTCAGAATAACGTTCCTCAGCATAAAATTGTAAAGAATTAGGGGATTTCATCATCTACAGTACAAAAATATCGTTAAAAGATGCAGAGAATATGGAGAAATCTCTGTATAACAAGGACAAGGCCGAAAACCAATACTGGATGGCCGTGATCTTCAGGCCATCAGGTGGCACTGCATTAACAACAGACATGACTCTGTAGTGGAAGTCACTGCATGGGCTCAGAATCACTTCCAAAAACCATCTTCTGAAAAAACAATATATAAACATGATCCAGAAGCACCAGCGACTTCTCTGAGCCCGAGCCCATTTAAGATGGACTGAGGCGAAGTGGAAAACTGTCCTGTGGTCTGACAAATCAAAATTAGATATTGTTTTTGGAAATCATGGATGCTGCGTCCTCTGCTCTATGGAGGGGAACCCCAAGGTTTGTTATCAGCAAACAGTTCAAAAGCCAGCATCTGTGATAGTATGGGGATGCATAAGGGTCCATGGCATGTGTGACCGGAGGCCCTCTTCCTCCCTGCCGCTCTATAGCTCTGTGCCGGAGTTGGCAGCACAAAATGGGCGGCGCCAGGTACAGGTGTGTGGCTTTACCTCGCCCTCTTCCTCCGTGTCATCTCCGTGGCTGCTGCGAGTCACGGCCGCTCTCGTGGTTGCCAGCGTAGCGTATTGGCTATCAAGGCGCACGGTATCCTTTCGATCGTAGTGTGTGTGGTCGGCGTCTGCTGCGGTGTGGCTCAGAGTGCTCCGCTGGAGGCTGCAGGGGTGCAGCACCTTGTTTGTAGTGTGGTTGAGCTGCGGCCTGCAAGGCCCTCCGTTTCCACTGCCCTGAGTCTGCGCTGTGGCCATTTGATCGGGAGGCGCCATCCTGCATGTCGTCGCCTCTGCACAGACTGCATCAGCTTTTGGCTCTTTCTTTTGCTTGGCTCTTTCTTAAGATATTTGTTTGGATTTTTCTTTCTTTCCGGCTCTGTGTCGGCGTGTGTCAGCTCATTCCGGCTCCGGTCGGCTCTGTGTCAGCATGCGCCCTGCCGTCCACTCATCTGCTCTGATGAATGCCGTTGGACTCACCACGTCATCTGAATAAATCTGGCTCTGTGTACATTGTATTGAACTGTGCCTTTGGCATCCCCCACAGAGCTTAATGAACAGTTATTCATTTGACTGCTATTTTAATGTTCGTGTAGTTTAAAGATGAGTTTGTATTAATTTGATTTACTTATTGGTTGGTACATTATTATTTATGTTCTGTGTTGATTTGCACTTGTGATCCTTTGTTTCATTAATTATAGTTTTACTTTTATTAGTTATGGTCCACTTCAGTTCTCTGGTTTACATGGTGTGATTTTAATCATATTTTCTGTTTGTTTGCCAGGTGCAGTGGGCTGACAGCGGCAGTTATTCCTGGGGGTGGTGCCTTCTTCACATTTCTGTTGGTTGTGCAGTGTCACGGGTGATTAGTTTCAGGACCCCTTTTCCCTTTTTGGTTCCCTGCCGCTTTGGTAAGTCCTGCCCTACCCCCTTTTTTCCTTAGTATTTATTTTGTATTGAATTGTATTGAATTTATGTTTGCATTTACCTATTTCATTGTTTTGGTTGTTACAGTTTTTCTCCATTGGTTTGGCTCATTTCTTGAAACAGACCGGACGTTCTCAACACTCTTGGTGCTTTTGCCAAAATAACCTGGATGGTTCAGCACAACACCATGGTTCACCTGCAAAAGCTCATATCTCCCCCAAAACAGTTCACTCATGTGTCAAAACTAAATTCCTTCCCCATATAAATAGTCAGTGCCCCCAAAATGCATCATCCCTTTGGCATTGTGTAGCACTGCAAGTCAAAATGTTTAGATGTTTTGTCACTATGGCAGAGGACCATTGAAATATCCCTCATGTCCAGCTCTCAGTCTCAGCCCAGTCCTTCATTGACAATGGTTACTGTACTAGTTTTTTTGTCTAGCTAACAGAATACAATGTATAAAGTAGCCTCCAAGGTTTGACATCACACACTGCACTCATACTGCCAAGGAAAGTGTAACCATTATTATTCACACACATAAAGTAACTTCCATACATCAGAGTAAAAAGAAAATGTATACAGCATAATATACTGTAATATAACACAGAAACAACAAACAAGGAAAATGATATGTAGCCTACAGCTGTAAATAAAGCTGGAGTTTCTTCATTGGTCGCTGTCCTCACCCTCCCTATTCATGGTAATTCTTTCTTGACTAATTTTGACAATTGAACAGACTATTGTGCCTGTGATGACTTATACGATGAAATGATGCTGACATGTTTTGGGGAGAACGACCATTGGACTGAGAATCAACAATCAGTTTAGATCAATAAGATCTATTGACTTGGAAACTGTGCTAACTGTAGGCTACCTGTACTCAGTCATTTGCAAAGATGTACTGAGACTTTGAGACATGTACTAAGACATTTGCAATTTGATGAAATGAATGAGAACTTCAATTATGTTGTGAACAATTGCCAAGTGGTTTGGAGGTTTGTTCATGTTATTTTGAGAATGTAATTTCTGTTTCAAGAAATGAGCCAAACCAATGGAGAAAAACTGTAATATTTTACACAGCATCCCAACTTGTTTGCAGTAGGGAATGTAGATTTAAATTACACAACAGTAACATTGGTCAGAATGTGTACAAGCAGATTGGTAGTTCTTGAACTTGAGAGGAAGCATTCTCACACCTATAGAGTTTGTGTGGTGAGTCAAGAATAATAAAGAGAGTTTAGCTCATCCTTCATCACACCATCGTCCCACGTTCAATTGATGCCAGCTGTCAAAGACAAAGTCACATTGACAAGGTGAAAACATCGGACACCCCGACCAGAACTGATGACCAGACAGAAGTGAGCCACCTTGCTGGCTGCAGAGTCTTCAGTGGATTTCAGCTTACATTTGCCAGAGTGTCCCTCAGCTCTGCAAAGCATCTGTCTCAATCAATGAGGGCAATAACCACAGGCTCCAGACAGCTTGTCTGTCCGCCACTTTGTTGTCTCTGACATTCACTCTGCCTCGCCATCTGAAGTTACCAGTCGCTGAAAGCTCCCACTCAGCAGTGGGTCAATCAGCAGAAATCAGTGTTAAAGATAGCATCTCCACATGCAATGAAACAATGTGTACCAAACACATACTCACCTCTCACTTGGATAGAAGATCAAAAACAAGTGTGTGTGGATATGTGTGTATCAACGTTAAATGTATTTCACTTGAAGCAGATCGATGACTTGACACTGTCTTGTTCATGCTTATAAGAATGAAAATGAAATTTGCTTCAATAGTACATCATGTGTCTGATCCATTCCATAATTTACCAGAACACAGTACACAGAATAGTAACAAAGGCAGATATTCACCTGGAGGGTCATTTGTCCACTCCTAAACTCCCCAAAAGCAAAGGCATAATTAATTATCCAAGGAGAGTTGAATCCAGGGCATCTGGACTGGTAGTTACCCTAGATTCAGTCCTCTCTGAAGCTTCATAGTCATCCAGGTCATGGTTCAGTAATTAATCATTTTATAGTGAATAAAGAAAGGTAGTGATGATGAGAATCATAAGACCTGAAATTGTTGACCAGCAATTTGTGATTAAGCAAAATGGAACAGATTCAGCTTGGACGTAGATGCCAGCTTTTGGAGTCAGTGAGATCTATCATGTTGAAAGGATGGAGGAGCAAGCTGCTAAGAGGAAGTGAGCACAGCAAAGATAGATGCCTCCATGCTGGCTTCTGGCTCACTGAGGCCCTCCCATTGCTTCTGCAGCAGTGGCTGAACAGCTGGAGAAGGAATAGAACAGAGCTGTGGAGAAGTTGATGTGAATATTTGTTTGGACTAAATGATTTTCTGGTAATCCCTGGAAAAGCTGTATCCACTGGAAAAAGCTGAAGGCACAGTAAGGCCACAGTGTGACTCTGTAGATGTGGTTCAGTCCATACAGTCCATATGCACATGAATGTTTCAAGCTTACATGACATAGGGTCCATATTCAAATCTGAACACTTTAACAATAGAACAATAGAACAACCATTGTTACTTTAAGACGTGAAGGTCATTTGATCAGCACAATTTCAAGAGCTTTGAATGCGTGGAGGAGGTGTGATGGTGTGGGGCTGCTTTGCTGGTGACAAACAACCATGAAAGAGCAACTGCAGAAACTTGAAAGAGGTAACAGATGATGTTGAAGAGTTAAAGCAATTGCTGGAGTTAAAAAACTCCCAGACTGAGGTCCTAAAGAAAGACAGTGCCTCTCTCACCGTTGAGGTAAACAGCCTTAACTAAAGCTGAACCACGAAAAATTGGGGAAAAAAAATTTTTTTCAATTATTTGGGGGCAGGGCCCCCAAACTTATGACGCTTAGGGCCCCCAGAGGTACAGGGCCAGCCTGGTGTTTAGTAAGGATCTTTCTCCTCTACTTTTGCCAGCATATGAAGCATCATTTATGCATAAATGCAAGCGCATAAATATTCCTACAATACTTTAATTCATAAAACTGTTTAATCTGTTATAACTAACATCAAATATCATTCGCACATATACGTACTAAAATAAAAAGTTCTTGCATCAAGGCTACTCCATTTAATGGGAAAGCTGACAAACATGAACCAATCCGGTTTCATGAAAAATCGACATTCACCTGGTAACACAATGAAATTCTTCAGTATCATCCAACATGCAAAAAAGCTCCTTCATATCTAGCAGCACTGTACTTTGGATGCTGAAAAAGCCTTTTATCCAACAGAACTGACAAACTGTTTGGTAACAGTTTTATGCAGTGGAACAGGATGATCCACCAGTCAAAGCCCATGGCTTCAATAAGAACCAACAATCATTTAGATTGGAAACATATTGAGGTAAATATATTATTAAGCTTAAACATTGACATAGAAGTCTATATTTTGTGAAAACATTTCCTAAGGAAATTAATACAATATGAATGAATAACTGGATTGTGTTAAATACACCAACTCAGAATGGATAACTGAAACAACAGAAGTGATTCAGGTGGGAAAGGTAGCTTCTAGACTGAAAAATAATGAGACATAATTTGCTGAAACATGGCTGCCAGTGAAAACACACTCAGTGTCACTATAGAAAAAAAAATCCAAGACCACCGTTTTTATTTATTTTTCTTTTCTGACTTAGCTAATAATTAACGTCTTTCTCTTCTGTTAGTGCTGCTTTATACTATTAACATTGCATGTTACCTGTGTTTTAAGATGAAAGTGCGAATTAAAGGACAGTAATAATGCTTATGACTTACCTTATTTGAGGGATGCATTGGTACAGGTTGTTTCAGATTTGTAAATTGATTTTGGAGGGGGTTACAAATTGTAGGACTGGTCAGAACTGTGTAGATTTTTGCTTTTCCTGTTTGTATTTTGTGAGTCAATAAAAATCAAAACCTTTACTTCAGAACCTTCTTTTAAAAAAACCGAACGTTGCAGGCCTGGTGCATGGCTCGTGTATGTTGGGACCTGAGACAAAATGGTCATGTCGCTCAACTATTGAGCAATAAAATAAAACTACAATGCATTTAATGAAGAAAATGCGTGTGACTGCTGCATCTGCTGCTGTTGCTTCTGGTTATTAATGTGTACACTATACAAATATCTGTAAATGGTAAAGTTGTCACATAATTCTGTGCTGCTAGAGAACTGAATGGACTGAAATTGAATATATCAGTTTCAATTCCAGGCAACATCCAGATATCATAAAGCAGCCCGTGAGTGTGAAGTCTACTCACACAGTGTGCACTTTGAAGAAAATGATTTGAAGAAACTTCTCTTTTCTTCTTCTGTGCAGATTGACAGTTTTGGCAAATTACATCTAACCCTAACCCATGGAGACCAAATTGCCCTCTTCAATTTCTGCAAAAGACTTATATCAGTTTTGCTGCTCACAACAGTGTCACCAATGCCAGATTTGGATGGCTCAACCAAACTCGACTTCAGACTTTCTTTCAGTAGCATATAGAAAAAAAAAACCCATTATGAAACAATCTAATGCAGGTTGGTGCACTGACTAGAGGCTGCACTTCCTCACCAAGCCACAGAAGTTGCAGTAGGTTGTATTGAAAATGCAGAACACAGCACACTGAATGTAAAGTTTTAGTCAGTGTAGAACCGTTCTGTGAATGTGCTGTTTGGTGGAAGTGCTATTGTCTTATCGGTGCTCAGTTTCACGTTGCTTATTGTTGATGTTAACGATAATGTGTGCTGTGTCTTGATTGATTCAGCTGATGAGGACATACAATGACAATGAGGCAACTTAGGCCTCAATTTAGACAGGCATCACGTGGTACAAGATCTATTTCACACATCTGCAGTCTGTATTTGCTGTGCTTCTTTCCATGCAGGACAGACTTCATGAAATCATCAACACATGGAAATCCCATTGTACAGAGCTGCACAATGCTGAGGAAAGACTCAAACCTGTTGCCATGGAGGCGGCCACTTTATGTATGGAAGAGTGTACTCAAGCGATGTTCCAAAGATTTCCTTCATTTTTAAACAAAAGTTTTAACTTAGATTACTTTAGCACTCTGTAGATTAGGATTCTTCTGCTGCTCGTGAAAAGAATAAAACATAATCCCATCACAGAATATGACACTGACAGACCAGGAAGTCCACAAGTTGAACGTTACTTAAAACACATTTCTATTTAAGCTATAGCTACATTTCTATAATAGCTATATGTACTCCTCTATCCAAACATGCTGAGTAAATATCAATAAAGAGAAGACAGTCAGAAAGTTTGGCTTCTCATTGAGGCAATTAGCTAAATGCAAAACAAGGCCACCCCGACACTCTGAGCAGTTGGCTGCTGGATGAAAGGAAACACTCTCACCTAACATCCTGATCAATATGTGTGTTCTCTGGTTGGCCGTGTCCCACAGCAATTATCACACACACACACACACACACACACACACACACACACACACACACACACACACACAGCGACAACACCATGCGGTCGAAGTACATTTGACCCACACCTTTACAAAGTCAAATAAAAGAATCACCCCAGCCTCATCTGCTCTGACACACACATTGACACACACACAGAAACATGTAATAATGACTACACACTCATACATTAAATATTCATACATTATCAGGCAATATGATGACCCTACCATTGCCTTAAAAAAAGGTTCAACACAAAGAAAGCAAAATTTCTTGAAAATTCATTATCACAGTTTAGATGAGGAATTTTCCAATGCTTTATTCCTTATACACAAACCATGCTACTAAGATGACTCAGTATTTATATTAACAGAAATACTATGGTTGGGTTAGTAATTGAAGCTGATGAATCAGCATATAGGAAGGAGGTGGTGCAGAGAAAATAACAAGTAATTTAACCTTGGAGAATGTAATTGTAAGAATCATAGACACTTCTAGTACTATATTTCCAATTTTTCTACATTACCTAAAATCTAAACATGAGTGCATATGTTGTATTGTAGAATTAGTCCTCTTTTCTAAAGTAATGTTGTGTGTTTGTTGTAGCTGTTTTAGTTTACATATTGTGTGTTGCACTTCCCCTTCTTCTTCTGCCTCTTTTTGTTCTGGACCTTTGCCCTCAGAAGTACGCATTTCCTTCACAAAGTTACTTAAAAGAGAATTAAGTGAATGTATTGTATACCATAGTGGTTCCCATGCTTTTTCTGCAGGCCCTCCCTCTGGAAGATAAAAGTATTTTTGGACCCCCCTACCTATGTGCACCTGCATAAACACGCTGTCAGACACGTCCTTTGCTTGCAAACTCCTGTAGAATATTTTTGAAGCATTTTCTGTAATAATTAATACTTACTTACTTAATATGGCTTTAGTTTCTGGCATCTCACTGGAAAGAAAAAAAGAAACACACACTTTTAAGAGAGGAAGCATTCAAAGTGACTCTGCAGCTGCATCTTCTAATTTTATATCTGACAGTTTTCATTGCTTTCAATAGATTTTCTCAAAATTGCCTCTCTGCACAGAAATGGCAAGTTACCAACTCTGTGGGAACAAACAAAAACCTGCACATAGAGATTTGTCTCGTCATATTGTCTTGTCTTTGTTTTGTCAGTTGTGAAGTTTGGTTTAGATTGATGGTCTGCTTTATGTTTACCTGGAGGTCCTGTCACAAACTTCTGACAGGATCTTCTGACTTCTCCGTGCATCATTTGTTTACATCTAGCCTCGCTCAGCAGGGTTGCCAAGTCCACTTTTTTTTGACAGAATTGGGCTACTTTTTAAATGTCACTGCGGGATGACTTTTTTTTTTTGTCCCGCAGTTAGTCAAACCTATTTTGCATGCAAATTACATTAATAATATCTATAAGTACACATCCACAATGGAAATGAAATTATTTATTACAAACTAAATAGCACATATGTGCACATACACACAGACATGGCAACCCTATTGCTGCCATCTTTGCCATCTTGAGGAGAACTGTGTGAAGTGAATGGCAGGGCTGCTGTTGACTATGTTTGTTGCAGTAGAGAGTCCTGCTCAGACCATATTGGCTAGAGTGGAGCAGATATATGTGAATTTTGCAAAACTTTTCATAAAAAAAATCTTTATTTTACTGATGACAAATAGACGAGATTCACTGCATCACAGCTGCATTTTAGATGGTTTTTTTGGACTGCTGTAGCCCATCAGCTCCTCGACAAAGGTTTTTGCAAACCATTTAAGTTCTATGGAAGAGGAGTCAGTGAAGAATCTATTGGGTTTGTTTCATTTGCTTTAAGTTGAGTTACTGCTATGATGATAATAGGTACAAACCTCTATTAAACAATCTTCTCCTATTTGGAGGGCCTATATGTGTGTGTGTGTGTGTGTGCGTGCGTGTGTGTGGAGCCTAAGCATGTCTGTTTCCAAGGTGAGGACACAGTGTGCTGTGTTCATCAATCATGCTTTTAGAAACCATTACTGTCTGTCTCTGTAACCTCACGGGAACATGTAGGATGGAAGAGTCAGACACTCAAGGCTGAACACCCAAATTCACCACACTGTGTGTGTGTGTGTGTGTGTGTGTGTTCTAGCTATCTGCTTTACTTGTGTGTGTCTGTGTGTTTAGCAGTGTTTGTAGTATCCATATAAAAATGTATTGGTTTCCTGGGAGACAGGTGCATCCACCAGTTGGCTGTGGAGCAAATATCCATTTTTGACTAATTGAAAAAAGGAAGAAGAAAGGATTAAGGCTAATAAAATGTGCTGTACAACACACCTACCTCAGAATGAATGCAATGCTCAAACTTTTTTCAGAATTTTGTCATGTCAGCTTGAAATCAAAAGAAAGATTTTATTTTTCTTTTGCCATCTCTGAAAACAAAATAGCTATTATTTTCTCAAAAGAAAATCATAAAAAATTATTTAGTTCAATCAATCTCTAATAAATGAAAACTGCGTGTTTGTCAACGGTTGCTTAATGTCAGGCATGGACACAGGAAGTAAAGGTGTTGCGGGTGCCCTTTCAATCAGGCATTATAAAAGTCATCGCCTTATAGTAAGTATAAGAAAGTTTTTTAAGAAAGTGTATCATTTGCAAACACATAGTACTGTAGTGCTGCTACGGGGGTTTGTTTAAGGGTCTGTGAATCAAAATAACTAAGTCAGACCACTGATCATCTTGTCAAGCAGACACCTACAGAGAATTTAATCCAGCCATAGCTAGAGTACATAGGCTAAAAATAATTACAGTCACATGCAGCAATCATACAGAAAGCTATTTAGCCTAATAGGCCATATTTCATTAAAGGACCAGTGTGTAGGATTTAGTAGCATCTAGCGGTGAGGTTGCAGATTGCAACCAACTGAATACCCCTCGCTTCACCCTCCCCTTCCAAACATGTAGCAGAGTATATGCGGCCTAAGGATGTCTCTACAGCCAGGGTCTGGGTGGTCTGTTCTGGGCCACTGTAGGAACAAGGGAGTGCAACATGGCAAACTCTGTTGAGGAGCACCCGCTCCCTCTGTGGATATGAAGGGCTCATTCTAAGGTGTCACAGCGATTCTTATTTTCAGGTGATTATACACTATTGAAAACATAATTATATACAACCAATGGATCGGCCAATTTCTATACACTGGACCTTTAATATGTGATTTGGTTATAGCTCATGATTATGAAATTGATAACTAAAATTATTTCATATTTGATATTTGATATTTCATATTTAATTCTGCTATAGACTACTGGTCATATATATCATATTCATCTCATATTCTCAGGTATATCCGTGAAGAATCCCGTGTAGATTTGGTAATTTTGTTTAATTTATTAAAATTGTAAATACTTTTTTCAGCTCGTTTATACTCTTTTTTACTTTTTTACTATTTAACTACTGACTATCTCCTTGCTGCTGTGCAATGTAAATTTCCCCACTGTGGGACAAATAAGGTTTATCTTATCTTAAAAACAGTAACTATGTGTTGCTCGAAAGTTTGGAGATGTGTGGAGTGTGAATTCAGTACTATTTATGATTAATGTAACGGGGGTGTGGTAGGATTCACTTGCAGCACACCAAACAGAGAGTTGGTAATGATCTTTATTCTCAGAACAGACAGATATAGACAAAATGAAGGAGTAACTGGTTTGCGACATGAACAGAGTCTCAAAGCAAGCAGGAAGCACGGATAATTTCTAGGGAGCAAACTTATAGAATATCAGGGTTGCAGAGAGCCCAAACAGCCACGGACACAGGCAGACATAAACTGGAAACACAGAAGCTGAACTGAAGGCTGAGGCGAACGAGACAGGTGAAACAAAAGCAGGCAAGGTCGGTATCAGAGAAGAGAGTCCAAAAGGTTAGCCATCATGAATGTGAGTGAGCATGAGTGAAAGAACAATCTGGCAAAGTAAGAGTGAAGTGGAGTGGCTTATATAGAGTCCTGATTGGTAACTGAAAACAGCTGGGTGCACAGGTGAGATGATGAGGTGGGGGTGGCCGGCAGGTGGGGTGAGGCAGAGGCGGGGTGAGTGGAAAAGTACTGGGACCTTGGGTATAAATCTATGGCAGGTGAACAGTGACAAACTATGACAGACAGAACTTAGACATGACAGGACTACGACATGACAGAGATGGCATGAACTGAGACAGAACAAAGACAGACAGGACTGATACATGAACAGGACAGACTGATACATGAACAGGACAGGACTGATACAGGGCAGAACTAGTGGCAGGCAGGAACTGACAGAACTTATAGAACTGAGACTAGGCTGAACCAAGATAAGGCAGAATTAAGACGAGGTTGAACAGAATCTAAGGCTGAATAGAAACGTGGCTGGCAGAACTGTGACAACTAAATGCCATTTGACAGAGGAGACACACTGAGAGAGAGAGAGAAAGACATGAGACATGACGACATGAAGCAAAAACTTTCTTTGCAGTTTTTACACTTCAGTACACTTCAGGACTGCAAGTTCACTTTTTGTTAAAGTTATTATGTTATATTATATTATACAATACATATTTATATATTATATATATGGATACAATGTATTTGTCTGTTTGCTGATCACTGTTTAATATGGAATGGACTATGAAAACTTAATTTCATCTGTTGCTGATGCTCCAAAGTTATGTATGTATGTATTTGGTCTAATAACACACTGATGACAGTGTTTGGGGCTGGTGCAGTGTGATCTTAGGTTATTTTCGTGATAGATTTATTTTTCAAACATTCCCTTCACTTGGTATTTCTAATTTCTTTCTTTCCTTCATTGTCTCCAGCTCTTTATGCCGTGCTCGCATCCCTGCAGCTCTTCAGGAAAAGCATGTGAGAGGAAGCCTGTGGGCTATGACCTAGAATTTAAAACAAGTGAATACCATATCTGCAACAATCAATATTATATTTTTTGCATGCTCCTTGTTCTCTGTGACAGCACGCTGGCAGTCTCAACTAGCCAGCTTTACATAAATGTGGGTTCTATGGTATGAGAACAAAGATGATGCTGGCTGGAATAAAAAGCACAGGGCTACGTGGGAGTGACCCCTGAAGCAAAACACAACTGTTCTATATGGTGCTACAGTTGAATACAATGAATTTGAATTATTTATATTTGAATTTGAATTACTCAGCTTGAATAATTTCATTGAAAAACTGAATTGGAACCACATAATTTGAATTTGTATTGTTGAAGTTTAATAATTGCATTAAAAAACTTAGTTTGAAACTAAGTTTCAACTTGAAACTGGATGTAACATTATGGAGCTGAATTCATTTGCTTTGAAACTGTATTTGATCCTTGTAATGACTATTTTCTCTGAACGATATCAAAGGCCAGTGGAAGCTCAATTTTTCAAAAGCATAAAGTGTTAACTCAATTCTATGTGGTTTTACATCTCGCTGTTTCACATCACAACATTGTAAAGTTAGATATCTGATATCTTTCTGCGTAGCATTAAAGACAACATGCAGCTCAGGTTGATAGGAATGTCATTAGTTTTGCAGGTATTTGGTCATAAGGTATTGGACAATAGAAATTTTGACTGATGATAGTACTAGATGAGTTATTTAAGAGATCACCAAAATTATTGCGATACATTCTGAGAGGTACATGAATGTCAGAACCAAATTTCATGATAATTCATTTTGGTCAGGCTGAGGAAACATGAAAATTGGCAATCTGTATTTTTAACCTGGAAATATTCAGAACATTTTGAGATTGAACGTTTGAACAAGTTGCTGCCCTCATCTTGAATTATATTGTGTCCACTGTAGACAATAAGATTCATGATGCAGCTCTTTTTGTCAGCCTGTCAAAGGCTTTTGACACTGTTGATCACTTCACACTTCTAAATAGACTATCAGATATTGGCACAGATCGGACACCTTGAGGTGGTTGAGCTTCTTTTTGTAAAATAGTTTTTTTGTCCTTTGCCTTTAATAGACAGGACGATTGAAGGGAGACAGGAAATGAGGAAATGGGGGAGAGGGGGCAGGGCGGGCGACACACAGCAGAGGACCCCAAACCTGGGCTGCTGCTAAGGACTTAGATTTTGTAAATGGGTCGCACACTCTGGGTAACCACCCCCAGTATGCACTTCTTAACCTTAAACTTGTTATAGAGATGAAACAAAATGTATGTTTTTCTCTGGGGCGAAGGAAATGACAGTAGTCTTCAGATCTGCACTTTAAATGTCCCTGCAGTAAATACAAATCTTGGAAAGACAGCCTTCAGATATGTTGCCCTATTTGTCTGGAAGACTGAAACTTGACACTGATATTGATAGAGTAATTCAAAAAATGCTTCTACTGATTTTATTTTTGACTGTTTTACATAATATGCTTTTATTTTTATTCTGGTTTTATACCTATGCCAAATTTTTAAGATGTATTTATGTATAGTTTGTCATTCTATGTCCATATGAATGTATAGTAAAAGTATTGCTACTTCATTATATTTTTACTGATTATTATATTTGTGTCATTACAGTTATGTATATCATTATGTTTATATCATAATTATATCTTATTTTATTTCAGATCTCACTTGAAATGAGATCTCGACCTCTATGTGACCTCCTGATTACATAAATTATAATTAAAAAAGCTGATGTGAGCTGCAGATTCAGCTGATAATTCTCTGTTGGTTCATCACTACAAGTGGCCCCTTTCACATTGTCATCACTTCACTTTAAGGTGTGTGTGTGTGAGATATGTTTTCTGTCTGATGTGGCACATTATGCAGATCTTTCTTTTTCTCTCTTTCTCTCTTTTCTTGTTGTTCTTGCTGTTAATACAAGCGTTCAAACCACCATATGGCTGCTGCGACCTGGGAGATGACAAACAAAAAGCCTCCATACTCAAGGAGTGCTGCAGAAAGCAGTCATGGAACCATTTCTGAGTCTCAATTAACAGCAGTCTGGCAAAGCTTCAAGCCCCTCTCCTGGATAAATGACTCCAAGGTTTATCTGAGCATGCATGTTAAATTAAACCCAATGAAAAAATATGATTTGCAGCAGTAATTGTGAGTGGACAGTGAGAGATTGACTCAATTAACTATGTGACATGATCAGTCTATGGACGCAGGGCCAGCCATGGTTTGATGGGAAGTCAGAGATGCTGATCTGAAATGCAGGAATGTTGTTGGTCTTAGCTTATGGCGCTTTACAACCAAACAGTTCCTGGAGCTACACTTGGGAACAAAACTGTTGTTCCCTAATTCTATGTTCTAGCAGTTTGCAGAACTACTCAAACCACCAACACTGGTCAAAAGCAATACAAGTCCAAGATGTCTAGATTACCTAACTTGTGACAGACATTAAATTTGCACTGGACAAAACAACTTCATTCGGCCCCAGTGAAATGACAGTTGAGCATCTTGTCTCTGTGTTAAACAAGAAGATTAATGCAAATTTGCACACTTTTACTTCAGCCTTCTGCTCTAAATCTGGCTTATGCAGTGGACTTAAGTAAAGCTATTCAGAGTGGGAGGATGAGATAAGGGGGATTTTAGCTCTGGGTTTTTGCTGGAGGATCAGATTCAGGCTGTAGAGGGATTTTTTTGTTTCTAATTCATTTTAATTTAATTCAAGTAAAGTTTCATTGTTAGGTAGACAGGTGGAGAAGGAGGAAAAGTTTGGATATTGATTGGCATAACTAGATTTGTGGGTGGACTCATTTGTTTAGTATTGTAGCAGCCTTTAGATGGCACAAGTAGCTTTTGTTGGATGTTGGTAGATGTTGGAGCTGATCATTGTTGTACTAATAATCGAAGATGTGACCAGTAATGTGTACATGACTAAAAGTGAAGTGCAGAAGTTATCGGTTTGGGAAGGCAGACGGTCTCTGCAGAATTATTGGCTTCTGGGGAGGCTGCTGGAAAATAAAAGAACTAAACTCATTTTTAGATGCATGACTATTTGCTCAACTTCTATATCACTGGTGTGAATGAACCACCATGGATGTTTGTCTTATCTCTGCTCACATATGACTGTAACAATATCAACTGGTTGAAAAGAATTCTTAAGTCTGAAAGATCAGTCCATACCAAGGTGGTATATAGTGAGCTCCAAAGTATGGCAGCCTGTGATCTTTACATCAAGTTCAACCAGGAGCTGAAATTGGGAAAGTATCTGCTGTACAAACAGAAATGAAGTGGAAGATGAGCATCACATTTCATTGAATGCAGGAATGCAGACAAAGAGCAAGGTGACACAGTATAGAAAGAGACACATAGGGAGGACACTGAGGTGACTGGATGGGTAAAACATAGGATTTCACCCAAGTAACTCTATTACTCTACTCTATTATTATTCTTGTTATTAATATTATCATTATTATATTATTTATTATTATTACATATTACAGGGTCTGATGAATGACCACAGAGAATTTTATGTTATTTATGTCACACCTTCATAAATAAAACAGCAAAAAAAGGGGGGGGGTCAATATTCAGTTGGACCATTGAAGAGTTGGAGGGAATTTAAAATTCACCTCCCTATATGCATTTAGAACAAACCGGTAAAGCAATGCAACGGCCATATATATATATGTACAATTCTGAGTTATATAATTCATCATTGTCAGCAGAAACTATTAAGCAGGGGGAGTAATATTTCCTCCGTTACAGTGCACTAAATAAGTGCAAATCATTGTTCAAGGATCCAGTGAACATACAGTATAACTGAACTGTATATGGTCAGATCACAAAGTCCAGAGGACAATTAATCTCTGCAAGGCAGCGGGGCCAGACAACATTCCCAGGCGAGTCATCATGGTGTGTGCGGCAGAACAGGGTGATGTTTCCACCTCCAGCTTTAACCTGTCCCCTGCAGGCCACAATCCCAACCAGCTTTAAAACCCCCGCCATCATCCCAGTCCCCAAGAGGAGCCCAGTTACTTCTCTCTTGGTCAGTGGGTCACAGCATGTCCTTCACTTACTCGTCATGCCTCTTTCATGTGATCCTTTTCTGTTGTTGTCTATGCTAGCAGCTGTCTTGCAGTTCAATTCTGCATTTTCTTCTTCTGGGTGATCCAGCTTATCCCCTGATGTTGTACCTCATGAAGGAGTACCCCCGTGGTGGAGGTACCCCACAGTAGCAGAATTACTGGCTATCACTTTGCAAGGCATGCCTGCTGACTGAATGGTCATTCGGACATTTGAAGGCATGGTTTGTGGCTTTGAGGAGGATGATGGTTATAAACATGGAGGACCTTCCTTTTGTCATCTGTATCTCCAACCATTGTGAAGTTCATAAAGAAACCGTAGACTAACAAAATATAAATGCTGCTCTCCAGTACGATAGAACTGAAAGAGAAAGTGTGTGTGTGTGTGTGTGTGTGTGTGTGTGTGTGTGTGTGTGTGTGTGTGGGTGTGTGTGTGGGTGCGTGTGTGTGTACATGTCTTTCTATCCTTTTGTGGAACAACCCATGACAAACAACCTTTCTTGTGAGGACATTCTATCTTGTGAGGACGTTAGGGTTAGGGTAAAGATTAGGGTCAGACATTCAGTTGTGATGGTTAGGGTTAGGGTTGGGGGGTTAGGGGCTATGGAATGCATTATGTCAATGGAGTGTCCACACAAGAATAGGAAGACACAACTGTGTGTGTGTATGTGTTTAAATAATGGATTATTTTTCATATATCAGTGTTTAAAAGTTGGTTAGTATATGATGGCATTAGCCTAACTAGCTAAATTACTGTCTTTCTGTATTTCGTGGTGCAACTAGATACAAAGCCATTGTAAATTGGTACAGTACAGGAGTAATAGTAGAAATAGTACAGCAGACAATTTGGTTCATATTTACACCGGCACATGTATGCCCAGTGATTGGTCATGTAGTGTTCTCAGGCATGTGACGGTGAATACTGGCACCTCACAAAGATGTGTCCTCAGGCCCATGCTCTACACACTATACTATTTGTCATTGGTCTGATCACTGGAGGACAAGAAACAACATAGAGAAGAGAGATGGCAGGTCTGGTGACATGTTTTGACCACAACAACCTCTCCCTCAACGCAGATAAGAGCAAGAAGATGATAATGGACACGAGGAAGGACAGGAAACCTCATCAACCACTGACAATTCATGGGTTTGAGGTGGAGAGGGTCAGCAACTTTAAATGTCTGGGCATCCACATGAGTGATCACCTCGCCTGGGCATCTAACATCACTCAGCTGCTGTACTCAAGAAAATATAAGAGCAGCAGTACTTTCTCAGGAGACTGAGGAAATGAAGCATGCCACCAGGGATTCTCAGCAGCCTCGACAGTTGCATCATGGAGAGCATCTTGACCGGCTGCATCACTGTGTGGTACGGGAACAGCACGACCATGGACCATAAATGCCTGCAGAGTAGTGGTAAAAACTGCTGAGAAGATTGTCAGCGCTCTCCTGCCATATCTGCTTGAGAGCTCATAGAAAAGCAGCATCAACCTCACCTCTGTCTGAGGGACAATTTTTATCCTCAGCCAGAGTAAGACTGATCAACAGATTTAATCCATTTTCCCTGCCCCCATCCTAACATACTGCACCATACACACACAAGCACACACACATGCAGATACCGTACACACACACACTTCCCATTGCACTGCGCATTCACAGACATTTAGCCAATGTCCACATATAGATTCTTGCAATTATCTTGTCACCTGATAATGTATAACTGTATATTGTACAGAGTGTTGTTTGGGTACTTTTTAAAAATGCATTTATTTTTTCTTTATCTCTCAAAACATTTCCTCCATTTCTATTCATGTATTTTATATTTTTCACTTTTATACCTCATATTCCCTTGTCAAACCAGGATTCAGAGTTTAAGAGAAAGGATGGATTTCATTATACAGGGGAACTTGTTTTTAACTGTCCATATGACAATTAACACTTTAACTTGACAAAGTCTTATCAAAGCATTTATTATTTCTAATTTCTGTGTGAGCACAGTGACTCTTTTTTCCCCTAACTCTTTAATTCTTCTGACCCCACAAGGCTCTGTTCTGTCCTCATCACATTATTAATTCCTCCACAGTCGTGGGTGCAGCAGAAAAGGTCGTGCTGCCTTGCTAACGGCCGGCTAGCCAAGGATAGCTTCTCTCCAGAGGCCTTTGTGCTGACGCCCTGTTTGTGTCATCAGCTTCCTGCGTGTTACCGCTGTCCGCTTTGTTCTCGGGTTACCTGGGGAAAGGGCTTCCTGTCAGGTTAACTGTAGAGAGGAAAACACTTTGCTGCAGAAAATACTGTGTGTTAATGATGTGTACATTACTAACACACCACGCTTTGTTTCCTTTCAGTGTCTCAAATTGATTGATTAAGGCCAATACTAGGTTTCTAGGTTCAAAATAACATAACTGATAAATTGTATTAGACAGTCGCCAAACATTGCCTAGAAGACACTTTCCTCACACCTCATTCCCATATTCAAATCGGCCATAATAAATAATCCTGCCTCATCTAATTTCAATTTTAATGTTGATCCTGAGGAGAAGGAGGAAACATTAGCCTCTCAATGAGCACATTAAAAGCACCTCGGTCAGATTTATGGGTGTAATTTACTGCAGGCATGCCTGCATTATCAATTTAAAGACGATGCACAGAACCAACAGGCATTTGCATAATATCAGAGCACAGTCCTATGCTGACTGTAGTGACGAGAGAGTGCCGGAGCTGCATGGATGCTGATGTACTGACGCAGCGAAAATATGTGTGCACAAGCATGATGGGTAAGATTTCTGGATCACTGAAGATCACTGATAGAGCTGAGGAAATAGAATCTGGATTTCTAGTCATTCATGTCACTCTGTATTAAAGAGCCCCCAAAAATGTTCTTACTTACCTTTAGTCTCATCTGCCACATAGTTTTGTTTAATGAAATATCTGCAAATTGAATTTGGTCTGTGGAACAAAGCATTAACAGGGAAACTACTTTTCAAAAACTCAACAGCAAATGACAAATGGCCTCTGTATTGTAGTTTGTCAATTATGACCATAGCGAATATTACAAAAAAAAAACTGAGGTCATGAGTCCGTATTCCCCAAGCACAACCCAACCATCCCGAAGAAATGTGTGTTTGAGCACCAAAGAAATCTGTGACATTTTCTTTAATCTATTTATTGGACTGAACTGTTAACTGTTTTGTTTAATGTAAATTATATCTTCCATCACCATCAAAGTCATGACCACACTGCCAGGGCAAGAAATGGTGGAGAAATGCAACATCAATTTTTCTCATTATTTATTTATGCATTCAAGTGTGTTTAAACTTGTGTACAAAAAGGTATTGAAATCAACCTTCAGAGTCCTTTATTTGCTTGTCATTGCATTATTAATGATATTAATAATTACTAAATAATAAGTAATATTATTAATTGATTGAAATTAAAACCCTGGTATTACCAGAAACCGAAGCAGTTCATTTTGACTCAGTCCCATACAACATCGTCCTGATGCCCCAAGTACTCGCTTGAGCACCAAATGTGGATTTATTGCCACAAATTCACAATTTCTTCCCGGTGAGTAATGTTTGTTAAAACAAACTCACATACACAGACACACTGACATTCATACATATTCACTCTTTGGACTTATTTAGGTTTATTTACTTATTCACACTTTAAAGTTATTTAATTCAAGTGTTGTGTGTGTCGTGTTTTCACTGATAAACAGTAAAAAGTTGAATAAAATCTGTCAAGATTGTGTTCTTGACTGGGTAGTATGTTTCATTTTGTGACAAAACTAAAACCATCAAGAGTTAATGTTCTATTAGGAGTCACCGTGTTCCTATTATTTCCTAATATTCCTTTCTTTTCTTTTCTTGTTGATGTCAGCTCAGCATTCAATAGAATCTCTCCCATAAAACTGATTTGTAAACTTCACTCTCTAGGCTTAAGTATCACACTCTGCAACTACATTTTAAACTTCCTCACAAACAGACCCCTCCACTCTAGTGCTTTACACTGGAGGCCCCCAGGGCTGTGTACTCAGCCACCTGTTCATGCTTTACACCCATGACTCTAATCCCCAACATGGAGAGAACTCTACTTTGTGAAGGAGGCAGAACACTAATCATACTGGAACCTAAATGGCAGACAGAAGCAGCTTCTCTGTTTCCAATGAGTCAAGCCTGCTGAGTGGACATTCTTCAACTGAAAACTGGTCTGACTGGAAGAGTGTCAGGAACTCAGCCAATGAGGAGCAGGTCCAGTTGAGATGCATTTACAGAAAGTAATGTAAAAGAGAAAAGAGAACTCTGGCACACTGTATTTGAAATGAAACCATGACGATTACAGGACAGATTCTTTCTTACTGCTTCTTACATACTTTTTCCCTGTAATTTGGGTGAAAGACCCTTTAAAGTAAGGGCATGTCATTCTATTAGATTTCCTTTCCTTTCCTTTCTGCTGGACAGGTGTCAATTAAGATCACACAATACACACATTGTCTGTCTGTTAATATCCAAAGCATGATATTACTGTTGAGTGTCTGCAGTTCTCTAAAACAAATAGGTACAGCAAAGTCTATTCATGGGAGATTGAACAGACTAAAGCTGCCCTGCTCCTTCAAACTACAGTCTAAAGCTTGAAAATGAAGACATGCTGTCATTACTTTAAACGTTTTATTCAACCCAGTAAGATAACCAGTGACTGAGCAAATCTCAATCCTGTCAACCAGCACACCTGCAGGCAACCCCCCACTAAAGGAATTACCTATATGACATTAGATTAGATTAGCCATTATTGTCTCCCTTAGGAAAAAATTGTCTTGGGCATTTGAGAGAAATGTGGTCAATTTAGCAGCATGTACAATCAAACTCCAATTAACGTGCAGTATCACACTCAGATCTATAAACACCAGAACATACACACCACGTCTTTTGGCTGAAATAGTGTTGTTGCACAGATGTCATGAATCAAGATATTGCACATTGCTGCTGGTAAGGGCCGTAACCCCCCCTCACCACCACCACACACAGACACACAGACACACACATACACACACATGGACATAGCATAATATGATGGAGTCTATTATTGTAAATTCCTTAAAAGCTACAGGTTCTTTTTGGAACATGTGACCTAAGAAGGAGACTCATAGGTATTAGCCATGAAGGTGAAATGAATGTCCCAAAATTCAGTTACAAAGCACCCAAGTGTAAATACATCACATGAAATAGGTTGGAGTTTGAACACAAAGTAAAATGAAAATTTCCCAACAGCTTTTACCAAAAGATGGCTGCTTCATTCAAAATAATTTGACCAGATAAACTGGAATCTCTCTAGAAAAACTCAATTACGATTCCTAACCGATCCATTTTGCTGTATTGAAAAAAAGTAATAATTACAAATAATAGAGTTTTAGTTACTGATGCTGTGTATGTGCATAATTCATTTGGCGATGCACTTATCATCTCTGCTACTGGTTACAGAAAATTAATAAACTTTGGTTTGTACAGTTTTGTAGATAGAGTGATGAAATGGAATCTCTGGTGAGTGCTGGGTTCAGTCAGAGGTTGAACTGAACACAAACACACACACACACCCTCAGACACAGTCAGTGCCTGTGTTGCTTGCTAACAGCTACAGGCTGTTTAGGGCAAAAAAACCCCACAGATCCCACAGTCGCCACCAAACTCACAGATGCCACCTGGTGGTTGTATTGATGCACACAACAACTCCTGGGTGGTAAAATTAAAATGCAAATAAATTTAGGTGTACCCCTGCTGGGACTGCATATGTGTGTGTGTGCGTGTGTGTGTGTGTGTGTGTGTGTGTGTGTGTGTGTGTGTTTTAATGTGCTGCTGTGATATCACTTTGGTTGTGGACAAATTGCCAGTACTTCGTGCTGAAACAAATCTAACCATGTACAATAAACATATTGAATATGTAAATCAAGGTGCATCTTCAGTGATACAATATGATTTGTCAGCACTTCTTCCCTCAACTTTGCCAGTCACTTAAATAATTTCCCTAGCTCTTGTCTGCTGATGACCTGCAGATCGCTGCCATGTCTCTTGGCTCTGTCTGGCAGGCTGTCTCAGTGAAGGAGGTTAAGGAACACATAGGTCAGTGGTAACACACACAGAGCTGGCACAGGATGGCCACTGTTTTTCATGAAACAACCACAAGCTGTCAGCTGTGATAAAGTGGGAAGAAGCTGCTGGTGATCATTCAATAAAAGACTCAATTTTCTGCTTAAAAAATAGAGGGTTGCCAGCCACAGCCTTGCTGCGCACTCCAAAATATTACAACCGTTGATATGTGCTTCATCTTTTACAGGTAATAGATTCTCTATGGAAAGTCTTTATAAAACAATATCCAGAGAAACATTTATATCTTCTATATAAAGGATGCTTATTGTCACGGAAAATGTACAGCAAAACATTCTTCAAAGACCAAACTGTTTCTGTGATTTTATGTGACTTGCTTCTCTGATTGTATCTTCTGTCTGACACGTGGCCATATTGATAAATGTCTTGATTGTTACCCTTAATCTTAGCAGGCCTGAGGGCAATACTACAGTCAGGATAGATAGGGACCACACTGACATAGTGTGTATATCCAAACAGTCTTGAAGACTGCTGTTTCAACACTCGTCCTCTAATAGAAAATATTGATCACATATTAAATGGACAAAGCACAAATGATACTTTCCCCAGGATATCTCAACAGCTATACCATTTTCTATCAAATATGGATATTCATAGTCCCTATGGGCTGAATCCTTGGACGATTTGGTGACATGGTGATCTTTGCTTTAGTGCCACCATTAGTTGGACTTTCCCTAAAATGTAATGGGCAGGTTTGAATGACATGCTCGTCTTAAAGAACATTATCCATTTTGGACACTACAAAGGACAAAAGCAGTGTTGGGCAGTAATGTCACTACAAATAGCAACGTTAGTAGTTTAACTACATTTTTCAGTAACGGCGTGGTAGCGTCGTTGTTTAATAAACGAATTAACGTTTCAATAGCTTAGCAGATTTTTTGGTCATGTAGTGCAGTAGCGAATGCAAAAGCTACATTTTAATAAACATTTTAAAATGATTGAAGTTGAACAGCTCAAAGCGGAGCTTTCTGCTGCGCTCTCATCTTACACTTTTAAGGATCAGACAGTGACGCCATCTCCAAACGCCAACATGTCTGTGTAGACCAATGGAAGCAGAGGTGCTGTCGTGATATGATCATGTCACACAACAGTCCCTGAGCTGTTGCCCACGACTTCACTGCACATACACACACAAACGTTTGCTTCATTATCCTATATCTTATATATCTTAATCCTACACTGAAGACCAAAATGAGTTAAAAAGAGTTAAGCAGAAGAGGATACAGCAATTTGGAAGATAATTGAATGATTTTACATACTTAAGAATTAAACCTTGATTTAAGTAAACACTGGTAGTTAAATGAAACAATTTACTGAATTTTAAGACTGTAATGGCTTACTTTATATCTGTATGTATGAGGAAATGATATCAAATGTAACCTTTTATACACTCAATTGTAAGTATTGTGTGTTAATATAAGTTATTGCAACTTCATTATCAGTTCCATTATTTATTGTCTACAATACAAACTAACAAGAAAATCAAAACAATGATTTCTAATGTAAAAAGGTTGATGCGTTTTAAATATAGCTTCATATATTCCTCAGTGTATCAATTCACCAAATTTTATATCATCTTTAGAGGGTCCACCCAACAAAAATTACCTGCCTGGAAATGGATTGTGAGCGGGCCAAGAAGAGGAGTGCACCCCAGAATGAGGAAGAACATCCAGTTGCTGTCCAGCAAGGCAGTGTAGCGCACTATTTTAGGAGTGGCACCCCCACAATATCCCAAGAATGATTTGACAAGTTAATCCTAAATTTCATCATTCAAGGACTGCATCTCCTTCACGCTGTGGAGAGACCAGAGTACAGGGATCTATTCAGAGAAGTCTTACCCTCCAGGCAATTGGTGTCATGAAGAGTATTGGGAAGAATGCTTGATGATGAGCATTTATCAATGAAAACCACATTGTCTAAGACTTTGTCCAAACAGAACCATGTATGTACCACAACAGATGCATGGTCATCAAATAACAGAAGCTTCTTGGGGGTGACCATCCACTGGATAGACCAAGAGACTTTGAGCATCTGCTCTGGGCATTAGCTTGTCGCAGAATCATAGGGCACCACACCTATGATGTTTTGGCTGAGATGCTGGAAGATGTTCACAGAGATTTCAACATAAAAGACAAGGTAACTCTTACAACCATAGATAACGGATCAAATTTTGTGAAGGCTTTCAGTGTTCAAAGAACCATTCAAGACAGAGAAGAGGAGGATGAGGAAGAAGAGGAGGAGGGCCACACTGTCTTCATAAATGTCACAGACATCCTGAATGAAACAGCACAAACAAGACTACAATCTTCCACCTCATCAGCGATGTGCCTGCCACACCCTCAACCTGGTTGCCACAAGAGACATTGAAGGTGCTTTAACCCAGTCAGAGCCCTTTAAAAAAATCCAGATCAACATTAGGCAAATGCCAGGCATTATGGAACAAGTAACAGAGGAGCACACAAGCTTTCGATGTCATCACAGACAAGCTGGGGTGCCAGCTGATGGTTCCCTGCCCAACAAAGTGGAACTCGACTTTCCTCGCTTGAAAATCTGTATCCTGGCTAAAGAACAAGAACTCCAGGAAACCTGTGAGAAACTTCAGGGGACGTGCTTCAAAGTGACAGAACCTTTCTAAAGGAGTATGTGCAGGTAAATATGGTATTTAAATTAATTGTAATTCAGGTGTTGCATTTCATGAATCTGAAAACAGACGTCCACATATATCTTAGTGAGCTTAGTTTTGTAGTGATTTTTTCTCCCATGTTATTAACTGGGTACTACTTTGTCAAATTATGAATGACATATTTATTTTGTATTATCACTTTTACCTTTTGCCTCTTGTTTTATTGTGCATCTTTTAGGTTATGGCCCCCCTGGCCAAGGGCAATCGCCATTCTCCTTGAGAAAATGGATCAGATGACACGAGACCAACCTACTACATCACTGTAACCCACTGGTAGATGCCATCATCAGTGGGTTGAAACAGAGGTTTGGATACATCTTTGAAGATGCAAGGTTGCTCATAGCCTCTACAGTTCATCCTATGTTCAGACTGACCTACATCCCCAGTGAAAAAAAAGGCTGAAGTTGTGTCAAGCCTGAAAAAAAGAAGTAAACCTTCTTCAAACTCAATCTCCTGATGATCACATGCAGACAGATTGCCAAACTCCAACTGATAACAATAATGAAGTTGCTGGATACTTCCCATCACTGAGAACAACAGCACTTCTGGATGAAGTGGACAGCTACTTGCAGTCAACCGAAACCAAACTTGTGAATGCATTCCAACACCTGCCGATGATGAAGGAGATCTTTCTCAAGTACAACACAGGATTCCCGGCGAGTGCAGCTTGTGAAAGACTCTTTAGTGTGGGAAAAGACATTTTCAGACCAAAGAGAAACCGCCTGTCTGATGCAAATTTTGAAAAGCTTCTATTGTGTCACGTGAACAAACACCTCATGTGAGGAAGATCAGGGTCAAGCCTGGGCACCTCATCTACTTGTGAGGAAGGAAATTTGACAGTTACAGAAATGACTTTCCATTAATAGAGACACTTACAAACATTCAAGGGTATTTGAATTTTTAAAGTTGCAATATTCCTGTTTGAAGTAATATACCTGTTATTGACCTTGTAGTCTTTGAGTTTTGTGATAACTTTATGCCAGATATTTTGTCCTACAAATTTGCCTCAGCCTAATTTACATACAGTTACAAAGAGTTAGTGCAAAGACACTTGTTTGCATGGTTTAGTTGCCACATTGGTTTAGAGCACTGAGGGCAAAAAATGTTAATAATAAACAAGTTAATATTTTCTTTTTCAGTTCTTTTTCTTTTTCAGAATTTTTCAATTCATCTCGTAATCTCCTGCTGAGGGATTTCCCACGATGCACTGAGTTTCCCTCTCCTTCATTCTTTCTCCATCTGTATGTGTTCATATCATCCCATCAATGCATGTTACTAGCTCAGCATCTCCCATCTCTCGTAGTTTTGTGCTCCCTCTCCTCCTGTCTCTGTCTGCAGGTGTATCTGCCTCCAGAGCTGCAGAGTGGATCTGTGATTGTGAGCCACCTACTGCCCACACCAGCTGCAATTCAGAGCCAAAGTGTCAAAGTGGTCAGTGTCCAGTGACAAGGCTGTGGGTGCCACACACCCCATCGTGCGAGGGGTTGCAGGGGCCCATCGATTTCTGCTTGCAGCCGTTATTCTCTTTGATTTCAGCTGAGAAAAATGTTGTCATCTTCACTAGTGACCCTCACCAATTTTGCACCCCTCTATTAAATGTTTGTGCAGTGTGTGACAGTCATGAGGCTTATTTCAACTTCTAGTACTATTCCTAATGGGGCTGCAAGAATCCGTTTTATTTTCATTTAATCTGGAAGTTTTTGAGTTTGTTCTATAAAATATCAGAAAACAGCTAAATCTCAATCACAATCTGCTGCTCTTTTTTTCCCCCTCTCGTTACCCCTTATCTGTGCTGTTTGATATAAACACAGTGTTCAGTAGAATAGTCACCAAAGAGCTGCTGCTGTCATTCCTGGATACACTCAGTGCCTTGGTGCAAAGTCTCTTGGAGCTGTACAAAGCAGCCGGCAGGCTGGAGGTCGACCCTCATCAGTGCTCTGCAGTTTCTTCATAAGCAGCTATATGCATATGTATATATGTATAGAAGTGAACTTTATTTCTAGTTGAAGTATTGCATTCACTCACTCTTGTCTGTATTGACCTGTACTGACTGTATTAGTGTTATTAAAAAATGACAGGACATAGTAGTATGTGAAGTTATAATGAAGAGTTTGTTCAACTAAAACCGTTCTGTTTTCATTCAGGTAAGGGTCATTGCCACTGATGTATAGCAGTGTACTTATTACAATGACATAAAACTTAAATTAGGATTAAATCTGTCTATTTTGTTGTAGGTTCATGTTGAAACCCTGGATGTCATTATGACGGGAATGCATGTTGGACTCCTGACTGGACATATAGATTCCTGCATGTTGTTTTTGAAATAAAAGGTTTTTTTACAGAATTTTTAAGTTCATTAGATTTTTTTACAACCAAAGATATGCACTTGTATGTTTTGAACTATGAAGCCAGTTTGTGCCAGTGTTGCACGTGTGACTTGGGCTTTGGCCATTTAGCTAATGTTATGTACAAAATAGTTGAAATGTACAGAGACCAAAATGTTAAACTGAAAGATTGTGGCACAAATTAAAGTCAGTTTGTGTTACATGGCAATAAAACATATTAGCGTTATGAGCATGAAATTCAAGCCAGTCTTTTTACAGTCTCTGTAAAATAAGGATAACACACTGAATTTGAGATTTTTAATGAATGATTGCAGGTATGACATGTTTGTTAGCAATCTGGTGACCAAATTTTTCAGGATATCAGTGATTCAATAAATATGCAAAATGATACCTGTCTATATCTGTTTTGGTCCATTTACATCCAATATCTCAAAACAGGACATATTAAAGATGCTCTTAATGTGTGAAAAGATCCACAGAAAGATCTGAAGTGTATTCAGTTTTAGGGTACTATTTTTCAGGGGTATCTGGTTCTGAGAGTTTTCAGGGTTTAAATGTTCAGAGAGATATTTCAAGGTAGAATCTGTCAATGATCCAGGGTGCAGTCTTCTGGATTTTGTTCATGTCTGTGACAAATCTAAACATATCACCAGCTTTAAATTGACTGCACAGTTTGATTAAGTGATATTTCTTGGTATGAAAGGTATGAATCCATTTACAGTTAATGTTTTAGTTTAGAGCTAATATCAAAGTTAGATGAGCCTGAGTGAATAGTGACCCCAGTGACCCCTGCTGGCTCATTCTATTGCTATTTTTTGGTGAGGATGAATGTAAGGTTTTCTTCTGATGACTCATAGTTATACTCAAGGTCATATTTGTTCAAGTGTCACTCTACAGGAAAACAGTGCACCATCACTCCAGGGGTTTTGATTTGTTTTGGGCTTTTTTTGTTTAGTTTTCTTGGTCTTCCAGAATCTCACTTGACCTCCACCATTCCTGTTAACTGCCAGTCTTTAATTGCGTTATGAACTGAGGCTACCTGAAAACACTTTGCTGTCTTATGGCTTTCTCTTTGTGGGTATGAATTATTTTTATTTTCAGGGTGCTAGGCGGCTGCTTAGAGGAGCCCGTGGCTGTTGATTGTTGGGACAAGGATTGAGGATTTAGAAGATTTATACAGCTTGGGAATTTGCATCACTTGGCCTTTCCTAGTGATCATTGTGATCAAGTAATAGCCTTAGCAAAGGCAGTTGTTTCCCCCAGCTTCCAGCCTTTATCCTCAGCTCAGCTAATTGTCCCCTTGCTTTAACTCCACACATGGACAGATATGAGATCGATATCAATCTTTTCATTTAACTCTTGGATAAGATAGTTAGAAAACACATAAGCCTGTTTTCTTTAAATGTTGAAGTATTAACTTTACTTGTACTTTTTCATTTTGTTTGTTTGTTTTTGCCCCTCTGTGTGCAGGATGGCAAAAATCCATCATCCAAATGACCTTTTCCTGATCTGTCCCCTGTATAGTTATACTTTGGCCAAGCCTTGACATAAAAACACATGTTTCTAGTTAAGGAAAGATCATGGCTTGACTTAAAAACAAATAGTTCATAAAAAATACATTAAAATGATCATGATTACAAAAGGTGGCAAACATTTCAGCCATTTCAGCATTTGAATAAAAATGATGCTGTCACTTTTCTGGTGACAGTGTTAAGTCTTCCAAGAGTTTAAGATGTTTGAAATGTTGTCTTCCTCATGTCTTTTTAGTGGCATATCACATTACAAGTGCTGAAACAGAAATAGAACAAGCTATTTCCACTGGTTAGTGTCAGTAATAGCTCGACAGACTCCCTCAACAGACATAATGGGCCCTACATTGAGTTGTACCCCACAGTCATTGCAGTGGTCTCTGAGTAGCTGTCACAGGAGATAACCTCCTGACTTAGCAGCAAGAGTGGGCTTGAGAATAAAGATCGTATCTTTTAATTAAACTTTCATTTAGTCGAGAAAAGTGTGTGTGTGTGTGTGTGTGTGTGGGGGGTGAGGATGGGGGGTTGGGAGGGGCCACCTAAGGTCTTCATTCTGCACCCGTCCATGGTATTTTATATCTTGAGGAATTTTATGGTTGGCCAAACCTGTAGAATTTACATTGCACCAGCAGATTTAGAGCTGCTGGAGTGTTTCATAGTGTCTCATAACATTACCAAGCATTTTCTGAGAAGCCCCAGAGGAAATGAAACTACTTTTACAAGACAGTTTATGCTTTTTTTCTTTTCTTTTTCACATTTGACAAGTTGTCAGATGAGTGAAACACCATCTAGAGGTTTTATATCTTAATCTTTTCTGAAAGGCCATATCTGTTGTCTTTGATATGTGCTGAATAAGTGTATTGCTTTTGTCAGTGGGTTTACACTTACAACTTTACAACAGACGGGAGTCTTAACTCCATTTGTGTTTCTCCTATTTAAGTTTGTTTTGAAGATTCACAACGTAATACGCACAGTGTGCATGATGTTCAGACTTTAAAGTGCTGTTAACCTCTGCAAACCCCCTTTTGTCATTTGAAGCTCTTCAGTGTAATTCTGTCTTACAGCCAAGAAGACAGGCTTTGACAATAAAGCAAGTACATCAGAGTGTTTCCTCTAGACTGCTCTACTCCTAATTTTCCACTTCCAGCAACTCCTTTAATGATTGATAATTAGACATGTGCCTTCTTGCCTTATTATTCATTTGATCATACTGTAGAGCAGTGTTCATATTTCATAAAATAGGACTGCCTAAATATAATACGTGCTGTTTCTAATAAATAACCTTAAATGAGCAGATATTGAAAATGGCTGGAAACACTGTACTGCTGTGTTTTCAGTCTTGTTTTTCAAACTGTAATGACATTGGTATTCCTGCCTTGCTCAGTGCTTGTGTCTTGTGGGAGGCTTGAGGTTAGAATGCCCCATCCTTCAGAGTGGCCTTACTGCAAAGTTACCAAAAAGCCATTCCACACATAGCATACTATAAAACACTGAAAATCAGGGGTGTTGGACTGACACATGTGAAAATGCCATTAGAAAAGCCTTTTGTTCTCCCACAGTGATGTGGGAGGACCAGCAGCTGCTGAGCTGCACAGCATCTGAGCGATTCTTATTGAGAACTTATGTTAACTTTTTGTTCCCCTGTGATCAAGAAGACACGTTAATAGCTGAAATGTGGCTCCCAAGTACTTGGTTCAAGTTAGATTTGGACTGGAGTGCAAAACAGCAAAGCAGCTGGAGTTTAAGTCTGAGTATAGTGATTTTGAAAATCACATATTGTGTTAAAGCCGTATGAAATGCTTCTTGGATTTGACTGAAGAATGCACTTATCAATTGAACTTTCATTCTGTAAACCTATGTGAATGCTAACCCTTGCGGTTGGACCCCAACAATTTAATTCAATTCGGTTTTTATTTGTATAGCACCAAGTCATGTCAAGGCACTGATCACATAGAGCAGGTCTGGACCATACTCTTCATATTCTTTTCAGAGACCCAACAGTTCCCATTGTGAGCAAGCACTTGGTGACAGTGGTGAGGAAAAACTCCCTTTTAACAGGCAGAAACCTTGGACAGAACCAGGCTCTAGATGGGCAGCCATCTGTCTTGACTGGTTGGGCTGAGAGAGAGAGAGACAGAGAGAAAGAGAGCGAGAGAGAGAAAGAGATGTACCTGCAGAAAGCAAGAGGAGGAGAGAGGGGAAAGAAACAAGAGAGCATAAAACTGCAGAGAGGGAGAGGAGACGAGTTAGTAATGTGCATTGAATGCATACAGAAAGAGAGAGAGAGAGAAGGAGAGGGAAGCTCAGTGCATCATGGGAAATCCCCCAGCAGGGGATTACAAGATGAATCTTGATGCAAGCTCAATGTCCAGTTAGGAAACCCAAAAGATGTTATCATTAATAACAGTATTAATAAGAAGAAGAAAAAGAAGAAGAAGTTGGTGTGTCAGAATCATTATCAATATTAGTAGTAGTAATTCTGACAAACCAAATTCTGTTTACTTTTTAGGCTTTTCTCTAATCTTTGCTCCTTTTCCTGAATTACTGTAATTTTACCCTTTCAGACTTGTAAAAATGTCAATTCTTAAAATCTTCAATTTAAGTGATTAGAAGCAGAAGTTGCAAGATGATACGTCACTGAAGAGTCACAGCCTCCCTACATAACTACATAATATTTTATTCCTTATTCTTTTCAAAAATGTGTAATGAAGTTTTTTGTAGAGCTGATATGAGACTACAGCAGTCTAAATTACACAAATCAAGTGGATGTCCTTCAAAGCTACAGTTGTTTTACTACAAAATTGCTAGATAGTGATACCCACTTCAACAGACCAACTAATGCCCTATTTAGACTTATCTTCAATATATATTAAATATAACTCTGTGTGAGGCTTATGGGACTACACTGGAAGGTGGAATCTCTGCTTATGGTGACAACCAGACATTAACCTGTGACAGTTGCCTCATATGAATAAGCCAAACCAGTCTGACTGTCCACAGCAAAAAGGGGGAAGAGACTCTGGAAGCTTCAGCTGAACAGTAGGATGCATTTTTACACCAACAAAGATAGTGAATATTGTTTGAGTGTTGAGTTACATTACGCCAGTACAGACAGGGGGAATTATTTAATTATTGATTAATAAATCTCAAAATATACATGTGTTGCATACATACAGGTGGCATCGGAGACTCATTATTATCCTGAAAAACCCAACAATACAAAGCAATAAAATTACATCTAAATGAAAGCATCCAAGGAAGGCTGTGGTTAACTAGAGCTTTGGTCTTATCTTCAGGGTTTTGGCCATTATTTCTTTCAGTTTAACACTGCATTCACCAAAGTAAGTGCTGAGACCTGGGAACACTGTGGCATTGCCACAAGCAGCCCAATGATGATGATGATGAGTATAATCTTATTATTGATTTAAAAAAAAAAAAAAATAATGCACAAAAGTACAAAATACTCATGGAAGGAAAAGTGCCTGCTTGCTTGATCTATTTGTCTATATAACCGAGTTGAAGAAACTCTCATCGTTTTTGAGAGAGAGTCCATTTATTTGAAGCCCTACACATATTCCAGACAAGAGAGGGTAGATTTCAAAGGCAACCTGTAAACACGCAGAAGACTGAAGTGTGGTTGTGAGTGTGTGTATGTGGGGAGTATGTGGTCAAAGGGAGAGGAAATCAGTCATGTTTCATTTCATTTTACCAAGAGAAATAAAAAAACAGTATGAAATGAGTTGACCCTTACCTATGGTAGTAGCAATAACAGCTGTCTCTATTATTCATTATGTAAACCTTCACAGTGGTAAGGTAGCTTCATCTCACAACAGAACATGCTCCTATCCTATTTTCTAACTTCTATGATCCAGAAAAGAAGCAGTTGTTTCGAATTGATCCTTGGCTTTCAGTATCTTACCTTTGATTATTTTCCTCACAAGTGATAACGTATCTTCTTCTGTTTGTAACTGTCACAATGGCAGATTGGGATAGAGCCCTATACAGGACTGTCATTATGACCGGGGAATCATACAAGCAAAATGGACTCAAAGGCACAAATCAGAGATAGAATCCTGATCCAAACAACATAGTTTTTACTGTCAAGAACAGGTACACAGGTAGTTGATGAGTAAATCGGGAAACAAAACCCAGCAGGCGCAAGGCAGAGGCAAGATCAAGCAGGCAAGATCCAAAAAAACAGAAAAACGCTAAGAGACATGGGAAAAGGCTGGAATGGTGGACACTGGGTAGTAAGATGAGCAGGAATAAAATAAAACAGGAAACACTACATGGAGGAATTAAACTATGAATCCCTATAGTCCACTGTCCCTGTGTCAGAAACTAAACATTTCCTGGTGAGCCATAGCTGAAAGAATAGTGGAATAATGCACAAAAGACTTGTAGCACCCATTATTTATTTTACATAAGGAACATCTGAAAAATCTGAAATTCTGAGCAGGAGGAGGAATGTAATTGTGGCCAAGTATGAACTTTCAATCTCAAGTCTCAAGGAAATTTGGACAATAGGTCGCACAATAGAGTGTGGTTTAAGTAAAGCTGAACTCCCTGAATATATGTAACAGAGTTGGAGAGTTGCAAATGTGACAGTGGCAGTCTCTTCTGACACAATACCCTACATGAAATGCATGTGGGCACAGGGGGGTAGCCAGGGAACAGGACCACAGCACATGTGGCAATCTGTCACCTGAAGACCAAGGAGGAGAGTAGCAGCAGCAGCAAAGAGGGGGCCAACACCTTGTCTGCCAGCTTATATCAATCAGTGATTGATTAGTGGGAGGAGCTGACCCTATGGTGACCCGGGAGGGACATTTACTACCGGTCACACAAAGTTCCATTTTCCACGCGAAATGCTCAGTGCAATGAAAAAACGAAGATCTATAATTCCTTGACAATAGGGAAACTCACTCTGCAGAAGTAAATCATGTGATGTGATTGAAAGCTCCAAAACAACTATTAAGGGGCCCTTGTGATAAGTTTTCTTGTTTGTCAAAATTTGAAGTGCTTTACTAGCTTTACTATTTTAGGTGATATTGTTCGTATGTTTCACCCTCCTAATAAAGTTGTGTTTAGTTTTATACATTAGTTATATATTACTCCAGCACAGGGGTATTGGTTGCAATGGACTTAACAGGAACATAGACAGGGTACACTGCACACAGAGTAGTAGGTGGGGGCCAAGCAGTCACTTTTGCATAGGGCCCCCTTACACCAGCCATGCACAGAACAAATGTCCACAGCAGGGACGTCACGCTTATGTGATATGCACATAGCAGGGCAGGTCAGATGAATAACTTAGTAATGAGCAGAGGTCCTGGTGTGGCAATATGGCCTTTTATTTGATTTATCTTTAATTTTCATTGCATGCTTTGATTGAATACTTGTTTTGTGTGGTTTGATTATTTGATCGATTTATTTATTTGCATGTACTTTGGTTGCTGTGTTTTTGTGGTCTAAAACACTTTTTTTTTTAGTTAATTATGTGCAGGCCACCCCCACTATCTCATCAAGAGAGAGATTCAGACATTGGGTGAGCGCACCTGTTGCTGGAACTGGAAAGTGGGTCAACAAAAGACAGAAACTACTGAAGGAAGGGAGAGAGGACGGAAGGGCAGCGAGCACGGGCGTGCAGAAAGGCAGAGGCGGCACGGGTGAGGACTACAGGCAGACGGAGGCGACTGGGAGCACAGCACGGACCAGAGACCAAGCCAGGGCTGGAGGAGACGCAGCGCAGAGCCAGGCGAGGTCGTGGAGCCGGAGGATCCGAGGCGCGTGGCGTGTGTGTTTGGCGTCTATCGAGGCGCACAGCTCGGCAACCTGGTGGAGGCTGCAGAGGGAGCTGGACGACGACGCGGGAAGAGCCCCTCTCCCCCTCCTGACAAGTCTAGATTTTAGAAATTTATTCCCACCTCCATTTTAGCCATGACCCGTTTTAACTGACATTTTAGCCATCCTCTGCCCTATTTTAACATTTATTGTATTTTAGATATTTTAATTGTAAAAAATTCATTGAGCACTTTTTATCTCTTGGTTTTAATTCACTGCCCACCCCTTGGTTTGACAAACCTGTACTTTTTAAATTGAGTCCTAGTCCCTTAACTAGGTGGCGTTGTTGGCATTTTAATCTTTTAACCATAACTTTATTTAGTTTTTTTACTCTTAATACTCCACTCGGCCACACTACAGTATATTTTGTGTTGCAAGAGAAACCATAATGTTTTTGACAAGGTAAACTTATATCAAAACTACATCCAACATATAATTAATTTGATTGAAATATCTTTACTGGGACTTGAGATGGATTGATCCATGGATGGCTAGATTTTTTTTTTTTTAGGATATTAAATTGTAATCTTGCCCTAAAAAATACCTGCTGAGCTGTGCTGTTTAAGAGCAGGACAAAATATTGGCTGACATGACTGATTGTTAATGGACTGATTTTTCTATAGCCATTTGTTTGTTGAATTGTGTTAACAATTCAAAGAACTTCATTTGTCCCTGTGGAGCAATTCAAAGGCGCGTAGAGCAGAATAACAACAAAACAAAACAGTGGCATAGCAAAACAGTACAATAAGATAAAAAGAGATTAGTGCAATACAATGGAAAATACTGGCTGAATAAAGTAGTTGTAGTGCAATACTGAGTGAATAAAGTAGTCATAGTGCAGTAGTGTGTGCGTGTGAGGAGTCTTGAATAATCCGGCCTGCTAGTCTGCATGTTTGCTCATAAATGCTTGAAAGAATTCTGATGGACAGTCCGATAATCTTGGGCAGACAAACACTGTGCTCTGCAGATGGTTTCTGTTCTGGAGGCTGGTGGAGTGGAACCAGCAGGTTACAGAGAACATGATGATGCTCTCTATGAAGGAATAGTAAAAAGTCAGCAGGACGTTCCTAATGACTCCCAAGGAATTAAGCTTCCTTAGTAGATCATTTCGCTGCTGAATCTCCTCTGTGTTGAAGAATTTCAGCAGGCTGTTGAGGTTTCCTGTGGATCATGGTGGTGATGGAGAAGGTGATGTTGACCAGGACTCTCTGTGACAAACATTAAGATATTGATGTTCGTATGCCATTAGAGAGGTATTCAAACACTTATTTTTGGCAGCTGATAAATTTCAGCGATTGAGAGAGTTGACCATAGGTTTCCTTAAAGTCTTATTTAAGCAATCCCAGCCTGCTCAGCAACAATGCGTTGACATGTCAGCAGCTGTAGTTTTCAAGTCAGTAGTGAACATCTCTCAATAAGCTACAAGCAAATGTACTACACAGACCTATCAGCATAACCTTATGTGTGTGTGTGTGTGGGGGGTCAGCAGGCTGCCAATGACATCCGTGTCTTGTCCTGGATTTTTTTCAACTTCAGTTTATCCTGTTCCTCCATCACAAGTGCTTTGCAAACCTGTGCCCTGTTTAACAAAGTTGTGAATATCTTTGGTGAAATGAGTAGAAAATTGATATGTGCATTTCTACAAAATCATTTTGATAGACCTGCCTGTGTTGCTTTACATTATAAAAACAGGTTATTCCACAAAATGAAATGAATATATGTGTGATATTTATTTTTCTGCAGGTTTGTAAAATCCGTTAACCCTAACCCAGGGTGATAAGCAGATTGCAGAGTCAAATCAGAGCACGATTCTGATTTCCACGACATGAATATTGTTTCATGACAATTAATTTCCTTTGGTGTGTACATTTGTATTTCATGTGTATATAAATTGTGCCATTTTGGTTGCTTTATATTAGTGTCTTGTTTCCAGAGAAGTAGAATCAGGGTGTTAGAAGAGTGTTCGCCTATGTACTGGAACACAGTAAACACCTTCAGTCATGTTGGGCTGTCTCTGACAAGAGCTGACCATCATGAGAGAAACATGGTGAAATCTTCATCTATCTAAAATAGTGGTCCTAGATTGCCTTGTGAGATCCATCCACTGTTGGCTGATTTGGGGTTTTGGTAATCAAAGTCAGCCTGCAGCAAAGTTCTGACAGGGTCAGAAATGTAGGGCCAAATTCCCACAATGTGACTGCTTCTATGACTCAAGACCAACCAATTAGAGTACAACTGAAAATGACAGAATACACTGGCCGGTGTGTCATTGTGTAAGTGGCATTTTTAAGTAAAGTTTAGGGGAAAAAAGATGAGGCACAGGTGGAACAGAGAAGCTTCAGTGGTTGGAGGCTGGGCGGTGGGTGGTAGGTGCTGAGGCAGGACGGCAGGAGACGTGCAGGTGAGCAGGTTGGCATGAACACAGTGAAGACAAAGCCAAGCAACAGCCAAGACTAGAGACACTGGCAGGCAGGAAAACACAATATAGAAAAACACGAAGTACTAGACAACAGAGCTGGTGAACAGGGACAAAGACAGGGAACCATCTGGAAGCTTGAGAGGAGAATGAGTGGAGTCTTTAAGCTGAAGTGACGAGGTGGAATTGGATGCAGGTGTGAGAGAGAAGGACCCAGCACCTGAGACCACGCCTCCAGCTACTGAAGCAGTGCCTGAACAAAAACACAAAGAAACAATCTTAAACCAAAAACACAAGATAAAACTAAAAATGCACAGAAAATAAACTATAGACCCAAACCATGACACTGCATTTTCAACTAAGAGTGGTGCACATGGATTACTTGAAATGATAATTTGAACTCTCAAATACTTCTATCTATCGATCTATTTCCATCATAGGGCTATCATTCACCACACACTCATCACACAATCTGACTGCCTCAAACTGTACAGTATAACCTATTTTTGATTAGAATCATCTCACACAATGTGACAAGAATTAGAGACCTCTAGAGGCCTGTGGCTGCAGGTTACATTGAAGAGAAACAAACCAAGAACAAACAAACAAGAGCAACAAAAAAGTTGTCAATGGTGTTACTCATCACATTGCTGTCTCTGTCCTGATGCTATTACTGACAGAACGAATGGCCAGAGCTACAAAAATAAAACCCATGTTGCAATACACCACCACTGTTAACTGGGTTTAGACTTGTAGTCTTTGTGATGGTAACTACAGATCCCCAGAAGAGCCTTCCATGCATGATGGTTCAACTATTATGAGCTCATCTGTACTCAAAAATCACAACATTCCACCAAAGCGGACTATGATGTTGAAGTACTGAGTTTGAAGGTGCCATTTTTTAATCAAATATTGACTTGATGTTCTGGGGCATCCATTGCTGGGGTCATCTGTTAAACAGTTAAAGCTGCCTCCGACCCTCTGGCTGTACTCTGATAATGTGCTGTCGCACTGCGTATTGCTCTAGCACAAAGTCAGAGTGTACCTCGGGAAAAGAAAAGAAGAAAAACAAATCCAGAGTGAAAAATGACAAGTTTTCACAGAGGCCTGACCACCTGACAAGGAAACTGTATCTGATCAAAATCAAGCGTGCTCTGCTGACATTTCAACATCAATGAGCCCACAAACTGAGGAAACTCACTGTCAAATGTCTTTCCATCCATTTCACTGGTGAAGAAAATGGGATGAGGATGTTTTAAAAAGATGTGACGGTTTATTCCAGAGCAGAATGACAAGTCCCTTGCTGTCTGCCTGTAAGATACTTCAACAAGAGCTGGGAATCTGCTACGGCATGTCTAATCACATTGAATTATAATGCATCACAACCACAAGTATGTAATTTGTTCCAAATAGGAATGTTTAGACAGGAGCAGAGGAGCTGCTGCACAGAATCTAAATGATGTTCAAAAGAAGCGTCTACTTGCATTTAGACCACCGGAGTAATTTAGTGTCTATAGAGTCTGATATGTTTGTTTGTTTGTTTTTTATTTTGTTTTAACCATACTACACTGAGTAAAGCTGTAGCAGCGAGTGCCCTCATAATGTCAGCGGGGATTTCAATCATGTCTCCCTCTCTCCTGACCTGACAAACTTTAAACAATATGTATGCAGTAGCTGTGTGTGTATAACTGCAATGAGAAAAACTAAAATCCTGGCATTCTTGTATGTTAACATGAAGGTGGCACACAGCGCTTCTTCCCTCTCAGAGAATCAAACCGCAAGCTGATAGAGCTTGAAGCCATGTACAAACCCTTTGTGGAGCAACAGGTGGCCAGCACAAGGACTGTGAGGGCAAAGGAGTCCCTCCAGGATTGTGTTCATGTAACAGAGGAACATAGAAATCAAAAGCCTTCTCAAGAGAGAATGATCACATGGACCTCCAAAAAAAAAGCTAAGGAGGAAATTGTTAGAGGTCAAGTAGAAATATAGGGAGGAGAGTGGGACCAAAATGTCACGTAACAGTACAAACAAGGTGTGGAATGGGACTAAATGGATGACAGTCTGCAGCAAACGTGCGTCTGGAATACAGGGGGACCTAGAATTTGCTACTGGGCTGGACCCATTTTTTCAATAGGTTCAACTCAACCTGCGCCCTGTGTGCGCAAACATTGTGTCTAGGTTCCCATTCACACTTCTGCTGGAGACTTAGCTGTCCTCCCCATCAAGACAAACATGGCTACTTACCCCTCTCTCACCACCACCCCCCAGCTTCAGAGCACACCCCGTCTCAACCTCCAGCCCCCTTGCTGCAACACCACCCTCCACAACCTATCAACCACTGATGGAAACTCACAACTCACTGGACCCCCATCCTCAGCCCCAGTAAATAAAGCTAGTGAGCCTGACAACATCAATCCCAAGATACTTAAATTGTCTGTCTGGCAGCTTGCAGCAGCCTTCTAGCACTTTAACCTTTCCTTGAGGTTACGGAAGGTGCGAAAACTAGACCTCTGGCATCACTCCAGTGCAAAAGAGAGTACGTCCCAGCGCTCTCAATGACTACAGACCCGTGGCACTTAATGTCACATGTCATGAAGACTTTGGAGAGGCTGTTTCTACAGCATGTGAGGAAGTTTATGGACCTGTCACATATCCATAAAAACCCTGAAAAAATCTAGGGTCTGACACAGATTGTTACACAGAGGGATACCATGTTTATTGATTTGTCAATCAGTATCCTACAGTATTGATTGAAAAATAGATCAGGAATACTCAGCTATATCAAAGGAAAACTGCACACTGCACCGAAGGTTTGGCTGCTCCTTTGCTGCACAATGCTTTGAATTATTAATACAGCCATGTTTGAAATGTGTGGACAAGATGGAACCATTATAGTCACTTCAGTTTTGCATGAACATTGTTGTGTACGTTGGCACTGTAGAAGCATGGCTGCTATGTACACTGTAGGCCCTACTGGCCAGTTCAGAGGAGTGAGGAGTCAGCAGTCTATGGCCATACACAGCCAAACAGAACAGTCAACAGGTTTTTTGTTGTTGTTGTTGTTGTTTAAATTGTGAATCACTGCAGCATACAGTCATAAATGTGCACAAACAATATTAGGCAGATTGTTGAGTAGTAGTATGTGAGATTAGCTGCACTGATACACTGATGCACACACACACGCAAGCAAATGCATCATTAGCTGCTATTGCTCTGTAAGGTCCGACTGTCAAAGAAAAATAAAATCACAATGCATGCTCAGAATGCTCTTCTCTGCGATTTGACCACCTACTAGTCAGGGCTGTGATTGTGTATAGAGTTAATGTGACTTGATCGATTTTTAGTCAGTGTCAAAAAAATATAGCACCAAATCATCTTGGTAGAGCAAAAGGTTTGAAGGTGTGTTTCATTGCAAGCATGTCCAGTATTTCCTTTTTTTATGTCACATTTTACATCACATACGATTTGAATGTTATGCATGTTTCAATGTATATGTATTGTGTCCACTTTCACTGTCACTAATGATTAAAGTTTAACAAGGCAGGTACAGTGGTTTCGGATTTTAAAGTTGTGCTGTAAAGCAGAAGTTTGTGCTTCAGGTCAGATCAATAATATCAACATTTTTTATCGTATCATATCATATTGTGGTAGAGACCACTATTGTGGAGAGATGATAAAAACCAAAATAATAAAAAGCCAAATCAGTAAAATAATAAAACCTTAAGACTAAACAAAGCAATTAATATTGAATCAACTAATATAAGAACAGCTGGAGATAAAATGAGATAAAAATCATCCTAAGCATGTAATGGTAAGCTTTAGATTGTTCTGCATGTTATCCCAGGTTGTGGGTGCACATTGTCATAAACAGGATTTTCCAAGCTCAGTAAAAGCAGCTGGCACCTGCAATGTCATCTAATCATTTCAGCATGTTTGATAAGGGCCCACAGTAAAAGACAGCAAAGAAATCATGGTTAAAAAAACACATAAAGGCCTTATGAATAAATAAAACCCAGCGTCTATCACATCTTAGTGAGAAAACTGTCCCCCCAATCTTAGCAGCTCACAATGATGAGTATTATAATTATCACCGGTAATAAATCTTTTTTTTTTTTTTTTTTAACCTGTTCTGTACAGCAACTTGGGCAAATAGTGTGATGTTCCAGATGCCCAGTCGTGCCACACAGATTTTCTCTGCTAGAGAGAGGTCTGAGATACTTCTCCCATAGTGTGATTTTTATTTTATTTTATTTTTTTTTTGTTTGCGTGACGACCGGACCAGAACAGGAGGGAAAAGGATAGAGATAGAGAGAGGGGGATGTGGGGACAAGAGACAAGAGACAAGAGACAAGAGAGAACATAACAACAACAACAATCACAACTACAACAACAACAACAATGACAACCAGAGTATGGCAAACTTCAACATTCCTAATACCTACCGAGGTAAAAGGTCGTGGAACAAACCGATATGAAATATAATATATAATATATAATTAGTGTAACGAAAGTGTAGTAGAAAGAGCTCAAACAAGCAAGCAAGTATAAGAAAAGACGGAATTACCACATCACTAAAGCCAATGGTGCCAAGGCTGTGTATCTGTGTGTGTGTGCATGTATGTATGTGTGTGTGCGTGTGTGTGTATGTGTGTGCGTGTGTTTTGTGTTTGTCCCTAAAGCCGAGGGTTAGTGTGAGACTACCGCATGCACCCCCCCTCACCCGTGAACCCACCCCAGCCAGCAGGCATGAACCCCCAGCACCGGGGAGCCCACCAGCCCATGGAAGGGGATAGGCCCGGGCAGAGACCCCAAGTCCGCCCAAGCAACCCCCGCCGGGGAGCCCAGCGGGAAGCCACGAGGAAGAGGCCCCAACCGAGGACAGACCGAGAGAGAGACAAGGCGACGACCAACCCCGAGGCCAGGCCAGAGCCCCCCCCAGGAGCAAGCAAAGACAAGGGCCCCACCCCCCGCGAACCCCCACCCCCCCGGCCCCCAGGCGAGAGACCCACCCGCGCACCAGAAGGCCCAGCCCCCCCACAACGACTTGTGAAACCTGCTTAGAAAAAAATCCAAATTCTTAGACATATTTAAACTTTTAAAAAAGAGCAATAGTTACTTTCCCTGGTAACTAGTTACTTTTATAGTGGAGTAATTCAGTTACTAACTCAGTTACTTTTGGAGAGAAGTAACTAGTAACTATAACTAATTACTTTTTTTAAAGTAACGTGCCCAACACTGAAAGTTGCCTTCTCATCAATATACTCTGTCATGAGATGAGAGATGATATGAGATCAGTATATTTGATATGTTTAGCTCTGGTAATGAACATTACACACAATTTAGTTTTATCAGCATCAAGAACTTATTTATGGTTATTGAGTACAACTTGCAGACACCCTCAGAGCCAAAAACTCAAAACAGTTTTTCTGCTAAGGCTGCATTAAGAACAGTTCCAGTAAAAAAATAAGCTCTTGCATAAATAGTCACACCGCCACCTTTTGAACTTATATCCATTCTAAAAAAGGTTGTAGTCAGTATTTCATGCTAAATAACACTTCTGATATTTAATTGATAGAAACATAAAACTTTCCTTTTCTTAAAATCCGAAGGATTAAGGATTGGCATGAATGTACTGTAGTGGACCAACCTTGGCCTTCCAATATACCATTAAAGGGCTTATGGTGGGGATAGTTGTTTGTGGAGCCAAGGATTTCCCCTTACACTCCCTCACCTCAACACTCTCACACTAACAACACCAACACTAACTAACCACTAACAGAGTGGGAAAACACCTACTATATGGAAAGACCAAGCTTTTAGTACAACAGTGGAAATTTACAACAGAGGTCTGGCGAGATTAGCAGCGAATGTCATTAAGGGAATGACAAGCAAAACCTCCACAGACTGAAATTTTTTTGTCTGAAAATGAGCATCACAATGTTGCAGTGTTGCATCACACCTCACCTTTGTCTGATATTCATTGTTCCCTAGAGGAGGTAAAATCAAACAACTGTGAATACAACCAGAGTGTGAATCTTTATCTCATTCCAGACTCTTCACACTGTAAGATAAATTAAGCATCGCATTAAGTATTGTAATGAAACAATTCCCATCATTCTGTGCCCAGCGTGGCGAAGCTCCAGTCTGCCACATCCGCTGCTTTATCCTGACCAAGAAACAGCACACCAACGCAGCTCAAAGTAGGCCACACTAGCTGCATTACTGCTCATGACTGGCTTTATGTCAACATAATATAATAAATATAATAAAAAACCCTTCAATTCCTTAGTAAACAACATTCGTGGAATTCATAATCCGTAATCATAATCATATCTTCTCTGTCACCATTACCCAACTTAAAACACAGCTTACTTCATTGTCTTCTCACTGTAATAAGGTCAGTATTGCTCATTTGTTCCATCCTGACTATTCTCTTGTGGTTAAACTATCCCATGTTAGTAGATGTTAGATCAATAAATATTATCATATAGACCAAGTCATTGTCCTGAGTATCCTTTTGGATAATTTGGTGATTACATAATCTGATTAATCAATCAGTTTGATTATTACTTCTCCTTTTTGGAGGTGACTAACGAATGTATGTTTAAAGAGTTATGCTCGGAATAAGTGACCTGGCTGGTACAGGCAGAAGTTCAGAAAACTACAGACCACTGGAAGGAGCTAATAAGCTAGAGAACATGCCGTAGCCGTGTGAGCTGGTTACAGGATGAGAGGTGAACTGCATGCGGGTGGCTCTTGAGGGGACATGATTGTTGAGAGTGACGTCTATTGGAGAGATGGACGGCTTGGACACAGCTTTGTTGGACAGCTGAGGTGGATGGAGATTGGACCACCACATTGAACCTTCGTGGAACAGTTCATGGCTTCTCTTGGTTAGGACTGGAGTTAACCAGAGCCTTGGGCTTAGGTCCTATCTCAGTCCAGTGGCCTACAGCCTGGGCAGCATTGACATCCAGACAACATGGGACAGCCAAGTCCAGTCCAGTGGGGCGCATGGTGACCAAAGAGGTGCAGGATCGGCTCTTCATCTTTTGTCTGCTACAGTGTCTCTGCTAAATTTAAGTCTTTTGCTAGCAGAAGACTATTTGGCACAGGAGCTTAACATTAGAGTCATTCAAATGGGCACAGACATTTAATGAAGGAGCTTTACAATATACAAGAAAAACAAAAGTTGGTGAGCTGTTGATTTACAGCAAACATAAAGAGTACATGCTAAGATTACAAAGATCGATCTCAGTACATGGCTGAAGAGCCCTGTAAAACCAATACTGCACTTAATCACTACGAGCCCTTCTTTTACCACTACCCACATTCTGATGATGATGCAAACAGCACAACAGACAATACAGCCCTTCTGGGATTCTCCAGTCCTCTGTGTTTAATAAAAAGACTGATACTGCAATGTTGTACTTGACAAAATAACACAGGAGTGGAGCCCCGGCCGGAGCAGTAATTTTACTTTAACTATCCCAGCCTGTCCCAGGGAGCATTTGGCAGCAGCTGCAGAGCAGCCAGACACTTCCAGGCATCATTTTCCTAAGTGTTCACCAGCTCTGTGTATTAGCTTTTCACCCCCTCGGGCTGCTGCAGGGAGTTTGTCCCCTCACTCTTATTAGAGAGCTGTTTGCAGAATTGCATGCAGATACTTAGGAGCCTGAGGAAGTTAAGGGCAGACTGATGGGACAGCAACATGGTGGGAAATGGAAGTGTATGCACAGGAAGTCGAAAAACCGGCACACAGTAAATAACCTCTAAGGACAAGTTTTACGAGGATTACAGTCACTTGTTGTGCAGACTGCTCTGTTGCATAGTATATACTGTAAAAGCAGGAGGTTACAGAGCACAGATGGATAAACGAACCATGTGAATTTAACACGGGAGGATGCTGTTTCCTGTTTTCCACTGACAATTAACTTTGGTTTCTTTTAACCCTGGCTACAATTGGTCCCTAATCTTAACCTTAAGTAAGACAAACCACGATCTTTCTCTAACATTCAAGGGTAAGCCTGGTCAGTGGTGAGCCTGGACTCTGGGGGCCCCCAGGCAAAGAAGCCCATCCCAGATCGATATAGATATAGATATAGATATAGAAAATTTGCCTGGTGTGCCTCTCCTGACGATGTAGCTCTGAGTCTGATGTTATTCTGTATTTTCCTTATTGTCAATTGTTACGGCCTTGAGCCGTTTGTGTCTCCTCCTCCCCTCCCCATTACCTGCAGGTGGTAGTGGTTCGTCATCAGGGCCTGGCTATTTAAACCCTGATGACTCTAGGTGTGGTGCCAGTGGGCCATTCGGCAGCGTGGAGCTGTGTGTGCGTGTGACAGAAGAAGATAGGTGACGTGCTGGTGGCTGTCCTCAGCAGAGTGCAGTGATAGCGTGAATTATAGCTGGTGATAGCGCTTATTTTGTTTGACGGTGTTTCCTGATTTAACCACTTGTGTTTGTGTTTCAGCCTGGTCTTCCTTTTGAAGAAGTCCCTTTCCGTTTCTCCCTTTTGGTGAACTTTTCGTTTCCTCATAAATAAATATTTATGTTAAGAATATACTCTGTTTCTCTCGTTTCTTTCAAAGGAATCCCTGCCATTATATATATGTGTTGCTCCCCATTACTCCTAGACCCTTCGGGGACATAACATCAATAAATCACATTAAAAGACCATACCAACAATGTGATTGTCCATCTCTCGATATTTATATTGTTTAAGTTTTAATGTCTTAAACATCACTGACTGAATCATTACAAATTCCTGTTTGATGCTGTGCTGCAAGTTTGTTTAAATGTGCCAAGATCCACATGTTTCCAGCTGAATATGTCAGAGTGAAATGATGCAGAATATATGTGTGTATATATATAACACTGTCAGGCAGAGTGTAATAACAATATCTGAACAACTTAAAGCTACTTAAGGTGTGGGGGATGTGATTTTTTTGAAAGAGATTATAAAAAAGCTCAGTCAGGAACTGTTTTGTACCTGTTTTTAGCAAACGGAGCTTTGGGGAAGAAGGATAAAAGGTGTCATACTTATAAAGCCCTGTGAACCAAATTTGTAATTTTGGGCCACATAAATGAAATTGATTTGCCTTGACCATGGCTCAGAGGAATAAGATCTGTCTGACCTTAAATAAACACGCATTACTTATTTGTAAATGTTTATTTTGTGCAATGTTGTTTGATAAAAGTCCTCCAAATTAAACACCAAAATATGTCATTTGCCCATGCTGCTATGGCCCTGCCTGCCTCTTTCCCTCCCTTGTGTTTCCATTGTGTTCCATTCTGTTTTCTGTGCCCTAACCTGCTCTCCCTTTGTGCTTCAGGACTGTCATCATCTGCTCACCAGTCTGCCAGCCGAGCCATTCCGAGCCTGGCGTGCTTCCATTCATTCCCACTCACACCAGCCTCACTCCTTGTCTTCACCACTCATCTCAGCTGCTCTGGATCCTCATTCCCCTCGCCATCGGCCCTCGTCACAATCCATTTTGACAATAAATACTTTTTACTGCTCAACCCTGCACAGTGTCTTGCACTTGGGTCCACACTGGTGTTTGTAACACATGCACTCTAGGATGATGTTTTCTGGTTTGACAGCACTATCAGCAGGTCCACATCATTTGTCTGTACCTTCCAAAACTGTTACAAATCAATGTTATGGTTAAGGTTTGGGTGGGTTTAGACACAAAGACGACTTGGTTAGAGTTGGGGAAAGATTGTGATTTGGGTTCACATAACAACTTCATCGTGGTTACAACAACAAACACGTGGTTGAGGTTAGGGAACAGTCGTGATCATGGTTAACCATGAAACAACATTGACTGTTGGAAAAGGGAAACCTGCGCCTCCTGTGTTAAAGTCAGATATTTTGTTTTTCTTGGAAGGACAGTTCCATAAAAATTGTACCTCTCGTCATACACTTACACAGGTATAGGTATATTAAGCCATTTTGCCTTTGAGAATAAATTGCTGTACTGTCAGTTTTGACTTTCTCCACTAATGTCTGTCTGCCCATGCAGTCTGTTAAGATCACTAGCTTCTGTAGCTTTTGTTTTTTATTGTCTGTTGAACTTTCAGAGAGCAAAAATTTGCCACAAACAAAACACAGATGAGAGGCTGAAAGAGGCCAAAGCTGCAGTGACACATTTCCAAGGCTGTGCTGTTTGCCCTTTGGGCCTACATTAGGCTGTCAGTGATAGGCAGTCGATATCTCTCACCCTTACTCTCTTCCTGTTTTTATGGCAGGGCCAGGACTGCTGAGCTATCGCCACTGTGTCCACAGGGGTCAACGGGAAAGGCAGCAGTAATGAGCAGCACAGCCTCTCTTCTCTCAGCTACAATTTACACCACCAAGGATTGAAGAGGGGATAGGCAGGAGGAGGAGTACGCCCCCAGGCAGAGTTATGCTTGTTGAACCACTCAATCACCTCACATTAACATCTTAAAACTCAGTGCAAGCCTCCAGAGAGCTCAACTCAAATGCTCCTACTCAGCAATTAAAGATGCTTGTGGAGAGCTGATAAACTGCTGTCTCCTCACTGATTTTTTTTTTTTTTTTTTTTTGACTCCTACTACGGACTGCTGTCGGTTGTTCTAATTCCCCAGTCACTCTTGCTCAGTTTACTTATAAATTACCAAATATAGGAAAGTTACACTACAGAAACTAGTGGACTCTGTTTTTCTTTCAACAGTATTTTATCAACATATTATTAATAATTATAGCATGTCCCAGAATTATTTTTAGATTAGATTAGATTAGATTTTAATTAGAAGTATATCCAGTTGCAGTTTTAAAGCATGTCTGGTGATTTTATGTATTTTTATCTTGTCAACAAATCCCATTTGCAGAGCCAAATAACAGTGACTGTATCATTCAAACAAATATTGTGTGTATCAGCCTAAACTGTTGCAGATAATTGTCCGTGTGCACTATTTCCTCCTGTTTGGGTAGGGAGGTCTGGCACTTTTCAGACATGGAAGTCATAACATTTGCTGGCTTCAAATATCTCTGAAAGTGATGCTGCTCTGTTATTTAGACACAGGTGACTTTTACTTTAATGTGACATTAACTGAAATCACTGAAAGAGTGAATGACAAAGAGAGAGACAGAGAGAGACAGAGAGAGAGACAGAGAGAGAGACAGAGAGAAAGAGACAGAGAGAGAGACAGAGAAAGAAGTAGTGAGTTAAAAATGCTATGATAAGGAGGAAGACTGTTTTTGGTCTCTCACAGGCTTCATCACTGATGGATTTCTTCTTTATCACTAAAGCCTTAATGATCATTGTGAGCACAAGGGATGCTCACCAATGCTTCTACCCCCAACAATCACCAATCTGATTGATTTGGGCGTGTGACAACCTGTTTGTACTTTTTGGATTCGGAATGTGGTTATATGCATCTCTTTTTTGTCTTTATTTGCACAATGTTTTTTCTTCTGGACTCAAAATTATTACTGTAAAAATATTTTGACTTTATACTTTATTACTATATCTGTATAACACATACAATTTGGAAATATAGCATCAAAAACTTGTGCTCTGACTGTGAGGAGTGACTCCTGGAGGAGATAATATGTTGCTCAAACGTGCTGATGATGTGTGCACCTCAAAAACCGTCCAGATTCATTATGAACTGTGATGTTAAAAATGTTAGTAGTTGTTAGTAATAAGTATCCATTGGCTATTGAGTAGAAACAGAATACTTCACAACTACTATCATCAAACATTTACTGGAAATCTATCAACACACACACACGCACACATCTTCGAATGTCCATGAGATGAGTCCACAAGGAACATAACATGGTCCTTTAACCTCCATATATACACTTTACACTATATACACTAATGTGTAGGTATAAATTCCACAAAACATACTCAAATAATTTTGTCTTCTGAAACATTAAACGTGACACTGTCAGAGTAGACCCATTTTTTCCTGTCGAATGATGTAGTAATTGACTTTGTAAACTATAGTAATATTAGAAGACAAAATAGTCCTTTATTAATCCCACAGTGGGGGACTTCGCAGTGTTACAGACAAACAATATGATAAATAAGTAAAACAGTCATCGGTTGCACATAGGAAATATTGATACAGTCATCTGTAATTCCTTTTTGACCTATGACTGATTGCACACAGTACAAAGACAAGATATTTATTGTTCAAACTGATAAACTTTATTTGTGTTTGCAAACTGAAGTCATTCTGAATTTGATGGCTGCAGCAGGTTTCAAAAGAAACTGAGACGGGGCAACAGAAGACTAGGAAATTTGTGGAATGTACAAAAAACACCTGTTGGAACATTCCACAGGCGAACAGATTCATTGGTATCAGGTGATAGGATCATGACTGAGTATAAAAGGGGCATTTGCAAAAGCCTCAGTCGTTCACAAGCAAGGGTGTAGCGAGGTTCACCACTGTGAAAAACTATGTGGGCAAATAGTCCAGCAGTTTAAGAACAATGTTTTTCAGTGCACAATTGCAAAGAATTGGTGATGGTATTTTACCATCTACAGCCAATTATTTTCAATTATCAGAAGAGAAGAATACAACGAACAAGAGTAAGAATCCAGAGAAAACCAACACTGAATATCTGTGACAGCATTAAAACTGACATGACTGTATAAACAATATTACCACATGGGCTCTGGCACACTTCGGAATACCACAGTTCACAAACGCTTACAGAGTACTGTTTGAAGAAAAGGTGACCTAACACATGGATGAAAATGCCCACCCCATTTTCCCCCTGCGTTACGTCTCACACCTGGGCTAATTCTCCACTTTGAATGGTTTGTCACTAAAGAAGATGGTGGTGTAGAAGGGGTGTAATCTCATATCTTCAGTGAATGTAATAGAGGAAATACCAATCAGTGACAGGATGAAAGGGAAGCAAAGGCACAAACATCATCTCATTTTGAGCCAGAATAACAAGGCATCATAAGCAATGATAGCTTAGTTGAAAATTTTATATTCCATATGTGTGTGTGTGTGTGTGTTTCTGGTATTACGTTATACTGCAACAGTTCTGAAATCACAGAAAGATACTCTAAAACAGAACTTCAGACAGACTCAGAATATTTCCTCATCCCTCTGAAAGTACAGCCTGAACAGGATCAGACATTTGAAAATGATTACCTCAGTGTTGAAAAATGTTCTCATACATCTCTCCAGTTCACCAGTTCTCTCTTTACAAGATATAGTAAATGTCTTTTAATAGTCTTATCCTATGTTGTAGCAGGAAAAGGTCAGGAGTAAAATTCTTCCTGAGACCTGAGGTTTTTGTGGGGCAATTTAAAGACATGTCAAGAAAGACCTTTTGCTTGGTGATCGGAGAAACCTTCCATATTTATGATACCTATGTTTGAAGGGTATAAGAGAAATAGGTGAGATGATGATCTCGGAGTTGTAAAAGAAAGAAGATGTGTTTATACCTCAGTGGCTCAGGAGGGACTCGGGATCACGAAACTGGAGTGGATGCTGAATCACGGGCTGAAGGGAGTTCAGTCCACAAGACAGGTTGAAAATGTGGATAAACAAGACGTATCTAGAACTGGTTTTATGTGTCTTTGATAAAAGCATTAACTAAACTGTCAATAAGAGACAGAAGCATGAACTCCTCTGCTGTCAGTGAATTTCAGATTTACTCTGAGAGTGCTGGAACTTTAACATCTTAGTGAGCTCTGTTGTCTTAAAAGACTGCACTGAAGCCTTGGGAAACTCAGTATTTTCTGTAGCTGTCTGTACTATGGCAGCCTTAACTTCTGTGAAACATGTCCAGGCTCTGCTTTCTAAAGAAACTACACACTCACATTCTGTTTCTAGCTTTTAGTCAGACTTTAATGCTTAGACTGTAGACTGATTACAGCCACAGTTTGTTTCAATCATGCTTAATAGTTTTGTCATTCAATAAAAGTCGACAGACTTGAGTAGGTATAACCCTGGTTAAAGAAACAGTTAACCTAATGGTAGAGCAACAGTCCACTATTCAGCTCACTCCACAACACCTGTTCATCTTCTCTATTTAAAAGCACAGATTTTAAATGCTGTCTAATAAAAATCTCTTCTCCATGTTTATAATGTTGCATATTTTGATTTTGAAGATATGTAATTTTATCTAACAGTTATTTTTTTCCTCTCTGTTCCTGTCAAATAAAGTAATAAAACTATATAAACAACAATTATTGTGAAATTAATATAGAAATCATTTTTGATAGAAGAGAGGTGGCTCTCTGTTTTAATGCCACTACCACAGCAGAATGCCCTGAATTTTAAAGCATGAAAAACTCAACTCAGTATTTTATTTATGAAATATGTTTTGGGTAACTTTATATATATATAGAGAGAGCGGGGGCTTCAGATCCCAAACTGTACTTTTGACTGATGTTATCCAGCGGCTGTTTCAGGATGCTGTAATGCTCTTTGACAACAGTTGCCAGTTGATGGCAAGCAGGGCTAATGTTGGCTTTAAACTGTGTTGTTGACGAGGCAGCCTGGAGTTTTTGCAGCACTCGGCCCTCCCTCCCTCCCTCCCTGCGTCCTCTGTGATGGAAGCATCCTGACAGGCCTCGGGGCTCTGCCCCAGCACTGCTGACCCCTCTGCAAATGCTGCCTTTTTTGAGAGGATGTGCTGTCCACGGCCTGACGATAACACATTCCTTCACCGAGCCTTGTCTTCACACATCTGAAGAAAAAAGACATTTGATTTATGCTCAGCTCCTGCACTGCTCTTCCAGCTATTATTTTTAGATGTAATTTTTCTATACTCCATCTCCAGAGTGTTACTGGCTGCATATTGATTGACTGCTCGGCTAACCGCAGGGGAGCTGCACCAAGTAGATGAGTTGAGTTATGAAAAGATAAGTGTACTGTGGATGGACATTTAGTCATCGGCAGCAGTCACTCAACTCTCCGTCAGGAGTTTGAGAAGAGTTAAGATATTATCTGAATCCTTAAGGTCATGCATAAAAATCTGCTTTTGATACTTTTTAATAAAGTCCATTTTAACAGAGTGATCTTTAATTGCATGATAAAAGCTGATGGTTGCATATGGTAAATATGATTTTTAAACTGAGATTCAAACCTTGATGTACAACTTCTGTAATGTACAGTATATGAAGGTCTGAATGTGAATCTTATCAAACTGAATTTGCATCCTCATTTTGTGTTTGTAGATAAGGTTTTTAAACTGAGATTTTGGTGTGTGACATTGAGGCACAACACAATTCATATTATTCAGATAGATTAGATGGAAGCAGTTGAATGAATGGAATCAGTAGTGTAGGCATTTTCATCATGCACAGAAAGTGGAAAACGCTGTTAAAGAACCACATTTTATATCTGCCATTTGAACTTTTTTATTTAAAATTTAGAAGATATATATTGATCAATCTCAGTTCATTTCCAAAAGCCTTGAACAGAAATTCAATATACACATTATACTTACTGTGCAATGAAATCAAACCTCAAAACATTGTGTAACGTTTGAATTTCCAAAATCCAAATTTGGATTTACCAAATGCAGCTTAAAGTAAGTGAGTGGTTTCTTAGACATCTCGGTAGCCTAGTGGTCTAATAGCCAGTTTACACCAAAGGAGATGTTCAGGGAACCCAGGAAGCATCTTTGCACTTACCTGCATTTTAACCAGAAAAACCAGGACCTAAATTTAATTTTTGAGTCACCATGGCCACAAAAAGTCCCTGCTCTGGGAGAAGTATTTTGATTTGGACCAGGATCTATATGTATGTATTTATATCATATGTCTTACTCCTGTTACCAGACAAAAATTTCATAATTTAATGGTTTCTCAGATGCGGTGGAAACAGGAATGTGCAAGGACTTTGACAAAAAAAAGGCATTGGTTAGTTTGGTAAAGATCCTTAAAGTGTGCCTCCCAGCCATACACAATATAGATGTATCACAACTTCTGAATCCATGAAAGAGATTCATCACTATTCTGAATACTCAAGACAGAAACATACAGCAATAGCACAAGTTTATCTTCAAATGTTCCCCACACACCAAAGGTGAGTTGATTACACAGAGAAAGCAAGACAAATTCAACCAATGTAAATAAGAAAAAATACATTCAGGGGACAAAGAAAAAAGGGAGAGAAAGACAGAGACAAAGAGAAAAGGCAAACAGTTTTAACAGTGTGTGACGTTTATTATTTTTGTGTCTCCATAAGTGATGTATTCTGTTTAGTAGCTTGTAGATGTATGATGGGGGGAAAATTCTTTGCTTCTCTGAACCATCTCTGGGAGATTGTTTGATTCTAATAATATTCTTTGCTAACATTTTCCTGTTGTAACACAGAGCCTGAGGCCATGGTGAAAGAACATGTTGGAAAGCGGTTTTGCTCTATCACTTTTCTCTCCTCTTCATTCTCACAAATGGAGAGAAAAACAACAGCATGGCACCAGAGGGGGCAGCAGACAGAATGGAGAGTGATGTTAGCCACTCAGCATGCAAACATTTGATTTACAGCTTGACGTGTATCCACTGCACCTTGATCAAGTGCCATCGATTGAGTCATGAATGAAGCAGAATCAATGAGTGATGACCTTCAGCAAGACTTGATGTTAATAAATGTGTTGGAGCAGTGGGCGGCCAGGTTCAGCTCTCTGCTGGTCATGTCCCTTCTCTCACAACTCTTTGTGCTCCTGCTTTTAATTCTACTTAACCTTTCACCACCCTGACGCTGTGTATTTGAGAGTGTGTAGGTGGCAGGAAAAAAGAAAGGCTGTGGGTGTTCATAATGTCACAGTGTAGGTGTTTTTCCTCCTTAACCTAAAGTAAAGAAATAAAGGAAGAAATAAACTGTTGCTCTGTGGAGTAGTTGCTCTGTAGACATATAATGTATTTATACAGCTTTGGTATTGCTTTTCATAATGTAACAGCATTTGGATGGGTTAACATCAAACTAATCCAGCTGAATGTGTCTCACACAGGAAGAGTGGAAATAGATGTTAGATTGAATTTCTCTGTTTTTACTTAACTTACACAAAGAGTAAAAATCTTTTTTGAGTAGACTGAAAGTCCTTTCAACAAAACAGTGATGGTTCCCTTTCCCAAACTTATATCTAAAATACAGATCTGCACATCAGCACTGAGCTGTGCAGCATTTGGTGTAGTGGCCTAATCTGGTGTCATGCCAAAACATGAAATAGGCCATTGGTCCACCATGTCAGCATCATGTTTTGCAAAGGTACATTCTCATTCATTGGGTTAAAATAACTAACTAATCCTTAAAACCATCAGCATTGACAATTGCTTTCACATGGGATTCGAACCCTACTCTCCCGTGTGAAAGCCCTGTGATCATGGTTTGGGTTAAAATACCGTAACTTCTTTCTTAAAATGATTAGTGTTAATTATTTTACATGGGATTCAAACCCCATTCTCCTGTTTAAGAGTCTGTGTTTGACCCATCCATTCACCTTGATTCCTTCCATACATGGCTTTTCTCACTCTTTAGACTAAAGTAGTCCTTTCCTCCCATCATTATCGCCCCCTGCTGGTACTGTACCTTCATAGACCCGTATAATTTTCATCCCTAGGCAACACGTGACACTGGCACACTATCCTTTAGTGGATTGGCAGGTCTATTACATGTTTTGGCATGAGATGGGATGAGTCACCACAGCTGACATTATAGGGAAAATAAGAAATGGCAGAAAACAGCATGAATCAAGACAATTGTACACAAATATGTGAATGAGCCGATATAAATTTGAAATTCATGAAGACCCATAACTAGATATTATTTTTGTAAAATTCTTGTGTACAGAGGCTCAGCCAGAGAGGGACACTAATGCACATTTTTCTCTGGGCCCACAAATACCAATAAGTCTTTATACCAAAACAACATGAGTGTTTTCCAGTCTTATTGGCAGGACAACCTCAGTGGCTTTCAAAAGAGATGCCTATGACCAAAATGTTACAAAAATGACTTAAATAAACATTTTCTGATCTGCCACCTCTAAAATTACTTTAACTTCAGTTTATTTATACTGCACACCACCCAAAGAGTCTCTGTACACTTTACAGGTTAAAGATTAATATGTCCCCCAACAGTGAGCACTTACATGTACGCATACACAGAGATGGTGGTCATGGTTTAATTAAGAGACAACACACACACATTTCTCTTGTCCAGGTCCATTAGTCCAAAAAAATGTTACTGTGATTTTTATCTTCGAAAGAACCAGCAACCCTCTTATTTGCTCTCTTTAAGGAAATGGTTAAACATTTTACGAATTACTCTTCGCTTTCTTGCTGAAAACGACACAAGAAGATTGAACTCCTGTGGCTGCATGTTACTTAAACTAAGAAGACAGAGCCTGAAGTCGATTGGCTTAGCTCATCTCAGGGGAAACAGCACATGTGCACTGTCCAAACTTGAAAAATACATCTATTAGCAACCCATACCAAAAATAATAACAAATAATGGCATGTTAATTCTTCCTCTGCTTCTGAGAGAAGACATTAGTTGTCAGGTAAATGTAGAAATAAGAAATTTTAAGAATAAACAATGCTGTCATGTGAGGACATCCTTGAATATGCTCTTATATGTACATACATACGTACTTATTTGGGGCCTGAGGATCAGAGTGTCTCACTTTTCTTCTCTCTGAAGTATGAAATTTTACTTGTGAATGTATATAAATGCCTATATTTAGAGCAACGACAAGGAACTTTCATTTTGTGTTGACTTTATAGAAACAGCCCAGCTTGTCGTAGTAGACATGCTCCAGTCCCTGTACAACCGGAGCAAGAGTCTGGTTCGCATTGCCGGCAGTAAGTCAGACCTGTTCCCAGTGCACTTTGGGCTCCGGCAGGGCTGCCCTTTGTCACCGGTTCTGTTCATAACTTTTATGGACAGAATTTCTAGGTGCAGCCAGGGACCGGAGGGAGTCCGGTTTGGGAACCACAGGATCATGTCCCTGCTTTTTGCGGATGATGTCGTTCTGTTGGCTTCATCTAACCTGGACCTTCAGTGTGCGCTGGAGCAGTTTGCAGCTGAGTGTGAAGCGGCTGGGATGAGGATCAGCACCTCCAAATCTGAGGCCATGGTACTCGACCGGAAAAAGGTGGCTTGCCCTCTCCGGGTTGGTGGAGAGGCCCTGCCTCAAGTGGAGGGGTTTAAGTATCTTAGGGTCTTGTTCACGAGTGAGAGGAGGATGGAACGTGAGGTTGACAGGCGGATCGGTGCAGCGTCTGCAGTCATGTGGTCGCTGTATCGGTCCGTCGTGGTGAAGAAGGAGCTAAGCCGAAAAGCGAGGCTCTCGATTCACCGGTCATGAGCTTTGGGTCATGACCGAAAGAACGAGATCCCAGATACAAGCAGCCAAAATGAGTTTCCTCCGCAGGGTGGCTGGGCACACCCTTAGGGATAGGGTGAGGAGCTCAGTCACCAGGGAGGAGCTTGGAGTAGAGTACTTCTCCACATCGAGAGGGGTCAGTTGAGGTGGCTTGGACATCTGTTCCGGATGCCTTTGGGACGCCTCCCTGGGGAGGTGTTCCGGGCATGTCCTACCGGGAGGAGGCCTCGGGGTAGACCTAGGACACGCTGGAGGGACTATGTCTCTCGGCTGGCCTGGGAACGCCTTGGGATCCCACCGGAAGAGCTGGAGGAGGTGTCTGGGGCGAGGGAAGTCTGGGCATCCCTGCTTAGACTGCTGCCTCCGCGACCCGGCCCCGGATAAGCGGAAGAAAATGGATGGATGGATGGAAAAACCGTTACAGTCATTTTTAGCGTGTTGCTATACTGTATATTAAATGACATTGTTAAATAGAAGTACTGTAAGTAGTGAATTTCAGAGCCTCTTGTTTAATAGTATAGTTCAGAGGTTTTCAAAGTGGGAGGGAGGCTCTCAGGGCATCCTCTCTTGTCCTGAGAGGACAAGCAAAGTTGTCAGTAGGCTACTTTTCAGTAGACTTGCCAACTATCTATTGTATGCTGTGCACACTAGGACCTCTTGTGGCCATATGCCTTTTTTCATTCACTCATTTCATTTCTTTTTATTTATTATTTATTATTGGAAAATGAAGAATACTCTTTACATTAAAAGAGAAAAACATAGTAAGGCCGCCACATTATTCTTTCACCTCTATTTAGTTTTAACAAATTTTGATCTGTACAATGCAAAAACTTGTTGCAATATACGTAATTAATTTAAGATGAATATAAAAGAATGATCATAAGAAACAAACTGCAGACTTGGAGCAATCTAACCTCCCTCCAAAATAAGGTTTTAAACAAAGATTGCAGCTGAAATGTGTACCATTTTTCCAGATTTGCTCACTTGCAGTCATCCTAGGTTCACTGTAAATTGTTACCAGGATTTCACAACATTTTACAGTATTGTTTCACAGGAAAATACTGTATTCAAAATTTTGTTGTGAAATCAGTTTACGCTAGACCAGCCTCTGTGATAACACAACAAATTACTGTAAAATTTGAAGCGAGCTTGAACCGCGCTGCATTGTGGGATCTAGTGCCATCTGATCAGAAGCCCCAGCAGTGAGGACGTTTTACCACAAAGTGATACTTACTAACGTTACTCTGATACGGCAAGTCACCCTTCTTTTCTCCTCTACCTTAATGATAAGTAACGTTAGTTGTGCTGTTGTTCAGGCTTTGCTCCAGCAAATTAATGTGCCCTGCTAGTGCTAGCTAATGTTTGTCTATGGAGACACCATCACGGCTGATGTTAAATGTGATTTCCGATGGTCTGAAAATAATATCTGTCACACAAACTGCAAAACGTTTGTAATATATTTTCACAGGAGTTGAAATTTGTGTGTTTCCACCCCTCATATTCTTCTCTCTGATCCCATGTTTCCTACATCGCTGTGACTTAAACGACATTGGTCGCCAAGTCGCGTCCGGTGTGAACGCGGCTTTACGACACGCGCCATCCCGAGGAGAGCAGAGAGGTCACGTTGTTCACCTGAAATATTAGAACGAGCGTGGTCCTGTTGGTTGTTTGAGTTAGTGAGTGAGTGAGTGGATCTTTTGGATCACCTCAGTTTATCCTCCACTTTTCGATGTGAGGCTGTTAGTGGCACATTAGCTGGCTAGCTTACTAGCTAGTAGCCTCGCACCTGGTCAAACCACCTCAGTTAGTCAGGCTGTGCTGTGTGATGAGAAGCCCGCTGTGTTTGGTTTGGAGCTGTAAGCAGATTAACTCTTAAAAAATAAACTGCGCATGCCAGTCACTAACTAATAACATTATAGTGTAGTTCAACTGGAAAATAGCAGTTTTGTTCCATCTTAAATTCCTCTTCTTTACAATATCACATGATGAATATCTGTTCATTTCAGCTGACACAATGAAGCCTAGGCCTTGGATGCTGTGCATTGAAGGGCAAGTGGTGATGGGACCACACGGCAGTTTCATCAAAGGCATCGCTGCAGTTTTCGCGAGCTACTACAACTTCAATCTGCAGTATCCTGAGGATGGCTTGTGCACTCTGGAGTTCGCCCAAAGGTATTGTCACACTCATATTAACATTGTACTGGATTGCTTGCTTGGCCCTCTTGCTTCATAAACCACCTGGCTTTCTCATCTTGCTTGCATAGCATACATAGCATACAGTATGCTTGTTCATTTGGCATACAAGCTTGCCTGCCTCCTATGCTTTGATTATTTTTATTTTTATCAGTGCTACATACTCATTGCTTTCAGTCAAAGTCTGATATTTCCAAAATGAGATAAGCCTTCATGTGATTCTCTTGCAATGTAAATGTCAGCACGGTGGGAATGAACACTATGGTTCAGCAGTCTCTGATTGGCCCTCTCTGCATTTGGTCAATCCAAAACAAATTCAGTCGTCCAACATTCTTCAACTTTCTCCTTTTGATAGCATGGCAAAGAGAGCACACTGCCTGTGAGCTGCGGACATGTGCTCCTTTTTGGTAACACAACCTCATCAATTTTGGCACATCATTGTGTCAGGAATTTTCCAGTAGCACTTTGTTCCCCTTTAATATTTAGCACCACTGTCACCCCGTCCACCATTCTGACTCGGATGTCAAATGGGTGACTTGATAGCATGCTTACTTTTTTAACACTTGAACTACCAAGGCAGTCATTTTGACTGCTTTCAAAATTTGCAACGTCATAACTTGGTTTAAAAACAACCTATGTACCAAAAGGACCCTGACTTTTCCTAAATGTGTGTATATTTTATTCTAACATTGTTTTATCATTAAAATTTCAAAACACAAAAGAGATCTGAGTATTACTACCTCGAATGACCATAGCAGTCAAATTGACTGCATGCTTTTTACAGGGGGTGTCATATTTCAGTATTTGCTACATTTTCCCGCTCTTTCTCCTGCTCTAATGTCTGTTTGTTTTTTATGCTCTGTGAAGCTAAAACCTAGTTATAGCTTCACTCTAAACCCAAGAGAGACCCAGAAAACCAGCCTGATTGGTACGGTAAATAAGAGCAGACGAGAGCTTCCTCCATCTGTAAAGGAGCAAAGGGCCCTGCACACTACAGAGGTGCTGAAATGTGACAGTGCAACCCTAACAATCAATGCAAACCAAGGAAAAATGTCTCCATTCTAAGCACTGTCCACACAGCTGTCAACATCACAAGTGGCCGCAAGGCTAAACCGGAGACTGTTACATACTACAACAGACCCAAGGTTGGAGTAGATGTGCTTGATCAAATGGCGAGGAAATACTCAGTGAAAGCACCTACACGAAGATGGCCATTGGCGGTGTTTTATAATATTCTTGACCTGGCTGCCATAAATGCTTCAATCCTGTTCAAGAAATGCACCAATGAGATGATGTCACAGAGGAACTTCATAATGCCACTCGCAAATGAGCTCCGGACACATGACAGCAAAAGCCAGACAAACGATGATGCGAGAGCCCCGGTTGGAGCAGCAGAAGATGGAGAGGAGAAGGCAGTGCCAAGTGCAAAGAAAGTGTAAGAAAAACAAAGCAAAGGATACTTGTGTCAAATGTCACAAGGTAGTGTGTGGGAGCTGCACATGGAAGGTACAGGTTACCTGTGTTGACTGTGAGTGATTGTGAGCCATAAGCAAAACAACTTGGCATCGTAACAGCAGAGTGTCTTCAGCTGGTTGGCAGCCATCACAGCATTTTGGAATGTTCATACTAGTTAATAATTTTCATTGTTAAGGTCTAATGATGACACCAACCTATTTTGAAAGCAGGATACATTTGTTTTTATTTCACAGAGAAAATGGTTGCAGTTTGAGTTTACATGTGTAATTGCAGAGAAGTTATGTTGTGTCAATTAAATAAATAAACACTCAATCATTATAGTTTTCATTTAGTGTCCTGATGTGTTTTTTACCTTTTCCACCAATTTATTCTTAGATCTTTTTAATGATAATCCAAATTATATACAAATAATGACCATAGCAGTCATTCTAGTAGTTGCAGAATTCTGGTAGACCGAGTGTTAACGAGTGTTTGTTTTTCAATGCCTGCATGTGTATCTCAGTTTCTACACATTTGATTTGCTTGCTTGTCTTTCAGTACTACTTTCTTTCTGTGGTGTAGGGTTTACTTAAAGGGAAAGGGGCACCACTGCATGGGCCTTGTATAAACGATGCAATATATAAATCTATGTAGAACTGAAAGTTGTTGTCTTGGCTTATTGTTTACAGCTGATTCTTGGGCATTAATCCTGAGACAGGATCCAAATCGAAGAAGCGCGGCGGTATCAACCCACACGTGAGCACACTTTTGAGAAAACTTGTGGACTTTGAATGGATGTCGATGTAGACATGATGGTATTCAGGACTCTAATATGAGATACACTCATACAGTCCATTGAAAGTGTTCTGCTTTGCTGTTGCACAAAAAGTTGATGTTTTAAAATTGTTTAAAGATTGTTTACACTGGGGGAAAATTCTGCATTGCCAGTTTTGATTGATAGTGCTAAAATTAGATAACCATAAAATGTGCTGCGCAAAAGTTGTCTATCCCTTACTACACCTCAGTAGGCTTTTGGCCAAATTGTGGATACTACCTCATACTACACTGTGATATTTCTGGATACAGATATTGTATTTTTATTCGATTTTCTCTGGCTAAATTTCTGTATTGTGGGGAAAGGGAAGTCCTGTGAAAGTTGCAGTGTCTGTACCTTCAGCAATAATGGTGGGAAGGCGTTTTTTTTGTTTTGTATTTTATTTTTTTCCCCCATTAAAGAAACAATCCAGCCAAAACGGAAAATTCTGTCATCTCCTTACCTTCATGCCAGCTGGAGCACAGGTGAAGTTTGTCCATATAACACAGGGAGGTTGCCAGAGAAAACCAGTCACCATTTTCTCTTGAGTTGTGCAGGCAACCTCCCAGTGTGTTATATGGACAAACTTCACCTCTGTTTCAACTGGCATGAGGGAAGACAGAATTTTCAGTTTTGTTTTCGCTGGAGCTTGGTACCAGCACTACCAGTGAACATTTAGAGTAAAAACATGGTGTAAATTGTGTCTTTTCAAGTCAACTTTGCATGTGGAGGCTTTAGGAGACTTGGATTATGCCAGATGGGCAGTATGGAGGCACTTTATGGTTTTGTTTTGTTTTGCTGTTGTTTTTTGATGGTTGAAAACTGTTTACTTCAGTTGTTTGGGAGGAAGTTGCGACACTGTTTTCCTGTGAAACTCCAGGAGTGTTTTGTAGACTGAAACTTCAAACTTCAGATAATGACTGAATTTTCATTTTTGCGTGAACTGTTCCTTTACAATATATTCAGCACCAGTAGAAATTTGTAAATGAACCTTTTAACACCATTCTTGAATATGATGAGGCTTTTATTGATCCGTTGAGTATAGGTCTTTAAGAGAGACTGCTGTGGTTCTTTGTCCGTTTGAAATGCAGTTGTACTTTGCACTTGATCTGTTAAATTAAAAAGTTAAAATGGCTATTGTCTTTGTTTTCTTTTAGTTTGTATTGAGCAGATCCAAAGCATGTTTGTGAAGGTGTGGTAAAATTACAGTTGAAAAGTCAAATACTGTATTGAAAAGTCAATACTGTAATTCCACAGCTAAATACAGCAATTCCATGGGCATGGCAGCTGTGAAATTACAGTATACAGTTGTAGTTTTATTGTAATTTACTGTGCAATATTTACTGTAAAAATTACTGTGAAAATTTTTACAGTGTTGGCTACCACTGGTTATAATACCCCTTGTCGTGCAGGTTGAAGTGATCCTACAAAGGTCTCTCATCTCCTCTAACCACTGTACCGGGAGCAGAGGCGTTTATGGGAAATAATGAATTTCATTTTGAGAAGAGTTAGTGTTGTTTCTGTAGTCAGTGCTACAGATTATAGGAGTTCTGTTTGAGTACGCTTTTGTCTCCGCACAAGCTAAGCGTGTCTTTCCAGTCATACATGAAAACCACTGTACAAAAAGAAAACAAGTAAACCAAAGCTGAAGCTTTGTCAGACAAGAAAGAAGTTACTGCTGTGATAAATCCAACCATCCTCACATCTTCCTCTCCAGAACACTCTGACAGCACACCATTGTTTTTGTTCCATTTTTATTTGCCAGCCTCCTTACTTGTCAAACCAACCTCTGCTTTGAAAGAGCTTGAAAGGAAATCAAAGAGTGGTCGAAACCAAACTCAATTTTTTTGTTCTCCTTTGTTCAAGAACATCTGTTATACCAAGTTTCAGGGAATTGACTCAAGTGAATGAGGTACTCTCTTTAAAAAGTTGTACATATTTTGTAGCAGACATTTTAGGCAGGATGGCACTGTGGATGGCTGCCTCTGTGTCTTGGTACACATTGTTTTGCCTTGTTCAGTTTTCTGATGTGGTTCCCAGAGCTCTTTCGCCTAAGCTCATCATAAACATCAGGGGAAATACTCAAAGGTGCCCTCACCCTTGTTCATTCAGTGAAACGCTGGAGGAGAAAGAAACGTGCCAGTGTGCTTGTTCATCTCCCCCAGCACAGACTTTGCCCACTGTTACAAAGGAATATTTCTCTCCATTGTGAATTCATTGGGCAACAAACTGGATGAACTTTCACTACTGGTAAGGGAAAAAAAGAGACTTTTCTTCATCTTCCATTTTATGCTTCACAGAGACGTGGTTGTGTGGATCAATACTGGACTCTCTGCTGGCAGGCTTCTCACTCTTCAGACCGGATTGTGACACAGAACTTTCTGGCAAAAGACAAAGGTGGAGGAATTTGTGGCTGGTGTAATAATGCAACAGTGATCCTGCAGTATTGCTCTCCTGTCCTGAAATTATTTCATCGACTATAAACCTTTCTACTCCCCCTGTGACTTTGTTTTATTGATACTGGTCAGTGTTTGGATCCCACCACAGGCCAACATGCAACAGGCACAGTGTATGCTTGCTGACCACATACTGTTGGACGAACCTTAGTTATTGTCCTCGCCGTCTTTAAAAAAGGTCATCTCAGCCATGAACTCCCCAAATACAGACAGTTTATAAAATGCCTGACCAGGGAGGAGTATAGCCACAAACCAGTTTATTTTTTGTTTGTTGTGTTAAAACAGCTGTGGATTTTTCATACATCAGCTGACTAATTTGCCTAATCTTTGCTGGTCTTTAGATCACAGTGAAAACGCAGACAACAATGGACTGAGGGAGCCTTTTAGTTCCTTGAAAAGTAGTTCCTAGGACTAAAAGTATGGAGTACTTTGAGTGGAAACTCAGGCTTTCATTTAGTAAAATACAACCAACGTCTTTGTTCATGTGCTGAAGAGGATTTGAACGTACCAAACAGATTTTAGCAGACATGAATCTTGATACACACTGTATCTGTCAAGGCATTATCCCAAAGAGCTGATGCAACCGTACTGTTCCCCCGACTGTGTCTCAAGACAGAGGTTTTGCATGTTTTAACATTAATGAGATTGGTGGAAGGATAGAGGTCCCCAGCAAAAAAAAAGCTGATTTACTCCCTTTAACATTTCCTTTCTTCCTTGAGGAAGTTCACCTTCAAATCTGATCTGCTGCTGCAGCGCATTTGACAATTGAAAGAATGGAATGCCTTAAGTTATGTAGACATACTGAACTACTGATGAGAAAAAGCTTTCTTTTTACTATTTGTGAACAAGTCCATAAAACTGGCACCATCATCCAAGCACCATGAATATTTTATGATCCCAATAAAACATGTATTTATTGTAGCACAAGTGCGAGGAATGAAGCCCTGGTATAGTCCAAGGTACTGAACTCTGGTTACGTGTGCCCTCTAATATGTGCCTCATTAAACATACAGCTCAGTGTCATTGTCCTATTCCAGTCACATTTGATTTTACACACCAAACATAGCATCTGTGATGCATAGAGAGTTATTCTGCACGCATATTTTATTTATTTTTTTTTTTTTCCTGTGAAAGTATCATAGTAAATGAGGCATGTCTGAATCACTCCAGGGGCAGGTTCCACAAACATATGTGCTCACGCTGGGCTGTGAGAAATCATGTAAATGAAAATGCATATCTGAATGAGGAATGGACAAGAAACAGTGAGCAAACTCTGACAACTTAAGTGCAGTCAAACATTACTGTATATCCAGCGCATCATTTACCAAAGTACATTATAATGAGTTACCAGTGTGGTGCTTGCTGTTTGCACAGCTCACCTGAAAACTGCTGTAACTGCTGTGTTCACTTACTGCTGCTTTTGTATAGGCTAGAGTTCAGCAAGCCTCAAAAGATCTAAGTTGTCCAACACTAAAGTGATAAATGGCTTGCAATTATAAAGTGCTTTAATATTTGCCTCCAACTCTAGTATTCACACACACATGCACACACACACACACATTGATGGCAGCAGAGCATGCAAGGTGCTGGCCTGGCCATTGGGATCAATTTGTGGTTCTTGCTCAGTGCATTAGAAATCAAAGATCAACGGTGTACCCTGCAATTAGAGGACGACCCACTTTGCCTCCTGTGCCACAGACACACCACGTTCAGTGAGAACGTCTTCTCCAAATGCCAACACTCAAAGGCATGATTAAAAGGCTGCCATCATAGCGAAGGGTGAGATGCACAGAATTTACAAATGATGGATAACAACACATATTTTCAGACAGTCTCTCTTCAAAGGCTTTCCTCATGTTGCACTCAGCTGTAAACACAGAAAGTGATGGACAAGGTTGGGTGTGGAAAGGGGAAAAGGAGAGCTTTAGAGAAGTTGAAAGCCTGTATACTTTCTAACCTTGACACACCTGGCCAATCACTGTGTGAAACTGGCATATTTGTCAGATTTTCTTTTTTTTTCTTCTTTTTTTTTTGTCAGAGGCAGCATTCAGATTCCAACTTCATAAACATGTAAGAGGAGGAGGTTTTGGGACCTGTTTAATAAGCTACACAGCAAAATCATGAGTGTTAATTCAACTCACAGTGTTAAAATCAACACTTTCCCTGAGCTTATATAATTCTCACGGATTCTGAGTTAAAGTTACACTTTGGATAGTGTTAATATTTTAACTCTTAAATAGTGTTAAATATCTGACACTCTCAGTGTTATTTTACGAAACATGAAAGTGTATTTTTAACACTAAATTGTGTTATTCCTTTTCACTAGGAGTGTTAATTTTAAATATTCATTGTGTCATTTTATGACACACGAAAGTGTATTTTTAAAGTGTTTATCACCATAATAAAACATGTTTTCACCAAATCTGAAAATGCTTCACCTGCAAGGCTACAGAAAAACAGTTATGAACACTATCATGCTGTAAATCTCTTTACCATCTGTGCTTACAGAAGTTTAAATGTGTTGACCCACAAGACTTAACAGTGATCAAGTATAGTTGATCATTAAAACACACTTATCATTTAATCTTTTTTTTTTATTCAGGACAAAAAAACCAACAAAAAACTTACCAGCACCATGGTGATCGGGCACAACTTAACTCTATGTGCACATTTTCAAAGAAAATAATGGTACAATATAGAGGCTCTCATCTCCACCATAAGCACTTTGTAAGTCAAAAGGCTTATACACTACTAGACTGTCTGCTTTGATAAAATCTTTCCCATCACTTTCAAATACTCGGTAGGCATGAAAATGCTCACTGAAATGATCAACCACAAGCTTGTTCACCAGGAAGTGGATAACGCTGTTGACAACAAGTATCTTTTTAATTCTGCAAAACACAGGCATTTCATGTTCAATCTCACTGTAAATGATTAGTCCTGTCCTGTACTCTGTCCCACTGATAGTTACCCAGTTAGTAGAGTAGATGTCTTGCGGTACAGACTCAACATGCAGGGCTTGGGCAAACATGCCACTATTGTCCTCACTGTCCACATGATTTCAGAATCCATACTCGATATGGTTTGAGGATGTCTCCCAATGATATGCTGTGGACATCTGATGTTTTTTTGCAAGAGATTTAGTGATATTCTTGAAGTTTTTCAGAGTGTTTTTGAAAACCCTGTGCTTTGCCTCGAATCTCATGCTCCACATATGTATTAGGGATCCAATTTTTCCTATACAAGCCGGATAGTGAATCATAAAGTGATGTTTTGGGATCAGGTTTCTATCTGGATACAGCTGTGTGAACAAGTTATGATGTTCCTTTATCAAATGCTTTAAATGTACAGTCATGCCTGGTGTAACAGATGGAGAAAATATGATGTTAATTGTTTGCAGTAAAAGCAGCAGCAAAGTCCAGTTTTGGTTCCCTTCTGGCACAATGTCACCAAAAAGCAAAGGAATGTTTCTTACAAGACAGAGTCTGAATGGAATTGAGTCCTATATTATTGCCACTACTGTCCAAGTTAATCCTTGTAGGAATCCTTGTACCCATAGTCAAAGGCATAAATTGTAGACAACACATCAGGTTTTGACAAAACATTTTCTGACAGACACTCCAACAGCAACTTTAGCTCATACTGAGCCACCCCTTCAAGAATGTCATGCATAATATCCAAAGAAAAATGTGGCAAACATGAAAGAACTGTAGGCTGTTAAGAGTCGAGTTCTTCTTTTCTTCTTTAAACCAAACACAGATAACTTCTGTGGGTCTGACTGCAACTCATTGCAGTGCATTTCAAATAGCTCTTTTCCACACAAGATTATCTTGGGGTCATCCTCACTGTAAACATTCTTTGACCTGATCCATTGTCCTCAAAACACCCAGCCTCTGGGCTGGGCCCCAGCCTTTTTAGAATCAGGCTGAATCAGGGAATCAGCCATCCTGCAGCCCCAAACACTACTACAGTTATGCAAAAACAAATGGAATAATTTGCCACCTAAAACAACACTTCAGGTCATGGTTAACCCTGTAAAGCCTGAACCATGAAATAGTTGACAGAAAATTCCAATTTTTTGAAGCTGGAGTCCTTCTGAACAAACTAAAAAAAAAAAAAAATCAAATATCAATTTCTATATGAGTTTCAATTTGTATCATATTTGAGACATCTGGCAACAATGCTCAAGGTTTCATTTAACTTCATTCAACAAAAACATATTAAAACACAAAGATATGTAACAAATTGGTCATTCTAGTTCCAAGCAAGAACATATTTTTATTTTTATTCCACTATATATATATATATATATATTTATTATTATTATTACTCTGTATAAGCTACTATCTGCTATCATGCAGCAATGTGAAATCCACCAACGGAACTGGCAGGGTGGAAGAGGAACATTTCACTTATTTTGGCTCATGTTGTGGTTCACAACCTTTTTATTTTGCGTGGTGGTAGGCCTGAAAACGGTTTCTGTCCTTGTTCAGGCAAAGATGCACTCTGCATTTCTCACAGTAGACATGGGTAAAGTGGCCTGTGCAGTGCTTGCATCTTTGTCGGATTTCCCATGTTGGGAAATGATCAAGGCCATCCTTTCTCACATCAGGGGGCACCTCAGTGGATTTCCTCTTCCGGGAAGGGGTTGGCGTTGCTTCTGGAGAGGATAGTGGTCTGCCACACTTTTTGACCTTTCCTGCACTTGTGAGAGAGGTGCCAACAGAAGCCTGAAACCTTCAGGGGCAGGGGTTTCTGCCTGGGATTCAGTGGTTTCATGCATTGATTACTGCCACTGCAACAGTGTGCCACCAAATGTACATGTACCATCTTTGGGATCTAAAGCTGAACTTGTACAGTGCAGATAGCATATCAAGAAGGTCAGTGCCTCCCATGCACTGCAAGTGAAACAGCTGCATGGCTTGTGTGGAAAGCTGTAGTGATTAAAGTTTAAACTGTTTGTCCCATCAGACATGTGTGAGACAGACAACTGAAAAGTGCTGAAACATCTCCTGCACTGGCAAGGTGATACTGTGCCTGTTACATGACACACTGGAATAATGCCATTCCTACCATGAGTACATGTGTGAGAAATTGTTACAAAATGTAACGTTTTCTCACAAAACAAGGCAAATTGAATAAAATAATCAAATAAAAGATTAAAAATATGGCAGTACATAATAACAATAAGAAAAACTGTAGTAATTAGAAAACTATTTTCACTATGTACACATTTTCCTTGTCAAAGGTTGAGCATTGTTTATTTTCTGCACAGAGAATTATACAGTGGTATGTGACATCCAGAACACACATGGTGAGTCGTAATATGATTAACAGAATGAGAAAAATTGTTATAATATTGCATAGATGAGATTAATTACTACTACATTGGACAATGCTACAGTAACACAGTCATAACTAACTCTAATGAGGTGTTATAGAGTCTGACTGCAGTGGGTATGAAGAACCTGCGGTAGCCCTCCTTGTTGCAGGGTGGAAGTCTTAGTCTGTTGCTAAAGGAGCTGCTTAAAGCTCCCACAGTCTCATGCAGGGGGTGAGAGGGGTTGTCCATGATAGATGTCAGCTTGGCTAACATCCTCCTCTCACCCACCTCCTCAATGGAGTCCACAGAACAGTCCAGGACAGAACCAGCCCTCCTGACCAGTTTGTTCAGTCTCTTTCTGTCCCTCTCTGTGCTCCTCCCTCCCCAGCAGACCACTGCATAAAAGATTGCAGACGCTACCACAGTGTCATAAAAAGTCCTTAGAGTCCTGCATACTCCAAAGGACCTCAGCCTCCTCAGCAGGTGCAGACAGCTTTGGCCCTTCTTGTATAATGCGTCAGTGTTGTGTGACCAGTCCAGCTTATTGTTGAGGTGAACACCCAAGTATTTGTAGGTCTCCACCCTCTCAATGTCCAATCCCTGGACGTTCACCGTTGCATTCTGGGCTATCTTCCTGCTGAAGCCAATCACCATCTCCTTCGTCTTGCTGCTGTTGAAGACGGTTAAGCTCACACCAGTCGACAAAGTCCATGATGACCTCCCTGTACTCCTGATCGTCCCCCACCAGACATACACCTGACGATGGCTGTATCGTCTGAGAACTTTTGGAGGAGGGGTGAGCGGGGTGGCAGTGGACAGAGATGGAGCGACTGGGAGTCTGGCTGGACAGTGCTCGGATGGGTGGGGGGAGGACTGGGAGCTGCCCTCCTGCCTCTCCCGGTCTCCTGCTTCACGCCTTCTGTCCTGGCCTTTGCTGTGACCGAAGATGGTTTTCAGGCCTCTTCAGACCCCCTTGCATCTTTCTGTTGTAGCTGTTCCTCCATCTTAGCCTTGTAGCTGGCAAAAGTTGATGCCCAAACAGGGACTTGAAACCTGGACCCTCAGATTAAAAGTCTGATGCTCTACTGTCTGAGCTATCCAGGCTCATGTGGGAATACAGTGATTTGAACAATTTTAATAATAGCTATTTATTCATGAACTAAGAAAAAGGAGAAATTTGTCACTTGTTAATTTACAAGCCAGTTGCCAGTTTCTCTGGACAAGACTCCATGAGTGGGAGTCCTCTACAAACCAACATATGTTTTCTCATAGACTTTGATCACTGTCTGACATTGCACTCCGCCTCTTGGACCCTCCTCATCTATTCAGCCATCAAAAACACATTGTTGGGGTTTTTTTTTGTTGTTTTGAGATTTGTTGACAGTAAGAAATATGTTTTGCATTTGAACTGTGTAATTTTAGCTTAGCTTCAAATTAAAGCAATTATTAAAACATATTTTCTGTGACGGTTAAGCTTTTAGTAGGACCCAGGAGCAAGACTCAGACAAAGGTTTAGGTGAAAAGGGATTTACTATTTAACTCCTAAAGAAAGCTTGCTGGCAACGAGGCGCTGGTGGTGCTGTTTGTGGGGCTCTGTAGTGACCAGGGAGATGATTGAATCCAGGTGTCCAGGTGATTTGAGTGGTGAGAGGTTTGCGGTTAGAGGCTGGGTGGTGGAGGTGCTGGGGCAGCTGGCTGGAGACACTGGAGACAAAAGGAGAAGACACTTAAGAAAAGCACACAAGGTGATCACAAGACTTGGTCTATTAGCTAAGGCTGGCCGACAATACCACAAGACGAGTGGAAACAATCTGACAGTTTGCAGGAGGATGAGCAGGGTTATGAAGCTGCCGGTGATCAGGGGAATGAAGCTCAGGTGTTTCCACCGAGGACCCCAGCACCTGGAAACCACGCCCCCCAGCCTCTGAAACAAAGCCTGAACACAAAACAGCACCACCAAAGAAAATACACTAATGCAAAAGAAGAAATGCCAAAACCAAAAACACCAGAGCTTAAATTACCAGAAACACAAAAAGCAACACAAGAAACAGGGCAAAACCCAGAACCATGACATTTTCCCCCTACAAGTCATGAACCTTCTGTCCAATCCAAATTTACTGACTTGAACTTACTTTTTTATCCTTTCAACAACTTTAAAATAAAATTCACTCACATCATAAATTGTCTTGGGATGGGATTTGTTTTGTTTTTTTGTTTGTTTGGGTTTTTCATATTGGTTTTGTACATGTTATGTACAGTATTATGTTCATTGAAGTAGTGAGGGGCCTCACCACTGAGATTAATAGGATGTTTCATTTAAAATGAAAATTCTTATTAGCGCTTCTTATTAGTGATTCTTCCCACAGTGCCTGGAAATAGTCATTTTTTCATCAGGTGAGGACACACTAAACACTGGTGCTGGAGACTCACTGTGTTAAAGTGAAAGCCACTGAAGTTATTTGTTAAGGTTCACCTGCAATCAGACTTTAAAATCAAATGATATACTGAAACTGAGTGGGCCATGAAGAAAAAACACAGCTCACTATAATACATCAATGTATCAGATTGGACATGTTGACCTTTTATATACTATGTCTTCATAATATTTTGATTGTGGTTCAGTGTTTTAACTTCTGACATTGATACTTTTCAGCGTTGTGACGATGCCTCACCTTTAACCACACATGATTTTGAGAAGTAGCCTGACAGCTAGTAATGCATTTTACCAGCTATGTTTTCTAAATAATGTTTGTCAAAATGCTGTCCTCTCTCAGGAGTCATACAGACTTGCAAACAAAATTTAAACTTAAGCAATATGTGAATGATGACATTCTAAGAATTAAAGACAATGATGTTAAGGTGTTGTATCAACAAAAAAAACAACACACTGATAATTTAGCTCTTTATAGAGCATTACCAATAGTAAGTAAAATCAAAAGGGTTCACTGAACTTGCAGCTGCCAGTGTGCTCAGAAAATTTCAAGGCAGTCTAGATGTTATGAGATAGTTTGGCGCAGCTTGACATTTCATCATATTGTCACGCAAGAACACTGAAATGTGATTATGCAAAACCCCAGACTGCATCTAACATTTTAAAAATTCTGTTAATATCAGTTCATAGCATAGTTTCAGTTAGTGATAAACTGTGCAGCATTTTCCTAAGAAACAATGCATAGAATCACACAAAAGTAATCCCTCTCAATCATCACTTATGACCCACAAGAAGTGGGTGGTAGTGTATTTATCTGCATTTCTCTGAGACCCTGCCCTTTGCTTGTATTTTCTTGTCTTCCTCTTATTTTCTTCCTGTTATGTTCCAAAAGGAGAGTGAATCCGATCTGGGGTTGGGTGCTGGCAAGCACTGAAGGAGAGGATGGGGATGAAGAATGAGACAGAGTTGGCCTGGATAGGGAGGTGCCAGCAGTTAGCTTAGTTAGCTTGCTCTGCTTTTCTTTTACAAAAGATGATACGTTTCCACCATAGTATCTTACAGTGTACTTACAAGCAGTGCATGTCTGTACATTACAGATATGGCAGTGGTATCAATGAATCTATTAGCACAAAGCTTTAAAGCAGGGGGAAGCAAAATCCACCTACCAGCACCTCTAAAGCTCACTAACAAACATGTTTAATCCATACTATCTATACTTGGCCAGGTGCAGTAACTTTCTGAAGTCTTGTCATCACTATGAGGTTGCCAGACAGACAGCGAGGATCCATTTGATATACCATAAATTCTCTATTGGTTTTTAATTACCTCATCTGCAGAGGGCACCAAGCCTCTATTTGGAGCAAGGCTTATATTAGAAGGCAGGCCTTTAATTCTCATTCCCATTGTTTGATAGGTATATTTATTTCTGATTTATTACTTATTTTATATTATTTCTGATCTGCTACTGTTTGCCTTGTTAAATCTTTGTTTCTGCATTATGTTTCCCGTCTTGTTGGTAGTTGCTCAGCTCTGAGGGAAACAGAAAGCAATCCAGTTGTCTTTGCGACAGTGACAGCAACAATATTACCACTTGTTAAAAAACTAGAGGGCAAAAAGTCGATAAGTCGTTTGTTTCGACCCACAGAAATCGGACTGCTCTGCGTGAAGAAATGTCAAACATAGTCACACGCAGTCATTCCTTGTGAATTTCCCCACTGAGGGACGAATAAAGGAATATCTCATCTTATCTTATCTTGTCTTATCCTCATAGTTTTCAAATACTTTCTGCTTTAGAAGATTTCAGGACAAGACTCAAGAGTTTTGTTTACCTCTTCATTTACTTTCATTTGCAGTCACAATTTATATCTAATTGAAGGAAATTAAATGCAACAGACCTGAACTGTACATGCACAATAAAAAATAAACAAAAACCTAAATAACTCATTTTGTGTGTGTATGTGTGTCTTGCATATAATGAGGCAGGAGCTAAAGGAAAGGTAAGTCCATTTTGATTATATCCTGTCCACTGAGCAGCTAATCATGCAGATGCTGGGATTTGTGGTTTCACTGCTATAATGGCTAACCATTGAAGCATGGTTGTTTTGCAAATGTGCGTGTGTGTTTGCATGCCTGACTTCATGTTCATGTCAGTGTGGACTGTACACACAGGCTTATAGAGGCATGATTATCTCCAGGCCTGGTTGGAAAATGTATGTCTCTATGCTTATTTGATCAGTACTTGAAAGGACAGACTTGATATGTTTGCTCAGTATTTCTATAGCCTAATGCCTCTGTAATGTCTATACGTTGAGGTCATTAAAATCATCCATCCATGAATGTCAGTGTGCATTGCATTTGCAGCTCCATAAACTAGCCTTTACAGAGTAAAAAAAAACCCTCAACCCCACAGATTTTTGAATCAGTTGTTTAAATAAACAACAGTTGGTAATTACAAAGTGGGAGAGCAACAGAGAATAGTGTCCCATCCTCCTCCTTAATTAGGACTCCCTGTTCAAACAGATTAAATTAAAGTATTCATATGTACACTGGTGGAAAATTGTTACAAAGGAAAACTGGAAAAGGAGCAACTTTTGTGACCTCTAAAAAAGAATGATACAAGCTTTTGAATTACCCTTCAACTAATAGTTTTGCACTTGAGAACAGCAGATTTGAGTTTCTTTTACACTTTTGTACTTACTCATACTCTAGAATCTGAACATAATATGACACAACTGGAATTATTCTTGTTTGCCAAAATAATCTTACCTCAAGGTCTGCTTACTTGATCAACCATATCTCATGATGGAGTTGATGAACCAACTGCATGACAACTGAGTAAACTGTTTACACAGTTTAGCATTAACTCAGTATAACTAATTATGTTCTGCATGCATCACTTTAATGGATTGTGACAATTGTCCTTTGACTCTCTAGAACTGTGATCCTTTTTTTCTGAGGAGTTAATATAGACCAAAACACAGCGAAAGGGAGAGTGAATATTTGATTTGCATTCATCAGATGGCAAAAAACAAACTCCAATTTAATGCCAATGTTACACTCTTTCTAACAAGTTCAGCATGACAACTTTAAAAGGTGATAATATGTAAAATATTGTATTTTTAGCTTGCTGTTGCCCTCAATTGGCAAATAAATAAGTAATCAAATAGTGCAGTTTTAAATGGCATTTTTATCAAAAGGGAAAACAATTTGTGGTGCAGAAACCCACTAAAGGCCAGTCATTCTTCTATGTTGAGTGTCTGACTGCTCGTGGCTCCACAACTGGGTTACATTTGTGGCAAATGAGATCGGATTCCATTCGCTACACTTTCAGCTGTACCTGTGACATAACAGCAGAATATGTGCTCTGGACCAGACTTTTGTTTGTTCAATGAAAACACTACACACAGAGAATACTTGGGTGACCTTGTTGGTATTTAGCTGTGTCCCTGTGGGCACACAATCTCACATACTACACCTCAGCCAATAATAAGCACAACCTGGACACAGACTGCTCTAAGCCTCTTTGACAACTCCAGTGAGGAGACGGCTACTATGAGCCAGAATGTCACCAGATTCTGTTGGACCACATTCCACTTAACAGTGATGATAAAGAAAACGTAAAGGTGTTGCCTCTAAGCAATCACTGTGGCTCCAAGTGCTGATTGATCCACAGACCAATTTATGGCAGAAAAGGCTGTTATGCTTTGAATCAGTCAGCATCACTTTTATTTCAGTTTGTTTGACAGGGCAAGTTAAGGATTCCTCCCTCTCTCTCTGTGCAGGCTTTTTAGTTTTTGAGCACACACACATCAGCTCTCTGTTCAGTCGCAACACTCCAGTTAGGCTCTAAAAGGATTTTATTTGTTGATCATCTGTCGCTCCATTCTCTATCTCCATTTTTCCTCCATTCTGCCCTCCAACAGCAAGTAAAGATGTAAAAAAAGAATCCCCTCATGTTTGGAGGTAAAATAGAAAGTGGTGTAACTGTACAGCCCAGGAGTAAAAGGCTGAACAGTAGGAGGACTGTGGGCAGTACGATACAGACTGTGGGCAGTGAGTTTAATCTCTCAAACTCTGTAGTGCACTGTTTGTACTCAAGCTCCATCAGTACAGTAGGCTAAAGATAGTTTACAGCTTTAGGGAGCTTATGTGCTGAGCTCTTCCCCCTCCAGCTGATCAGACTGCTTTCTGCATGTGCAGAGGACAGACATTTCCACTTTTCATAACATTATTTATTCTCACTCTTGGTGTTACCATTAGATTCAGGTTGATTCTTTATTCACAACTCAAAACAATTTGAGGTTGCTGTGTGTCAAACCAAAATGTAATTGCATTCAGTGTCTAATTACAAGTGCTGGATTTGCACCTCACAACCAGCAGACTCAGAGTCCAGGACAGATGTTGCACTTTGAAGTTGCAGAAAATATGATAAAAGGAAACAAAGGAAACAATGTTGTCTTAGTTAGATATTGACAAAGTCAAAGGTGACAAGAGGCAGGATGTGTTTTCTATATTTAGGGAAACAACAATATTTGCTTGCTAAGATAAGATATTCCTTTATTAGTCCCACAATGGGGAAATGTGCAATGTTACAGCAGCAATGACAGATAGATAAATAGTGGATAAATTTACAAGAAGTATAAAAAAGTGTTAGCAATTCAACTCAGGTTAAAAAAGGATCAACAATTTAGCTAGAAGAATCAATTTAACTATTACATGATTACTCTGCCAGTCACTAGACGGCACAGACACTCGACAATGGCATATTATTTGCAGATAATAATGAATTTGTTTTCAAAAAATGTTTTTTAGACCAATTAGGTGAAATTGGATAATTTCCCGCGACACACAGTGGTTGAAAAACACTGTGATAGAGCCAAGATGCTTTATCACAGTTTATATTAGCATCATCACATTAATATCATATTAATTAAGTAATACAAATTTCCACTCTCATGGATGTCAAACCTGTCCTTGGTAATCATGCGACTGTCCTCATTCTTGAAAGTGATTGTGGCCCCTCCATTTTTTGCTTTTGCCACCGAAAAGATGTCGTGTGGATATGAAGGCATGTACAGTGCATCCCGCAGCTGTGCTCTGTGCTGTCATCCGGCGTCATACGTCTAGTAGATTTATCATGGCCGTTCCCCTTCGTTGTGCTTTTCCATTGCACTTAGTTCCGTCAACTAACTCCACTCAAAGGGTCTCAGGCTGGAACGAGTTGTCCAAGCTATTAAACTTTCCAATGTCGTTCACCATGTGGGATGCCTTTCAGCTTCACCTTGTCTGGCGGTCTCTCGTCCTTTGTGTACTTGGCCTTGAAGAGATGGTCTTGGTCTATTTTGCTCCTCCACAAATTTTCTGACGCCATCTTCTTCTCGCTTTTTCTTGCACAGGGATTCTTGGTGTGTACTATTTTTGCAATAACTACATCACACTTTTCAAAAACATTTTCTTGCCTTGCCAATAATTCCACATTTGGAACAGGTCACATTAGCATTTTCGTCTTTTCTGTTGTTAGTGTGAGTCTTGGTGGGGCCTCGATTATGTCTTATACTTCTTTTCATCACATTATCTGTCAATTCTGCTGCCTTCATTTTCTCTGTCTCTTCACAGACCCATGTTCTTCTTTTTAACTCAGTGAACATCTTGTTTCCCAAAAGTCATACTTATCTTCGGATCCATCGAAAAGAGAATGAAAACTTCTAGAATGAAAGAAGAAATAAGAGGGTTGAAAAAAGAGATATATTTACAGTAACAACATGGAGTGTGCATTAAAGAGTCAGGTGATCAAATGATCTTTTATGCTTTAAATGTATAAAAACATGTAAGTGTGGATGTCATTAGTTCATTTACGACACACTGATTATTTCACTTCATCTATATCTATGTACAGTAGCTCTGTTTCTGTATCATATAAACTGACAAAACTGGAAAATGAGTTTGAGCTGGTTCATTTCTTGCAGAATTATTACATATAATCAAATTTCCATATATTTTAGCTTTTTGATGCCTTAAAGGCTGCAGGTAGTAGTAACAGCAACATCATTGGTACCAATGAACCGAGCATCAGTGACATCAGTGAGGTGAGGTTCATCCTCCACATTTTACTATAAATAAGTTTTATGTTTTGTGTGTAGCATAAAGAGACTACAGCTTGCATTTTGTTGCACAACCCTGTGTTGTAGAATAAGTAAATGAACTTTGAACCCATTATTATCCACATTATTATAAGATAAACCTTTATTCATCCCTCAGTGGGGAAATTTGCAATGCACAGCAGCAAAGACAATAGGACAGTTAAATAGTAGAAAAATGCAAAATATAACAAGCTAAAAAGTATTTACAAATTTAACAAATATACACAAGATTATATACAGATATGCATGAGATATACGTGAGAATATGGGTATGAGAAATATGACCAGTAAAGAAACATGTTAACATTATTAAAGGTGCACAATACTGAGGATGTATAAATATTCCCAAGGTGTACACACTGTCAGGTGAAAGCTTTGAGAAGAATTCTGCTTTTAGGTTGGTCTATAAAGATTTAGTGTGTGTAATTTCCACCTTTACAATACAACAGTATTTTTACACTTAAAATAATAAAGGACAAATTGTTGAAATGATTGTTCTTGTTTTGGGTGACTTTTTATTTGAGACACTCTTTGATTCTGTTAAATATAGACATAATGTAGAAATCTTCCACATCTCCAGCATCTTTAAATGGAGTGTGTTCAGTCGGATACCAGAGGTCCTCTGCCAGCTGCTTGTACTCTGCAGACACAAACACACATTGCAAAGGTTAACTAGACAAATACACACACAGATGGTGTTTACATGTGACACTAGAACATTAGATATCATATAAAACGTTCAAATCCTCCTGTCACTGATTCTGAGAGAAATCATGGAGACATGCTGTATCTATAGAGCCGTTTTGAAGACTTGAGCTTCTCCTTTGTTACGTTGCCCACAAATAATAATAATAATAATATAAAATAATAACGTACTATTCTGCCTCGTTCTGCTCTTCCATGTCCACTGTGTTGCTTCTTCATCTCTTTCCTCTTCCTGGGTCTGTTCTTCATCTTGTTTCTCATTCTTTGGCTCTTCTGGGGTCTTTTCACCTCGTGGAGTCACTCAAGGAGCCCTGAAGAATAAAAACAAATCAAACCTTTATAAATTCTGAGATAAATAATTATACTTTCTCAGCACAACAGTATGACTGTGTATACTAAAATATCTATAGAGTCATTTTCCTCCTTGGGGTCACCTTGTTAGTCGGGTTAGGGTTGCTGATCCTGGATCCTCCCTTATCTCTGTTCACGTCCTTGGCTGCTTCTTCTTCTTTCCTTTTCTTTTGTCTTCTTCTTCTTTCTACTTTTCATCTTTTTCCTTCTTCTTCTCATCTGAGGTCTGAGAGTCACCCAATGAAAGCTCTGAGCACCAAAAAACATTTGATTAGTACTGAGATAAATAAGTGCATTTTTCACATAGCTGTAAACTAAATACTTAGTAAACATACAATATCATTAGGGCCATTTTTTCCTTTTAGTGACCCTTTGTTCTTGTACACATCACCAATAACATTATGAAAGATAATACTGTACATTTACACTCACCTCTTCTCTGATCCTGGAGCTGCTCCTTCATTTCTGGTCTCATCGGGGGCTTGTTCTTCATTTCCTTCCTTGTGGTGTTTCCTCTGGGCTCTTCTGTGGTCTCCTCTTCCATTTGGGGTCCTGGAGTCATCCAACAGCAGCACTGAAGGGGAGTAAAAAACAAACTAAGCCAAATACTGTTTGTAATCATGGTTTTTGTAATAGAGTAGCATTTGAGGACTATTCAGTGGTGGTGAAGCTCTTACCTGTTGGATGAGTTAGTCCTGATTCCTCCATGATGATGTCCAGGTGGAGGACTCAGTATACTTACCTCATTTGTCAGCAGCCTGTCTTTTCCCGGTGAGGAAAAGACCTTATAACATTACAACTACTGACATTACTATGACCCCCCTGCCCCAGTGTGAACCGTGCACTGTGGTCCTTGTTACTGTCGACTCCACTGTTGGTCTAGGGTGGGCGCAGAAAGACATGTGAACCCCCCTCACAGTCTTTTGCCATCCTTTTCTACATCTGCCAGAAAGGAGCTTCTCTGTGAGGGCGTAACACGTGGGAGGCTCACGCAGACCCCCCCAGATCACCCCCTCCTCTGACAGGCACCCTGACCAGAGTCACAACAGCAGCGACAAAGACGTTCTCATCAGTGCACGGTCCAAAGCAAATCAAATCTGATGCAATCATATTAAACATATTTAAATAAAGTCTGATCAGACAAAATCACATTAAATCAATTCAAAGAAAATCTGATCAGACAAAATCACATAAAATCGATTCCAATAAAATCTGATCAGACACAATCACATTAAATTGATTCCAATAAAATCTGATCAGATATAATCACATAAAATCTATTCCAATAAAATCTTATACAAAATCTTATCAAATCTTCTACATCTAATAAAAAAATTATCTTATCTAAAATCTTAATCTTCTAAAATCTATTCTAATAAAATCTTATCTAAAATCTTATCTTCTAAAATCTATTCTAAAATCTTATCTAAAATCTTATCTTATCTTCACTTCTAAAATCTATTCTAATAAAATCTTATCTAAAATCTTATCTTCTAAAATCTATTCTAATAAAATCTTATCTAAAATCTTAATCTTACAAATATACAAATAAAAATTGTAAAAGTAAAGAAAGAAAGAAATTACATTTGGAAAGAAGAAGAAATAAGAACTACTTCCTCATAGATCGTTTGCCCGGAGGTTCACTCTCTAGAGGCTCAGCAGCTCTTTTACCTCCCCACCTACCGCGCTGCCGGTCTCTCTCCTCAATGAGGGCCCTCAGGTTCCTCACCCACTGCGGCTCGGGGACAGGTGTCACCAGCGGGGCCTCGGCCTGTGTGAGAGGACGACAACATACCTGGTGGGGCTCTTGGGTCCTCTCGGGGGAGCTCGCTGTCGGCCACCATCTCAGGAGGAACTTGCAGTCTCCGAGCAGCTCACACGTCCAGTGTTCCTCTAGAGCTGGAGGGGTCTGGCTGGGGGGAGGAGAGACTGGGGAGGAGCAGGGAGAGAAACTGGCAGAGTAGCAGCAAGAGCAGGAACAACAGCTGGAGTAAGAGCTTGAGGGGGAGCCAGGAGATGTGTGAGGGGAAGACCTGGGTGAGGGGCCCAGGGAGGAGCTGCTGGAGGGGGACAGAGCTGGTACCCGCCGAAGGACGAGCCTGGGGTAGTCGGGCCGGTCGGGGTTCGGCAGGAGGACGGACGTCCAAGTCCAACGCTGAGCGATCTGAAACCACAAACAAAGACAACCTTTAAACTTGTGCTGCATCAAGTGTGTGACCACATGACTTTGTGGAAAACATCTTTAAATCATCATCACCACAATCCAACTATATTCTTGTACTAAGAAAATAAATCGTACAAATTCAATAAAATCGAAACATTACAAGCAACTACACCAGGATATGTTTGTGAAACTTCTCAAAAATAGACTTCAATTTGAGTTAATTATGGGAGCTGAGATTAAAATATTAGCTTTTATTAACAGGCCTAATAAACAAACAGATGAGGGCTTGGGTTGTGTTCATGACTGAAGCAGCTGCCAACAGCTGATTCATCACAGAGAGACAGAGACAGACCTCAAAGCACATGAATATTACTTATGTCACAAATCTGCTAAATTTACTGTTAATATGAAAATAACATATTTTAAGGATCATTTAATTACTTAATTTAGTAACTGCTGTCAATCAATATTCATTTTAATCTCAAATCTGCTAAATTTACTATTAAAACTCAAAGCTTAAAAACTTAAAACTTTATTTAAAAGTTACTTCTTTTTGTGTATTGTACATGTAATGGTATTTTTGGGAGAACTTACTTATCTAATGTTCTAATGTTAATTGTCCTGTTGTCCTGAGCCAAGATGCTTTATCACAGTTTATATTAGCATTATCACATTAATATCATATTAATATTGATACAGATCATTCTCTCTCTCAGTAGGTTGTTCATGTCTTATGTGTTTCAAGAATATTGAAATAACAAATATACAATATTACAATACTTATAGAATAAGATCCTTGACTTACATGTATTTTAGTGCTATTTTTCTAAAAACTATGATATAAAGATGAAAATCCTTTTGGAACTCATGTCCAGATATAAAAATATCAAAAATACTGGATTTTTAAGTGTCTCCTTAAGAAAAGAGGTGTGTTATTCTCCCATAGTTTAAACATCCTACTTCAAAGACCTGACAGGTGTTTTATTCTCCCACAGTTTATTAATCCTGCTTCAATGCTGCTGTAAATATGACTCATGTCTCATTTCTGGTCCTGACATTGTTCAGTCCTGTCAAACATCTAATAGTTGACCTACTGCTGGATATGAAGGCATGTACAATGCATCTCGCAGCTGTGCTCTGTGCTGTCATCCGGCGTTGTCTAGTAGATTTATCATGGCCGTTCCTCTTCGTTGTGCTTTTCCATTGCACTTAGTTCCGTCGACTAACTCCACTCAATGGGTCCCAGGCTAGAATGAGTCCACAAATTTTCTGATGCCATCTTCTTCTTGCTTTTTCTTGCACAGGGATTCTTGGTGTATACTATTTTTGCGATAACTACACCACACCACACCACACCAAAAACATTTTCTTGTCTTGCCAATAACTCCACATTTGGAACAGGTCACATTAGCATTTTCATCTTTTCTGTTGTTAGTGTGAGTCTTGGTGGGGCCTCGACTTTGACTTATACTTCTTTTCATCACATTATCTGTCGATTCTGCTACCTTCATTTTCTCTGTCTCTTCATAGACCCATATTCTTCTTTTTAAGTCAGTGAACGTAATGTCATCTTCGTTTGGCGTCACGTGGATGGCTAACGGCTTGAAGGAGTCTGGTAGCCCGCCTAGTATCATGGCTACGGTCAGTCCATCACTCATGGTCTCACCTGCATCTCTCAGAGCCACAATGATGTTCTCCGCCCTTACTAGGTGTCTGTAACACTCTCATTGTCTGCCATGCGTAGCTTGGTCAATGACGTGTAGAGATTTATTATCCGCGGTTTGCTCTTTCCTGAATAATGTTCTTTCAACGTTTTCACAGTCTTATCAAGGACAGGCTTTTATCATCTATCAGTCTTATTAGCTCAGCATAGCAATCCTCATTCTTCCTTCTATCTTCGGCTAGCTGTTGTTGGTTATCGCCGGTGGGATCGCGTAAAACAGTCTCTTTTCGCTTCACAATATGAAAGTAGTCCAGGAATCTTGTTTCCCAAAGGTCATACTTATCTTCGGATCCGTCGAACAAAAACTGCGGTGCCTGGACTCCTGTTGCTCTGTTCGCCACTTTGCTAATGCGGCCATTTTACTGTGACTTCTAGCTCACTATACTTTTTCCTCGCTAAGCTAGCTCATTAGCTTAATTGGCCTCCACGTAATACTAAAGCTAGCTTGTGTCCAGCTCTGCCTGGGCCCATAACCTGTAAAGCTGGGGTGCGCAGCTGTCTTCTTCTGGTGCGTATGGAGAATCAGCAAAGCTTCCCTCAGTGTCTCTTCAGCTCTTTTAGGCATATTTATTCAGGCAGATATTACAGACTTGTCATCTTTCATCTGACTGACACATGTCTCTACCTGTTTTATACGGTCTATGGCAGGGATCACCAACCTTTTTGAAACCGAGAGCTACTTCTTGGGTGCTCATTAATGCGAAAGGCTACCAGTTTCACACTTCTGAAATAGCCAATTTGCTCAATTTACCTTTAACTATATGTTAGTATTAATAATAAATGATATTCACCTGTGTGAAGACACTGATCATGTTAATGATTTCTCACAATAAATATCAACAATGATTTAACAAGGTAGGAAACAGATCAATATCAATATGCAACACTTAATTTCTATCTTTATTTTCTATCTTTATTTCTACTTTATTTCTATATTTTCTCTAAATCTGCAAGTGTTTACATTTGCAAATGATCACTTCTACAACAGTCCTAGGAAATCACAATGTCCCCTTTAACAATTTTTAACAAATCATGAACTACGTTGCACCATGTTTGTACAAATAATCAATTATGTAAAATACAAAAATAAACTTTCAGATTTTTAAATAAATCTTATCACATTTTGAACTGGACACCAAATCTGGTATCTGTTTCTTTGTCTGTTAGTGGGAAGCCTGGCATTGCATGCTGTTCACCAATGTGTTATAATCTGGTGTGTAACTTGACACTGCAACTCCGAGTGAGTCTTGCAGATGTGCATCAGTGAGGCGTGTTCTGTGTTTGTTCTTGATGAAGTTCATGTCAGAAAAGGCTGATTCACAAAGACAGGTTGAACCAAACAGGCTTGCAACCTTCGTAGCTGCTTGTGCGTATGGGAATTGACTTTGATGGTTCTATCCATAAATTGATGTTGTACGCGGATGACATTTTGTTGTTTGTATCTGATCCTCGTGTATCCATTCCCTCATTGCTAAATATAATTAAGTCATTTTCAAAATTCTCAGGGTACAAAGTTTACTGGGCAAAATCAGAGGCCCTGCCATTAACAAAGTTTTGTCCCACCACTTTGTTTCAGTCAGGCGATTTTTTCTGGCCGAAGCAGGGTCTACAATATCTCAGCATTCTGTTTCCTCCTCATTTGGATGATCTCATTAAAGTGAATTTTGAACCACTGATGCAAAAAATCTCGATGGATGTAAAATGCTGGTCGTCATTATCCTTGTCTCTGTGGGGTAAGGTTAATGTCCTTAAAATGAATTGTACTAAAGTCTGTACTGCCGGTACAGAAGTGGCAATAATTCCCAGGTATCTCACTGCTAGTTTGCTCAGGGCTGGGAAGGTTGGTTTGTGTTCTTGCCACCAAACCAGTGCATCCCTATCTCGCGGAATCACTTTTTCTTCTGAGTACCGACGTACTTCAATGAGCACATCACTGGCAGCTGACCGGTGACGGTGTCCTGACAAAACCTGCATGTCAAAATCAGTCCATATCCCTCCTTTTGATGCAGCTGAACATGAGGGGTCAGGACTCTGGTTTGGCCCTGAGGCAGAAGGCCCTGAGGTAGAAGGCCATGAGGTAGAGCTAACAGTAGCTGTTGAGCTTGGGGCTAGAGTGGGAGCTGCCTGTCCTGTCTGATAGACTTCCTGCATTTCATTACTTCCACATTGTCTTTGTCTTGAAAACCAAGATGTTTAAACCTAACATCCAGAAATGTCCTGGCAGCTAGACAGTGAATGCTCTCAATACCCCTGAATCTGCGCTGACATTGCTGTGCCAGTTGTGTGGCAAGGGAGCGAGTGGAATCACTTTGGAGACTGAAACATACTTTTCAGCTGAAACTTCCCGTGTCACTTCTTCAAATGGCTGTAGTGCATCAACTGTTTGCTTGATGAGGTATAATTCTCCATCATTTAAGCACAATGCATTCATCCATAAAAGGCAGAGGGCTGTGGTCACAGCTTCATTTTGCTCACAGAGCCTCTCCAGCATGTAAAAACTGAATTCCAGCGAGTATCTACTGACTGGATTAGCTTGTGCTCTGCCACTTTCAACTGTTGTTGAATACTCTTGAGCTTCTGTGTGGCCTGTGTGCTGTGGTGAAAAAAGGACATGATCGCACTGCATTTTTCCAGCACTTTCACCACTTCCGAGACAGTTTTTAAACTGTCCTTTACAATTAAATTCAGTGTATGTGCAAAAAATGGATGATGCCTCCATCAAGCCTTGTGCACTGCAGCAACCATATTTGCACCATTGTCTGTCACAACTGCAACAACCTTGTCAGTTATGCCCCATTCTTCTGTGATGCGTTTAAGTGCTAAACTGATATTATCTCCTGTATGCTGCCCATAGAAAGTGTGGGTTTCCAAAACAAATTCCCTCATTTGCCAGTTTTCAATGAGATGTCATGTTACAGTCAAATATGCCTCTGTGGACACTGAAGTCAACATATCAGTGTTAAGTACAATACTACAAACATTTTGCAAAGATGCCCTTACTTTGTCTTTGCATTCATCAAACATCTTTATAAGATGAGTCTCTGTCAGTTTTTTTCTTCCTGGGAGTTTATATTTCGGGTCGAGAGCTCTCACAAATTCTTGGAAACCTTGGTCTTCCACTATGGACAGAGGCTGGAGATCCTTCGCAATCATCTCTCCCAGGCATCTTGTGATTGTTGCTGCTCTTGGGGAATCATCTTCAAACAATATAAAATCACAGGGCAAAACAAATGATGGGGCTACTCTGCACTGAATGCTTAATCTTATTTAGATTCAACTATGTATGTAGCCTACAATAAGGGGATACAAACACTTTTTGAAATTGAAATTGCCAGTAAAATCTTTAATTAAATAAATAAATGCCACAATAATTGCACAAGTTTGTCGTTTGTTGTTCATTTAACAGTTAAAACAAATTAGACTGATTGTAAATAATAACAGATATATTTTACAGATAAAATGTTATTTTTTTTATCCATCTTTTCTAGGATATATTTTTCTAAATTCACCATGGCTTTTTTAGCGCAATTGCTCTGTATAATTTAATGACACCTAGTCTATGTAATCCACTTTAAATGATCAATTTTTTAGGAAACCTTACCTGAATTTTGCCTTTGTGAGATTATCTCAGTGATACACATATTATATCTATTAATTTGAACAACTCCAACAGCAACAGTGCTTAGTGCCGCTTAAAGCTCCACATTTTCTCCCTCTGTACCTGGATAGTGCCTGCCTGCAGCACCGAAGGACTCCGCCACGGACGTCTGTCCTAGAAGGAGCACCTGACACTGTGCCCTCCTCTTCTGTCCGCCTCATCATAAATACCTCATATTCTGTGTTGTGGTTTAACCTGAGGTGTTTCACAAGGTTTGTTGTGTTGCCACGACTCCTTACCGTTTTTCCACAAACATCACAAACCGCGTCTTGGCTGAAATAGCTTCACACATGACTCCGTTTACGCTATACCATTGTGTCTACAGACTGGGACTGACTGACTGAGCAACGTGCCGCTGCGTTTACGCATTACGCACTTACCCAGGCGGAAGAAAAAGTAGTTCCCACCAACCGCGTGTCATTTAGACAAGATCTCAATAGTTTAGTTACTTTCCACTGTGTTCCTGTTAATGATATACATTATCTCAAATGACTGAAGTATCAAAAGTATCGATATTTTGATTTGAGTATCGATTTTAGAGCATAAAGATCTGGTAACTACGGTGGCCCTGAAGTGCAAAACACACCAACAAATTGAAAAACAAAACTACATTAACTACCAGCCCTGAAGTGCAAAACACAACAACAAATTGAAAAACACAACTACATTAACTACCGGCCCTGAAGTGCAAAACACAACAACATTAACCTACCGGAAGAGGTAGGTACCAGTGGGCAACATTAGACATCGCTGATTGGACGACGGCGCCGTTCGTCTTTTGAACCGGAACTTATTTTGCCTGTAGCGCGCTTTTCCAGACATGAACGTTACTGGTGACCCAAACGTAGCTGCCGCTATCCAAGAATATTTTGATTCATGTCAGTCATGGTGGTCTTTTCTCAGAAGAGGAAGGTGGGTACATCTGTGTCTGGTGGATGAGATGTACAGTGGAAGCTGATCAGTGCTGATTTTTATAACTATCATTCCATATAGAGTTTGCTACCAAAATTAATTAATTAATTACCATCAGCAATTATTATGTGGTCAAAATGAGTGGTTTCCATTGTCCGGTTACACAGGGTACACCAACATGTTTTTTTAGACTATGTAGAAAAGTAATAATAAGCATAGCATAAGCATTATTTTGTTTATGAAATTCATTTGTAGTATGCTTTAAATATGACCACAAATGGAATAGGGGAGAGATTTCTTAAATCACTATAAACTGAACAAGAACAAAGCCACTTTGAATCTAATGTATCCCCAGGTCTCAGTTTTGGATGAACTTGTTTGGAGACCTAAGAGACTCTGGAAACTTTAATGGAAGCCATGAACACCAATGCTTGCTGACATTCTGCTTCATCAGTGTTCTGCAGAAAGACCTGGATGAATGCAAAGACCTCTGGAACAAACACAGGATCTGGCCAAGCAGACTTGCATCATGTCCTGGGGGGATTCCAAATGAACTCTATCTCTTGCCTCACAGGTAATTGACATCTTCACAGAATGAAATGACTTTTTGCATGATGCAAATATGCAAAGTGTTATGTTATAGCATAAGGTGGGAAATATGTTTTGATCATTGTACACGTAGGTAAGACACAGCTGTTTATTTATAAGCTGTCACTGCTGTGTTCACTTATACAGTTCCATATCTTCAGCAAACAAATCTGACATTTCAAACTGTTTGTAATAAATGTAAAAAATCCTTCACAATTCTAATCATATTTATCAGAGGAAAAAAAACATTTATTAAAACTGAACCTTATATACAGTCTAAACCATGAGGAAAAACTTGACACTTTACATTCTGAATAAAACTCATTGTAAAAAAGTGTCCATCTTTTGTATCAACATTTGTTTATGGTACACACTATTTAGTTCAGAGAACCAAGAAACAGCAAAATGTTTAACAAAACTGTTAAGTTGCTTATCACATTAATGTCTTACAAAGGTAGCTTTACAGAGGTAGTATGCCAACAGCAGCTGAACTGGACTGGATGAAGAGTCAGTAACTGACATGTGACCTTTGAGATTTAAAAACATCCAAATCCTGGAGCATTTTGTATCCCAAAGTCCATGTTTGCCTTAAAGACACTGTATGATTCCAAGAGCGGTAGCTTCAGTGTATTTGCACAGGTGTTTGCAACTGGAAAAGGCGAATCACTTAAAAACTCAATGTGTGGAGGTGGTGTCATGCCTGCTGGTGGAAGTGCTGCCAGACCTGTGGCAAACATCAACAAATCTTCCAGGGACACAGCTGTCACTTTCTCTGAAAGAAGAAAGTCAATATTGTAGTGCATTGTTTGACTCTGCATTAATGAAAATTCATTTCCTTATTTCTGCTTTCCTTTCATTAAAACTAAGATTTATAAACACAACAAAATTTTGAACAATAAAAAAAAATGTCCACACAAACCTTCAGAATCAAGGAGATAATCTGCCAAAAAGCCAAGTGTTTTGCCCTCCTTCTGCCGCCTGTTGCTTCCTGCTGGGCTGAGATCTGGTCTGAACATGCTCTCCAATTCTGAAGCAGTCAGGACCTTGGCAGAGAAGCATAAGACTGAGAACAGAACACTGGAATGCTGCTGCAGTGCAGCGAAAAAATGAAGACTTGCCAATCCATCTTTGAATCTGTTAAGGATAAATACATAACTATGTAATAATTGGTTTATAGCATAAAAATGAACTATTGCACATCCAGCAACAACATGTGTAAATGGACAAATTTTAAATGCATAGTGTCATAGTGTAAAGCCAAGGTGTTTATATGGGACCACTCATGTACAAAACCATTCATAGTGCTCAGAAATCAATAGTGACTGTCATGGTTCTGGGTTTTGCCCTATTTCTAGTGTTGGTTTTTGTGTTTCTGGTAATTTAAGCTCTGGTGTTTTTGGTTTTGGCATTTCTTCTATTGTATTAGTGTGTTTTTCTTTGGTGGTGCTGTTTTGTGTTCAGGCTTTTCTTAAGTGTTTTCCCTTTTTTGTCTCCAGTGTCTCCAGCCAGCTGCCCCAGCACCTCCACCGCCCAGCCTTTAACCGCTAACCTGCAACCTCTCACCACTCAAACCACCTGGACCCCTGAATTCTGTCTTCTCCCTGGTCACTCTACAGAGCCCCACTAACAGCACCACCAGCGCCTCGTTGCCAGCAAGTTTCTGTTTGGAGTTAAATAATAAATCCTTTTTTTCACCTAAACCTTTGTCTGAGTTTGCTCCTGGGTCCTACGAAAAGCTTAATCGTCACAGTGACAGCAAAACAGAAGAGATCATTAGGATTTGAGCATGTTTAAAAACAGTGCTTTCACGCTGTAATAAACAAAAGTGTGTCAAATAAGGGATAACCTCTTTTTATAAATCACTTTTAAAAAGTATTAATGTAGCATGACTTTATGATTACTCAGGGTCATTGTGAATAATAAATTTAAACGCAGCTATTAGAGTTCTCGTGTCAAAAAGTTAATAAGACAAAACCTATTATTATACATATATTTTCTAAGTGGATGATAAAAGTGGTGGAACCTATAATTTGGCAAGTATTGTACAATATATTCTAAAATTTTATCCAGATTTTACCAGAAGGGGACAAAAAGAGGAGGTAGCAACTGAAGATTACCTGCTAAGGTTTGGAAACTGCTAACGTCAGTAAGCTATACATCCATAAGCAACATAAACCTTTCATTATGCTTATTAACTTACTCGAAGGTTGTGGAGTGTCTCCAATACTAGATATTTGTTGAAGCCTCTTGCCACAGCCGCTGCAAAAGTTCGGTGACTGCTCAACCAGCTCTTTTCCGCAGTTTGAGCAATACATTACACTTGTCTTTCCTCCTCTCCAAACCATTAACGAGCGAAAGGCAGAATAAGTTCTGGTTCAAAAGACGAACGGCGCCATCGTCCAATCAGCGATGTCTCATGTTGCCCACTCGTACCTACCTCATCCGGTAGGTTATTGTTGTTGTGTTTTGCACTTCAGGGGCGGTAGTTAATGTAGTTGTGTTTTTCAATTTGTTGTTGTGTTTTTGCCGTTTTTCTCAAAGTTAGTTTGCCACGTTTTTTAAAGCAGCTGAGAACTACACAGGGTCCTCTCAAATTCTTACACATCATTGTCAAAGGTGAAATTACATAGAAATTAAAGGGAAAAGGGAAAAAAGGCCTCTCAGGACAGTTGCATTTAAACCTGCTGATATCATGAGACGCCACAGCAAGAAATGGTGGCCACTCAACTTCCAGTACTTCTCTAGATTCATGTATTTCAGAGGACAGATCAAACCAAAGACAATGAAAAGAAAATAAACAAAGCAAATAGTTACATAATAAACATCTTTTTTTAAATTTTACGGAAAAAGTAAAAAAACCAGATCCCTTTGGAAGACAAAGATCAAATTTCTGCAATTCCATAGTCACTTTGTAAGTAAATACTCTCGTATTAAAATTTGAAAATCTATTGCATAGTAATAAACAGCAATGATCTGTCTTTCAATTCTAATATGTAAAGGGTATGCAAAATAACTTTTGTCAGTGTCCTAATATTTATGGACCTAAGTGTAAATCTGTCATTCATCTGTCCACAATATTAACAACATACTTTGTGTTGGACTCTTCGTTGTGGTGGGTGCCAGTGAAGTGCTCAGACCCGCTCAGGCCCGCGCATACAGCGAAAGAGATTCACTTTGAACAATGCACATGCAAAATTTCACATGCAACCACTTCATATCTGGTAAGTGCAGAGAGCAAACCCACCACACATACATCACACAACAAGTCAGAGAACAGTGTCATGAAATTCTTGGGGAAAGTGGGGATTTCATGGCCCTCTTCTTCAACCTGCCACAACACAGTGTCCATGTACCAAGCCACACCCTCAACACCTTATATTTAACTTAATATTAATATAAATCAACAATCTGTTTGCATGAAAAAAGTAATTAATACATTTATTCTCTTACATACATGACTTTTAATATAATTCCAAACCGACATGTCAACTCTTTTTATACTCTTAAAATTTAAATAATTTTACTGTATTTGTACATATTATTATCTGTAAAGTATAGTACACTAATATATAAAGCATAATATGGTTTCTCTGTATAAAAAATGTGACCTGACAAAAAAACAGAACTTTAACATTGCCATGTTGTTATTTTAATTGTGTTGTATTGTTTTTGTATTACAGAATTTCTACATTTAAACTATAGTAATCTGTAAATTCTACAAAGAAATGTGGTTCTTTGAACATTTTTTGCTTTAAAATTAATAGTTGTGATTGATTAAGTATTTTACAAAATATTACTGTAAATTAAACAATGTTTCATTCTTTATCCATTTACAGTTTTTATATGTTGCAATTTTACAGCATTTTACTGTTAATTTAACAAACCTTTTTACAGTACTAATTTGTAAAATGTAATACAGTTTCTTTCTGTATAAAAAACAACTTACCCAACACAAAACATAATTTAACTTTGTCATGTTGTAAATTTAACTGTGTTGTATGGCTTTTTGTATTACAGATTTTCTTAGTTTAAACTACAGCATTCTGTAAATTCTACAATGAAATATGGTTCTTTTAACATATTTTTGCTTTAAAATTAACAGATTTTGATTAAGTACTTTAGAAAATATTGCTGTAAGTTAAACATTGTTTCATTGTTTATCCATTTACAGTTTTTTTAAGTTGCAATTTAACAGCATTTTACTGTCAATTTCACAGCCTTTTTTTTTTTTTTTTTACAGTGCAGTCATGAAGCCTCACATACTGTGGTCTGTTGGTGAGGTAGTCAATTGTCCATGCAGCCAGGTGACAGTCTACTCCAGCTCCTTCTAGCTTCCCCCTGAGCAGTGAAGGCTGTATTGTGTTGAAGGCACTGGAGAAGTCAAAAAACATGACTCTCACAGTGCTGTCAGTGTTCTCCAGGTGGGTCAGAAGGTAGATGACAGCATCATCCATCTTAGCCTTGTAGCTGGCCTTGCCTTCCCTGATTTTCTTTTTAAGCTCCTTCTGCATCCTCCTCAGCTCCTCTCTGTCCCTGTATCTAAAAACCCTCTGCTTTTCCATCAGCAGGGCTCTTAGTTCAGGGGTCACCCATGGTTTGTTATTAGAGAAACACCGTACTTTCCTGGTGGGTACAGTGTTCTCTACACCGAAATTGATGTAGTCTGTAATGCAGTGTTTCATACTGTCTATATCCTCTCCATGTGGGCTGCACAGAACTTCCCAGTCAGTGGTGTCAAAGCAGTCCTGCAGCGCCTCAGTAGCATTCTGAGTCCACTTCTTCACACACCTTTTGGTGGGGGGTTGTTTCTTCACCACAGGTATTTAAATGAGCTGCAGTCTCACCAGGTTGTGATCTGAGTGTCCCAGTGGGGGAGGGGTGAAGAGCTGTATGCATCCTTGGTGTTTGCAAACAGAAAGTCCAAAGTTTTATTGTCTCTGGTGTGGCAGTCAACATGTTGGGTGAAAGTGGGGAGAGTGGCAGACAGCGATGAATGGTTGAAGTCTCCTGAGATGAGGGTGAGGGCCTGGGGACAGGATGTTTGCAGCTGGGCCACTACACTGTGGACTGAGTTCACAGGCTGCAGCAGCATTGGTGGAGGGGGGATGTACACAGTGATCGCAATGACGTGCGAAAACTCCCTCGGCAGGTAATATGGCCGAATACTCACTGCCAGCAGTTCAACGTCCTTCATGCGGCGCTGCTCTTTAACACTGATCTGCCCAGGGTTACTCCATCTCTCGTTCACATACATCGCCAGTCCCCTGCCCTTCCTCTAACCACTCTCCCTCACGCTCCAGTCCGCTCTGACAAGGTGAAATCCGTCCAGAGTTATGAGCAAGTCCGGAGTGAGTTCATTCAGCCAAATCTCCGTGAAGTGCATGATGCTGCACTCCCAGTACTCCCTCTGCAGTCTGGTCAGCACCGTCAGCTCCTCCATCGTATTAGGGAGCGATCTTACATTTCCCACGATTAAAGACGGTACGGATGGTTTGTACCATCTTATAGTTTCCCAACATTTCACTCCGGATCTGCATCCCCTTCTCCTCCTCCTCAGTTCCGCGGGGATGTCGGGGCCCTCACCTGGGGGAATCATAGGCCGGCATAGCGCAATCATCTGTTCAGGGAGTAAACAATGGAGCAGTGACTGAATGGGTCTCCTGATGAAGTTAGGATTAGTCCAAAAACAAGGAAAAAACACACCAAAACCCTTGCAACTCGCATATCCATGCTTGTAATTTGTCTGAGTATATGGTGATAAAAGGAAAAACAATAGAAAATAACGAAAAATACTAAAAAACACTAAAAACCACAGAAGTGGGACGGAGCTGCTGTAACTGGCTGCCACTCACGCAGTGCCGGCGCATGCTGTAATAGCGACACTGAGCGAGCTAGCTTAGCTTTGTGCCAGCTGCCAGGCGACTTAAACCTGTAGTGCTTTCACACATCGACCGTTCATCACCGCTGTCGCCATAACCTCCAAAGTAAAAAGTGAGGCAGCCCTGACCACCAAGACCAGTTCTACGAGTTGCTGCCACAAAACCTACTGAGCAGAGAGGGCTGGCTGGCAGCCAGGCTCATCACCAGGCGGTGCCACGGAGCCACGTGCCCTGTGCTCCTCTGTTGACAGTTACAGAGGTGGCAGTGCTCTTTCTGAAAGTCCCTCAGTCAGGCCGAAATAAAACTCACATCCACACATCAGTGAGGGTGTGGCTGTAATGTAACAAAAACATATAACACAACTCTACTTTGTTACACAGAGGGCTGATATGTTATGAACAAAACTGCCTGGGTGGATCAATGATGTTTAAAGGCTAAGCTTTAAATAACCAGCCCTATCTGACTCTCTGCGCTCTCTGTGCTAAAACCATAGACCATATAAAGCATGGATCGGCATGGACGTAGTCTCCATGACGTCACCCGCAGATTTCTGAAGCACAATTTTGAAGCCCATTGTATGGCACCGCCATCTCGGCAGTGGTGACACTTAAACCTGGTTAATCCAAATATGGATGAAGAAGTGGAGCTGAATGGAGCCTGTTTCATGAAACACACTCAGCGAGCTGGAAACTATCATACTCTCCGACTGATCTGGTGGTATCCATTCACCCGGTGGTACCCAGTTACCGGTTATAGTACTTTACACGTTTCCTCCTAATATGCCGTTGTAACGTTATATGTCAACATTTCAGCCTCCAGCCGATCACAATCAGTTGGTTTCAAATAATAATACAAATAATAAAGTTTGAGTTTGTAGACCGTCAAATTTTATGTTACTGTTTAGCTTCAATAACTAACTCTAGCTCAACCAGTAACAGCATCTGGGTTAACGTTATTTCTGGAAACATTCAGAAATGAGACGTTAATATTTTGAACACTTTATTGTATTTGCACACAATTCAAAGATTACATAATGTTAGTTCAACCAGGAGAGACCAGTACATGAGGAAAGATAATTTATTACAATGTGTGACATGGACGATGATATTGAAACTTGACAGAGAGTCTTTGGTGTTTTGGACTCTGGGGGGAGACGTCTTGAATGAAGAATTACTGTCTGAGCCGACGCTAGATAAACCCCCAAAAGAATGGGGTGCAAACCCCAAAGATAACACAGCCACAGAGCCCCCCCCCCAGAAGAAAATATGTACTTACCGAATGGTGTAACGTTGGCGTTAAACAAAGATGAAATAATCTGCTAAGAACAAAACATAACAGGAGGAATAAGATAAGATAAACCTTTATTCGTCCCACAGGGGAAATTCACATAATAAGATGAAAAAGACAGGAAACACACAACCCAGCAAAACAGGAATGATTTTTTTGTGTGTGTGAGTATGTGTGCGTGTGTGTATGCGTAGCCAATGCTATGGCTTAGGGACGTGGCCCAGTGCAGATGAATGCAGCCAATGCTATGGCTTGGTTGCATTTTTTTTTGTGAGTGTGCATATGTGAATGCATAGCTAATGCTATGGCTTAGGGACAAAGCGCCTCAGCCACCTGATTAAAGATAAAGGCGCACAGTGAAATACAGCTTGGATTCCCATTTTAGACTGAAAAAGTCCCCCTGTGAAAGATGGATTGGGATAATTTTAAAGTCGTCTGTGATGTCGGCTTTGGAGAGCCATGTGCCCTGGCCCGCGAGTTTAATAAGCTTAATTGCATCGTCCATGGTAGAATAAGGAAGCAAAAATGGAATAAGACTATTAATGCTGGTAATGGGGCCGTTGTGAGGAGCTGAGAGATCGAATATTAATCTTTTCTTCGCAGAGTATTTTCTTGTTGCAATGCCAAGGGGACTAGTGCGAAATATTGGAAACGCCGAGGAATCAAAGGGGGCTATTAAATAACCTTTATCCAGTTCCCTTTGTAAGAGCTGAGACACTGGTTCTGGATCATTGAGGGAGGATTGTAAATTTTTACACTCGAAAGAAGAGGACAAGGATGATATGATGCCGATGCGAAAGCCCTGTGAGAGACCCGTCAGTAAATGATTGACAAATGCAGAATCAGGATGAGAACACAGTTGAGTATTGGAGTAAAGGGATGGATTTTCAGAAAGTCTTTGAACCGTGGTGGTTCTGAGTGTAGCGGTATCGCCGAGGGCACACAGACTTCAGGTGAGCCTCCTTGCACTGGCTGCAGATGACAAAGATGCAGTTGGGGTAAGTGCACACATTTTCATTGAAGTTATTGCAAATGGGGCGATTGTTGAAAAAGACCACCTTGTGGCCACCAGGTGTCTCTTTTCTCCTGCATTGAAGGAGGAGGGCGTAGGGGATTTGGGAAATTAGGCTGGGTTCTCATTTCGTGCTGGGGAACGAAGGGTATGCAGGGGCAGAGGGGGGCTGAGTGACCCAGATTGCCACAGTTAGAGCATGCTTTATCTTGCAAACCTCCCTTGATCATGACCAACAGGTCTGTGTCGAGCACTGACCAGTTTAGGTGGCAGTTGTAGTAGCAGCTTTGCTGGAGAAACTTTTATGGTATTGATAGATTGATTGATATGTTGCCCCCATATCTGAGGTTTAGGTCACCTATCAGTGCTTGTCAGGGCTAGACAGGGAACCCAGAATGCGGACACAAAAACTCCAACACGAAAATCACAATTAACTTAAATTTATTTACAAAATAACTGGTCAGAAGGTATAACTAAAGGAGACAACCATAAGGGTTGCTGATGGACCAACTAAGGAAAGCTTATAGGTAATTTAAACAAAAGGTGCGCGTCAAATAAGGAGCGCCAATTAGCCGGGGTTCAGGGACTGGACAGGATAACAGGTCACGGCAATACTCAGCAGGCTGGAGGCTGAAGCTGGGAGCAGGTCAGGCAGAGCAGAGCAGGAGGGTTTAGCCTGGAACGGGAGCTGACGGAGGGCCGGTGGAGAAATCTGGGATCCAGGCTGTTGCGGGAAGGTGGAGGTGTGTGGAGACCAGGGGAGAAGTCCGGTTGGAGTCGGCAGAGTGATCTGGTGCAGTTGCAGGAGGTAGGCAAGGCGGGAGGCTGAACAAAGGGCTGAAAACAGAGCATATAAGGATGAGCACAAGAGTAGCTGCAAGCTAGCAAAACGTACATAGGCCTAAATGACACTGACTGCCAAACAGAGTCTACGTTCTGGCGATGAGTGGAAGTCTGAGCCGGTCTTAAGTAGCAGGAGGTGGGTGATTAGAAGCATGTGGCTCAGCCTCCCACGCAGCTGTCTCCACTCCTGCAATCACCCAGTCACCAACACCCACACACACAGGGGGAGAGAGAGAGAGAGAAAAAAAACAGGGTTTCCCACTAGTTGCGGGCAGGGACAGGAGCAGTGGTCCTGACAGTGCTAAATAAAGTGTCCAGTTCTTGTCTCCACTCGGGAAAAACAGAGCAAATTATGTCTCTGTAAATGCCAAATGGTACAATGAATTCACCAACTGACATGTCTTGAGACAGTCTGGGGTCAACGGATTTAATAACAGCGGTTAGATTTTCACCAGTAGACACTTTGTTCAAGGCAGAATGATGCTGATGAGGTTAATGTCTTCAATGTCATCAATATTTTTGTTCTTAGTCTAGGAGAAATGTTTGTGCCCAAAGGGACGCAAGGCCTACCTAACTTGGGAGTAAGGACAGCAGAGGCCAGAGTGTGCTGCGGCATGACTGCAGAGCTGGATGAGGAAAGTAGATTGCAGGGCTGCCTCAAATTATGCACCTGCAGCTGCAGCTGACAATGATGGAGTAGCCACAGGCTACGTCAAAGTCAACAGCCATAACAAGTGGTTAAAAAGGATCCATCAATTCTTCTCTGGGATGGTCAAATCTCTATGTTGCTGCAGAGTAGATGTTACTCATTGAAGACATGCATCGAGGGCAGCACAGCTGTGCAGTGGTTTGAATTGTCACCAGCAAACAAAATTAAATGTGCTAAACAGGAGCATTTTGGTTATTGAAATGTATGATGCTGCTACAGCATCACCTATTGAACAAATGGCACTAAATTTCTTATGGCCATTCATATCTGCATATGTCCGCCAAATTTGGTTGCAATAGCACAAAATGCTCAGGAGACATGACATTTCTTTGTAACACAAATCCTAGCAGCAGCATTTGAGCAAACTTTCAGCACCTGTTATGGCAAAACCAGTAACACTTTATAATAACGATCAGTTGTAAGACATTTATAAGACATTTCTAAGCTATTAGTAGATATTAGTGGATGGTTAACTAATCATGAACAAACCACTTATATACATTTGTAAATGATTATCAAACCAGTTATAACTAAAGTTGTACAACATTTATATATGAATTATACATTATTAAAAACACTGCATCAACATTGTTTGTATGTGATTTATTCATCATCAACTAATGTTATTTAATGTGTAGGAAAACATTTTTTGAATGATTTAAGAAAATAATCTTTAATTAACTACACGTATTTCAGTTTGTTTTTCATGGTTCATAAATGATTTGTTATGAGTCAGTATAAATCATGTGTTAAGTCTTTGTTGCCGCCCAAAGCATTTCTGGGAAAAATCATCAACCTTATTAGCAAATTATTAGTGAAACAGTGTAATGTGTTTAAAAAACCCACTGTACCACCATTTGTTTATTCATGTTTAACAAATGATTTGTTAGACATTCATAAAAAAATCTATAAATCATTTGCAGATGTTATTGTGTCCCTTAATCTAAAGTGAAAACTATTCATTATTTACGGATGTCTGTTAATGTTTATAAATGATTTGTGGATCTTTACTCACCTCTTACAAACGATCTGGCTTTTATGAATACAGGTATGAAGCGATTACTAACTTGTCTTTTCATGTTTAACAAATGATTTGTTAGACATTCATAAAAAATCTATAAATCATTTGCAGATGTTATTGTGTCCCTTAATCTAAAGTGAACCCTATTCATTATTAACAAATATCTATTCATATTCAAGATTTGTAGACTTTTTCATCACATGTAATAAATGTTGTTGACAACTTTGGGATCCAGCCTTCTTTGTGAAATCAAGCAGTGACAGAATTAAGGAGTACAGAGTATAAGAGAATGAAACATTTTATTAAAACAAACAGCCTCAGCCAATAACACAGGGTCATCTTTGATAACATTGGCACACTGCAATACAAATGCCTGCAGCTTTTGCAGCCTTAAATACCCCTTCAGCAGTTCCCCATACTTCTCTGGTGAGGCAATGGCCAGCTCTGCTATGGGGGCACTCGCTACGATGGTATTCCTATCCACCCCGACAGCCTTGTATGACTCGATGAAATTCTTGCCCCTTTGGTAATGTTGCAAGACCTTCTGGTACCTCTTGACCACCTGGTGTGGATTTACTGCTATAATGAAAAGACAGAACAAAGATAAATGAAATGTATACAACCGCTATTTCCAACCATGCATTGAGATTGGCCAAGATACATTCTAAGCTGTGCCAATATGATTAAATAAACCATAGAGTTACAAAAGAAATTGTTTGTTGCCCTACTCTCCTGGAATTAACTGGAATGTCAATTGATGGGAACATAGGATAGCATCTGTGAATCTCTGACTCCACTGTCCTCTCTACCTGCATTCATATTTTGCACATGTGCTGCCAGGGGTCCCAGGCAGATGATGACAGAGCAAATTATTTAATGTAGTCATTAGGGTGTGATAAATGCCTTATTTGTGACAGCTAGTGACTGACACACACACACACACACACACACACACACACACCAGTGAACTCATCCAAAAAAGGTCAGAAATTCGGGTTTGGTCGATCATATCTTTGTTGTCACTGTATTAAATAGCATAGTTGTATCTTGCGTAATCACAAAGCTCATTTCCCTTTAAGATAAGATAAACCTTTATTCGTCCCACAGTGGGGAAATTTGCAATTTACAGTGACCCATTCATAAAGATCATGCATTTGTGGGATGAGCAGCAAAGGTGATTGCGTGCATGTGTCTGTGTATGTGTGTGTGTGTGTGTGTGTGTGTGTGTGTGTGTGTGCTTACTCATACTCATCCCACAAATGCATGATCCTTAAAGATGTGACATCATTGCAAAGGGAAATGAACAGGCTTTCCAATAATGTAAGGTGCAATGCTATTTATTATAGTCACAACAGATATATGATCAACCAAATACAAAGCACAAAACTTTTTTGATGAGTTCTAAACCAAGAACTGCATGCAGTGAGCTGAAACGGACATCCATAAATCAACAACATTGTGGATAATTAAACAATTCCAAACTATTCCCTTTAAACAGTAATACAAGCCCTGTTTTTGTAATCACAGCTCTCAAAGACACATAATTTCTACAGCCCATATTTACCTCTGTGTCTGAAGTGTTTTTCTTCCCCTCTGGTCTTCTCTTTTTTCCCCTTCCTCTTCTGTTTCTTCTTTTTCTTGTTTTTCTTGTTCCTCTTGTGTTTCTTCCTCTCATCCTCAGAGGATGACGAGAATGAGGACGAGGATGAGGATGAGGAAGATGATGAGGAGCTTGAGGAACCACGGAATGATTCTGATGACTCATAGTCTTCCAGGTCCTTCGCAGCATCCTCATTGGCCTTGGCACTGCTTTTCTTGCTTTTCCTCTTATCTAATACAGAGCAAAAATAAAGACAGACATACAGTAAAAATGTATTAGACACAGTAAACAAAAGAGAGCTTAGTTGTGGCTGCAAACAGTGTGTTGGCATGACCTGACGCTGTCGATGACCTGATGAAGACTGTGTTTTATAATTATTTTATTTAATTTTTATTTGAAATGTAACAATACAACAACCCGATATCCTAAATTAGCAAATTTATAATCGTTCTTGAAGTTCAAATAGCTTGTCTGTGTACCCTGAGCAATATTTGATGGATGTCAAAGGTTCAATTCAATTCAATTCAATTTTATTTGTATAGTGCCAAATCACAACAAAAGTTATCTCAAGGCACTTAACATACAGAGCAGGTCTAGACTCTCATACTCTTTATAATATTACTTATAGAGACCCAACAGTTCCCATCATGAGCAAGCACTTGATGCGACAGTGGCGAGGAAAAACTTTTAACGGGCAGAAACCTCGGACAGAACCAAGCTCAGTGATGGACAGCCATTTGCCGCGACTGGTTGGGTTGAGACAGAGACAGACAGAGACAGACAGAGAGACAGAGAGACGAGGGGGGGGGACAAGCAACACTACAATCCACAGGTGTGACGATAATGATCATGACAGTATTAAACAGAGACATGTGTGCGGTCGGAGGCTTGTAAACACAGGTCCAGACTCTGCAGCTCCAGTGACACACGAACCTGCAGAGAGTGACAGGAGAGAAGAGCACAAAACTACAAGAGAGGGAAGAAGTTGTATTAGTAAGATGCATTGATAAATTATGAATGGATATGGGAGGAGGAGAGAGAGAAGGAGAGAGAAGTTTGGTGCATCATGGGAAGTCCCCCGGCAGTCTAGGCCTATAGCAGCATAACTAAGGGATGGCACAGGGCTCACCTGGACCAACCCTAACTATAAGCTTTGTCAAAGAGGAAGGTTTTAAGCCTACTCTTAAATGTGGAAAGGATGTCTGCCTCCCGGACCCAGACTGGGATCTGATTCCACAGGAGAGGAGCTTGATAACTGAAGGCTCTGGATCCAAATCTACTTTTGGAGATTCTGGGAACCAAAAGGAACCCTGCATTCTGGGAGCGTAGTGCTCTATTGGGAAGATAGGGTACAATGAGCTCTTGAAGATATGATGGTGCTTGACCATTAAGAGCTTTATAGGTTAGTAGTAGGATTTTAAATTCAATTCTTGATTTGACAGGGAGCCAGTGCAAAGAAGCCAAAATGGGTGAAATATGATCTCTTTTCCTTGTTCTTGTCAATACACGTGCAGCAGCATTCTGGATCAACTGGAAAGTCTTTAACGACGTATTGGTGCAGCCTGATAATAGAGAATTGCAGTAGTCCAGCCTAGAAGTAACAAATGCATGGACTAGTTTTTCTGCATCTTTTTGGGACAGGATATGCCCGATTTTTGCTATATTCCGGAGGTGAAAAAAGGCAGTCCGGGAAATTTGCTTTATATGTGCGTTAAAGGATATATCTTCATCAAAGATAACTCCTAGATTCCTTACAGTCGTGCTGGAGGCCAATGCAATGCCATCGAGAGTACTGATATCTTTAGAAAATGTGCGTCGGAGGTGCTTGGGACCAAGTACAATAACTTCAGTTTTGTCTGAGTTTAACAGTAAGAAATTGCAGGTCATCCAGGTTTTTACTTCGTTGAGGCATGCCTGAAGTTTGGCTAATTGGTTGGTTTCATCTGGCTGTTGGAGTGTTTCCTGATAATGTTCCCTAAGGGAAGCATATATAAGGTGAACAGGATTGGTCCAAGCACAGAGCCTTGTGGAACACCGTAGTTAACTTTAGAGTGTATCGATGATTCATCATTGACAAGTACAAACTGAGATCGGTCTGATAAATAGGACCTAAACCAGCTTAGCGCCAATGCCAATTAAATTTTCCAGTCTCTGCAACAAGATTTGATGATCAACGGTGTCAAATGTGGCACTAAGATCTAACAAGACGAGTACAGAGACAAGTCCTCTATCAGATGCAATAAGAAGATCATTTGTTACTTTCACCAGAGCTGTTTCTGTGCTATGATGAACTCTAAATCCTGATTGAAAGTCCTCAAATAGACTGTTGTTCTGTAAATGATTACACAGCTGGTTGGCGACTGCTTTCTCAAGGATCTTCGACAGAAAAGGAAGATATAGGTCTATAGTTTGCCAATACCTCAGGATCCAGAGTAGGCTTTTTAAGGAGAGGTTTTATCACAGCTACTTTAAAAGACTGTGGAACATAGCCTGTTAATAAAGACAGATTAATCATGTCGACTAAAGAAGTGCTAATAACAGTAAAACTTCTTTAAGTAGCCTGGTTGGGATGGGATCTAGAAGGCAGGTTGACGGCTTTGACGAAGAAATCATTGAAGTCAGCCGCTTAAGATCAATTGGAGACAAGCAGTCTAAACATACATCAGCTTTTACAGCTGTTTGTATGGATCCCATATTTGCGGACAAATCGTTGTTGGATGGGAGGACGGGAAGAATTTTGTTTCTAATATTTAGGATCTTATCATTAAAGAAGTTCATGAAGTCATTACTACTGAGGCCAATAGGAATACATGGCTCAACAGAGCTCTGACTCTCTGTCAGCCTGGCTACAGTGCTGAAAAGAAACCTGGGGTTGTTCTTATCTTCCTCTATTAATTTCGAGTAGTAGGCTGCTCTGGCATTGCGAAGGGCCTTCCTATATGTTTTAAGACTATTTTGCCAGACTAAATGAGATTCTTCCAGATTGGTAGAACGCCATTTCCTTTCCAGCTTTCACGATGTTTGCTTTAATTTCTGAGTTTGCGGGCTATACCAAGGAGCTAACCTCTTTTGCTTTACTAACTTCTTTTTAAAGGGGCAATAGAGTCAAGAGTTGTTCGCATTGAGCCTGCAGCACTATCAACAAGATGATCAATTTGGGAGGGACAGAATTTAGTGTAGGAGTCCTCAGTTAAATTGAGACATAGCATTGAATTGAATGCTGATGAAATCACTTTGCCTCTACTGAATAATATGCTATGTAATGTTACTCAATGCGATACTTACATTCAGACAGTTCTGCCAATAGGGCCTCCTTCTCTTTGGTCAACTCCTCAATTTTCTTTGCTTGAGCCCCATCTTTCTCCTTGGCCTTCTCCAGCTGTGCACGCAATTTCTTGGCACACAGCACAGCTGTGGGGGATGGTCCAAAGGGCACAATTATTGTACAAATACGATAATTGTCGTACATCTGGCAACGCTGCTAACCGCTCTCTAAAGACGTATACACATGTGGAACTGCCTTGTGGGAGTTTCAAGTTTTCTGGCGGGCCCATCCATTCATTCATAAAGGCGGGATATGCATTCAAACATAGGCGGTGAACTTGGAGGTTTAGTTTTTGTGAGCTGTTAAAATGCTTGGTTTGGCCAGTATATTGAGAGAGCTGACAGAAAGGGAAAAAACTACCAAAAAACACCACAAACTGATTAAATGGCTGCAAAAGAAAAAAACACTACAAAGGAAGGTAAAATGCAAATCATGTCGGCATAAAATGAAGCTGAAGCTACGGAGAGATTGTGTGGACCTATTTGAATGGTAGGTATTTTTAAAAGATATTACTAATAAGAACTACTTTAAGTGTGCATTTAAGTGAGTTTAATTGACTTAAATACAGTATGTATTAGCACCACATGTTCTTCAACTTCTTTTTTAAATTTTGTGATGATTGTGCATGTGATATGTATTGTTTTAGGTGTAGTTAGAGTAGAAGCAATGTTGTAAATATAATTCTGTGCATCATGTGGTAATGGTTTTTAATGTGAAGATGTGGTTTTATGTTGCTAAAAATGTGTTACCACGTTATCAGTGTTTTCAAATGAGTTTCATTACAAGCTCTGTACTGGAGTAACTGTCATATTCCTGGTAGGGTAGTATAGCAATGGCCATAATTAATATCTCGATGTCATTTATGACCATATTTTTCTTATTGTATAATCCAGGAGGTGTCGGCGGGACAACCACAGGGGAAAAGCTGTGAGGAAGTCAATTCGACACAAATCGATTTTTGCGAGATCAAAAATCTCACTGTTTAACTGGATGAGATTTGTGTACAGGTTAGACTAATAATATTTTTTTGTGTTTTGATGTTTCATATGTTTCATAGCATATTTGTTGCTGTGTTTGTTTTAATAAAATGTTTCATTCTCTTATACTCTGTACTCCTTAATTCTGTCACTGTTTGATGTCACAAAGAAGGCTGGATCCCAAAGTTGTCTACAACATTTATTACATGTGATGAAAAGGCCTCAAATCTTTAGTAAACATGAATAGATATTTGTTAATGATGAATAGGGTTCACTTTAGATTAAGGGACACAATAACATCTGCAAATGATATATAGATTTTTTATGAATGTCTAACAAATCATTTGTTAAACATGAAAAGACAAGTTAGTAATCGCTTCATATCTGTATTCATAAAAGCCAGATCGTTTGTAAGAGGTGAGTAAAAGATCCACAAATCATTTATAAACATTAACAGACATTCGTAAATAATGAATAGTTTTCACTTTAGATTAAGGGACACAATAACGTCTGCAAATGATTTATAGATTTTTAATGAATGTCTAACAAATCATTTGTTAAACATGAATAAACAAATGGTGGTACAGTGGGTTTTTTTTTTTTAACACATTACACTATTTCACTAATAATTTGCTAATAAGGTTGATGATTTTTCCAGAAATGCTTTGGGTGGCAAAGATTTATACTGACTCATAACAAATCATTTATGAACCATGAAAAACAAACTGAAATACGTGTAGTTAATTAAAGATTATTTTCTTAAATCATTCAAAAAAATGTTTTCCTACACATTAAATAACATTAGTTGATGATGAATAAATCACATACAAACAATGTTGATGCAGTGTTTTTAATAATGTATAAATCATATATATACAAAACAAAAAGAGCAAGTACTGAGTTCTTTCCCTTTGATGGCTTTGATCTCTATTCTTCAAAGCAAAACATTTAAACAATAACAACATTTCATGAAGCAATAGGCTGATGAAATGATTGTTATTGTTTAAATGGCTTTGAAGAATAGAGATCAAAGCCATCAAAGGGAAAGAACATCCCACATTTTTTATATATATGACCAGTGAGTGGTGATCAGTATCAAACCATACTTGGAGACATGAAGACACAGTTGCATTCACAACAAGTGGAAACTTTTTGACACTTTTCAATCTTTTGAAACTTTCAGAAATGGCCACAAAATGTGCTAAAACAGTGACAAGCCAGCCAGAAGATCATAAAATCCTGTTTGGTAAATCAAGCACGTATGTTATGAAGAAGCTACTTGGGAAGGGGGGGTTTGGAAAAGTTCTCCATTGTATAAAAATAGACACTGGGGAGAATGTGGCTGTGAAGGTTGTGCGGAAAGATGTCAGCAGGGCTGTTGAAAATGAGGTGTCCATGCTTAAAAAACTCAGGAAGCTTGACCGAGACAAGAATAACTTGGTCAGTCTTGTTGACCATTTTAAGCATGAGGGACATCTTTGTCTGGTATTTGAAATGCTGCATGTGAGTGTTTTTGATCTTATGTGTTTAAGGTATTGGCAGCCACTGCATTTGTCTGAGATTAGAGTAATCACACAACAGATGCTGGTGGCTCTGAATGCCCTCAAGAGCATAGGTCTGGTGCATTCAGACATCAAGCCAGACAATTTAATGCTGGTTAATCACCAGCTGCAGCCCTTCAAGGTGAAACTAATTGATTTTGGTTCAGCCTTTCGGGTCTCAAAATTCCGGCAAGGCTCCATCATTCAACCTATTGGTTACAGGGCCCCAGAAGTGATGTTGGGCCTCCCATGCAATGAGGCCGTTGATATGTGGTCGCTTGGCTGCCTTTTGGCTTTCATGTACCTTGGCGACAACCTGTATCCAATACATTGTGATATTGAAAACATGAGAGGCATCGTGAAGATACAGGGTCAGCCTGATGATGACCTGCTGGACCTTGGGTTTTATACCAGGGACTATTTCTACTTGGACAAACACTCTTCCCAAACTTCATGGAGGCTGATTGCAGCAGGAGAATTCACAAGAAAATGGTGCTTTGACAGTTTTACTAGTCTTGATGACATCACAAAGACCCGCCCAGGAGTGAAGGATGCCACTGAGGAAGAGGACACACAGGCCTTCATAAGCCTCCTCAAATGCATGCTGCAAGTGGATCCTAAAAAAAGAATCACTCCCAGTGAAGCCTTAGGACACCGTTTTGTCACAATGAAACACTTTCCTAGTAACAGTAGTGACAACAGTTACGTGAAATCGGCCTATTTGACCATTGAAGACTCCCAGCTGGAACAGCCATCAGTTGAATTCAAGCCCTTTGTAACATCCAGCGAAGTGATGAGGGGCAATGGCGCATCCATCACTGGCTTGGATGAGCCACTTTCGGCTGATGAAGAAACCACCGCAGCTACTGGCTCAAATTACAGAACTGCAGCTGCAGCTGACAAAACCACTGCTGGCAGTAATGATGGAGCACCAGCCAAAGCTGACTTTGATGCAGGCTACGACAAAGTCAAAAGCCACAACAAATGGTTCAAGAGGATCCGTCGATTCTTCTCCAGGATTGTCAAACCTCTACGTTGCTGCAGAGTAGACGTTACTCGTTGAAGACATGTATCAAGGGCAGCACAACTATGCAGTGGTTTGCACTGTCACCACAGAGCAAGAAGCTTCTGGGTTCAAATCTGCTTCTCTGTGTCGAGTTTACATCTTCTCTGTGTGTGTGTTATGGTTTACTCCGGGTGCTCCGGTTTCCTCCATAGGTTCAGTTAGCTGACAACTTAAAAAAACAGAAAAATTTCCCCCCATAGGAGTGAGTACTGTCTCTTGTGATCGGCTGGCAACCTGCCCAGGGTCCATCCTGCCTCTCACCCATGTATGCTGAGATATGCTCAAGTCACATTGCGACCCTGCAGAAATTAAGTGGGCGTCTGTAATGGCTTGATTATGGATTGAATAAAAAAGCTAATCTAAAATATAGTATAATATAATATATAAGCTCTGGTGGTGGTCCAGTGGTTAGGATTCGGTGTTCTCACCGCCGTGACCCCGGTTCGATTCACGACCAGGGTGTGTTCACTTGTATGAGTGTGGTGGTGCCTCACGAGGGGCAGCCTGTATGGAAATTTCCCCATTGTGGGATTAATAAAGGAGGCAGCCATTGACAGAGTCCAAGCACGTACACATAAAGAGTCACTGAAGACATATTTTGTCATGTGCCTTCTCACATTTTGAGCAAACAAACATTATCATCACTCAGATTTCTATTTATATGCACAATGCACAGGACACACCTCCCACCAACATGAGCCAGTTGCGACACCTGGACAGCACATGCTCTGACTGTGTGCGGGAGGAATCTAATCTGATGGGATGGTGTCTGTTTATGCACAGGTGTTTTGTTTGTGGGTAAGAACCTCTGTCAAAAGTTGACATTTTTATCCAGTTATGATTTTTTTTTCACTTCATTGCACACTGCACACTTTCAGAGGAAAGCATAGCTACCAGCAGGCCCAGTCTTTGGGCCTGTGCTGGCAAGTCTTATTCCTGGTAGGACCTTCTGTGTTAGTATCATTTTACCAAACCAATCCATTAATGCATTTAATTTTTAATTCCAGCAAAAATCATATGTTATTTATGAGTATTAAAGATGGACCAGGTCACCACTTTGGGCTACAATCATGTCATGTCATGTCATCAAGTCATGAAAAAGTAATGCTTAGTTAATCATAATTGAACTTGAACATCATTCATAACTCATAAATCATAATGACTGTAATACCTTAGTTGTTGCATTAATGAACATATTGCTCTTGCATTAAGCCATGAACAAGATACTGTTAATTCATGTACATTCCTTACAGTTCATGAAGAGCTACATGAATGATGTTCACTGGTTGTTAAGGTGTTTCTGATAGCCTATTTGGCAAAATATTGTTTTGAGCGCAAGCACTTGTAATTATGAAGTTGCATTAATTTTAATATTTTATCATTTTTCCCAGAGAAAGAGAGAGAGAGAGCAAGTGGAGGGGGGGGTGGTGTTTATGGACGGTAATATTGAGGTAAATCCAGTCAAACGCACAACTAAATGTGTTAACAAAATAAAGAAAAGTTTACTTAATGGTTAACTTCAAATTCAAGTTGTATCAACACACATGTCCATCCACTATGCATCTGCTTTAGAGTCTTCTTCATTTTCATGCTTCATTTTTTGTGTTTAATAATTTTTCAGTCATAAACAAGCCCAAGTTTAATGCACCATTTTTTCTCTTTCTTGTGGCTCTTGTATATCCCATCTACTGACCTCAGTAAATCCATAATCAACCTCTGTTACGTCTGACTATTATTTGGGAACCTTGCAGACACTCGCACAGATGACATGTAAACTCTGACTCCAGCCTGCTGCGTCAGTTTGGTAAATGCAGCAGGTTTGAGAAACAGGTTTCACCGTAACAGAGACTCACTGGATCCCACTAGAGGCAGTAATCTGCACATGTATCACATTTGGATTTCAGCCACAGCTGCACTGTGTGTGTTTGAACTCTGTATCCATGTGTCTGCATGTGAGTGAGAAGGAAAGTAAGAGAAAAAGAAACTGTTTCAGAGACGTTTCTGTTTAAATGTGTCATTTAAGAAATGAAAATCTCCCTGATACAGAATTACTCTAAATGAGGTAGAGTGTGATATTTTTGGAATGTGTCCCTTTGAAAAGATGAACTGACATGCAAACTATAGTTGAAACTTACAGGATATTCCTTATTGAAGTCATCTGCATCCTCTCCCAGGAAGACGATGAGGGCTTTCAGGACACACTCCTTCTGAAAATTAATGTCCTCAGCCTGGAACAACATAATCTTGATTGTTTGTTTGTTTGTTTGTTTTGTTATATCTCAGAGAATATGTTTTCTGAACTCTTCTCTACAATGTCCACATCAAGCAGCTTAATCATCATTCTTCAGACACATTCTGGCTCCATCATGACTGCCAGAGACAATCGGTTGTCTTTCTTTACATGTGTCCACTGCATCTATGAGCGGCGCTTCTCACATCTGTCTTAAAGTGAACACAGATACAACAAAACTTGTGGTTCATGTTGGTAATCACTGAGAGAGAAAAGGAGAAAAAATATTTTGTTCGGACCTTCGTTTAAGATAAGATAAGATAAACCTTTATTCGTCCCACAGTGGGGAAATTCACAAGTCTGGTCTCCTATTCTCTGTGAAAGCATATGAAGTATTTTAATGCAGTTTTATGGTATAGTTGCACTCATTTACATATTTCTGTCTTTCTGCTATCAGATGTTACAGATGGTTGGAACAGTTCAAAAATACTATGTTAACCATCCACCATTACCAATCTTGTACTGCAGATAATCATTTTACAATTGATGACACGGTTTTAAAAAATGAACAAAAACAATGTCAGCAGCTGTGGTCACATTCAAGTACAGCCACATACTGCATGTGTTATAACATCTAAACCAGCCACAAATGTGTGTTTAAGTGGACTTAAACAGGGACACAAACTGTATCCTGTTGTGTTGCGTTTCTCCTACGTCCCTACACTTGCTTTATTTTTAAAAAAGATGATGCCAAAGTTTCATACAAAAGAAAAGGAATGTGACCTCAATGGAGCAACTTTTTAGTAGCTGGTAACATGCACTTTATTGGTACCATAAAAACAAAAAAGACACTCAGTATTCATCTACCAATCTCAGTATCTCTACAAAGATACAGTTAATTTGTGACAGCCCAGCTCAATCAGGGTTCCCCTTTGTAACATATTTACCTGGTCAAAAGTTTGCATGATGTTTTTTAGGTGTTGCTCCTCCTTTGGCCTGGATGACTCTGATCAACCGCTTTGAGTACTTGTCTACATCTTGTCTGGGGGTTGTTTTAAGTGGTTCTGAGAAATGTAGGAAATCCAGTGTGGGTACACCCCAAAAAATAACTTCTAGAATGCTGTCAAAATTGCAAATCAATTATATTAATTATTGCTCTGTCCAGCTTTGATTATACATTCAGTTTTAGGCCAAATGTGGATTGATGCAACTGGACTGCATCAGTCTGAGAGAGATTCAACTGAACAAGGTTGACCTAATTCTTTCTTTGTTTCCCTCTCTCCATCTCTCAAAGAGGAAACCAACAAGCAGCACAGTGGGCAGGAGAGAGAGCAGAGAGCAGCCCCTGAGACCTCGAAGAGTCTACAGATAAAAGGTCCTGCAGCGGGGAAAGGAACTCCAACGTGATCCCTATCCGGCCAGAAAAGGAGCTTCAGCACCAGCCTTCCACCTCTGGGTCACAGGTATCCCTGTGCAGCCAGAAAGGAGCCCCAGCCCCCACCCATTCACCTCTGGCCTTCAGCATGGAGGGCTATAGACTGCCCAGCAGTGAGTGAGTAGTCCACACCAAACACTGTTGAGATTCAATGTTTACACAGAGAACTGCCTTCAAGAAAAAAGCATATAGATCATTAAATGTAGATCTTTCAATTCTGTCTATTCCAACACTTTTCCCTCTTTGCTTTCTTAAAAATATCATTTAAAAATAGAGAGGGCTTCAAGAGCATCCAATGAAATGTTCCATCCTGTCAACAATGTCTATTTAAATAGGTCAGTAATGTTGGCTGCTGGGGATGCCTCCACTCAATCATACCCCTCACATGCACAGTTTCTTGACCTTCATTTTTGCAAACTAGTCATCCAAACGCTCTAAACAAAGGTTATAAAAGTCGATGGTAGTTGGTGGTAGTAATTATTCATATTCATATTATTATTCATATTATTATTATTATTTATAATAATGATGTTTGATGTCCAAAATAAATCCAAAACACAAATATGTATCCAGAGGAAGTAATGAGCCTTCAAATCTTAATTTTCCTCTTAAACATTCCTTTAAAAAAACTAAACTAATGAGCACTTCAAAAACTATGCACTTCTGACCTCTTGTGGTTGAAACCTGTAGAACACACTTCACGCTGCTCTGCTCCCAGCAGTTTATTCACTGGTTCATAAGTATTGAGGAGCTGAATCAAGTAAACTTTTTGGTCCATACCTGTTTCCTTTTCATTGTGAACAACAGGAAACATTTGGATGGAACTTTGCCAAAGGGTTCAGGTTAGGGAGGGTTAGACCCACTGAAAGCCCTTTTCTTTCATTTCTCCATTAGAGCAGTTTAATGTACTACTACTGCTAGTTGTTGCAATATTAAAAGTTGAAGCAAACTTAAAAAAAAAAAATCTAAATATAAAATGTTGTAACAAAATAATGTTATTTAATGATTATGTACTCTATGATGTATAAAGGATCTTGAAAATGAATGCAGGCAGAATTAAGAATAATGATATGAGCATTAGCAACACGTGTGGACGCTGTGTAAAATGTTGATAAAAACAGATTTTTTAGGGATTACAAATCACTTACACCCTATATTTAATTGAAAATAGTGCAAAGACAACATATCAAATGTTGAAACTGAAAAATTTAATTGTTCTATGAAAAATATATGCTCATTTAACCAGGGTTGGGCAATATAGAGAAGTTATTTTGTCTTGGTAAATATAATTTTATATTATGAAATAAAATATCCAGATGATAATGTTGACTTTTGGCAAGTTCTGTATACTAACTAACTGAAAATATTTATTATTTTAATGCTTTAGACTGGCCCTGCGATGGACTGGCGACCTGTCCAGGGTGTCCCCTGCCTTCGCCCTAAGTCGGCTGGGATAGGCTCCAGCCCCCCCGCGACCCTGCAGAGGATTAAGCGGCGTACAGATGTACAGATAATGGATGGATGGATGGATGCTTTGGACTGGTAAATTCAATATTAAAATTATAAGAAATGCACTGTGGGAAAAAAATTTTATGTAACTTCACATTCTTTGTTGGCACTGATGGTCACTTTCAGCAGTTCAAATGACAGTCAGCTGACAGTATTTAATGTTAATTCTGTGAATAAATTGATGACAGTCCAAAATGATACTTGGATAAAAAAAATGGAAAGGTATCACGTTTTGAGTGGCTCAGGCTCCTGAGAAATAGAATGAATTTGACTAATCTTGTCTCCAAGCTGTTCCACTACAGTGTGCAGAAAAGGAGCTAAATGGTGTACATGGAAACACAAGGTGGAAGCAGTCCGAGGTCAACCAGTTTGTCATTCTCCAACAAGCTGCTCTGTGTTACAGAGCTATCTCCTCTCAAGAAGCAGCAGCACCCTCTGATGTCTGTGAAGAGTAGCGTAAAAGCATACAGTACCTGGTATTTAACGGCATTCTCCCATGCAATTACTAAGCAGGCCCTACCCTGCATGGCTTCCGAGATCAGACAAGATCAGGTATGCTCAGGGTGGTATTGCTGTAAGCAACAGCAACAAGGACATTATTTAAATGTTGAAATTTTGTTTCATAATATAAAATTAAGATATACCTTTATTCATCCCACAGTGGGGAAATTTACAAAATTAAAATTATATTTACCAAGACAAAAGAGCTTCTCTATATTGCCCAACCCTGGTCATTACAAATACTGTAAGTTCTACTAATAATGACTCAGAAACAGTGAAATGAAAGAAAGGGGCTTTCAGAGGGTCTAACCCTCCCTAACCTGAATCGTTTGGCAAAATTCCATCTAAATATATGTTTCCTGTTGTTCACGTTGAAAAGGAAACAGGTATGGACCAAAACGGTGATGTGACTCAGTTCTTCGTATATCATACTTATGAACCAGTGAATAAATTGCTGAGAGCAGAGCAGCGAAATCAAAGTGTGTTCTACAAGTTTCAACCACAAGAGGTCAGTAGAGGTCATAGTTGTTGAACTCTGTGGAGGTTTGGATCACTGCTGGTACTGTGGTGCAATGTTTTGATGACTGGCATCCTATTTTGCTTGTTTGGGTCTTGTTCTCTACTAGAATATGCACCAGGACACACATGTATGCGCATGAGCATGTGAGTCACATGATCCACTTTCAAAGTATTCCACTGATGAACATGGCAAAAAAAGCATTCAGTATTGCTTACCTGTTACAGAAACATAAATGTAAAAAATGTATGTTTAAGATGAGATAATTCTTTAAGATAATTCTTTATTGATCCCCCAGAGGGGAAATTCGGGGAAATTGTTTCAAAATATTTTAAAAATCTTCTTCAAAAAAGGGGGAGAAAATGCTCACAACACATTTGTTAGGCTCTTAGGAGTGTATTATTGAGGTAGAAAAAAAATGTTTTACTGAGAAATACCAAACGTGAACATTTTTTGTTTGCCTACAAGAAAATCACAAGGTATTTGTGAGATTATTACACTGTCTTCACTGCTGTCCATCAATTGTTGTCGCATTTTCAGTTATTTCTCAGGACACAAGAGCGAGACACAGATGAGGGTGGATGAAAAAAAGGATTTATTGAACAAAAGAAGCTCCAGGACTTACACTGAAAAAACCAAAAAGATGACCAACAGCAGGAAGTCCAGGTGTGGAGTTGCTCCAGTGGCTTAAGGCTGGGCGGTGGGTGCTGGGGCTGGATGGCTGGGACCACAGGGAAACACAAGAGGCTAGAAACACTAGGGACCGAGGCAAAGACTGGGGGCAAAGACTGGGAGCATTGAAAGGGCCGAACAAAGGGGAAACTAAGGGGACGATCTAAGGGGACGATCTGGCAGCTTGCAGGTGGGAACAGAGGTCTTTTAAAGCTGCCAGTCGTTAACAGAAATTGGGGACAGCTGAGCTAAAGAGAGCCCCAGCACCCACAGACCACACCTCCAGCCACTGAAGCAATGCCTGAACAAAAAGACCAAACCAAAAACACTGGAGTAAACAACCAAACACGCACAGAAAACAAACCAGAAAAACACCAAAATCAACCAAGAAACCAAAACCATGACAATTGTTCCCCAAATGCATCTTCGTATCCAAATCAACATTCCCACTGATGACCAGAAATAAAAACTGGGCTCAATGCTTGGACCTTCTTGCTGAACCTCTTATTGTTATATGGCTCAGTATCAAGTTGACATTCACTACTGCAAACAGCTAGAAATGAAAGATTGCCCCAGACTTTGTCAAGCTGGCAGTGTAGGCTGGGACATTAATACATTTAGATCACAACAACACTTTAGACCTGTCAACTCCTGACCTCTTGTGGCTAAATTGAGTCTAACATTGTATCACATACAGATCAAATTTGGTGCAACGTGGGAGAATTACAGTCAGGTCCATAAATGGACATTGGCACATTTTTCAGCACCACCACGGATTTGAAATGAAACAACCAAGATGTGCTTTAAGTGCACTTTCAGCTTTAATTTGAGGGTATTTACATCCAAATAAGGTAAACGGTGTAGGAATTACAACGTATAATCTTGCAAGCTGGAAAACAGTCAGTCCTCCTTCTGCTGGTTGTCTCTTGGGGGGTTGTGTAGTCTCTAGCTAACAACTTGTCACTTTCCAAAACTGAGCTGTCAGAGTGATATGTTTGTGAAAATGACACTGATGACAAGCTCAGCTGTGAAATGGCGGCCATGACGAGCTCATGTATAAATATGTTGTCAGTCTTTCCAGAAAAGATGCTGGATCTTCTGTCTCAAGACATGCTGTAGTGAACATATTCAACTGGCCGGTATTTATTTGCTGATTATGTTGATTAAGTAGACTAATAATAATAATTATGATACTACTACTACTACTAATAATAGCATGTTTCACCTCAGATAATTCCAGGAAGTGCAGACTCCACCAAAGTAATCTTTTATACACCCAGCTAAACCCAAAATAATCAAAATATCAAAAAACTCAAAAAATTTGCATGGCTGTACAGTGGGGCATTTTTGCTGGAATTTGCTGAAAATGCTGAAAATGCTCAAAATGATATGTACAAACATAAATATCAATAACCATGTGATCCATTTATTCCACTAGGACATTGACAATTTGTAAAAAGGATGATAGAGACAGAGGAGACAGGGAGTGTTGCAACAAGACCTAACAAGTGCTGATTGTTCTACCAAACCACTTCTACCAAACAGGAGTAATTTGTGAGGAGAATGTTCCCAAGACCATGTCACCTGATACAGATGTTTGAGATTATCTGGTCGTATTTCTGCTATACCAGTTGTGACACCTTTTACATCAGCAATATTTCACTTTTTCTAATGAAATTGTATCACCTTGTCTGATTATTCATTTTCAATGTCAATGCACTGCTGCTAAGATAAGATAAACATTTATTCGTCCCACAGTGGGGAAATTGCTACATTTGTAATACCATATTTAAAGCATTCCAAGACTCGCAGAATTAAATTTATTGCCACGAGAGGAAAGCAAATCCTACATAACTGTTTTGAAAAATGTTAACATGGTTCACAAGAATTTGGTTTGTTTTCTCATTATTCTCACTAACTCACTGAGTCACAGCGAGAGACATAAGAGAAGAAATTTGTAGCGGCCTGAACTTATAACCTACAAAGACAATATATTTTTGAATAATAGCTCATATAATTCTGTCACTAAGACACTAGGAGTATGGCTCTATAGGTGGATCTGCCTTGGTATTCCTCTCTCATGGGAAACTGTCGTAGCAGTTACGCTTTTGTGGCTTCAACATCAATAGTTACTGTACTCTGCTAGGACCCGTGTTACCACCTAAAAAGTCCTGATCTGCATCATCTAGAGTGCGCATGGAGCACTAGGTTTGGGGCCAAACGCTGTTTTGGGGTGAAGGTGCCTTCCCTGCAATTCAAATGCACTGACTGAATGACAAAAGGTAGGTGATTATTCAATTAGTTGTAAGCTCAAAGCATCAGTGATAATGTGTCTAATTTGTGACAGTGATACAAGGCAACAAATACAATTTTTAAAAAATAAATAACGGATCATTCTTACCTTGAATAACAATATCATAGAGGTCCTTCATTCTTTGACAACATGTACTTGATCTCTCAGCCAGCTGGCACTGGGGTCCCAAAACCTCAGACACCAGGCATTTGGCCTTCTCCCGGGCCTCAACAAAAGCAAAACAGCCCTAAGTCCGAGGGCCTCCCATCAAGCTAAAAGACAAAAAACATAACAAAACACACACAGCACAAACACACAAAAATAATAGTAGTAGATAATAATCTAAAAATGTATCTAGCAGCATGTCTTTTATCCTGAACTGCAAAAAAACCCAAAACAATTACAGCAACCGCATACCAACATATAAACTTTATCCAGGATATGAGAGGTGGATATGGAACCAGCTGTCCCGCTTCTAATCAAACTTTTCCGATTTTGAGCCTCAGCTTATGTGGCTGCTCTGCTTTGCATGCCTTGCCAGTTTTGAAAGGCTACATTTAGTTGTGTGTGGCAGACCACACACTCTCTTCTATTTCTATCAGAAATAGAATGAGAGAGAGACAAACAAACCATAACTAAAAAATAAAAAAGTACTTACAAGATAAAAGATTAAAAGATACTTACTTGAAGACAGTAGACCTTCTGGAAGAGAGAGAGAAATAAGTGTATGTATTCGAGTGTGCATTTGTGTGTGTGTGTGTGTGTGTGTGTGTGTGTAAGGCAGCATAGGACTGACTGAGCTGAGCAGTTGGACAAAGTTAAATAAAACATGGTTATTTCTCTTGCAGCAAGCCGTCCTAGATTACTCATATTATGAAAGTGTAACTGTAACAAATTAAATATAACTATAACGACGGCTGTCATGCTGTTATGCTATCCTATGTTGCCAACTAGAACAAGTGTTTATCAACCTGTTACCATTCAAATGCAGTCACTGCAGCCTACTGGGATTAATTAATTTGCCAATTATCAAACAGTCCTCCAGTACTGACCACAGTAACAGCCCCATAGGAAAAAGCTGCATGATGCACACACTCACAAATAACATCAGAGGTAGGCTAAAGCAAAGTTAGCATTTTTGAAATGGAACTTGGTGTGACAATTGCAGCTGCAGTCTCAAAGGATTTCCAATTGATTTTTTGAATGACAGAGCTTCAAGTACAGATACACTGCAACACCTACGCAACACAGTGTTTCTTGCACTGACACCTGTGTTGAGAGTCCAAATGTCAAGGTCTTATAGGTCTGTACATTTGTATGTGAATATCAAAATGAAGTGATGTACAACACAAAGCTGCCCCACCAATTTGAAATTGATGATTTCTCTGTATTCATGAGTCTATCTTGAAGACTGTATTTTCATTTTTGTCAACATTTGCTCATGATATTTTGAACTACAAGCTTTGCATATTTGAATCTTTTTGAATCTATGTGTGTTTAGGAGGGTAGGAGTCGCAATTAATACAGTTCATTTGAAATACAGTGAATTCAAAGAATTGGAATCAGCAATGACGTGAATGAAATTTATGTTGATGTGAGTTTCAGAAAGCTGTAAAGAAACAAGTGACTCAGAATCGGTTTTCTCAACACCAACAAGCACACCGAGTGAACCAAGATCTTGGAAAATAGGGCTTCATGCTCAGCTGTTGTGTGCATATCATGAGGGACAATGCATGGAAAACAAAACAACAGAAAACAAAAATGGTCAATAAGTCTTCTTACTAAGTTTTCCTGTCCTTGCAATACCAGCAGGGATCCAGATTCCACTGATTCTCCACCAATTGTGACAACAATTTCTGCTTTATTGCCATTTGCCTCAAATACCTGCTGAAGAGAAGAGAATATTAGCCAGTGCAATGTTACAGTGAATAATTCCTTTTCCTGAACAGCTCATGATGGATCTATCTATACATTTTAAAGGCTGTTTGGTTAAAACACGTGTGTCATTTGTTTCAAATGAAGGTAATGAAGCAGTCCATGAGCATTGATGGATATAGTTCTATCTGTTCTATGAGACTTTGAGCACATGATTTGGGAACTTTCAGGCAGGAGGGAGACATGCTGTCTGGACCTGGTGCCTTCCTGATCTTCTGTCTCTGACACACACTCTCTTCACAGACCCTTAGTGCAGGTGAGGGGGCAGTGGGGGGCGGTGAGGGGGTGGTCGGGGGTGAAGTCAGAGTGGGTGAGAGCTGTGAATGTGGGGTTGTCAAACCTGCAATAGAACACATTCAGGTCGTCAGCCAGTTGATGGTTCTCCACAGTGTGGGGGGACGGTCTCCTGTAGTTGGTAATGTCTCTCAGGCCCTCCACACCAATGCTGGGTCATTTGAAAAGCTCTTTTGCAGCTTTTACGTGTAGCTCCTCTTTGCTACTCTGATGTCCTTTGTCAGTGTGTTCCTGGCCCGGTTGTACAGGATCCTGTCCCCACTTCTGTAGGCCTCCTCCTTGGCCTGACGAAGCTGCCTGAGCTTTGCAGTAAACCAGGGTTTGTTATTGTTGTATGTGCAGAAGGTTTTGGTTGGCACACACATGTCCTCACAAAAGCTGATGTAGGATGTCACAGTGTCAATGAAGTCATCCAGGTCTGTAGCTGCAGTTTAAAAAACACTCCAATCAGTGCAGTCATAGCAGGCCTGTAGTTCCAGCTTTGCCTCGTCGGTCCATTTCCTCACTGACTCACTGACCACAGGCTTAGCAGTTTTTAGTTTCTGCCTGTAGGTCAGGATGAGATGAACCAGACAGTGATCGGAGAGTCCCAAAGCTGCCCGGGGAACAGAGCGATAGGCGTCTTTTAAAGTTCTATAGCAGTGGACCAGGATGTCAGCATCTCTGGTGGGACACTTAATATGTTGACTGTATTTTGGAAGTTCATGACTGAGATTTGCTCTGTTGAAATCCCCCAAAACAATGAGCAGGGAGTCAGGATGTTTTAGTTCCATGTTGGTTATCTGGTCAGCCAGGTGTTGTAGCACCTCACTGACACAGACCTGAGGCGGGATGTAAACAGGGACCAGAATAAACGAGGAAAACTCCCTCAGTGAATAAAAAGGTTTGCAGTTTATGAAGAGAGTCTATAAGTTTGGGCTGCATAATTTCTTCAACACCGTGACATCTGTGCACCAACCTTCATCTAGATAGAAACAGAGTCCGCCGCCCCTCGTTTTCCCCAATAGCTCCGTGTGATCCCTGCGGAGGAGCTGGAAGCTGGGCAGATGGAGCGCACTTTCCAGGATGTGCTCACCGAGCCAGGTTTCAATAAAGCACAGGGCAGCAGATCTGTAAAAGTCCGGGTTTGTCCTGTTGAGAAGCAGCAGTTCATCCATCTTGTTGGCCAGAGAGCGGATGTTGGCCAGGTGTATTGACAGAAGCACGGTCTGCAGTCCCCACTGTCTCAGCTTCACGAGCGCTCCCGCTCGCTTCCCTTGTATGCTGCTGCCCCAGCAGACTACTCCATGGAAAATGGCCGATGCCACAACAGACTTGCCCCTTGCACTACAAAAGACCTCAGTCTCCTGAGCAGATAGAGTCTGCTCTGACCCTTCCTATATATTGCATTGGTGTTATGAGTCCAGTCCAGTTTGTTGTTGAGATGAACACCCAGATACTTATAAGATGTCACCATCTCAATGTCCTGCGGAAATCCACCACCAGTTCTTTGGTTTTCCCTGCGTTAATCTGGAGGCGGTTCCGCTGGCACCAGTCCATAAAGTCCTGTGTCAGTTCTTGGTATTCCCTGTCGTCCCCATCTGTGATGAGGCCGACGATTGCAGAGTCATCAGAGAACTGCAGGTGACAGGTTGGTGTATTGTATGAAAAGTCTGTGTAAAGGGTGAAAAGAAACCGAGCCATACTGCAGACAACCGTGTCGGACACACAGTCCCATGTCCTCACAAGAAGCTTCTCAGTCATACCATGTCATACCATTCAAACCCAGCAACACACTCAGACAGAAACTGGTCCACCCCAAAGACCCTACGCCGAAACACAAGAAAAGCAACCTGGTGTACGCAGTCCAATGCAGGATTATACATCGGAGAAACCAAACAACCCCCCAACAAACGGATGGCTCAACACAGGAAGGCACGGGCCAAGATTGAGCAGTTTACCTCCACCTCAAGGAAAAGGGACACTCTTTTGACGACAACAATGTACATATTTTGGACAGGGAAGATAGGTGGTTTGAAAGAGGAGTGAAAGAGGCCATCTACGTCAGTGTAGAGAAGCCATCACTCAACAGAGGAGGCCTCAGACACCACCTGTCTCCCACCTACAATGCCGTCCTTTCATCTCTTCCCAGGAGAGTAAACAACCACTTGACCTCATGTGACAGTGTAAATGGTCATTCACACTTGGTATCAGGTGACTCACAAACGACTCTCCATTGTTTAACACCCAGAAGCACCTGCATACTAAGTGGTATCAATCACGCAGTTAACGACTCCACAGAGGTGGAGGCTTCAAGAATCTATACCAAGTCCAGTTGCCTTTGATTCAACTTGCTTTTGTATGTCCTCACATACTGTGGACGGTTGGTGAGGTAGTCCATGTTCTTTCCGTTCATGTAGAAATTGTTTAGTTTAAAATGTGAAACTTTCAATATGTGTTTGACCAAGAAGAAATACTGCACTTCGATAAGAAATGCAAGTGAAATAAACTGTTAATTATGAGCAAGAAATGATCATAGTCTAAAATATCACAAATAATGAATAGAAAAGTCATTTTTAAGACTTTGCATACATGCATAATTCAAACAATACTTTATGCTCTCTTATCTGTTTGAAGACATCTAGGTGACACAATATTATGGTTTTTTTTTTGTTAATGCTCTTTCTGGCAGCTGGTCTGGAAATAATAATTAACAACGTAATTAACTTAATAATTAAAGCCTTTCTCTATATTCAATGCAAATTCAAGATCTTCCGCCATTTGAAGTCGCAGTCAAGAGTCTTAGCAAGTAGGTCCCAGATAAAACTATATTAACAGTGTACATAAGTGAGGTTTAATTCATATTTGTACACACAGTAATGACAAAGCACCTGCAGCGACAGTCCCATGAAGCGTGTCTCTCTCGTTGCAGAGGCCTGTTGTGGCGGCGTACGTCAGTTGGCGTTGCCCCTCAAACACGCGTTTGCCTGTCCTCTGGTTCGGTTGTTCAGTCCTTGCAACCTGGCCGTTAGAGGTGTGCGATACTGCAAGATTTGGTATCGATCCGATACCAAGTAAATACTGGGCCAGTATCGCCGATACCGATACCTTGTAATATAAAAGGTTGATGTATTATCACAACGCTAGTATCGATCCGATACCGATACCGACTTGGTATCGATACTATTGATATTTGGATCGATCCGCCCACCTCTACTGGCCGTAGGCTCCGCAGTGTCACCATGTCCGCCTGCTTCCTCCCCAATTAGCCTGTTTATGAAGCCTAGTGCACCAATTAGCATTCGTTGCACTATGTTACCTTTGCAGGTGGAGGTGATTAGTAGCAAATGCCGGACCACACGTGCACATGCATACACATGCTGGCACTGCACCCTGTGACATATGAGCTTCTGAACTGTAAGCCAATAACTTTGAATAGGCTAGAATACAAATACAGAGGAAGTAATATATGTGACTGCTGAAAACTATTTCTCCATATAATAGCACTTATTTAGTATTTCAAAAACTGTTTGTCTGTCTTGCTAACTGTAGCTACACCGGTCCAATGAAATAATGGCCATGCTTCATACTGGTGTATTGATGGTTTATTTACACTCTTTCTGGGGATACCCAGTTATCACCTCTCTGGAAACACCGTGAAAACTACAATGAAACAAAAGACATAAAAAAAGTCACGAACACACTCCCGTCAAAAGTCTCTCAAGTTCGTGTCCATGGTTAGGCAACATGCTAGCACAGCATGAACACACCAAACAAACTGAACCGTCTGTACACACACCATCAATGTACATAAAAGGTACAATAATATTACAGAAATAAAAAACACAGAAAATATGAACAATAAAACAAATTTACCGTGTGCGCCTCTAGGACCAATGTAGAATAGCGTTGTTCTGGATGCGTGCTCCCCACGTTTGCAACCGTGTTGGCGCGGTACCATGAAACTAATGACCCATGACGCTGCATGGCATCATTTTCCCATCATGCTCTCAGTTGTAGTCCTGCTACACTCTGCATCAAACCACACCTTACGTGAACGCAATACATTCTAGAAACTTTTTAAAGCTTTTATAACATCTTATTCATTGAATTTTTAATTGCTTTTAAGGACTTTATGAACTGAAATTATTAATGAATTTATCTCAGAAACATAAACAAAAATATCCTAATAAACCTGTCTCTCTGACAGTTACACTAACCATTATTTATTGTTCTATCTTCACTGTGGACAAAAAAAGTATGAGCTTCTGTACATGTACACATGTAAACAAAGTGATTTTAAGAAAGCTTATAATGTAGACATGTGCTATTGTATTTTAAATCTGTGTATCCATATGTTAATCCATAATGTATATCATACATCTGTTTATTTAAAATATGTCACTTCTTTTGTGAAAGACTATTTGACAGTCTTACTAATCAATATTTATTGTTCTCTGGAGTGGTGGAGCAGCACCTGAGCTGCGCCACCCAAACCCCTGGTCAGGAGGTGGAATTTACAGTGGATGAAAAAAGTGAGTATGAACTTCTGACATGTGAACAAAGTGACTAATAATGTAAAGACAACGAAAGAAGTTAATGCTTATCCATCTATCCAGTCTTTCAAAGACTGTTACATTCTTTATAATTTTATTTTCCTCCAACTCAGAGAGAGGAGAGATGGTGGACTAGTGGTCAGAGAAGTGGGGCATCGACTGGAAAGCAGGGCATCGACTGTGGCTAGTTCAAGGCCACGGACTGGCAACAAGATACCTGCTACATCAGGTAGGACCTGATGGACCAGACCGGCCCTTGTAAGCCCAAGAGGAGCAACAGATGGACACTCCTTTCCTCATCTCACCATCTAAGTGCCCCTGAGCAAGGCACCTTACTCCCCTGAAGATCTGCTCCCCGGGTGCTTCCAATAAATAGCTGCCCACTGCTCCGTGTGGTCACTGCCCTTGTGGGTTGTTGTGTTTCTTGTGCTGTGCACCTATGGATGGGTTAAATGCAGAGGTCGAATTTTCCAAATTGCATGTAGCATGTTTGTGTGTGTGCATGACTAAAGTGGGACAAAATAAAGGGTCTTCTTCTTCTTCTTCTCCTGAGCTACTGCTGTTCACTGCAGAAAAAAGGTGAGTATGAGCTTTTGACTTGAAGTGAATTTGATCTACTACATACACTCCTCCTCCTTGCTATACATGATCACTAGTTGAATAATTCAATTTTATCTAATGTAAATTACTTTGTAATTGAGCATTCATCATGTTACGGGTCTCAAAGTGAGTTGCCACGTAAACAAATGATTTTTGGGTCCGCGGCCCTCACTGTAAACACAACAGAAGTCAGACGAGTGAAGATGCGGACCACCTGCTTCTCTTCCCAAGTATCGTCTTTTTATTACAAATTTTTCAAACATAAAACACATATTGAAACGTTCCCTAGTGTAAGTATGTTCTTCTTTAACTGTCCCTTTTTTTGGGTTTTTAATAAAACATATCAATGTGGTTTTCCTTTTGCACAAATCACTTTCATCACATTTAAACATTTCTTACTTGTCCAAGCATTTATCCCTCAGCATCAATGCTGGTTATATGGCTATTTGTTTTATAAATCTTCAAGCTCTTAACACAAAATGCTCCTCACAGTAAATGAAAACATAAATTAGCTTCCTTCAGCCAAACTAGCAGGCCACGCTAGTAGTAATAGTTCAAATACAAAAACATCAAACACATCACACATAGGGAATGCTAGCTAACTCATTTACACATTTCATGAACATCACATAAACAGACTTAACCATCTTTTTCAGAACACATCATGTAACTCATCAGTATCCTTAAACATATTTTAGCTAACTAGCAGACATTTATCAGGTTGTCAGGGCCGTAACACCATAAACTGTGCACAATCACGCCACACATACTTACGCGACCGCGCACACACACACACACACACACACGGGACATTTCGCGCCGCAAACGCCATTTCCTAAAAGTCCCGCTGTCGCGCTAAAACGTCTTCCTATACTCTAACTTCTAAACATGTAAATTTATCGTCAGACTCATCACAGTCACATAACATCACACTAAACTTTAGGAGGAAGTTATTTTGTTAAGTTTCACTGTGTACTGACCTGTAAACACAACAGAAGTCAGACGAGTGAAGATGCGGACCACCTGCTTCTCTTCCCAAGTATCGTCTGAGGGAAGAGGGCGGGGTCCCCCCAACTAAAGAGCTGCGGGCAACGACACCTGGTTCATTGGTTCCACTCTACGGTTTCCTCCTAAATTAATTCTTTTAAACCACAATAAACTGTGAAAATAATAACGCTGAATTTAATATTCAATGTGGAAAATATGCTAGCCTCACATAGCTTAAACGCAATAGGCAAAATGACCTAGAATAGTAATACTCAGTAGTATATAATAGTAATACAAATAAGAAGGACCATACATTTCTTTTTTTTTTTTTTTTTTTTAAGAGTACCACACACTCCCCAACAAACAAAAGTGGCTCCTGACACCTCAAATGCATAAACACCAAAAGTTCAAATCTCATGTAAACATTTCTATCCAACCAAGGTAACAAAGTGAGTATGAACTGTCCTCAATTTGTGTGCATATTCTGTCTCGTTGAGGTAAGTATAAAATGTGTGCAGTGTCCTTTCACAGTCTCTCAGCAACAATGGATTGGATATGTGGCAGGTAGGTATGGGTATGGTGTGATGGGTGAGGGGTGGAAGGGATAGGGGTTTGGCTGAGGGTAGAATAGGTGAGTATATGGTATTGGCTGGATCTCAACTGCATTCACAATGGGGCGTAGCTGGTAAGCTGGTTGACCAAGGGATGGGTAAGTGAACACATAGCCAGGTCGTCTTTCTCTGGTAGACTGTCTCAGTAGGGTTTCATGTTCAGGCTGAGGTTCCGGGACATCTTCCTCTTGATGTACTAGGTGAGGTACCTCTCTTGCATCGTTAGGCTGAGGCTGATTCTTGTCATACTCGTCCTCACTGTATGTTCCCTGCTCCTCACCTATGACACTCTCCCTTTCCTGTTCCACTTCAGCCTGGATTGTGTCTCTCAGGTAGGTTCAACTCTGCTCAGGTCGGTTTTGTATTTCACAGGTAGCAAGTGAATCAGGTAAGTGACTCTCAACCCTCGAGTTCTCCACAGGTATCCGCAGCCAGTAACGAGACACACCTTCCTCCTCCTCGGAGTCACTTGTCTCTGGGCTCTGTCTCTCCTCTGCAATTCTTGGGGATTCTGGCGTCCTCTTAGTCCTTTTCTGGGCCTTAGCTGTGTTTGTGACTGGGTTCTGCAGTGGCTCCACAGGTAAGTCGTTCACTTGAAGCAGCAGGTTTCTGTGCAGGGTGCGAACTGGACGGCCTCCTGTTTCAGGGCTTACTTTGTAGACAGGGTTACCCCCAACCTGCTCTCTCACGATGTAGATGGTCTGCTCCCAGTAAGGTCTAAGTTTCCCAGGCCCTCCTCGCTCACTGAGGTTGCGTACGAGGACTCTGTCCCCAGGCTGGAGGGTCACACCTTTGCTCCTTTTATCATAGTACACTTTCCCTTTGGAACTTGACTGCTGGCTGTTTGCATTTGCTATTCGATATGCCTCGACCATTTTTCCTGCCCATTTTTCGGCATATCCCCTTGGCTGATTGGTCTCAGCTTCCTCACCCGTTATGAGGCCAAAGAGGAGGTCAACGGGGAGGCGAGGGTGACGGCCATACAGCAGGTAGTACGGGGAGAAACCCGTGGACTCGTGCTTTGTGCAATTATATGCATGGAGTACATGAGGTAAGTGATCCTTCCAGTTTTCCTTTTCCTTTTCTCCTAAGGTCCGGAGCATTTGCAGTAGGGTACGGTTTAGCCTTTCCACAGGATTGCCCTGGGGGTGATACGAAGAGGTCCTGGAGTGCTTGACCCCAGATAACTGTCTGAGAGATCTGAACAGCTCATTCTCAAACTCCCGACCCTGGTCATGGTGGAGTTTGGCTGGGTATCCAAATCTGGGGATGAAGTCGTTAAAAAGCCTGTCAGCAGCCGTCTTGCCAGCCTTGTTTCGGGTGGGGTATGCTTGTGCGAACCTGGTGAAGTGGTCGATCACTACCAGAATGTACTCGCATCCACCACGGCAGGCCTCTAGGTGTAGGAAGTCGATGCATACGAGTTCGAGGGGTGAATTTGAAGTGATACTGCCCATGGGTGCTCTGTCGTGTGTGGCTGGCCTTCTCTGCTTAATGCAAGGGCACTTCCGGGTTATGTATTCCTCAATCTCTCTTTTCATGAAAGGCCAATAGAACCGCTCCCTCACTAGACTCAAAACCTTTTCAACCCCGACATGACTCATGTTGTTATGTAACTGGGTGAGAACTGTTTGTCTGTAGATGGCAGGCAGAACCAGCTGCCGCCGACCTGCGCTTTTCCTGTAGAGTAGGCCATCCTCTATGTGCAATCTGTTCCACTCCCTTAAAAGCCTCCTTGTGACTGCATCAACTTTTGATCTGTCCTGTTCTGTTAGTGATGGGTTATTTTCTTTCAACTCCATAACCCTACCAATTGCCAGGTCTTTTCTTTGCTCTCTCACTAGTACGTCATGACTGACGGTTTGCAGAGGCTCCATCTGTGGGTGGTCTTGAGATGTTAAGTTGAGTGCCGCCACCCAAGCAACGTCTCCCTGTTGTGCTCTCCGGCTCCCTTCCCATATGGTGCACACTGCTTCTTCTGATAACTCCTCGGAACATTCAGCCATGAAAGCGTTGATGTCCAGGGGCCAACGTGATAAGGTGTCAGCATCAATGTTGGTCTTGCCTGGTCGATATTTGATGTCGAAGTGGAAGTCGGTCAGCTGCCCCACCCAGCGATGACCCACTGCATTGAGTTTGGCAGTACTGAGGATGTATGTGAGGGGATTATTGTCTGTGAAGACGGTGAAATGAGGAGCGTAGAATAAGTAATCCCTAAATTTCTCACAGATCGCCCACTTTAAGGCCAAGAACTCAAGTTTCCCACTGTGTAGGTGATAGTTCTGCTCTGCTGGCGTAAGTGTGCGTGACCCGTAGCCTATCACTCTCATCTTCCCATCCTGGTTCTGATAGAGAACTGCACCCAGACCTTTTTGGGAAGCGTCGGTGTGGAGAGTGAAGGGGCAGTCGAAATCTGGGTACGCCAGTACTGGGGGTTTGGTCAGCCGATCTACTAGCTGTTCGAGTATCTGCTGATGTTCTACCTTCCACTCTACTGGAGTTCGGGATGACGGCTGGGAGCCTTTTGTCTTTACTCGAGGTGGCTTGTTCTGAGGTGATGTGTTGGGTTTTGCTTGCAGCAGGTCGTATAGAGGCTTGGCTACACGCGAAAAGTCCTGCACATAGGTTCGGTAGTAACTCAAGAATCCCAACAACTGCCTGACATCCCCAACTGTCTGTGGTGTCCTGAGTTTCAGTGCCCGCACTGCATCCAGGTCTTTGGGGTCCATTTTCACCCCCTCTGCTGACACCAACCTGCCAACATATCGGACCTCTTTACGGAAGAGCTCACACTTCTCCGGCTTCAGCTTTACCCCGTGGCGCTGTAAGGCTTGGAGGACTCTGCGCAACACCTGGACATGCTCGTCAAAGGACTTAGAGAAGCAAAGTACATCGTCGAGGTAGGGGATGCAGCAGTCATCTCTCAGCGTGTCCAGCATCTCCTCCATGCTTCGCTGAAAGGCCGCTGGTGCGTTCGACAGTCCAAAGGGTATTCTCACCCACTCGTACAGCCCCCATGGAGTTGTGAACGCGGTCAGATACCTGGATCCTTCTGCAATAAAGCCTTGGTGGTAGGCTTTGCCCTGATCCAGGATCGAAAACCAGGCATATCCTCCCAGGGAGTCAGTCAGATCCTGGATTCGAGGAAGAGGGTGTCGGTCTGGCACTGTTTTGTGGTTGAGGAGGCGGTAGTCGACACACAGGCGCAGGGACCCATCCTTCTTCCTTACACATATCACAGGAGCTGCATAGGGTGACTGGGACTTGACGATCCATCCCTTGACCAACAACTCCTGAATGTATTCTTTCACCTCCCTGTAGAGTGGTTTTGGGATTGATGCATAGGCCTTCTGAACTGGGATGTCATCCTTAGGCCGAATCTCCATCTGCAGGGACGGGATACATCCTATGTCGCTACTGTTGCGAGCGAATGCTCCAGACTCCTCATAGAGCACTTCCTTCACTGCCTGCTGTTGCTCAGGGCTCAGATGGCTAATCTCGACCGGAGGTAGCCAGGGCTCAGTAGGAGGGCTGCTGGAAGAGACGATATTGTTAACCTCGACTCTTGCTATTTTTGCTGGTGTGAACTCAACCTGTGGTGTCTCCGGTGTATCCGTCTCAAGGACTTTGGTGACATGTTGGATGGTACCCAGAGCGGTTCTCTTTGGCAGGGTGATCTCATGTTTTGAGTGGTTAGAGATGGGCACCTTAACATAGGGCCGATGGGTGTTATTGATTTCCAGAAGGCCTTCTCCCACACTTAGCTCTCCTAAAGCGGCAGTTTCCTCTGCAGGTTCGTATAGGACAAGCAGGTCAGAGGTGTCAAAGTTTGGTGGTACCTTGCACCACACATGTACTGTTCTGCCAGGTGGAATGACAGCATTGTCTCTGCCCACTCTTACTGTAGCTGGGTCACAATACGTCCTCGGTGGAATCTGGATGAAATTGACCATGGCCTCCACTTGTTCTTCTTTTATGCCCAAGGCGCTGCGTAGCAGGCTGATAACTGTGGCAACTGCATCGCCAGAGGATTCCTTTCTTCTTATAATCTCCCCCAGTACATTGGCTCCTACCAAGGGCTGGGGAAGTGGGAGCTGGCTGACAAGGAAAGGGGCCTGTATGGTGAGATTGGGGTCGTCATTCCCTGCGAGATTGACGGTAAGTTCAACCCACCCATTGTAGGGTATGGAATGGCCAGTGACTGCATAAACATCTAGATCTTCCTCTAACAGCTCATGAAGGGGTCTCACTGTGTAATTGGGAATGTGAGTGTCAGCCCATTCCTGATCGATTATGCTCACCTGCGAGCCAGAGTCAAACAGAACTGTTGCTGGGTAACCATTGATCGAAGACTCTACACCGGTCTCTGGTTGTCCCTTGGCAGAGACCGGCCTTCGTTTCCCTGAAACTTGGTCCGATTCAAGCATCCCACTGCCCGGTGTCCTGCTCCCCCACAAGCAAAGCAGTGGTTGCACTCCTGCATATCCTGTTCCATACATTTTGAACAACGGGCTGTCCTTCCCCTTACTTGGATGGAGGACTGGCCCCGCTGAGGTGGACCAACTTTGTTGGAAGGTGGTTGAGAGGGGGGACGTGACTGGCTGTGAGACTGTGCTCTGGCTGGTGGAGCCAGTGGATGAGCCACCTGGGCGTTTGCTGCCTGTTGATTAAGCAGGGAGGCCACCATGTGTGTTAGATTCTCTACCTGGGCACTGAGCTGTTGGATGGTCTGGGAGTTCTTGTTGTCTGCAGCTTTGTCAGGTGGTTTGTCCTTAGCCTGCCAGTCTCCCGCCTCCACCTTGGCACTATGTGCATGTGTCGCCTTACGATGGGGAAGTTGGCCTAGTCTGCGTTGATGCTCACTCTCATCGCTTATTATTTTCATGACCTGGCTGAGAATTTCCTCATCAGTGACTTGGCTATTTGAGATGAGGGGTCTGAGTCTTTGTCGGAGGTCAGCATGTTTTGCCCCCAAACCCTGGTAAATAGTGTGAAGAAAAACCCCTTGGATAGTCTTTGGATCATAAGAAATGTCTGTGTTGGTTTGTTTTGACTGAAAAAGGAGTTTTTGTTTGAGTCCAATCATGCGATAGAGAAACTGTTGGGGCGCCTCTTGTTCAGTTTGCCTGGCACACATCAACTCTTGAAATAGCTCAGTAGTTGCCTTCTCACCAAGGTGGGACCTGAGGAAGCCTTTGAGTTCATGTACAGTCATTTCCTCTTTGTTTATGAGCATATCCTTAAAGGTGCCCGGTTTGATGATCCTCAACACCCCTCGGACGACCTCTGCCTCTGCAAAGCCCTCTTTGACTCCTTCATCTATTTGCTTACTGATGTTGTTATAAGTTATGTCAGAACTCTGATCCCCAGTTTGGCCACCATGGACTTTAAACTCTCTGCGCTGGAGATAGGAAATATCTCTCAAAGTGACCAGTCTCTCTGAGGTTGAGGGTAATACCGACTCACCTTGGCGGTTGGATGTTGTGGCTGGTGGGGTCACTGTAGACTCACACTGTCTGAGTTTCTCACCCAGCTCCTCATACACTTTCCTCAATTCCTCCGCCGACTGTAGGTTTGTGTTGACATGTATAGTAGAGTGGGAAGTTGGTTGCATAGCTGCGCTGTTGGTGTGAGGATGTGGTTGTGATGTGTGTTCTGGGATGGTAGTGGATGGGCTGTGTCTGGGTGTGACATGTGTTCTAACATCACTCAATGTATCAACTGACAATTCAACAGCAGCACAGGTTTCAATAACTTTAGATAGCAAATCATTCAACATCATCAATTGCCCCATACCTTCATCCTCAAGTTCTAACAACATATCAGACTGCATGTAGGAGGTGACATACCCGATACAGCTTTCCTCGTCATTCGGGTCCAGCTTGTCTTTGTCTTGACTGTTCGATGCAATGTCCCTCGCAACCTGGTAAATGTCAGCACTTGAAAGTCTAAACAACTTCTTTTTGATGCACCACACCAGTTCTTTGCGTACCGTTGACATGGTGTGTGTGTGTTTCCAATAGCACTGCAGTGTCACTTTGTGGTATGGTCTGGATCAGCAATGTGGCTACCTGGCAAGTGGCGTGTGTTGACCTCCGGGCCAGCAGTTCGACTCACTGGTAGCTGGTGCACATCCACCTTTGGGTTAGCTGCGCGGCTCACCGATGACTAGCGTGCGTTGACCTCCCAGATCGACGGTGTGGCTCCTAAGCGACGTGAAGACCCTCTTGCTCCTAGATCTTCCTCCTCAGATAACCACGGTTGACTCCTGGTCGCAGCAACGTCTTGTCACCTCGGCCTCCTGGTTCTGGTATAACTGGATCTGCTCCTCAGGTGATTGTGATGAGGAGAGATCCCGGACGAGCCCCCACAGTTTGTTACGGGTCTCAAAGTGAGTTGCCACGTAAACAAATGATTTTTGGGTCCGTGGCCCTCACTGTAAACACAACAGAAGTCAGACGAGTGAAGATGCGGACCACCTGCTTCTCTTCCCAAGTATCGTCTTTTTATTACAAATTTTTCAAACATAAAACACATATTAAAACGTTCCCTAGTGTAAGTATGTTCTTCTTTAACTGTCCCTTTTTTTGGGTTTTTAATAAAACATATCAATGTGGTTTTCCTTTTGCACAAATCACTTTCATCACATTTAAACATTTCTTACTTGTCCAAGCATTTATCCCTCAGCATCAATGCTGGTTATATGGCTATTTGTTTTATAAATCTTCAAGCTCTTAACACAAAATGCTCCTCACAGTAAATGAAAACATAAATTAGCTTCCTTCAGCCAAACTAGCAGGCCACGCTAGTAGTAATAGTTCAAATACAAAAACATCAAACACATCACACATAGGGAATGCTAGCTAACTCATTTACACATTTCATGAACATCACATAAACAGACTTAACCATCTTTTTCAGAACACATCATGTAACTCATCAGTATCCTTAAACATATTTTAGCTAACTAGCAGACATTTATCAGGTTGTCAGGGCCGTAACACCATAAACTGTGCACAATCACGCCACACATACTTACGCGACCGCGCACACACACACACACACACACGGGACATTTCGCGCCGCAAACCGCGGACGCCATTTCCTAAAAGTCCCGCTGTCGCGCTAAAACGTCTTCCTATACTCTAACTTCTAAACATGTAAATTTATCGTCAGACTCATCACAGTCACATAACATCACACTAAACTTTAGGAGGAAGTTATTTTGTTAAGTTTCACTGTGTACTGACCTGTAAACACAACAGAAGTTAGACGAGTGAAGATGCGGACCACCTGCTTCTCTTCCCAAGTATCGTCTGAGGGAAGAGGGCGGGGTCCCCCCAACTAAAGAGCTGCGGGCAACGACACCTGGTTCATTGGTTCCACTCTACGGTTTCCTCCTAAATTAATTCTTTTAAACCACAATAAACTGTGAAAATAATAACGCTGAATTTAATATTCAATGTGGAAAATATGCTAGCCTCACATAGCTTAAACGCAATAGGCAAAATGACCTAGAATAGTAATACTCAGTAGTATATAATAGTAATACAAATAAGAAGGACCATACATTTCTTTTTTTTTTTTTTTAAGAGTACCACAATCACACTAATCACTATTTATGATTCTCTGCCCTTTTCATACTCCATCATGCTGCTGTTTACTATTGATGACAAATGTAAGTACGAGCCTCCGACCTAGTTAGTAAGTTATCCAGAAAGAGCTGTAATATGAAGACAAAGGCAGTAATGTATGCTACTGTGTAAACTAGCTACCACTGTATACTACACATCTGTTTATTCATATAATATCAAATTTCCCCACTGTGGGACGAATAAAGGTTTATCTTATTTATTTAGTCATTCAAGGTTGACTGTCTTACAAACCATTATTCATTGTTCTCTCTCTTACTCCATCCCCTGAGCTGCGCCAGAGGATGAAATCAAGCGCACAATAGTGATCCCGATAACCACTGCTTCACACTCTCCTGCCATGGCAATCCTGAGGTCCCTAAGAGTTGATATCAACCAAACCACGCAAAGGCTCACTTCACTGAGTCCACTGAGCTCACTTTGTTATCATAATTTCTGTACTTAACTGACTTGGTGTTCCATTCAATAAAACAGTCAGACACCTGAAGTGATAGGTCTGTGAGCCACCATGCTGCCCTAAGAGTGAAGGGCAATCAACCTCAACACGTCTAGAACATGTCCAAAAGATTTGCGTTGATTCATTTATACTCACTAAAATAAACACAGGTTCACAGTTTTTCATATTTCGTCCACCTCCATTTATGCAAAAAAATATTGGAAAGAACCTTCATTACAACACAGTCCAGTCAACTTCCTGTTGTCAACAATGAAATTCATATATTTGCTCATACTTCTGTGACTTCTCTGTGTGTTTGATGAATATGGGCTCTGAAAATTCTTGGACATACTTAACATGAAAACAAATGCAATGGTAATATGACATAAAGTCGACCAGTGTCTCTTTAGTGGACTTCTCTCCAAGCAAAGCAACATTGCTGTTAGGCGAGGAGTTCCAGTCTCCCTGGTGACTTGCTGGGCAATGGGGCTTGCGACCTGGTAACTGGGGCCGGCAAATTGTTGGGTAGTACTAGTAGGGCTGCCAATTAGGACAGTGGGGCTAGCAAATCGCTGGGGAGCACTGGTGGGGCTGCCTAGTTGGTCAGTGGGGCTGGGAACTGGCTTGACAGTAGGATTAATGACTTGGCTGATCATTTTCTTTGCTGCTGGCCCGAGGAGTTGTTCTGGAGGAGTGGGTGGAAGGAATTTCTGATCAGATGTAGAAGGCTCAATAGGGCTGCTTGCTTGTCTCAGCAGACAAAAATAAATAAATAAACACAACAGTCCATCAATCTGCAGTTTTTGACTTGCATCTCAATGTACACTCCCATTTTCTACCACAAAAGAAATAAAAATGTAGTTTGAGAGCTACCGGTGAAGAAAGTGAATGTCCTCTAAAAGAGGAAAATGCATGCAGAGGGACTTTCTGTCAATGTTTTTCAAAATAAAAGCATCGGGATGAATGTAAAATTTATGGTCTAATGGTATGTTGTAGCACTTTTGAAGTACAAATCTGCTTTTCCACTTCTCCTTTCATAGTAATCTACTTTTATGATATATAAAGACACTAAATTCTAAAGTTAAATAAATGCACCCTCAGATTTCTTCAGGCTTTAAGATAAGATATTATTACTATACTATAGAGTATTATTATTATTATTATTTATACAGGAAATAACCTATATTTATATAACCTGCATTCCCCCACAAACACCTACTTTCTTTTCCTCCTGCCACTCTTGCCATCTTCAGTGTCTGATGAATCTGATGAATATTGTGCTTGTTTTAGCTTTGCCCTTGCATCTTCATAAGTGGCTGTAAAATACAATGACACATAATAACAGGAGAAAGGCAGAGAGATAATAGATAATCACAAAAGCAGTATTAATTGGAGAATACATGCCCATACATGATATAAAGCAGATGTGTCAAGTCTTATCTGCCTAGGGCTAGTGGGGTAACTAGCTTTTTTTCCAACCAAGCGAGCACACCTGATATAACTCATGGACTGGTAAATGAACTTATATGGGGTTCAGTATCTTGCCCAATGATACTTCGACATGCAGATTGGAGGAGCCAGAGATCAAACCGCCTATCTTAAGATTGGAAGGTGACCTGCTCTACCTCTAAGCGCCTAAACTGTGGAGAGACTGGAAGATGAAAACCTGCAACTACAACAGCTCATTCTGGATTAGTTAAGACAACCCTGGTCTAAAGAAAAATTGTCACAAAAAGAATAACTTGGAAGTAAGGAAAATAGGGCAGTAGTTAGTGTAAAGAGGAAAATCAAAGTTGCCTGCATTTCCCATCACACACACATCACACAGCAACGAGTTGCCGGCTGGTGTTGTGGCCTCTTTCAAAGTCACTGTCCTCAAAACCACTCTGATGGAATGATGTCCGCCTTCTTGTATCATTTTCATCTACTTCTTCAACAAACGCCACCACACTGAATGATGACATCCTGCAAAGTTCATCAAGTTATCTGCTGTGTAGCAGAGACAAAGACACGACTAACATATCCTGAAGAGGCAATAAAAGTAGTGGTTTGGTGAAGTCCGTCATTGGAGCACAGTTTTGAAAGCAGACATATTCCAAGAAATGTCGAATTGCTCGTTCTGAACAACTGGGACGTTTCTCAGTAAAGACAATATTACATTCAGTATCAAGTTTACTGGAATTCAGTTCCAAACTAATAATTTCAATTTCATACTATGCTATTCAAATTCAGTTTTTGAAAGCAATTATTGAAGTTAAACAATGCAAATTTAAAATTTGTGATTCAAATTCATTTGTTTAATATAGGCATTCAATTTGGTTCAAATTCAAGGTAAAAAATGACACAAATTCAGTTTTTTTGTGACACACATTTTTGCCCCTCCTGCTCAATAAGGCCACAACACAAGAAGTCATCACTGCCTTCTGATGCATGTGGAATCCCCATCACCATCACTGACTTTTTCAGATTCCTTGGAACACACATTAGCAAAAAGTGAAATACTAACAATGTGTTATGGTCTGGGGTTTTTGTGTTTTGGTGTTATTTGTTGTCTTTGTCTTTTCCCTTTTTCTTTTCAGTGTGTGGCTGTAGGCATGGCTGGCTTTTACACCTACTCCTCCCCTGAGATCTGGCTGATGAGGCACACCTGGTTTTCAATTGTCATCAACCCACTTCTTGGCCCTGACTCCACTTCTGTGCCAGATTATTCGTCTAGTCGGTAGTCTCGTGCCCTCTGCATGCTTACCTGCGATTTCTCCAATGTTTCACCCACAGACTAAGTTCTGCCTCGTGTGTTCTTCTGACTTACCTTATCTCTCTGAACACTCTAACTATCTTGGAAATGCCATAAACAATCCAACAAATGCTTTAATAGTTGACATACTATCATGCTATCTTTAAATTGTATGGGCGTTAATGAATTAACATAACATTAAGCTAACCTTTACATCCATTACCATGCTTTGCCAATGAGCACATGTGCTGGTTTGGTTATCCTAACCATGAGGATAGATATGTTACATTTAAGCATTCGTCTGCCGAACGGCTGCCTGTTGCAGCAGCTCCCGGTATTTGTTTACTTTTCGTCACTTTGCCACTTTATCTTCTTTTTAAAATTTTGAGAAAGTGTTAGTGTTTGGAGAGGCAGTGGTTGCTTCTGTTTGTAACATTCTGACCGCTTTTTATGTTGCTTCTACACCATCTGTAACTGAGAGCCGCATCGATAAGAGTCAGCCCATCATTTACACACGGGAGCAGCTGATCACTCTGAGTAAACATGGGGTGCTGCATGATGAGAGGCCCGCAATCCTGGAGGAGCTGTAGAGGAGACGCTGGGGCTGTCCATCCGGGGCCAAGTGGAAGGCTGATAAGAGGAATCATAGACCTTCTGTCCCAGCGATTATAATGGGTAATGTGAGGTCCTTGGGCAACAAGATGGATGAGCTCAGCGTGCTGATTAAGACTAAGAGGGAATATTGTGAGTGTAGTATGATGTGCTTCATGGTGTCTTGGGTGCACACACATTTCCCAGACCACAGCATGTCTCTACCCGGCTTCAGGATGATTCGGGCGGACAGGAACGATACACGGAGTGGTAAGAAGAAGGGAGGAGGGATTGCACTGTTGGTGAATGAGAGGTGGCGTAATCCCAGACATGTTACTGGGAAGGAGCGTTTCTGTAGCCATGATATTGAACTGCTAGCTTTGGGAATTTGTCCATACTACTTGCTGAGGGAGTTCATATCTGCCATTGTTGTCGTTGTTTACATCCCCCCGTCAGCGGATGCAGAGGCAGCATGTAACATCACAGGACAGGTGAGCAGAGGGGAGGAAGCAGACGGATGCGGTGACACTGCGGAGCAGGGAGGATGGAGCTGGGACAGACAACGGATAGTCTGTTGAAGACGGCAGCCTACAGCTGAGTTGCCAAGACTGAGCAACCGGACCAGGAGACGAGCAACCACAGGAGCTAGGAGCGTGTTTGAGGGGTGACGCCATTGACGTACACCGCCACAACAGGCCCCCACAACAAGAGACATGATTCACCCCTCCTCAGTTAAGTCTCCCTCCCATTGCCTAATAGCAGTGCTTGAATACACACATCTAGCTGGTGTGCAGTCGGGCCGGTACCGACACTATCAGGAGGGAATTGCAGGATGACTGCCCTTCCCCCTCTGGGGGACAACCACAACCTGGTCCTGCTGACCCTAGAGTATGTGCCTCATGTCCAAAGGCAGCCTGTTTCCACAAGGACTGTGAGGAGGTGGACTCAGGAGGCTAAGGACACTCTATGGGACTGCTTTGAGTCTACAAACTAGAATGTGCTGTGTGAGCCACATGCCACATCAGCAGAGCAACAGACTGCATCACGGAGTACATCAAATTCTGTGAGTACACCACCCTGCCAGCCCAGACTGTATGCTGCCCTAACAACAAACCATGGATTACCAGGTACCTGAAAGCCCTTCTGAACAAGAAGAAGAGGGCTTTCAAGTTTGGAGACAGGGAAGGACTGAGGAGGGTACAACATGATCTGAGGGTGAAGCTGAGAGAGTGCAAGCACTCCTACAGGAGGAAGCTGGAGGCCAAACTCCAGCAGAACAACACAAGAAACATGTGGACGGGAATGAAGGTTTAAGGTGAGAGACTGGCAGCGAGATGGTGGAGGTTTAGCTCAAAACTCTTGGCTGTCTCCTCCTGACTTCTAGCACAACACTGGGTCATGTCACTTGCAGAAGTTCTCTGATGACTCTGCAGTGGTTGGGTGTATGAAGGATGGGTAGGAGGGGGAGTACAGATCACTGGTGGATGATTTTGTGGAGTTGTTCGGGAGAAATCACCTGCACCTGAACATGGCCAAGACCAAGGAGGTGGTGATCAATTTCAGGAGGAAGAGGATGCTGACACAGCCCCTGTGTATCTTGGGAGAGGAGGTGGACATGGTGGAGGACTATAAATACCTTGGGGTCCACACTGACAACAGGCTGGGCTGGAAGACCAACACTGAAGCTGTATAATTAACAATATATTTTTTAAATTTTATACAAGAAAGGGATGAGCAGACTGCTTTTTCTGAAAATTGAATATATGAAATTGATATACTTCAATGTTTGCAGCAGAATGTTGGAAATGTTCTACCAGTCAGTCGTGGCTAGTGCCTTCTACTTTGCTGTAGTCTGCTGGGGAAGCAGCATTGAAGTGGGAAACACAAACAGACTCAACAAACTGATCAAAAAGGCTGAATCAGTTATCAGCTGCAAACCTGACACTTTTGAGACTGGGTTGGAGAGGAGGACATTGGGCAAACTGTTATGCATTCTGAATAACCCAGACCACCCTCTCCACCAGCTGCTGGACAGACTTGTCAGGCTTGTTCTCCAACAGGCTGTTTCAGCTCTGCTGTCACAAGGACAGATACAGGAAATCTTTCCTGCCAAAAGTCACAGATGGTAACAGAAATTTTAAGTTTATTACACTCCAGAAACCAACTGCTTGTGATCGGCTGGAGGCTGAAATGTTGAAATGTTGAGCACTTTAGGAGGAAACATGTAAACTACTGTAACCAGTGCCGAAGTGGGCCGGTAGCACCAGGTTAGTCAGCTAGCTCGGTGGATATAAGTATAATAAGTCTGGATTGCCGACAGGTTTTGTCTCATTCAAAGTTAATCTAAAACTTCTCTCTAAATCAAAATTACATTTTAAATTATCATTTTAAAATAGTAGTCCCGTTCACGTTCAAAATGTTATACCTGTTTGTACCTTCTAGGATCACTGTGTGCTGCTGTGATCATTCATTGTGTCTGGTCAGAAGTTCTACACTAATCCTGATTACCAGTGCCTCTCCTTGTTATGGAGGGATGTTAAACTGATCAAACAAACCCTGCAAAAGACAGTAGAGATGTGGATTTTGGAGGGAAGTGAGAAATTGCTACACCATACCAGACGATTCCCCTGCAGACATTGCGGGGAAAAAAGGACAGAATAGCTACACTCACATGCAGAGCGCCATCTTCTCTTAACTAAACCTAATTTGTTGGAGAGAATATATCCAGCAATGTTGTGTTTAGACCTTAAGCTATCGGTTATAGTTATAGGTTCTTCTGTGGTAACAGTCTAGTGGTCTTTGATTACTTACTAAATCATGTTGTTTCACAATTGAAGATATAATAAACAAAAATCATTTTTTCTGTTCCTGTTAAGTCACTTTGCTCACAAAATGTTTTTATTGCAGTAAAGATTATTCCAGGTTACATAATGTACTTTGAATAGTATGTGTTACTGTTACTACTGTTACAGCTAAAACCACTTTGTCAACATACACTCAGTTATTTTCAGTTTATTAGGTACACCTAATGATAAGCTAAAACTAATGCAGTCTAATACAACAGTCCTGCAATAAATCCTACCTTCATGAAGGTTCCAATAATCCATTTTTGTTGAAACTGAGAGATGCTGATTCAGTTTTGAAGGCTGCAGCTTGTGGTGCTGTTGAATTATATTGCATTATACTGTACTGACAAATGTTTCTATTATTTTGTCCACACTGTTTATATCAATATGAGCAGGCTATACAACACAAATACCTCTCTCTGTAATGAAGCTAAGCAACACCACAAACTACACAAAATGATGATGTTAAATGATGAGTTCCAACACCTCTCTGAAACAATTTGACCGCGATCTGATTGCGTGGCCTAATGGATAAGGTGTCTGACTTCTGCAGTGGTTGCACTGTGTATGTTTTTTTTTTCCTAATTATATTAATTACTACTTTCTGCAAAAGAAATTAAGATTTTTACTGCTTCGGAGGATTACAATAACCTTTTGTAATCAGTTTCCTTTTGAATATTCCTCCCACATATACAGTATATTGAGTCTCATGTACAGTACATACTAAGTAGTAGTATTTCTAATTATCATCAAATGTATTTCAGCAGTATAACCATATGTTGTGTCTGTGTTTCACTTACATGCCTATTGGCTTAAATAATTATTACAAAACAAAACAATTCAATTTATACAGATACTGATCACTGATCATGTCGAATGTGAGCTGTACAGTTTATTGTAGAATTGCAAATGAAATGCAGGTTGTCCCACGTCAGCTGACAGCTCCTTTGCATTTACATTTATACTGTATCACCCAGCCAGCTGCAACGCAGCTCACCCAAACTACAAAAACATACTGTATTTTCTTACTTACACTATATGGTCAAAAATAGATGGACAATCCCTGGATATTACATCTGAACGTGAGAACTGAATGTGTGATTGTGGCATATGGGCATTAATGTGCTGCTATGACCTACACTGCAAGAGTTTAAAATTTTTTTGACAGCAAGGATTTGCTCTGATTCAGCCACAAGAGCATTAATAAGGTCTAACACTGATTGACTGATTAGACGGATTTCACTTTATTATCTGGATATTTTCTAAAATGTCTTGCTAAAATGTGGCTGCAGTCCATTCAATTAAATTGCACACTTCTACATAAGATAAGAGATAAGATTTTCCTTTATTAGTCCAACAATGGAGAAATTTGCAACATTCAGAGTTTAGTCTACTCAGGTACACTGAGGCCTACCTAGAACCCAAACTGAACTGTTTGAACAACAGTTTGACAGACTGAGGAACAAAAGAGTTCCACAGTCTGTTCAGTCTAGGCCGTGGGAATCTGTTTGACGGCAAAAGCTGATATTATATTCAAATAAAATATAAGAAGTAACTTACATTCTTTTAGTATACACAGTTTAAAATAATGACTTCAGCATTTTAATCTTTGACTTTGGAAGTCTGACCAGTCAAGCATTTAAGCTGAATAGAAAGATACCTCAACTAACCTAACAATCTCATTCACACACATTCCCTCTCCCTACCTCTCACTCTCGCCCTCTCTATCTCACACACACACACAGCGACACAGATATATGATATACAGACAGGAATCTTTATTGAATGAGTCAAAAACAGTCTTGTTTATCTAATTGTCAGACAAAAACTTTATGCATTATGCTAGTCACGTTCAAATAAATGCAATACAGAAATGTTAAAGGGTGAGTCTGCGTTTTCTCCATATTTTCTTACTGTCAGCAAATCCCATTCAAGATCAAAACTAATACTGTCTGACTTGCTTACCCTGTCTGTGGTAAATTGTAATGGGTACTCTGATGCTTACTTGGAGAACATCACAGTGGAGAGTAAAATAACTATTGCCATAAAAACATTTGCAAAAATCTTTATCATCTCATTATAAACAGCTGTGCAGTGTTTTGGTGTCTGATATTTCAGTCTTAAAGCTCTGAACCAATGTTTTTGCATTTGATCCTCCCAGTATACCTGGAAATATCTTGGCCCCATGCATTTTTTAAAACAAAGCTGTTTTGGAATAAACATCTCATGATTTGTCTTGTTATGTTTTTAGTAGTTTCTGGACAACAATGGAGCTTTATGGCACAGAAAAATAAGCTATTGAATAGCAGGCTTTTGTTAAACAGAAAATACGTTCATTGCTGTTTTTCATGGAATTTGTTTCCAGTAAGAAGAATATAGAATATCACCAGCCTTATCATTTAAGAATTGTTCACTGCCAGTTTGGAGATCTGTCAGAATTAGGAAACCTTTGATTTATCTCTATGCATGAAGAAGTTTTTCAATCAATGATCACAGACTAATGAACTCCTTTTGGGTGATGTCTCAGTTACTTGACGTTACTGGCTCTGATCACACCTTCTCACAGCAAGTATCAAGCATCACTACCATATAAATTAAGCATTGTCTTAAATGCATATTTTGAATGAAATATGAAAACAGCAGAGGGCACCAAAGACATGTTTTTGAGGGGTAAGTGTAGTTAAAGTTTACCCAATATTCAACGAGGGCAGGTCCCCTGTAGGGTCACTCTCATCATAGTCCTTCACTGTGCCAACATCCTGTAGGCCAATCAGTGACATATCTGGTAGCACGTCCTCCTCGTCTGACTGCACCAAAGGCTCATCACTATCCTCACTGGCCGCTTCCTTAACTTGCTCCCATGCTGCATCCTGGTTGGACAGTTGGTTGTTTGTGGGAGGGGTTTGGTTCATTTGGCCTCTCAAAGATTCAGAAGAGCAGGACTCAAGGTCTGGACCTGTTAGAGAACACAGCTCTTATTTCACTGAGTAACTGAGGCTCAACTCTGAGTAAACTTGTATCATCTGGAGACCTAATATCCTTTAGGAGTTCACCCTGTCACATATCATGAGTTTTGAACGGTGTGATAACATTGGAAAAAAAGTATGGGCACCCCCTGTCAAAATTACTGTTACTGTGAATATCTAGTTAAGGAGAAGGAAAACTGGTGTCCAAAAAGCATAGTCGCAATAGCAAGTTAAAAATGAAACATTCTTTTAATCATTTTATGCAAGATTCGTGTATTATTTCTATTTTGTGCAATTTTAGAGGGAAAAAGGAAAGGAGCACCATACAAAAGTTTGGGCACCCTGAGAGATTTGAGCTTTCATAACTTTTACTAAGGTCTCAGACCAAAATTAGCTTGTTAAGGCTTGTTCACAGTCAATGTAGGCCACATGATGCAAATTTCAAAGCTTTGAAAACACTCTGACTCCACAGACGTTGTCCCAACAATCAGCAAGTATAGGTTCCTCTGCAGCTGCCTAGCACTCTAAAAATTTAAAGAATTGATGCCCACTAATAAGGCTATTAGAAGCTAGGTAGCTAGCTAGTTTTCAGGTAACTGTTTCCTCAATTGTGTAATGTAATTAAGAAATGGCAGTAATGAATGGTGGAGATCTGGAAGAACAAGAAACCTCTTAGAACTGCTTGAATGATTGCTACAAAGATAAATCAAAACCCCCATTTGACTGCAAAACCTTCAGGACAATTTAGCAGAAGAAACCCTTTCCTGTGTCACCACAAAATTCACCATCAAGCAAGATGGCCCAAGAATCTTATAGAACTAGGAGCCTTTTGTCAGGACGAATTGGTGAAAATCCCCCAAACGAAAATCAAAGTTGTAGTTAAAGTTAAATTTAGGGTGACCTGAGGTCAGTGATGATCCTGTACTGATGTCATCACCAGTTGAGTTGAGGAAGTCATCCAAAGCCTCCTGGTCTGATATGTTAGTTACTGTCATCTGATCCAGAACACACACATCAGCTCTTGTTGGCTCTACAAACAAACAAACAAACAAATAAACACGTCATCACAAACTCACCATAAATACAGATGTATGTTCGAGTCTTTACCTTTTTCTAAGGAAGACCACCTATGGTTGAAAATATATCAGTCATATCCACATCCAATAAGAGAAGTGTGCAAAAAGACAGTAGTGGGCTCAATTTGTGTCTTTTTTCTTTTGCTCCTTAAATTGCTCACAACTTAAGTAGTTGTTTCAGTAGACATTTTTGTACTCAACTAGTTATTTTGATGACTTCTTTTACTTTCTCTAGCACTTGATTTAACAAAGTAACCGTACCTTATTTGAGAACAGTTTTTGACTAGCCTCCTCTGGCTACAACATGGGACAGTTCTCAGATTTTTTTGAAAAGCATTACCTTAGTGTGGATGAATGCCAAAAGGAGGGGAAGATGCTTTTTCAAATTTTAAGCATTAATAAGATATACCCACTGTTGGGCAGTAACGTCACTACAAATAGCAACGTTAGTAGTTTAACTACATTTTTCAGTAACGACGTGGTAGCGCCGTTGTTTCTAAATCAAATAATGTTTCAATAGCTTAGCTGATTTTTTGGTCATGTAGTGCGGTAGCGAATGCAAAAGCTACATTTTGCGAAACATTTTAAAATGATTGAAGTTGAACTGCTAGAAGCGGATCAGACAGTGACACCATCTCCAAACGCCAACATGTCTGAGTAGACCAATAGGTGCTGTCGTGTTATGATTATGTCACACAACAATCCTTGAGCTGCACATACACACACACAAACGTTCACTTCACTGAGAGATGGCAGAGGAGGAAGGTGAAGAGGAGCTTTCAGTGAAGGAGTCGTCATGGCCCTACCTAAACACATGAGTTTATATAAAACAATGGAGAAAAAGTGTTAAGAGGAAAGAAATTTGACAGTTACAAAATGTCTTTCCATTAATAGAGACACATCTCTTACAAACATTCAAGGGCATTGAATTTTTTTTGGTTGCAATATTCCTGTTTGAAATAATATACCTGTTATTGACCTTGTAGTGTTTGAGTTTTGTGATAACTTTATGCCAGATATTTTGTCCTGCAAATTTGCCTCAGCCTAATTTACATACAGTTACAAAGAGTTAGTGCAAAGACACTTGTTTACATGGTTTAGTTGCCACATTGGTTGAGAGAACTGAGGGCAAAAATTGTTTAATAATAAACAAGTTAATATTTTCTTGTCTCTGTTTTACTGACAGTTTCATTAGTCCCTGAAATTTATTGGGAATTAAGTCAGTTCAGTGTGGAGAAAAAAAGTAACTTGAATGTATTATGCTACTTTGGCCATATTGCTGTAGCTTAGCTTGCTACATTTCTGTGGGTCATAGCTTCAGTGTAGTGAAGCTTGATTTAACACAGGGTAACTGGTAGCTTAGCTCACTACATTTTCCAAGTAGCTTGCCCAACACTGGATATACCTTTATTTGTCCCACAGTGGGAAAATTTACATTGCACAGCAGCAAGGGGACAGTTACTAGTTAAATAGTAATAGTATAAACAGAAGGTTTAAAAAAGTATTAACAATATAGCAACCACAGGCTGAGAAAAAGTATTATCAAAATTACAATTTACAAATTTACACGGGGCTTATTTACAGATGTGCATGAGAATGAAATATGAAATACATGAAATATGTGATCAGTATATACACTATGAGACTGGATGAAATTAAATATGAATTAAATATGAAATATTCAATATTAGACATAAAATATTGCACATTGAGTTAATGAAATATTGCACAGTGAAAAATATTGCACAGTGAATGGAATATAGAATAAAGAATAAATACACTAATGTGGAAATGGTTAACTTATCCCTAACTTTAACTTGCCTTAGAAATGTGATGATTCAATTGGTAAATCAATTATTAATAATTATAGCAAGTAAAACTTATCCTATATATGATAGTGACCTACCTCTGTGCTGCAGGTATCCGGTGGACAGGTATTGCTTCATGTCTTGGTTAAAGGCTTCTTCATAGACTTTCTGTCGTTCTCTCTGTTTCTGCTGCATGGCCTGCTCAAGCTCTGCCACCTTCTGAGCATGCTGAGAATTCAGTTCCACTACAAACAGACAACACGTCATCTTAGAATACCATCTAATCCATAGTGTTTTGCATTAAACCCCTAACAGCGGTATTAGTCAGTGTGTGGTGGCATTTTACATGATCAATAGGTGTGCTGGGAGTTGGATAACTTCATACAGGAAGCTGTTCCTGACTGAAATTTTTTCGTCGTGTTTACTCAGGTTCCACTTGTCTAACACCTTTACCTATACATTCCACGCCATTCATTGTGACATATAAGCAATAAAAGAAAAATTACAAAAGGGGCAAGTACATTTTCACAGCACTGTAATAAGGTAGTAATGTAGCACATATTATGCAGTAATAACAAATGTGTGTTCCACACTACTGACTACAGTATAGCAGCTCACCTTCTAGCACCTCCACCTCCCTCCTGTTACAAGACAAACATTGACAAGTTCCCATTAAAACACAAGCATTATCAGACAAGTTATCATTTTGTCATTCTAAATTGACAGCGACATGACAAAAACACACTTTTGATTTCTGATGAGGGAGGACAACATGTCTTACAAACTAGTTTTGACAAGTGCCTGTATGCAGACACATCATCATTTCAGATGAGGCAGATAACCATTGTGTCTTCTGCAAATTTGCCTGTTTCCTGACACAGAAGATGTCTTGAAGTCCTGAATGGTACACAGGTCATCGTGATAACCTTTTCTGCAGTCATAAGCTATCTGCTGCAGCCTGTTCTTGTCTAGTTTGGTGGCCAATCCAAACCAGACAGTGATAGAGGTACAGAAAACAAAAAAATCAGGTAGAGCAGTCCTTGGTGTAGAGTAAGATTAACAGTGAGAAGCTGGATGTGATTTTCCCGAGCCTCACCTGCTGCCTCCTGTCTGTCAGGAAGTTGTTGATCTGCTGACACACTGATCACATTTTTGGTGGATTACTTTGGAATGTGGATGGCATATTTCTACTGTTTGCCTTGCAATCCATGCAACCATGCCATGAAAGATAAAACAGTTGCCACTGTGACAAATTTCCAGAGTTGTAAGATCCTGCATTTGCATATTATAGAGCATTCTGCTATGTTTTAGCTTCTGTTAAGCCCTCCAGCATCATATTTCTTTGTCTCATTGATACCTGAAACAACACACCCCCACCAACACAGCCCCGATAGACAAAGTGCAGGGCTGGGCTCCTATGATGTTCCTTAGATGGGCTAAAACCAGTCTCTCAAATGACATCATGACCACAGATGTCAGGTCAACATGCCTCTAGTCATTCAGTCCTGTGATGGAGGGTTATGGACTAGGATAATGGTGAATATGGGTGCTTGCTAGTCAGTACAGACTTTCAGACAGGAGGTTGCCATGCTGTCTGGGAGTCTGTTGCCTTCCTGATTTTATATGCTGTGCCATCTTTGAATATGTTTTTTTTACCTCCAAAAAACCACAGCCCATCATTTTGTTGATGATGGTGGTTCACTCTAGCCCGCTGACATTCATGGAACACAAGAAAGTACTTGTAGATATATTGCTAAGCAAAAGAAAGCATGGTATAAAAACAGTATTGCTTGATATTTCTGACAAGTCAGTGAACTCAGGCAGCAACTGGGGTAACAAATTATATATATGATAAGTACAGTTTTGCCTGAAGTTCTGAAGGCAGCTTTGGTGATACAGTATGTCCAACCAAAAATTGTGTGTTGTGTTGTTATTTTTTCCCCAAAAAGCATGTATTAGCACACCTGAGTAAAATCAGTGCCAATACAATAAACTGACATTCAGTTCTAATAACAGAACTGTCAGTTTTTGACACTGTGTGTAAAGACACCATTCAATTGGTCAGAAAGCACTGAAGTCAATAACAACCTCTACTTTAGCATCTATTATTCTATTGCACATTTAATTTTAATTGAAAAAGGAAACAAATTCAGTCTCATAGATTACCAGTGAATAATAAGTGATATGCATCTCATACCTCTTCTTTTTCTTATAGACTTCTAGTTCGTTGATATGATGCTGTCTGAATGTCTGTTGTTCACATTGACAGCACAGAGTCTCAAGGTATACCAGTCTGCTCTCCATCTCCTCAAAATCACCTTCCAAATGTGCTGTAGACACACACACAAACACACATACTAAACTCAGTAAAGACATACTACATGGTTTTCCATCTCCTATGTAAGTATAGTAAGTTTCACACAATCTCCCAAAAATGACGTGCATTAAATAATTATTCATGAAATATATTTAATTATTGTTGGATGATGACCTTTTGATACAACAGAAAAGAAAAACATCCATATTCAGCATTATTTAATTTCTGTAATATTCTAAAACTCATAATCCAACATTCTCATCCACATCACATCCACATTGTGATTAGCCAGCTGTGCAGAGGTGAGACAAGAGTTATGTCTTTGAAGTAGAAAGTATTTGTAGCGAGGAGATACCAGAGGTAACGTGTTAGCAGTAATGTTTTTGATCACAAAATACAGTATATAATGTAGACACTTACAGTGGTTGTCAGAATGCCTTGGTGTAAAGCACAATATGTAGCAAGAAAATGTGAAATTAGTAGATTAAATAGGCAGAAGAGTTTCAAAGCCAATATGACTTGCTATATTCTGGACCATGTCAACACAAATGTTGATGATAAGTAATGTGCTTGTATGCTTAAAAAGCTGTTTAGCAATCAGTAATCAGACTATCTGTGACTGAATTGTTTCCACTATTGTGAGGACTGTACTGTGTCTATATTCACAAAGCAACTCAGAAATTTTCACCTGATATGTTTCTACTTGTGAGACAGTTATTACCATACAAACTCAGTGTTTATCATAGCTTCAGATTATTCAGAGACCCTTTCAAAATATTCTACATAACAATTTATAGTATCTACTGTGATCTGATGAGAATGTAATAAAGAAATATCTTGTGATGTTACAGAGTCACTATTTACTACTTGTGGTAAAGGATTACTGGCAAACCACTTTGCCACTTTTCCTAGCCAGGATGTTAAATGAACCAGGTACCAGACCCTACTACAAGCTTGAAAGCACAAAATGTTTCCATACCATCTGTTTAAACAGTGAAATGAAATGTGACGGTCATGATGGACCATAGCATTCTGCCAGAGGGGAGTGACTCAAGAAGTGTGTGTTCAGGGTGGGAGGAGTCAGCCATAATGTTTCCTCATCACCTCAGGGTCCACCCAGGGGTGGCAGATGGCAGTCAATCACGTTCTCAGAAGAGCAAATCATATGATCTTGTCCTTCGCAATGGCAGCAGCGTACCAGATGGTGATGGAGGGAGTGAGGATGGACTCCTCACTGATAGCAGTGTAGAGGTGCACCACACTGATTTTGTGAAGTTGAACTTCTTCAGCTGCAACAGTAGGAAGCTTTTAATTTTTAATTTTTTCATACAGGCTGCCACTCGTGAGGCGCCAAACTCGTGAGTTTCTTATCAGATTTAAAAGTTGTTTTTGGCCTTCTCTCCTATCATAGTGTGGCAGAACAGTGCATTTCAATGAGAGGAGGCCAACTCTCAAAAGGAGAACAACTTTTTGTTTCAAATTCCTAAATCTGACAAGAAACTCAACTCAAACTATGCTATCCTTCATTTATATCTGTTTATCTGTCTGGTTCTATCTGCACCAGGTCGCCTGATGGTAAAACTCCCACCTGTAGGTGGACTAATCGCCACAATAAATCCAATTGAGGGTGATGTCAAACATCAGGAGCTTGGTGGACTGATGACTGGATGTGCAGCTTGTGGTGTGCAGGGAAAAGAGTTGAGGGTTAAGGATGCAGCCTTGAAGGGAACCGGTGCTGATGGTCTGGAAGTCAGATGTGTTTCCCCAGCTTCATATAGTGTCTCCTGGTGCAGGTGGAATCAGGCACACACAGATGGAAGAACTTGCTGCAGCAAAGATGAGATGATAGTGTCAAAGCCAGAGCTAAAAACCACAAACCGGATCGCATAGATTCCTGAGGAGTCCAGATGAAGAGGAAAGCCATGTATACTGCATCATCTACAAACCCGTTGGCTCTTTAGGTGAACTATAAGGAATCAAAGAATGGGTCAGTAATGGCCTTGAGGAGCACAAGGTACTCAAATGACTTCATTGCCACAGATATCAGGACAACGAGCCTGTAGTTATTAATTTCCTGTCGCCCTTGTTTTCTTTGGAGATGGGCATGATGGTGGAGGTCTTGAAGCAGGCTGGCACATGGCGTGTCTCCAGTGAGGTGTTAAAGATGTCTATAATCATTGATCGTCATAGCACTTCTGGGGGAAGGAAGGACAGGGTCAGGTCCAGTTTTGTGGGGGTTCTCTCTTTTGAACAGTCTATTAACATCACTCGTTAGGAAAGATGAGCAGAGTTGACACTGTAGCAGGGGAAGAGGGGGTCTCTGAAGTGGGCAGTTGTGTAGGGGGTCAGGCCACGGCTGTGATGGGGGGGTGGAGCTGTCTGAACTCATTCTGGTTGTTGGCCAGGTGCAAGTTGTTAGTGAAGTGGGGAGCTTGAGGTTTATAGTTATCTGAACCTGAGTCACTTGGTAAGAACTGCTGTCAAAGTTTCTCAGAGTTCCGTTGTTCAGCATCTCTCACTGCCTTGCTAATCCTGTATGTGAACATGTTGCCTGGGCAACTGCACAAAATTCAAGTCACTTGGATTGGTTATGTTTTAGATACCTGTGGAAAAGATGTATCTTCCTAAAACGCAAAGTTAAATCAGACTTTCATGGTAAAAAAAAAAGTCTGATAGCTTGAATAACCCAAATAACCCTTCTAAATTTTGGAAGGTTATTAAGTCACTGTCTTCAGGCTCTGGCAACAGTGTGCTACCACAGTCTTTAAAGCTTGATAACAAAATCTTTGAAAGCAAAACAAAAGAAGAACAAAAGATGTCTTTTGAGTTTAACTTCAACACTATGTGATGCTCTAAAAAAAACACCACAAAATCAGCGGGCCCTGATACTTAGATCCATATTTCTTTTTACAGATTGCTGTTGAGAATATTGCTGAACCTATACAAAAAGTTGCAAAACATGTAACATTATCAATTTCACCTTCAGTTATGTTGACATGGCATAGAATATAGTCTACTCCATGCAAGTTGCTGCCTCATTATTGTAAATGTCACTGGTATGAATTGAGTGATGTGTGCAGTCTACTGATAATACTTTAGGACAGTAGCTACAGGACTCAATATACTATTACTATTTATTACTTGTAAATTTCCCTGTTGTGGGACTAATAAAGGAATAAGTTTATTAGGTATCTTTTACACATTCGAGATAATTACTTGACCAATGTTTTTCATCTTCTATTGTTATATATTGTACTTTTCACCCCCCACATACTGACAGGTGTTTACATTACATACTGTGTTTTGGGAAGAGCAACCTTACTCTTAACACATTAACTCTGTATCTCTTCACGACAAGTGCTTTCTACTTCTCTGGGCTCTGTAGATCATTGAACAGTGCATGTAGTGTATGTCAATGGTTTGGATAGTTAAGCATAAATACTAACTGAACATTATGTGACAGCAAGATATAAATAGCAGGATTTGACCTGACAAAAGCATTAGGAAAAAATGTAATCTTGATTACAGATGTTCATTTTTGCTGGATATTGTGAACATGTGCAGTTGTAAAGTTTTTGGTTTCAAAGTGTTTATTGTGGTGATATTAATGGTAGAGGGACAGCTAAAATCAGTTAGCTGAGTTTAGACTAGGCAGAGGTAGATTGAGACCAGAAAAACGCCCTCTGCCTTTGGAGTTGGTGGGCGGTGCCTGCTCGTGTGAGAGTTAACCTATCAGAGCAGACTGAGCTTTTCATTGGGAAAAGTGCCATTATGTCATAAAGACAAACATCTGAAAAAGGATATTTTAAATAAAAATGTCTATAATGGGTTATGGTTAGGGTTAAAAGAGGACAATGGTGTCTTTTAAAATATCAACTCTGGAAGCATCTCTAAAATACATACAATGGAATAATACAATATCAATTTAATAGATTGTTGAAAAGAAATCAGATGAGCATGACACAGTTTCTACAAGGTACCATTTGAGAGAAACTGTGACAGAGCAAAGGCCACAGCCGCCACACAAAGAACTGCATTTACATGATTATTTATATTTATATAAAGTAGTGTGAATAAACATATTCCCAATATTAATATAATATAAAAATAATATAATAAACTTCCACCATGCAAATGTCATCAGGGAATGGATTGCTGTCCACCAAAGAGTGGATTGAATAGACCATGGTGTCCTTCCACCATGGTCTATTCAATTCGATTCAGTTTAATTTCATTCACATAGCGCTAAATCACAACAGAAGTTATCTCAGGGTACTTTTCATATAGAGCAGGTCTAGACTGTAGTCTTTATAATATGAATCTAATCTAATTCTCTATTCCTGAATCCAAATGAGGAATTGTTTTCTGCATAGAGGTGGAAGGCATATGAACACCTACTCAAGACCAAATGTTTGCTTGCAGCAGTGGATGCTGCTTATGATGACATCACAGCAGAACACTGCAGGTGATGGTTGTGGCATGCAAGAACATATTTACCCCATTTCATTGCAAGAGAAAATTTCAGATGTGATGTCAATGAAAATCTGTGGCCAGACTGACAAGGACATCCAGTGGTTGAGTCTTCAGTGCAACACTCCAGCTTTACTGTGCTACAGTGTTAGGCTATACATTATTTTGTATTGATTTACTTTTGTATTAAATTGCTAGTGATTTTGATACCTAATAGCATTCGCTTAGCTAGACAAATAACATACTAGTACAGTACAATGGATGTTCCATTGTCAGTGAAACTAGGCAAGACTGAAATGAGGATAAAATGAACATTTTCAAGACCCACTGCCATACTGAAAAAACATGTAAACATTTTGACCACCATTGTTTAAACATCGCCAAAGGGACATTTCGTTTTGAGGGCACTGATATTGTTAGTATTAGTATATTGATAGTGAAGGAAATATGATTGTATAGCACTTTCTCTAACAAGCTTTAGGCATTCATTTTTATATGATCTAAAAGAAATACAGTAACACATTCAGCAAAATCTACTGAAGTATCAAGAAACAGTCTGAGAAAATAATGACTAAAACATTGACAAAAATTTGACTAAAATTAAAACCATGGGTTCCACTGATTAAGTCTTGAATAAAACAAAACCAAAAGATTAAAATTTGACATTAAACCAACTACAATTTTCAGTAAGACCAACACTAAATTAACACAAAATTCTCTAATTTTCAAATTAAAACAGTAACACTAATATACAGGCTGACATTATGGCACCATTTGTTGCTGTTGGTGGTGCTGACCGGCTTTTTGGACAGGAATAAAACAGGCTTCATACCTATGTTAGCAGTGACCGCATCCAGTTCACTGATAAAGATGGGCAAGTTTTGCAGTTGTTCTTGTAGTTTTGTGAGGGCAGTTCTTCTTCTCTCCCAGTGTGCTGAGAGCATGACTATATCCCCATCTACTGCCTGAGAAATGCACAGAGGGGTAGAGGTAAGACTGAGCAGATAGGACACCTGCTGTAAATATAAGCTGCAACAGCACAATCATCAGTAACAAACCCTCTGTTTACTCATTTGCCATCACAGTTAAACCTCTGTTAGTATAAAGGTAACAACTCCTGTCACTGCCGATTAAAGTGGTCAGCCAGCCAATGTGAAAGTATTTTTCTGGTGAAGAAAGAACCACTGCACAGCAATTTTGCTTCAGCATTTACTTAAAAGATTAATTATCAAAATTGTTGCCAATACACCAGAAGACATTCCCTTATTTATTGTGATTCATTAATGGTAAGAAGTGATGTTGTTGCATCTCTTAAAGAGCAGAACAGAGAAATACTGATCCTACCTCTGCAGCCTGAGCACAGTCTTTAGTTCTTTTATGGAGCAAAAACCAACTCTCCTCATACCTACAGAAAACAAATGTTATATACATAAACACACCATATATGTACATCAAAGTTGATTGTGTGTGTGTGCAGAGACCTGCTGAGGATTTCCAGTCCAGCACTGAAATGAGGAAGGCTTTCTTCAAACCTGGACAATAAACAGGAGAATCACACAATGTTACAGGGGCAGGTGCATGATGATTAGTAGTGTCTCCTAGTGACTAAATAATAATGCTGAAATGCTGATGTTATATTATTCTCCCTACCCCTAAATTTAATTGTCACCACACCAATACTTGTTTATAGTATTGGCTTAGAGCAGAGCACTGTGGAAGACTGTTTGACATCAGTAGTAATACCTCTATATCACAATCATCACTCACACATACGCACGCACACACACGCACACACACACACACACACACACACACAATTTCTGCGCACCTGGGTCGCCTCCTGATTTTGGTGTCTCTGGATTTGTCTCCAAGGGTCTTGAAGCTGGAGGGAGCAAAGGAAGAGAGAGAATTAAACAAAAAATAAATAAATAATGATTCACGCTACTTCCTTAGCCACAGCCATCCAAAAAACATGCTTTTCTGACTGAGTTCCTTTTCAGGGCCATACTGAACTTAAGGGTGAGATGTCAATGATGTCAAACTTTCTACCTCCCATTCTGTTGTTGGTATTGGAGAAATGAAGACATTCGTCTAAAATGCATTTTCACTATACCCAATCCAGAAGAGATCACTCTCTCTGAGCATATCATATGTGCAAGGGCCAGGGCCAGGTAGCTCTGCTTCTGTCTTTCACATGCACATGCACATGTGCACACAACCACACACACAGAGACACATAATTTAATGTTTACATGTCGCTCGGAGACAATATACCAGTAACGACTTGCAAGTAAAGCATTAATGTCCTTATAGTCCAAGGTTAAAATAAAGCTGAACTATGTCCTATACCGTCATTTCCACACAGAAACATAGCAGGTGGGTGGGCTCTTATGTGCTCCAGGTTATGAAATGGAATGACACAGGGAAAAAGTATTGAACACGCTTACTGAAATTTATTTAATACTTCATACAAAAGCCTTTGTTAGTAATGACAGCTTCAAGACCCCTCCTGTATGGAGAAACTAGTTGCACACATTGCTCAGGTGTGATTTTGGCCCATTCTTCCACACAAACAGGTCTTCAGACCTTGAAGGTTCTAGTCTGTACTGTATAATACTGTACATTGTATTATACTGATCACTGGAACTGATATTTTGCACATTCATGTTGCACTGACACTTTCTTTATTGCACATATGTTGTTGTTGTTATTGCAAATATCCTGCATATACCTTTTTAATTTGATTTTATTCTTTACTCTTTATACTTTCTATTTTTTAACTCAAAACGGTGTTCATAAAGGAAGGTAAAGGAAGAATTTAATTGTACAGGGAAACGTGTTGTCACTGTGCACATGACAATAAACGCTTTGACTGCGACGTGATAGGTCACGTCAGATTGTTAGCTCACCCTACAGGTGATGAATAACATTACCGCAGTGTAGTCGCTAACTGTTTATTTATTTTACATTTCATATATCACATTTTTAAAAAGGCTGTAATAGTGATTTATTGAAAACAATGCTGTTGCTACTCAAGAATGTAAATTTGTATATAGTACATATGAGAAACTAAAGCAATGTTAATTCTGATATTAACAGTAAAGTTTTTTGAAAAGGAAAAAAAAAACCTCATCACATGATCGTCAGCTGAAAGCACTAACTGGGAACAGCTAGCATCGACCAAATTGGGACGATAGCAAAATTACTCTCAACGTAATGTTGGTCAAGTTGAAACTTACATTGACAATAAATGTAACGAAGTACTTCTTTAAATTCGTGGACGGTAACATGACGATGTGTTCTGCATAAATTAGCGCTACAGTGATCCACAAAGACAGCACAAAATCACAATTAAGAATGTTGTTAGCTATAGCTACTACAGTTGCAAATCAGATCTCTGCAGTGGACAATTATTATTTTATCATTAAGTGTATATGTTGTGTACATGATACTGTCTAACGCACACATCAAAACTAATCATACAATGTTAAGCTAGCTAATTATATCTGAGGTAAGGGATTTGAGGTGAGAGCTAGCAAACATTAGAGATTAAGATTATGTTCGAAAGCAAACCAACCCCGTTGTGAAATCCTGCTGTACCATGTGAAGTCTTTCTCTGAAGTTTTCGAACATGGTTCCTCTTAATTTCGGTTTTCTGTCTGAGCTTTATCACCTAAAAACACTCAATGAATCGACACTGTGAAGTTAACTTAGAATTATAGCGTACTTAGTCTGTGGCCTACTTGCTCTGTTACCCTAATCGATATGTTCACTTTTGTTATGAATCTTAACCCCATACTCCGTGTTTTCGAACCTAGCCACTCCTACACAGTAGGCTCTAAAACAACATAGAGTGAGGTTATATCAGCTGCAGCAAAAAAGGGAAGGATTTTATGGGGATTGGTCTGCCTGAGAGGAAGATCTGCCTGAAAGGCTGAACTCAGGGGAAAAAACGCAGACATCATCTATTATATTTAGTGGGAGGGGCAGATTTTTAAAATAAACTTTATTAACAATTTACTTTAAACAAACAAAAGAGTCTCATACTCGCAGTATTTTCACTTTCTTTAAAGTTTAAAGTAGCAAGGTAAATAGTTCTATTGTTGTCCTGAGGAATCTTGCTTTATGAATGAAAAATATTCCGGGCAGAATAATACTATAGTAATGAAAAGAAATCTGTGTTCAGTCCGCCATCTATTTTATGGAGAAAATACTTATGCCTCAACTCTGGATGGACAGATCGCTTTACTTATTGCTCAAGTAAGTCAACTGTTGTTAATTGTAGGTGCCGTTAGCTAGGTAGCTCAGTAAGTTGTTCAGCGAATGATGAAGACACGGTGGGTTCGGACAGTAGAGGCGCAAAGTGGGAAAGGAGCGAGAGGTAGCAAGAGAGGCTGTGCTAGCAGCGGGAACAACATCATAACTCCTCCACTGCTCCGGGCTCCCAGTCCAGGCAGAGTCAGCTAAAAGAACTGCTATCTGCACGGCTAACTGAGCTAACTAGCCGAATCAGTGAACAAAGTTGTTGCGTTATTGTAACGACTTAGTAACATCAATCAGTGATGCCCAGCCCCCAGAAACACTGTTGTTTTTCCAACATAATTATTGTCTCATTTGTGGTCTGATAAACAGTAAATTCATTAAATTCAGTGTCCATTTTGCTAGTTTCACCAAAACAAAAAGTCAGTGAAGTCACAATCTTTCGCATATTATTGTGGAAGTGACTCCAATTGACTTTTTAACCAAGTTTCTGAAAGGATTAAAATACCAGGTTCATTGTTAAAAATGCAAGCGTAATCCATTTTTTTTTCATACTGCTAATGTGACATGCATCAGCCCAAGCCCCTTTCTCTTAAAATCTACAGATACACAGGTTCAGGAAAGGATGTGGCTTCTCTTGATATAGCAGGTCTCGAATTTGTAAGTAACTTTGTAAGATGGGTGTGAAATTACTGACAGGCACCATATGGTCTGTATATATAAGATATACCTTTATTCGTCCCACAGTGGGGAAATTTACATTTCTATGAATGCTGTAATACACATCAGAGCAAGAGGATGTAATAGATTTTTCTAAGTCATATTTTTCTGCTACTGCCTGTTGCTAATGCTGACAGATCCTCTAGATGGTCCAAGCTTGGTAGAAAGTGTACTTGTGTGCATGGTAGGGACTAGGATTGGGGGAAACATCAGTCACTGACTGACCGGTCAGCACTGGCTCAATGGTAATGGATGTATGCCAAGTTGGCAGAAGGTGCCACTGCGCCAGCTTTGTTCCGATGGAAACCATCTGCACTGAAAAGATAACAAGAAAACACTGAAATTGTCACACAAGTGCACACTGAGCAGTCTACTGAAACTTGGGCTGGAGATGTAAACTCTACTATGGAACTGTTTGAGGACATTAAAAAGATTGGCAAAGTCTCATTTTAACAGTTTAGACTGCTGTTTTTAATGTCATTTGGACTGATATGTATGATAATCTGTCAATATCAAGGTAGGATTCTGTCATGTCTGGGACTTTATCAGTAATGCCTTGCACTGTAGCACCTGGGAAAGAGAATGTAAGCTCTGTTGACTCATATATCATCCTCGATAATGAGCGTAGATGGAGGAGTTGGCACTGGCTGATGAAGGTTGTGGGTTCAGATAATAGCTCAGCTGGTTACCAATGTGGTTACCAGCCTGGTCTGGTGGTGGTGGGATGAAGCCTGACATTGAATCATCTGTCACTGAACATCAGCTTCTCCTGGAAGGGTTGGTGATTGAGGGTGATCTGAGGATTTTGGTGAACTGGAAAGGAAGGTTTATCTGACTTGTCCAGAACTTCCAGTCCAGCAGAAATATGTCAGGATGGCAAAAGGGCTGCATCTTGATTCATGTTGTGCATCAGACGTACAGTGAAAATAGCTGGAGACCAAAACCAGGTTTTTATTATCATGAGAGGTGGAAGAGGCCAGGGTAGGAAATTCATGTATGTCGAGGATGTCATATTGATTCACTAGCTGGATGTCATGGGTTGCAGGAGTAAGAAAGGAGGAAAAAAATAGTCTCTCCCCCTCTTTTTACAGCAGCCAACCACAACCCAGGGTTGATGGCGTGGCTCCAGATGTGATGGAGTAGAGCTGACAGAGGCTTTTGGTTTAGCCCTGAGCTGGAGCCAGGAGACCTGAAGGACAGTGAATGGAACAGGAACAGAAACTATGAAGCTACCACATCTCCACTACAATGCTTACATAGGGTTAGCATTTTCATGTTGCTATTTTGTTTTTTTTCTGTACTTGGTGCCATATCTTTTAGTCACTGTCTCCTTGTGTCCTAGAGTTTCCTTGGGTTTCCCCTTCCCTGTGTTTCCAGTCCTCCCCTGTCGGTCTCTGTTTGTGTCTTGTTTTTGTGTGTGTTGGCATAGTCTCCGTTCTTCTCCTGGCTTCCACCTCTGCTCAACATACACAACTTTCTGCAATCAGCTCATCACATCTTCCCGTCTGCACATCTGCCTCTCATCAGTTCATCAGTTTGCACATACCGCTAGATGGATTATTGTTTTGACCATAGTGTTAGTTATGTTTCCTTCATCTTAATGTATTTGTCTAATGATTTATTCTCTTTGTGTTTTATGTGACTAACCTGTATCTCTTGTGTCTTAGGATCATTACCTGCCTGTCTTTCTGCTCGTCTGTCTGCCTGCCAGCCAGCCTGCCAGCCAGCCTGCCAGCAACCACTGAGCCTCCAAGCTTCCCCTGCCAGCCATGCTTCCCCTCATTCCCTCCACGCTCACGCATGTCAATACTCACCTGTTTTGTCTGTCTGTGTCCCTTGTTTGTGTAGGTCCTGTGTTCATTGCAATCTTATCAACATGATGAATGGATACATAATAACAAAACAAATGATTAAAAACAAGTTAGACAACACAAATTTGCATTACCCAGCATGAGATAACATAAATTCTTTGTCAGGCATGAATTCATTTGTTTTTTTTATCACCTGTCTTTCTCAGTTAGAGAACTCTTCCACTGATCAAATCAGCAAGATCCATGGCTGTTGAGTAATTGGATGGAAAAATGGAAGACTTTATCCCAGTGAAATGTCTGTATCTGCGAGGAGCACAAATATTAATATATTATTATATTGCACATTTTTGCACTTAAATATTTTCAAGACAGCTAAATGAGTAGTAGGAGTGATTTTTTGTCCTGGTGATGCCCAGCACATTGCTAGTTGTAACACACTGCATATTCATTTAATGTTTTTCCATTGAAAGCCATTTAGCCAACACATGCGCCACAGTAATAAATGTGTTACAATAAATGTCAAAGAAAGACTGAGGCTCATTTTTATATGTGGCCCCACCCACACAAAATTTAAGGATCATTAATCATTAATAAAACACCCTTGTTGAATAAACTACTAATAACAAGTCATTCACAGTGTGAATCCTGTACGCAGAAGCCAGATCGTCAAACTGTCTTCAATGATTCTCTGTTTGTTTCTGTTTGCTTGTAGCTACTTAGCATTGTGTGCCAACTTGATAGCTAGCCCGGTAATTAATGATCAGTTGTGAGTTCACAAACGGTACTTTTCAATGCAAGTGATGGGGGAGACGCTGTCCAAGGAATCTAGCACAAAAAAGGCTGTAATTTTGGAGGACACGCACTTCATTTGTCTAACTTAAACAGCTGTCTTTTGAAAGTTTTTTAGAAAAACTATGCATTTTCCTCTATCGCTTACATTGAAATTGATTTAGAAAGGCATCTTTTAATGCACAGTATGAACAGGATGAATGATTACAGCAAGTAAAACCTGTGTCATTGTTCATATGACCACTTGGCAATTGTTTGAAGACAAAAATGTGAACCTATCCTTACACCCTGGTGAGGAGTTAATATGTGAAACCATTAGGACTTCTATGTTACAGATATAGACAATCTTGAAGAGAGTATTCCTGTTTTAAAGAAATGGCAGTAAATTGGTTGATTCTACAGACTGCATTGTAACCTGACTGACAAAACCTTCCAGAGCAATGACAAGTAGCCTCATGCAAGGCAGCCTTCTCGGCTACTTTAAACTGTTCAGCGGACTGACTCAACTAGATTAACTGTGCTTTGATTAAACCAGTGTCTTTTTCATGTGAACATAATAATACAAAAATATCAAGCTGCTATTTCAGATATAGTAAGGAAGCATTCAAAATAAATGACATTTCACTTTATAGTCCACTATACAATGCATCTGCCAATATCCAATTATCTGCTTTACTTATATAGAAATAAAAACATTCCACAATCATGGAAAAGTGTGGAGAACAGTACATTGTCAATACATCACTATAACCAGCCAGCAACCGTCATCATGCATTGCCTATGATCAACAATAGCAAATGTTGGTTTAAAGATGTTGTTAATTATACAACATACCTATGTCTTCAACATTAATTGTCAGTATAGCCAATTGGGAATTTGTGAAGGTGACCATTAGTGTTTCAGAAGGATTCTAGGGCTGGTCCTGGTCTTAATGGCTGAGGTAGTAGTCTTGGTCTGGGTGAGGCCCTTTGTTGAGCCCTTGGAAGTCCTAGAATAGCTACAGACAGGTGTACTGTCCTTAGTTGAGTCCTCTGTGGTGCCCTTGGAAGTGTCTTCTGTAGCACCTTTGGAATTTTGGATAGAGTAACTGCTGGTTGGTGAAGTATACTTGGTAATGTCCTTGCTTGTACCTTTGCTAGTAGCCTTAGCAGTGTGCTTAGCAGAATAACTGGCTAGTGGGTTGATGTGTACGTGCGCAGATGTCACTAAGTTGATAGCAGCTTTCGGAGTCCTAGCAGTAGCAGCTCTGGCAAAAGTCCTTGAATCAGTTGTCCTGGTAATTGGTGTAGGGATTGTAGATGACATAGACTGATTTCTCTGGTGCCTTTTCTCTCTCACATGTCTGCATATGACCTCACTGACAGGGTCATACTTTGAGATGACATTGGTAAAGCTGACCCTTTCTTGAGAAGACTTCAGAGCAGTGACCCTCACTAAACTCAACTTTCCAACATTTATCTTGTCCTGTAGGTCTTGACTAACACAATTGCCCCTCTTTAGTCTCATCTCACCAACATCATCACATCTGTGTTGTTTAAGTTCTTCATCATGGCAACCAGTGATTTTATCCATATGGCTCACATACTCCTCTTTAACATCTTTTTCACAGCCAGCCTCCTTCTGTGGGATCTCACCAATGTGGCGGTCACTGCCCAGTGAGACACCATCATTGTTGTATTGGAATGTTCTGCACTTCTTTGATGAGTTGTTGTCCAAAGGAATCCGATTCAGAGGGGTAGGGCTGGTGTCTGGTGGGAGGCCTCGTCTCCTTCTGGACAACCTCAGGACCGCAGGGTTCTCACTTAGCTGTCTGATTACTAAACCATTAGTTAGTGGTATATGAGCTGTTGACCTGCATGAATTTATTCCTGAGTTCTGGAGACTACTGAAGGTTTTGGACTTGCTATAATACTTAGAGACTGTTTGGTGGTCGAGAGGAAGGTGCTGATTACAAGGCGACTCTGGGTTCCCATGTTGGGAGAGGTGCTTGTTGTTGATTTCCTGGGATCTGCTTTGGGGATGGCCTCTTGGTTTACAGGTACTGCTAGGCCTGGGGGATCGTCTGCCACCAACTCCTGTGCTAGGCTTTAAGGGAGGGACTGACCTGACATAGGAGTTTCTTTGTTCAGATAGCCCAGTCACCATGGCAACCTGCAACAGGAAGAGATCATAATAGCTTGGGTTAAGTCCCGGGAATAATTACATTTGCAGAAAATAATTGTGAGCACAAATGGGTTATCTATTGTTCTTCAGAGGCCAGGTGAAATGGGATATGTATGAGGTCAACAAGGTCTGACAACCCAACTTCTTTATCCATGATACACATTCCTGCTGATGTTTTTGCACTACCAATCTACAGTTGGTGGAAGAAACACCCCAAGAAACATAGCAATGTGTCAGCAAAAGGCATATAACCCTACTAAAAATAACCAGAAAAGGGGATTAAACAAAAACAGCAGGCAGTGAAAAACATTGACCATGTGGACACAGCAAGGGATGCAACAGGCATTAAGAAGCAGGAGATTAAATACCCTAACACTTATACAATCAATCAATCTGCAGAAAAACATCAAAAAGACAAACAACACACAAGGCACTATTTTAATCATGAAAGAAACAGTGCAGAGTCGTCTGTCTTGAGCACACAGACTGTGTCCAAGGCTTCATTTTGGTTCATGCATATGCAGTAATGCAAAGTGCAAACGGGCTGATTTAAGTGGAATATAGAGGATGGAGTGATGAATAAACGCACCCTCAGCCAGTCACATCACTGGTCTACAATTTGGCAGATGTTTTTATCCAAAGTGACTTACATCTGAGAATTGATACAACACAAGCAAGGATCTAGTCAGGAGAAAACAACTTGGGTAAGTATCATAAAGCAACTTCAAGTCTAATAGGACCTCAGTGCCTACACACAGTACAAGAGGGAATGCACAGAGTGCACAGGATGCATCAATTTTTTTTTTTTCAGTCTATCAAGTATAAAGGTGTTCAGTAAAGAGCTGGGTCTTTAGTATTTTCATAAAGAAAGAGAGGGACTCTGCAGATTGAACAGAGTTTTGGTAATTCATTGTACCACCAGGGAACCACAAAATAGAAGAGTCTTTCTATCAATCTAGGGCCCTGTTGTGGTGGTTGTATCAGGCACCTTTTGTTGGCTGAGCGTAGTGAGCGGGAGGGAGCTTAGTCATGAATGAGGGAGTTCAGGTAGGTTTTGCAGCAGGTTTGTAGGCAAGTGTCAGAGTTTTGAATTTGATGCGGGCAGCAACTGGAAGCCAGTGGAGCGATCTGAACAGCGGAGTGACGTGCTGTTTTTGGCTGGTTGAAAACCAGACGTGCTACCGCATTCTGGATCATCACGCAGAGGTTTGAGCGTACATGCAGGGAGGCCTGCCAGTAAGGAGTTGCAGTAATCAATGCATGATATTATGAGAGCCTGTACCAGGAGTTGTGCTGCATGTTCAGACTGTTAGGCCTGATCTTCCTGCTGTTAAACAGGGCAACATCTGGTCTGAAACAGCTGTTACAACACATGGAGAAATGACTTCTCCAGGAAATCATTTTGTTGTCTGGATGGAGCATAGCATCACCCAAATCTGCAGCCAGTGGCAGATGGTGTAGGTTTTTATTCAGATTTAATTAGTACAATAACAACAGAAATACATAATAGGATCAAACAGAATACAGCTGTATTGTCCACAAACAGTGAAAAATTTCGTGAAACCATTTATGTGATTACATTAATCCAACATCCATACGTTTACTGTATCTTATGGAAGCCTATAAGAGAATATATTAATTGATAATGTAAACTTGAAAATGAATGTGATGTAATTCCACAACAGCATTATAATTTTCTGCGTTTTTTGAGAAAGCATAGAAATGAAGATGCAATCATCTAAATTGCATTTTTATTTTGACACACTCATATGGGTCTTCTATGACCAAAATAAAATGGAAATTAAAAGGGCAATTGACATTTCATTTTCAAAGACTTAACCGCCTAATGTAATTCTTATTGCATAATTCAAATGCAATAAGAACAGCGCCTCAGTCTATTGCATTTAAATTTTCATGTCACCAAGCTCTTCCAATGCCAAAATGAAAATGAAAATGCATTCAGTCAGTCCTCTCATCAAGGTGGGTCTTCAGTTAGGATGTCACTTCTGCAGTGCATAGCTGTAGTCTACACGCTTCTTACCTGTTTGTTCCTGTAGTATGATCTATCGACAATGGCACATTTTCCACAGTCCCTCCAAGATTTACAACAGAAAAATTAACAACATGCACAATTGTCAATGCACTTTCACCTGCGCTCACCAGTAAATGGGACAAATGTTTAAAGTTTTTAAACGTATAACGTAAACATATTTTAAACGTATTTATGTCCACAATGACAAAGGTAAGCAATAAGGTCTATAGCCAAGCAGCCAAACTTGGATGTCTGTAAACATGTTGTTTTTCTTCACAGAGTATGGCTAGATTGAAAGACAGATGAAAAATAGTAGTGCATTTTAAAATAACCCAACTTTATATTTTTTCCCAATATCCAAGAAAGACCAAGACATACAGTAGGTGTAGTGTGTGAGGGTATTATGCTACAGGTCCACGAGGAAGTCAGATAAGCCCCATTTTTTACTGTATTTGTTACCATTTTGTTAAACATGTTCATGGGGATTTGGCAAATTTTATATATGTTAGAGTCAATAGTAAAACCTAAACCTTAACTAAACTGAAAGAGCACAAAGTAGCCAGTCTGCAGACACAGGCTTGTTTGTTTGTGCACGGAACAAGTTCAATATGTTGAATGTTATTTTTCTTCATTAGTATGATAACAAATTAATTCATAGCCTCTAAGAAGTTGTTGTTGAATATACTTTTACTGATATAATAAAAACAGATCTAGAGATGCAAATATGCCCTCTTATTAAAATGGCACAATGTTATCAAACCAATATTTTACCCTGACATAATTAATACAATTCAAACTGAACAGGAAAGAAGTATTTTGTTTTACTTTCTTTTCTTACAGGTGGGGCTGAAAGAGTCAACCCCTGTTGAATAATTTACATGTAAATCAAATACGACTACACATATCATGTTACATACACTCATCATTTCTATATCTTGCTTAAAGTCACAGGGTGTAAAACCAAACTTAACAGAGAAAATGGCAATGATCTGTGCAAAACCAAACCCTGTCCTTTCATTTCAGGCTCCCTTTCAACTGTTTAGCAGGGCATATTTCCACAAAGTGTAAGAAGGTAAGTCTAGGTCTCCTTAGTTGATGCCAATATGCAGAAGAACTTTGCCACCTATTTGCAACCTCTATTTTGTCAGCCATGTCACATGAGAGACCCATGAAAGTGCAGGCATGTGGATGGTTGTAGTCAGCCAGTGGTAGACTTGGGTGTGGTGGAGCATCATGGTGGGCAGCAGTGTGACTTCTAGCCTTAATGGGTTGTTGATATGTCAAGGGACTGTAAACTTGAACTTTTCTGAGATTAAAGTCTACTAGTGGCACCTCACAGGTGACCAGGGGAGAAGACCTTGTAGATCTATGGCACTTTGAGTACAGATAGATCCAGCAACTCTCCACTAAAGCTTTTATATAGTGTGCTCCTATTTGATGAAAATACATACACATCAACACATAAACTCTTCTGTGTGTATAGCTTACTTTCATATAATTGCTATTCTCACACCTTACTCCCTCTGTCATTATTCTCTACTTTGGCTTGCAGACGTCACAGCCATTTTCTCTACCGAGCCTGGTTTTACACCCTGTGAATTTAGGCAAGATAAAGACATAGTGAGATGATGAGTGTATGTAACATGATGTATGTAGTTGTAGTTTTTGAACTAGAATTATATTATTTTCAGACTTGCCCAAGTTCTTTGTTTGTATCGCTGCTGCTCACTCTCTGCACAGATGAGTATTGGGGGAACCATGAGGACTTTGAGCTAGAAGTAATGTGCTGACTGGAACAGGAAAGCAACAGAGTGGTGGCACAACTCATCCAGCCCCACTTGTGCAGCTATGATGCACCAGCTCAACAGGGTTTGAGTCCTTCAACCCCACCTGTAAGAAAAGAAAGTAAAACAAAATACTTGTCGTTTTATGTTCAATTTGCTTTTTTATGAATTCTATCAGGGTAAAATTTTGGTTTGATAACGGTTTTTTTTTTAAATCTTTTTTTTTTCTGCGAGCTGCTGTAACAAGTGAATTTCCCCTAAGGGGGATCAATAAAAGCTATCTTATCTTATTTTAAGGAGTAAATAAGAAGGCCTGTCTTCATCCCATCATCATCTGTTCGCTTAAAGTGAAATTATACTTTCGACTTCTTATGCAGACTGATGTGAATTCATTTATTTTTGTACTAATGAAGACAGGGTCTGAAATTAGCACCCGCCAATGCGGGTAAATTGTAGGCAGTGGCAGGTAAAATCATCAGGCCATCCGCCACTTTGGCAGACAGGGAAAACGTGATTTGACAGAGCTCCACATTTGAAAGTTGCTTACAACTGCTATATGAAAGCAATGGTACAGAGGATTTTCTCAGTTTAATATGATATGTATTAGTCCATTATTAGAGTCCTTGTGATGCGTAAATCTTCCAATCCATTTCCTCAATACATGTGTAGTTGCTGTTGCTTCGTAATGCATTTGCTACTCTCCCATTCCCATTCGTATAAGTCAGCCTCTGTCACTGTTAGTAGAGAATCCAGTCTGCAGTGTAGTTCATATGCTTAACTGATAAATCAGCGCAGAACAGTGCGTTGATGTCTGTTACTTGGATTCAGTGGAAAATTTTTAAAAAATTCTCTAAAATGCCTCACTAAACAGTGGTCTTTCCTGAGGACCCCTCGAGCCATCTTCAGCTTAGCATTATCGTTAATTATTTGCTGACTTCCTGATACTGGTAACCTTCAGGGAAATCGCGAGAGCAGGTGTTGGCCTGTGGAGAGCTGGGCCATACATACAGTAATTTGGAATAAAGTGAGAAAACACTAGATAGATTTTAACACAACTTTAAATTGTGTTTGTCAGTTTGATTTTGACATTATCGTAAAATTCATGATTAAAAATAGCACATTTTTTGGCCTTAAATTTTAAATATCTAATTCAAGTCCTTTAAAGATGCACTGATATAGCCTGTATCCCAGTAAATATGGAGAGAAAATATTGTCATTTATTTTCAATTTTTAAATTTAATTTTAATTCCTTTATTAGTTCCACAATGGGGAAATTTCCATTCAAGCTGCCACTACAAGGTGCCAATACGCTCACGCAGGTGTGTGAGTTTTAACACTAAAGTTTAAAATTGTTTTTTAAAATCACTTCATGGTTTTTATAATACCTGGTTTTAGGAGGTGATGCACCCCATTTAAAAAGTAATGTAAAAGACATTGCCCTACCCAACATTCTTTACATTGAATGTAATGTCTAAATGATCTAAATGTTATTCTTTCATGTAGCACATAGATTTCAAAAGTCACACGCACAACACCTGTTCATTGGTCTTTCTTGGATACTGAGAAAAAATATAAAGTCGGTTCATTTAAAAATACATATACTGTCTGTCATCTGTCTTTCAATCTAGCCAAACTCTATGAATAAACACAATACACTTACATACATCAAGCTCGGCTACTAGACTATAGGCTTAATTGCCCACCTTCGTAATTGTGGTTGCAAATAAGGAGAACTTTAAATCTTTTTCCTGTTTTCCTGCTAGTGAGTGCAGGTGAAAATGCGTCGACCGTTATGTGCACAATGTTGACCTTTATCTGTGGCAAATCTTGGAGGCAAAAAATGTGTCATAGCATACAGTTCAACGTAGTGATAATCTAAGTGAAGACCCTAAGTGAGGAGGACTAAGTGTATAGACTGGGGGTGCTGTTTTGTTTGATTGATTTGATAACATTGCAATAATGTCCACTTTAGAGCTGATTAAGTCTTTGAAAATGAAATGTCAAATGCTGTTTTCATTTTAATTGTGACTTAAATAGCGCTTGCACAAATGGATAATTAGGCTACGTTGTTTATACTGCCTTTAAATTTAAGTTTGAATTAACATTTGAATAATGTCCAAAACAGAGTGATGTTACTGTGAATAGTTAAGTGAGCGGAGGATGAACTGATCACCAAAAAGCATGGTTAGATGCAAGTTAAAGATGAAACATGACTGGTGTATTATTTTTGTTTTGTAGAATTTTAGATTGAAAAAAAGGATAGCAGCACCATGCAAAAGTTTGGGTACCCAAAGAGATTTGTGCTCTCAGCTAACTTTTACCAAGGTCTCAGACCTAAATTAGCTTGTTAGGGCTATGGCTTGTTCACAATCATTGTTTGGAAGGGCTAAGTGATGTTTTATAAATACTTTTGTCCCTAAAATCAACAGTCAACTGCCTAGCACTGTGAAAATTAAAATACTTAATGCCCACAAAGCAGAACAAGGCTATAAAAAGATATAAGCAGTATTTTCAGTTAGCTGTTTCCTTAGTTCATAATGTAATTAAGAAATGGCAGTTAACAGGAACCTTAGAGGTCAAGCAAGAAAACTCTTCAATAGAACTACTTATAAGATTGCTAGAGAGGCAAATCATCACCCCTGTTTGACAACAAAAGACCTTCAGGAAGGTTTAGTAAACTCTAGAATGGTGGTGCACAGCACAGCAACACCAGCACAATTATGACCTTCATGGAAGAGTCATCGTCATCAGAAGAAATCTTCTTCCTTATCACAAGTCAGCGTAAGAAATTTGTGAAAAAACATCTAAACAAGCATGATGCATTTTAGAAACAAGTCCTGTGGACTAATGAAGTTAAAATAGAACTTTCTGGCTACGATGAGCAAATGTTTGGAGACAAATGGGTGCAGAATTTTGTGAAAAGAAAACCTCTCCAACTGCTACATACAGGAGTGGATCGATCATGTTTTGGGCTTGTGTTGCAGCCAGTGGCATGTGGAACATTTCACTTGTAGAGGAAGAAAGGATTCAATTAAATACCAGCCATTTCTAAAAAAAAATGAAGATGAGACAAGAGGATTGCTTCTATAGCAGGATAATGGTCCTAATCACACCTCAAAATCCATGATGAACTACCTTTTACGGTGGAGTGCCGAGAAGGTATCCAGTGAGGAGTCTCACGGCCTCAGAAAAGAAGCTGCTCTGTACTCTATTGGTATAGCAGTTGATACATCCATATCTGCAGAACCCTACTGTTCTATGACATGCACATCCCATGCCAATTTGTAATGTTTCCAGTCTGGATGCTTTTTATTGCTACTCTGTAAAAGTCCAGGAGTGTGTGGAGAGAGGAGGAGGTGTGACAGACAGTCAAAACTCTCGGGGGTCTGAGTGCCAGAGTGCTTAGTTTGACAATCAGTTTCAATTCAATTCAAAAAACTTTAGTTGTACCCTGGCAGCAAATCAAGGCACGCAGTGCAGTGAAGCAAACAAACAAAAGCAAACAAAAGTGAAGCAAACAAAAGCAAGCAAAAGCAAAACAGTGGCAGCTTTAAAAAATAAAGAACTAACTATGTGACCTGTTGTATAAAAAGTAAACCAAATGTTGAATGAATAAAGTGTCTATTGTGCAATAAGGACGGGGAGCAAACAGGAAATAAATAAATAGTAACCAGTAAACAAATACTGAATAGTGACCAGGCAGTAACAAATACTGAATGAATAAAGTGGTCATAGTGCAGTGAATAACAATAAATACGGATGGAAGGCAGTAAAGTGCCAATGATTGTGCATTTGTTAGAGTTCACAGCTTGAAGAGTCTGAGTAGGTGGAGGGTGTATATATTGGGCAGGGAGGGGTGGGGGCAAGTGTGAGTGTGATTGTGTGTGTGTTGTGTGAATGTGCTTTGTTTGTGTGTGTGTGTATCTGAGGGGCAGGTGTGCGTATAAGTGTGGTTTGTGTGTGTGGGGGGGTGTGTGTGGGTGGATGAGTTAGGAGTTGATTAGCTGGACAGCCCTGGGAACAAAGGTTGCCCTCCTCCTCTGTGTCTTGCAGCCGGGGCAGTGGAGTCATCGTTTGGAGGGGAGCCACTCAAACGCTGGGAAGAGAGTGTGTGAGGGGTCCTGAATAATCCGGCCTGCTAGTCTGCATGTTTGCTGCTTGTAGATGATGGATAGAGTTCTAACAGGCAGTCCTATAATCTTGGAGCAGACTGAGACAGTGCTCTGGAGGTAGTTCCTGTTCTGGAGGTTGGTGGAGTGGAACCAGCAAGTGATGATGAATGTGATGATGCTCTCTATGAAGGAGTACTAGAAAGTCAGCAGAATGTCCCTACTGAATCCAAAGGAATTGAGTTTCCTTAGGAGGTATTGTCTCTGCTGACATTTCCTGAGAATCTCCTCTGTGTTAGAGGAGAATTTCAGCAGGCAAGGGTTAGGCAAAGATGGTGCCCAGGTATTTGTACTCCTCAACTAGCTCAACAGGCCTCACGTGGATCATGGTGGTGACTGCAGCAACCAGTTCCCTTTGCTTGTTGGAAAAAGTCAACACCATCTCTTTGGTCTTGCTCATGTTCAGTTCCAGGCATGAACTGTCACACCACTCAACAAACTCCTTAAGAGCCTGTCCCTGGAGCTGTGAGGGACCAGACAATGGAGACATGAAAACTGTGTCATCAGCGTACTTCACCAGGTGGCAGTTGGGCTGTGTGGATCTGCAGTCATATAGGTGTACAGGATGGAGAGCAAAGGTGAGAGGACACAGCCCTGCTGGGAGCCAGTTGAGGTGTATCGGAGGTTGGGGTGCTCCAGCTGTTTATGGATAGTATCTATGATGAACATTTTTGCATCATCAACGTCTCTGCCTGTGTGATAAGCAAACTGGAGTGGGTCAATATGGGAGTCAGTTGCTCTGATGATGTGACGTTTTAAGACCCTCTCCATGGCCTTCATCACTAGGGAGGTGAGAGCCATGGGCCGGAGGTCATTCAGAGCTTCGGGGATGGGGATGACTGTGGAGTGTTTCCACAGCTAGGGGACTGTGCTGCTGTCCACAGAGCTCTGGAAGAGGGTCTGAAACACCCCCCTAACTGTTCGGTACAGTACCTCAGGACGCTGCCACTGATGTTGGCTGGACCAGGTGAGCTGTTCTCTCTGGTTCCCCTGAGGACTTTCACCACGTCCTCTGTCCCAAAGGTGAGGGCAGAGTCACCAGGTTTGAGTATGGATTAAGCTTCCTCAAGCTGGGTGGTGTTGTCTATATCGAATCTAGTGTAAAAAAAAAAAAAGTTCAGGTCGTTGGGGAGAGATGTCGGGCTGCTGCCTGCAACCTGGATGGTTTTGTGATCGGTGGCAGCACTGTTCACAGAGGCCACAGAGGTGTACACAGTTTCTTTCCATTGAGCACCAGTGTGTGTTTACGTAGAGACACATGCCGCCATGTCTACGAGCCAGCTGGTCGTCTGCACAAGTAGCGATCCGGAACCGTACAGGAGAGTGTATTAAATGCTGGGCTGAAATCAACAAACAACAAACAGCATTCTGCAAATTCTTTACATTTTCAAATTATTTTCCTATCACCAAACAATAGCCACAAATAGGCTGGGTAATGTCTTAGTCTTAGGTCCAAGCTTGGTTAGCTTAGCTCTTACACCGACTGTATTTCCTCGCTTGCTGGGGTGATTGCACTGCTTACAGTCGTGTTTTGTCTGTCTGGTCCAGCTGGGTGGTCAGGAGACACCTTGGGTATTTGTCTTGAGGTCCGCTGCACAGTGAATTTCCACACTGAGGGACGAATAAAGGAATATCTTATCTTATCCCTGTGCTTCCTTTGTCAACGCTGATGAGTGTATTTCTGTCATAGGTAATTTGTGCTTCAGTAATAAAGGTTTCTCCTTTATATTTATCTCCTATAAATAACACATTAGTTTGAGGGAGTTACTTGGCATCACATCTGCATGAGTTGCTGTTACCATGGCAAAGATATTATACAATTCCATTACCATTACAATTATATTACAATTAACAATTCTTGTATTTATAAAACATTTTTATGAAATACAGAAAGTACTTATTCATAATACTAGTTCATAATGAAAAGGTTTCCATGTAGTCACATATTTTAGTATATATTATTAGTATTATCAAATTAAAGTATTCATCATTCATTCACCAATATAAATAAGTTCTGTGCGTGTGGCTGAAAATTTTTTTTTTTTTAAATCTTCTATAAAATACAGGAAGCAGTAATATACAACGCAAAGAGGTGTCTTATATGTGCAATGTGTGAGCTGCGCTGGCAGGAAATTATCATCTGGCAAATTTCTAGGTTGTGAAAATACCAAATATAGTGGTCATTTTGTCACTGCAATAATAGGGTTCATAGAGTTATAGACAAACACCACAGCGACTGCAGCTCACAAACACACACACACACTCATTTCATAGAATACACACCAACACAATGCTATGTTTAAGCAGTTGCAGTCAGTCTCCTGGAGAGCCAGCTACAACTGAGGTGGGGGTCAACTTGGCAACTGCATTTTAATTTGTCATATGCTTGTGGTTTAGTATCTACGGGGCTGATGAGAAATGAGACGTGGGTGAGGAGGTGGGCAGGGAAAACCAGGCAACTACAGAGCAGATGAGAAACAGGGGTGTAGCGCATCAGTGGGGCAGTCAGGTGATGTGGAAAGGAGAAAAATTCCAAGGGTATTTAGTGGATGGATGAAATATTGCAATGAAAGAGCCTGAGGAACCGGGAACGTGGCTGGAGCGGAGAGACAGAGAGACAGACTGCAACAGAGCAGCCACTCCACACTTAACTCTTCAACTGCCTACATGTTAAGTTTTAGGTTTTCCCTACAAGATCATCATCTGTGATGTGAAAACATTAGACTTCCAAAGTCAAACAAATGAAAATTATTTGTTGGAAATTGTTCAGTAATAAAATCATAGCACACTATGTCTCTTCTGATTGAATTCTGACAGTGCTGTCTGCTGAAGTTTTGAACAGACTGGATGCTGGATATTTTGTACTGTGCGCAAACTAAAGGACTAAAGGACTTTAACTGTTGATGTACTGCAATCTGAAATTTGTGATCAACAACATAAAAGAGAACACTTTCTGCCCCACAATTAACTGAACTGTATGTATCAGTATCACCAAAAATCAAATTTCATAATTGATGATTAAGGATGATCAGACCTTGTTAGTCCTCCTGACCTGTAGGGAGAGCTGGCGAGGTCTCAGATGTCTCTCAGTGCCCTCCATCCTGGCCTCCTCCATCCCCTCCCTCCTCCTCCTCCTCTGCTGTTCCTCTCTCTTCTCTCTCTCTCTCCTCCTCTGTGCCCGAGCAGTTTGAGGGCAGCAGGAGTTGACTGCTACAGAGCCTCCATTCCCTCTCAGAGACCTAGAGTCTCGCTGCACTGCAGGACAAAATATATTTATTTAAGCTAAGAGAAAAATGTAAGTAAAGCATTTTGTTTGATGAATTAATCTACCTTTTACTTAAAGTTGCTTTAATCATTATGATTTAAAAAATAATAATAACACACTGACAAAGTTACACTGATGTAATGTATTTAAGTGAAGAATACCAGCCCCAAATTACACTCCTCACAGACACACAGACAGGTCTGTAGATAAGTACCTGTTGTTCTACTGAATATGCTCATGTTTTTTCTTTCAGCTGCAGCCCTGTGATTGTTGGAAAGACAGGAAGCTGGATACTGAGTGCCGGCCTGCTCTTTTGCTCGTCCACTTGCTAAAAAGGCCATGTTGCTGGGTGACGCTGCTGAACCTGAAATGAGAGAGTAAATGCTTCAATGATTTTGATATATATTTATGAATTTCCTATACCAATAACTATTTCCAGATGTACTGGCATGAATTAACAGAAAATATTGACCTGGCCTTTACTTTTCTATTACATTTTTTGACCAATGTTATCTATGTGAGAATACACATGACTGTTTTAATGGGTGATCCTCATTGACTGAGTCTGGGGCTAAATTAATTTTGCTGTGTATAATAGGTAGCATTCCATAGGCAATATAAACTAAATCAAGCTATTGTTTTTCTTTACAGAGGGATGATGCTGCAATGCATGAAAAGTCTGAAATTATTTGTTTTGCTCAGTTTTTTCTTCATTTACTGTCTCTGGGCAGCTGAATAAAGTGATGCCTTTCTCTCTAGACCTGGCATGATAGGTTGTGGCCGAAGTCATTCAGCCATCTCAGCAGGATATATCCTACGACAAAGTGTAATATAACTTTTGCTTATTCAGCTTACCACTGTAAAGCTGGCCCTGACCCAGAGTTATAGAGCTAACCTAGAGCTAACAATAACTTAAAGTCTTGCTTTGGAGCTATTGAAGATCCCTAGCATTGTTCTGTCTACTGTTGCACATGACCACGGGGGGATTCCCACGCTACATCTTCATCTACGTCTAGTGTTTAGGGAAGGACATGAAGAGGCACCGTGTACAGCTCCCCTTGTGCTGCCAAAAGGCTTACATATGGTCTGGACAGGAGAAGAGAAGAAAAAGCCACCATTTAGCTACGGCCAACTACCAATACCAACAACCCCCTTCTCTCTTTTAGAATGTATGTCAGAGAAAGCAAGAGGAGATACAAGCTACAGCTACACTAATATGTCTTTGTTTTAAAACTTACGCTACATTTACACCTAGTATCCACACTACCCAAGCATTTTAGAACCCCTAAAATGAAACATTTTTTAAAATGAACAACTTTTGACATGCTTCAGTTTGAAAACTCTGGGATTGCGTTTTAGTCTGGATAGGTGTAAATGGAATGTTTGGAAACGATGATGTGGACACCCACGTTGGCTTCCTGATTTGGTCTTATCAGTCATGTCATATGCTTCCCTGATTCATCATACCAATATCACATGACCCTTTTCCTGAAAAAACAAAACAAAACACAGGCATCAGCCTATATGCGCTGGGGCTATGATTCTAGTGATGTGCGACAATTCCTGTGTCCAGCCACATTATCAGTCCTACATAGAGTTTTAGAGCACCAGTTTTTGGTGCAAAGAACCAGTGCCTGGCGGGATAATTTTATCTATGAAGTTATGGTTCCTGAGGAGTGGTGAGAAAACTACCAGAGTGACAAGGGAAGACTCCGGAAACAGCTTTTGTACTTGTAGCTTACCTCTCAAACAGAGAAAAGACAAGAAGTCCTCAGTCTTAGGTCGACGTCGGGTCAAACAGGTAACTACAGCCAGGCTGTGGGTGTGGGTATTACTTCGTACGGATGTCATCAACACTGGTGGTCCTGGAGAATTGGGAGGTGACTGGGCAAACTTCCTCTGTGCTTGCAGCCTTGGTCTGCACATACATGCACGCACGCACACACGCAAGCATGCACACGCACGCACGCACACGCACGCACACACACACACACACACACACACACACACACACACTGTATTGTACAGTCAGTGGCCAATTTTAACAGTCCTGCATGAAGGTTATACTGTTGTAGTGTTTTAGGTGGTGTTGAACTGTGTGATCATGTTGAAGGTTGCAGTGTGTGGTGCTGCTAAATTGTATTGCATTATACTGACAGGTGTTTCTATTATTTTGTACACCCCAATTATATCAATGAGGGGAGGCTGAATAACAGAAACACTTCTGCATCTCTAATTCAGTACAGTTCAAGAATATCACAAGCTTGCTAATTCCAGAACAATCAGACTATATCAATTTTAGCTAGCTGCACCCAACCTCTGGGGCTGAAAAATGAAGCCAACTTGGAAGAACCAAAACCTCCCCGTAGACACCCATATTAAAATGGCCAACTTTATACATCTTTACATGCCTGGTACAAAAAACTGTTTTCGTCTCTATGGCTAATTTTCCTGTTCATATCAACTGTACGAGGGTGAATTTTTATGTGACTCACTTTTACTAATAGTACGTTTGAACAAAAGGCGTCTGTGTGAGGTTGGAACTTCAAGGTCCACCATGTTAGTAAGCTCATGTTTTGCAATCTTAAACTTGCCATACGGGCAATGTAACATGAACATAAAATTATGCTATGCTTGTCTAGGTATGTGTGGCCAACTGTGTACAAATACAATAAGGTATGTGTAACTTCAAAATATTAATGTCAAATTTTAGCATGGTTCCATTCCAGAAATAATTTAACTGGACACCATGTTTTACACAGTCTCTCAGTCTACCTGGCACACTGGCAACTAAGTGTATATGGGGACAATGGCTAGCAGTAGAGGTGGAATCTGTTCATCTGTACAGTGCAAATGCAATAACAATCTGGCAGTGTTTTATTTTTCTGCACTAGTGTGGAATTTCTTGTTTTAAAACAAGCCCACTGACATGACAGGAGTGTTTAAGCAGATGAGACAGCACAATTTTGGGTACTCATTTTGCCATGAAATTGCCCTCTTACTCCTTGTCTACGCCACCCACATAATGAAAGCAGAATGAAAACAGAAAAAATATGCTTTAGGAGAGAGTTATATACAGCCCCAAATCCAAATAGTTGGAACAATATGTAAGATGTTAATAAAAACAGATCATTTAAATCCTATATTTAATTGTAAATAGTGCAACATCTCGAACCATCAAATTCTGTTTTTATGAACATTTTACACAGTGCCCCAACTTTTTTGGAATTGGGGTTGGACATAAAGCATGAGCTGTTGCCAGTTACAGCTTTACTGATTAACATGCTAGTGTATTTGTTTCATCAGACATTTGTGGGTCAGACAGCCTGTTATTGCAAATGCAAGCTAAAAAAGCATTTATCAAGGCTTTTGTTGACAGAGGCGCATACACAGAACTCTCTAAAATCATGACTGCTCACATCAAGCCACTCTCTGTTCTTTCAGTAGTGATTTAGGTGAGGATGAGCCTGGTTTAGTTCATTGACCAGGGCACAGTCTGAAAACTTACAGGTTAGGTTATTTGATTACTCTAAATTGTCTGTAGGTATGAATGTGAGTGTGAATGGTTGTTGTTGTCAGGCCTGTGATGAACTGGCGACCTGTCCAGGGTATACTCTGCCTCCTGCCATGACTCTCCAATGGATAAGTAGTTATAGATAATGGATGGATGAATGAGTAACTACTTATGTAACTCAAACTGAAGAAGCATCTGCCCAGATCACATAAGACAGAAATGATAAGAAACCTGGATAATGTTTTATCATGCCAAAATACAGGTTTCTGATCATGACTGTACTGTACATCAAACATCTTATAACCAGGATACGATGCTCACATGCGCAAACACATAACCAGGATAGTACAAAAGCCTGCTCATAACCAGTATAATGTAAAGACACTCAGTTTTAAGAACATACTATGGGCGTGAAAGAAGTAAATAAAAGTATAATAGTGCACTTCACTGAACACTAGTACACTAGCACACAAGTAAAATTGAGCCAATGTAAACGCTAGTCTGTGAATACATTAATTGCATTATTTAATACAGATGAGCTTTGAGGGTAAGTACTGAAGTCTTCCTGCCAGTGTGGGGCTGGTGGTTGAATAGCCCACCTTTTTTCCAGCTGTTTATACGCAAGTCATGCACATAGGAATGAGCATGCAAACACACATCCAAAAATGCGCACTACAGCGGCTGACCTCTTGCTGGCTGGGTCATCCTTGTCACGATGGATGCTAGCAGGGCGGCGCTGTTGAGGGCGTGTCTGTAAGGACCAGCTCCAGCTTGGACTAGCTGACAGGAGTGACTGGCACCGGCTGATGCCATTAACCACAGAGCCTTAAAAGAACAGTTAAACATTATTTACTTATATGAAGCAGTTTAGTACTTTGAGAAATGATCTACACTTGTCATCAAATCAGCATGAAGAAAATTACTACTACTAGAAATAGTTCGTTTTTCAAACAATGCTAATAAATAATATTGAATATGGTTTGTGACAAGTGTGAAACAAAACACGAGCTGGTGGTCACAGCTAAAACACGAAACCAATATCAAAGCTTTCTTTCTCTGACACTTCAATTAGGTAAACCAAAGAAGTACATTTGCTTCAGCCCCAAAGACATGTTAGTTGCAGCTGTGAAAATCTATTAAACACAATCAGTCAAAATGATGAGACAGGTGGGAAACAACTATGATTACTGATAGACAAAACTGAAAAAGGCAGGTCATAAACTGGAATTATACTGGAACTTCCACAGTAGCAGCAGTACTATTGAATGATTAACTAGAAGAGAAAAAGAGGAAGATACTGACCACTGAGGCTTGTGGGAGTGTGTGACCTCAGTGTCCTGGCTGGGACAGGAGTGCTCCGCAGTCCATTTTGAGGTGTGCAGGTGTTCTTCACTAAGTGCTTGTGCTGAGTTCTATGTGTGTGTTTTGCAGTTTCTATGTATTTAGAGTGTTCTGCAGTTTCTATGTATTTAGAGTTCAGCAGTGACAGTGTATTTTGTGTTTTATGTGAACGTAGTGTCCTGGTTGATGTATTTTCCTGTAGGTTTGTATGCTGTACAGTCTGTGTAATTTTCCCTGTACACACTTCTGATTGTTTTTGCATGTTCTGTAGTGTGGGGATACTTTTTTTTTTTGGTGTGTGTGACTCCTGAGATGAGTTAGTTTTTTGCCCTTTGTTGTTGTGTTCATGAGGTGGTATAGGTTTGGAAATGTGAATATTTTGTGCACTGTGTGTGTTTTTCTGTGTATGTGTATTCTGTGATCTGTGGGTGACTTTCTGCTGTGGCATGTGCACACTCTGTCTTGCACGTATGTTTTTATGTGTGCGTGTTTTAGGCAGTGTCTGTGTCTTTCGTGGAGCATGTAAGACTGTATTTTTTGATGTGCATTTGTGTACACGTGTGTGTTTGTGTGTGGTACGGTGTGTGTCTCTGAATTCCCTGAGTGACAGGAAAAGAACTTTGCGGACCAGACGTTCTTCACACCATGGCATCCCATCACTGATATCCTGCAGAGTCACAGACACAAACACCATCAGTTTTGCTCACAATACCAGCTGATGAATATATCTCCTTTAATTACACTAGTTTTTATCATATATAATACAAAATGTCAATTTGAAAATAAAAAGAAGAAAAATAAAAGGACTAAAATGTTGATAGTTGATATTTCTTTTTTAGCTCTAACTTGTCACCCTCTGCAAGTATACAGCAACCTCATTGAGGAGTGTCGATAATAAACTGAAGGCATCAAGCTTAGTGCCTGTTTGGTTGCCTAATGGCCTCTCAAACCCCCTTTTCACTTAAGTCCTCTTTTTCAACCTTCACACAACTACATCACTTGTGTCACTTTTCTTGTGAAAAGCTGAGTGCAAGACTATGCATGCCTTTGAGGCGAGAATGTCCATTTGTATGATTAGTTGCATTGTGTTGCAGACACCAAAGACACACAAAAGAGTCTAGGAGAGAGATTCGGGATGCAGTCAGGGATGCTGCTGTCACAGCAGACTTTTCACCTTGTCCTCAAGTGTAGCCATTTACAACAGACAGATTTACTTTTGACTTTGGGCATGGTTGGACTACAATCTGGTTCATCCTAAGCATACTGATCATTTACGTCTGTTGTGGAGATGGTGGAATGGGGTTAAGGCTTATAATATGAGCAGTAGCCACAAACATAGCAGCAAGTCTTATCATTTAGATTTCATCTCTCACATTATTTTTCATCTCTACCATATCATATCACTCTATGATAGCAGAGAAAAACACACACTGGTCTGCAGTATGTATAAAAAAAACAACACTGAAATTTAGAGTTGAAATAGTGCATACCTTTGATAGCCTGTTAATAAAGAGGACATAAATTTCACTTACATATTTTTTCTTGATGATATTCCGTTTGGGTCTGTCTGTACTCATCTTGCCCAGCAGACACTAAGGGGCACATGAATTACAGAAGCCTCTTTCTTTGTGATTCTTTTGCTTTGTCTTCTTTTCTTTAAAGGTGTGGAAATTCCACCGCTCTTTCCTGGAAAAAAGGAATCAAGAAATATAATACAATACAGAGGAGCCTAAAAGTGATCAAAGACAAAATGAATTTGGCCCAAATGGTCATTGCAAAAAAAAAAAAAAGTACAGTAGTATAGTATAGTACAAATACAACAATAGAGTTGTACTGAGTAGAAAGTGTTATTCAGGCTTGTAAAAGAACAGGTTATATTAGGTTATATAAGCCTATATTTATATTGACCTGTATAATATTGATAGTAGTTAATATTAATAGTAGGAGGAAACATTTTATTATTCAACCATGACCAGCATTTTTTAACACTCATTAATCACTTTATTTTAAAAAGTATGAAGAACATACGGTCGTTTTCACTGAAAGGTCACAGATAAGATGTGACATTCAAAAATGCTGAAGTCACTGAGTTCAAACCGAGGGATGTATTTCTCCTATAGATATTCATGTTCGTATTTTTTTTTCAGGGAGATCATTCATTGGGCATTCAGAATACAATTAAGTACATAAAATACTTCACATATCAATATGAGTAAATAATGATCCGAACACCTCTCTGATAATTACACCAAGCTCAGTAGAGCCATTTCCCCATCTATTATTTTCCCTTGCACATAATCAGCATCTTTGCTGATCTTAACTAACTAACTAACACAAAGCTGCCTAACCGTAGCAACACCTAAACCATATTTCAGCTGGCATTTGCAGGTTTTGTGGACATTTGTAAATCAAAATAACAGCAGTGAAAGCTAAGTAAATGTTAAGATTAAATAAGATCTGCAGAAATAAAAAACTAAATCAGTATTCAGTCTTGTGACACTACACTACATACAAGCATAGCCTAACTAGCTCTGTATAAAATATTTTAATTTCAGATAGATATTCTTCAGTCGCAAACACAACTGACAAAAGCACAAAACAGGAAAACAGCATGATGTAGAAACAGAGCAAAACACCTTACGAATTGACTGTGAAGCCTCATGACATTGGAAACCGAAAAAATCGTGACTCCAGATTGACTTAATGCATAACAAAGTATGATGGCGGAGCCAGCCTCATGACAACTGAACAAATTCCGACTGCTGGGATTTTCTTTTTTTTAAATATTTTATATGAATTTTGTTCAGCCAAGGAAATTGTTACGGTTACAACAACAGCAAACACTGACACATTTTTCACTTAATTTGTTAAGTTAAAAAAGGGCTTTCATAGAAAAACATGTTCAACAAACTATGGTTTTGTTTTGTATCAGTACAGTCAGTATACGTATATCTAACCATAACCAGAGCTAAGCTGATTTAAAATGGGAAATATGAACTGATGTTAAAAGAATATTTTAAACTCTACTGTTCTGATTCATGTACCTTTCACTGAATTTGCCACCTTTGCAGTGGGAACTGCCCATTGAATAGTCGCGTTCAAGGGCACCAAAATAGATGATGTGGGACAGCAGAAATATTGATTGCATCTTAGTTTTCATTTGTATAAATGTATAATATCTATGATGATAACATATAAAAATAATAAACAATCATTAAATTCACTTATTGACTTATCCAATAATGCAAGCTGTGCAATTTGTGTTCCTGTGGAAAAAAGTGATCGTCTAAAAACATAATTGGAATTAATACATTGATTTGCCCCTTGAGGCCTGTAGACCAATTTATTCAATTTGCACATATAACCCTCCAAATCAGATGTTACACAAGTCAGAATGTAGATGAGATAAAAATGCCAACAGTGATCATCATACACTAGAAGAACACTCGATTTGGATTGGTAAATAACGCTTAATTATTCTGTACTTAGCCCTTTTGTGTACCTCCCATATAGTCACCATCTTACTGTAGTATTAATGACCATCAGTCAGATAATCGAATTTTGTCATTACATTTTTAACATGTTTCATTTCATGTTGCGTTATGGTCACGTTATTCATTCCTGTGAATTTAAAATCTGATAAAAGGTGGACTGTGTATGAGCGAATCCGCAAAAGCGTGTTGCAAGTAGCCTATAACATTGTACATGGGACAAGTTAATTCGACAGCAGGTAGTACAAAGCAGATGGCCGAGTAATGTGGGGATAAACACAGCCTACAAGGGCTGCTCCACAAATGGCCTGCCACAGTGATGAAGCGGCGGTTACTCTCTCATATTTCTGGACTCGAATCCCACATGCCACTGATCTTGTGATTCCTACTGGCGACACCATTTTACTCACATGCACAGCTAAACCGAAAATAACCACATTGGGATGTGTTGGGAATTTAATACAATTGGCATAAGCATCCAAGAAGACAGCAACGCCTCCTTTTTCTGTTTTCAACATCTGTCGTAACTACAAGCAACCACCAACGCATTCAGGCAGTCGCCACCAGTTAATATGATTACAGACTGATCTCGAACACCGGCCTCAACCAATACTGTCAGAACCACTCATTAACATTTGAATCGATATATTTGTGTTAGTATGGGGTGGAACGGCAAATGTGGATGGTACTATACATTTGTGTGAACAGTCCTGACCAGTGTATACATCGTTACAGATGCTTAACAATGTAGGTGGCCGCACAATACATCTCGGTTATACTGATATCAGTCCCTAAACAAAGCAAATACGAAACAATAATCGATCACCAACCTGAAGCAGGATTACCGGCCTACATCATGGACACACCAACAACCTGTGGGAATAGCACACGGACTCCGTCAGTTATTACCAAAACCTGAAGCCACGAGTCACGTAGAATATCATACCGACGTGCCGTTATTCATCCCGGTGTGCCACTTGGAGTCGGCTGCCCATCACAGGAAAGCAGCACCACTGCGGTCCTGTGAGCCGCCTTTTCAGAACCAAGGCTAGCCCCCGGTTATATTAAAGGTGCGTGTATTGTTTTAACTACGGTCGGTTCAGGAAATTAGTAATTTGCAATTCGCTAATTGTGCGTCCACCGCGTGCACGGAAATCGGTCGAAAGGGCTTTTTCAATACCAAGTACGCCAAGTTTGGACTTGCGTACTTGGTAGTTCCAGGAAGGCATGGTAGTAGGGACACTCTGCAACTGGAACAGCAGCGTACTTGATGACGTCACAGTTTCCGCTCATTCTATCCGCGTCTACTCTGGTTCTTCTCTGGATCTTCACTTGAATAAAACAAAGTATGGTATCCATATTAGCGTGTCTCTGTAGCTTTGAACGTTTGTCTAATGTAAGGCATGTACCAACAGGCCCTGTAGCCACCAGCTTGGTACATTCTATTAGGAGATGCAGCGTCCAATTGCTATTACGACACCATAGTGCTAGCTTGCAGAGAGCAAGAACACCCTCTCTGTCTCATTAAACACACACGGAGCATACATTTTCAACACGAATTTTGATTAACAAGTCGAGATTTAGCATGGTACAACAGACAGACACAGAGAGAGAGAGAGACGTGTATGTATGTTGTATTGTAAAAAGGTTAATTTGTTGCAATGTTCTTTTCTTTTTCTTTCTTTTTAAATTTCACTGCACAATTGTAGATAACCCTCCTCTCTTGTCCCTCCCCTGTCCCTGGGCCTCCTATGTGACTGGCTGGCCCTGTCTTCTTGTGCTGAGGGGCAGAGCCGGTGCCACCTGCAGTTGGCTGTCAGGTTTGCTGCAGCAACCTGGGGCGGACAAATCAAGTGCTGCCCCTGGAGCGCAACATCCATTTCACTGTACCATTGCCAGGTGGCAGCAGTCACACTACTGGTCTCTACACTTTTGCCTGTGGGTGGGCCCCAAACCCCCTGAGAATAGGGTATTAATAATTAGTTCACTTTATTTAAGTTCACAGGGTCATTTGTGCTTTTGTCTATTTTAAGTTTCATATATGGCCTAGCAAACTAAATCTCAGAAAGGCTCTCTCAGTATATAATACAAAGCAGAGAAACAGGCAATTACTTTTTATTTTAGGTTGAAATTATTCCATTTATTTTTGACTTGTTTGGCAGGCCAGAAGTGGTAACAAAAATTTTGAGGTTACAGTTTTTTTCCCTCATTTGGCCATTTTTGGTCTTTTTTTTGCAACTGGTTGGTGCAAAATAAATTCTGGGATATTTGGTTGTCCCAAATCCACATCCGGGTATTTGGACAGTATATAGCTGGATGTGGACTTCAAAATGGAACAGTACTTGGGCTGTGACTGATGACGTTCTCAAGTACACAAGAGCACAAAAATAAGAGATCCACCATCCCGAGGTTCTCGTCTCTGAAAAGCCAATTGTCCATTTTCATTGTCACCCATTCATTCTTGCATGACCCCAAAATCAGTACACTCTTGTGAACCACTGTTTGCGAAACATGGTCACTCTGACAGATGTTTAAGTTCTATTGTGCATCTATTCCTGCAAATAAGGCTGCGAACACTCAAAAAGCACCAATGATGTCTATCCATAACAAATTGTTATAGAAAACAGATATTAAAAAGACGGCAATCAATTCTAAGGTGTTACAAACATAATACAAATGCATGTGCATGTTTATACCATCTGACAAAGCTGTATATAGTTAAAATATATGGAAATATACTGTACAAGATTTTATAGTATTGAAATATCACTTTATTCCACAAGCTAGGTTATAAAGAATTACTGAGCAGAGACAATTGTAGATTGTAAAGAGTCTTTGAGAGCGGTTTTACAGCTACATAACAGGTTAACATTATGATTTCATGTCAGAATACACTTACTTGCACCTAAGAAAAAAGATGGATTCATAGCATAATACATGTATATTCAAACATTATACTCATAACTCCGTCATTGAACCAACTTTACTTCTCCAAGTGTTTCGAAGCTGGAGTAAGATTCTCCTTACATAAATAATAGAGGACCAAACACTCCCCATAATATTTCTGCATCTTTATATTTCCACAGTAAAGTGGCAAAGGCACATTGGGTCACACATGAATCATTATTTCAGACATCACATCATAAATATGTTAAAACTCATGGCAAACTAAAATAGACGTTTTGTCATACAGTATGACAGATACTTATTTTTTCAATCTTGTGAGGCCGAATTTTTCAGTCAGTATTAATTTAGGACACACATCTTCAGTGTTAGTAACATCTTTTTGCACAAAGTGCCATTCTCCAAGGGCCAGATATATAAACGATGCACACATCTACACACACACAAAAAAATGTGTATCCCTTTTTCCTCACATTAACTGGTATTTAGATAAGAAAAGAAGTGTGTGGTGAGAATGTGCAGACCTCACACATACTTCAGAACGAACCAACCAATGAGTACACAATTCTATCTTTGTACATACACTAAGTTTTAGTTGTGAGTTATATGCAGTGGTGGGTAGAGTAAACAACAACGGTACTCAAGTAAAAGTACTGTTACTTTGTAATATAATGACTCAAGTAGAAGTAAAAGTACTCATAAAAATAAGTACTTGAGTAAGAGTAAAAAAGTACCTCGTAAAAAAACTACTCAAGTTATAGTTATGCTGTTATGTTATGCTTTGGTGACGCACCAAACTTCTCTCTCCTTCTCTCTCTCCTCCTCCTATATCCATTCATAACCCATCAATGCTGTCACTGTCTGCAGGTTCGTGTGTCACTGGAGCTGCAGAACCTGGACCCTCTTTGTTTAATACTGTTATGATCATTATTGTCACACCTGTGGATTGTAGTGTTGCTTGTCCCCCCCGTCTCTCTGTCTCTCCCTGTCTGTCTCTGTCTCAACCCAACCGGTCGCGGCAGATGGCTGTCCATCACTGAGCTTGGTTCTGTCCGAGGTTTCTGCCTGTTAAAAGGAAGTTTTTCCTCGACACTGTCGCATCAAGTGCTTGCTCATGATGGGAACTGTTGGGTCTCTATAAGTAATATTATAAAGAGTATGGCCTAGACCTGCTCTGTATGTTAAGTGCCTTGAGATAACTTTTGTTGTGATTTGGCGCTATACAAATAAAATTGAATTGAATTGAATCAAGTAGTGAGTAACTTCAGATGCAATTTATTACTTCAAAAACAAAAACTGTTTCCATTGACATCAGCTGAGACATTGACCTGTTCCTCAAAGGAGTTTAGCTTGAAGCTAAACAGTAACATCAAATTTGACGGTGTATGATCTCAAATGTTATTATTTATATTTATATTATTGCTGAAACAGAAATTTTAACTGACTGATTGTGATCGGCTGGAGGCTGAAATGTTCACATATAACAATACGCCGGCTTATTAAAGTACCGTAACCGGCGCCGAAGCCGGCCGGTACCAGCGGATTAGCCGGCCAGTACCACCGGGTTAGCCGGCGGCCGGTACCACCGAGTTAGCCGGCGGCCGGTACCAGCGGGTTAGCCGGCGGCCGGTACCAGCGGGTTAGCCGGCTAGCTCGGTGAGACGCCGGCGGTTCATCTTCTGCCATGTTCTTGAGCTACAGTGAGGTGAAGGAGGGCCGCGGAGGGGCGGGGTACACCTCCATCCACCTGCGGTGCTGCTGCTGTGATTGGTTAAGGATGTGTCCCTCAGCCGAGAGCTGCAGAGCTGCGTCTGAGCTCATCTCAATTTATTTATGGATAAATTAATGTAACGACAAGCATGCAAAGTAACGGAGTAAAAGTACATATATTTTCTCACAAATTTACTCGAGTAAGAGTAAAAGTATTCTGCAAAATAACTACTCTTAAAAGTACAATTTATCAAAAAAAAAAAAAACATGTACATGAAGTACATGTAACGGAGTAAATGTAACGCGGTACTACCCACCACTGGTTATGTGCATCTGGATGCTGGACTGTTGGCTTTAGGGTTAATGCAAATGGAAATGCTTAGCCAGAGGCAAGGAGACGAGCGCTATTACTTAATAGTTTGGGCTCAGAAGGACAGTGGATCTTACTCTGCCAGACACAGATCCTATTGACATTGCACACAAAAGAAAACAGGAGGAATTCAATTGTGTGGACAACCACTCTTCCTCAGACAGAGGAATTGCTGTCCATACTGACAGGTACAACTGTATTCTGAACACTGACCTAGAGAGTGCATACCACCAAGTGTCGTTGCATGCCTAAAGTTGGAATTTAGTAGGTTTTATCACATCACACACCGCTAAGCCAGCTTAAGGTTCCTGGGAAATCTGGTTACAGCAAATGGCATTAAGCCTGACACAGAGCACATAGAAGCCCTCACACAGGCTCCGCACTTTCCTTGATCTGCTATCTTGGTGCGGAAAATTCATACCGAACTATGCCACAATAAATAAGCCTCTATGTGCCTGCCTGCGTCAAGAGGCCACACTTGAATTGACTGATGAGCCTAAGAAGTGCTTCCTTACTGTGAAACAGCTGCTTGTAGACAGCCCCGTGCTAACCTTATTCAACCCAGACTTTTGAAGGATACATCTGATTATGGTATGGGTGCAGTATTCACTCAGCTGCATCGGGATCACACAAGACAATGGCACACAGTGGCATTTACATCAGAGCCCTGATGCTAGCTGAGAGAAAATATTGAGAAAGAGTTGAGAAAAGAAGGACATACCCGAGGGCCAGAAATTTTCACTGTGTATTGTCCATCAGGTGCTCTCAAACAGACAACAAAAGGGACTGACCAAGCAGGGACACGCATTGCCTGATGGTCTGCACACCTACTCTGTTTTTCTTATGATGCTGTATACCTTGCTGGATTACTAAATCACACAGCCAATTGCCTCTCAGACTTGCCTGCTCTGTGCTGACTTCTCTGTGTGTGCAAATCCACCAGCAGTGGTTTCTGTAGAAATTGAATACTAAAACCTTACTTTCTAGGTAAGACACGAACTGTGTGTGTTTTTGGGGTCATGCTTGGCTGTACCTGTCTCTTTGTATTGCACACTCATTTCTACAAGGCCATCTGGGCCTTGTATGAACAGTGCTTGCACAAGCTGAGCACAAGCTTGTGAATTTCCCCACCGTGGGACAAATAAAGGTTTATCTCATCTCATCTTATCTTATACTGGTAACCTGGTATGGATTTCCTGGTACACTCGCAGACATCTGCATGTTCACTGTGTCAAATATCAGACAAGTCAGCAAAGGTTTTTGAGGCATCACTGCAACCTGTACCTCTACCTCAGTAAGCTGGGCCTGGACATACAACTTCAGATTTCAAGTTTGCAATCACTCTCACTGACTACTTCTCAAAGTGGCCCAAAGTTGCTTTCACATTAGCTGTCAACACTGAAACAGTACCTGGATTCCTCAGCAGTCTCTTGAGCTGGTATGGTGTGAATGAATTATAAATCTTTATGCTTCATGCTAGTTTACTTTCGCAACCTTTTACATTGTTATTTGCCTCAGGTGTTGAGACGTTAAAGGGGATGTTGTGTTCAGCTGGTAAGTGTTCTATTCTACATTATACCGCAATGTGGTGCTGTGAGCTAATGCACCATAGGAAAAAGGCAGGAAGGTAACTGTGTTGTTGCAGTCACCTATATGCCATGAGTCTGTGCCTTGCTTGTTATTACCTTAGTAACCATCCTACCTGATCGTGACTCATTCTACATATAAACACTACACTCGTGCTATTCAATACATATTATCAACAAAAAAATAAAACAATCTTGTCCTTGCTTCCATGCCATTCCGCTACACAGAGTATAATCTTTTATTCATAAAGTATATGTTTCATCCCTACACTGTGTAGGGAGTGAGTGCAGGTACCACCTGTAAGATGTAAATTTTCATTTTTGGTGTCCTGTAGTATTCTACTTCATGCATGTCACATTGCTTACAGACCACAAAAAATATATATATGTATATATGTGAGTCACTTTCTGTGATGAGACTCTCTATACATCCATAGGCTAGACTAGATTTGCCAATAAGTATTTTTTGGCTCAGACCTTTTTCTGAGGTTGATTCTGGGAATGCTTTTTTTCTTTTAGTACTTTCAGAATGTACACAAAGAAGCAATCTGCAATCATTGTATGTGTACTGGCCGTATATTTGTAAATCCATTGGGCACAATTAGAATGTGGATCATGCAGACCATGATGGTTAGGAAATGAAAAAAAAAAACAGAAATTATGCAAAATACTGCAATGATTCAAACGGTCTGGACCTTAAATCATTACAAACGGCAAAGAAAATTATTATTACATACTGAGTTTCTACAGGGTGTTACTGAGAGTTACTGAGGGTGTTAATAAGAGTCCAGTGCTTTCTCACATTAACAGACATCATAATGAACAGTCCAGTCTGAAATGCCCATTGTTATTTGAGAGGAACCATCTGTTTCACAGCTATTGTACCTTAAAAGTTAATATCTAAATCACAAGACTCCCCCTCCCCATGCGTGTTACAGTGACAGCACTTCAAATGACTGAGCCATAATATGAGAAAGGGTCCATAACCAAAGCCATATCAACTCTGGATTAAACTCTGGACTGTACATCAGCATCTAAAATGTTCAATATGTCAAAAAGAGCTCCATCCAGTGAAACAGCCCATAATCACACATCTTAGTTCACATATTGGATGACATATATAACATAACACTGTCAAAAGTCTTAATTGCTCCTGGATTGTCTGGTGAAGTGGTGAGCCTCCCCAAGTTTGGTTTCTGATTTATAAATTACAGTTATATTCACATACATACATTCACATAATACTACAGTAGCAATATTGATAACTTAAGGTCATCAGTGTGCTTCAAACAAAGTGCTTGTTGGATTATTTTACAGGACCTGAAACCCACGCCCTCCACACTATTCCAATGCTGGAACTGTGGACTCTGACTTTTTTTAGCCTTCTGAAAAAGACAATCTGACAATCAAGCCCAATTCACACACGTCATTGGTCAGCTGTGTGTTGGTGAGAAAGTATGTGGGGTTTGAACTTTTCTCACAAGTTCATGTTTTTCATTCAACTATTGAATGAAAAACATTTTTCATGTGAACAGCTGAGTACAACACCATGAACGCCTTACGGAAGAGACAAAAGTTGTTATCCCCATATGTACAATTCATCACGTCTCCCCCCTCTCTGTGACAACAGGCTTCTCAACCCGCCTTCCAGTGTGGTCATTCAGAACAGAAGAAAAAGCTTTGCCTTTAAACATGGTTAGACTCCACTTTGTACAAACTAGTTTATTTTAAGCATACTGAACCCTATCCAGTGTCCAGAGTCTGTCAATCAGAGTGATAACAGTTTCTAACCATATTTATTGAGTTTTGGTGGTTTAGTGACTATTTTAGTTTACATTTAGGTCACAGATTTTGCCTTTAACAGAACCATTATTTAATTCTTTCTCAGTAAACTCTACACAGCAACTGACTTTGTCAAACTGCACATGTCAAGGCCTCAACTTTTGTCTGAAAAAAAGCCATACTGCGTCTGAAAAAAAGCCATACTGCAACCCTACCAAACCTTTTGGCTTGTGACCCTTAATAGTCAAGCAATCACACCCACATTCCTTATCATGGTTGAAACCAAAGTCTATTTGGTTATCAACCTTTTGTTTTTGATTGCTGAGTGAGAATGAGAATGCAAGCATTTCAGAAAATCAATTTTAACCAGCAGAATGTTTTCATTTTCTTCCCTTTCTTGTGAACAATTTTCCTCAGCCCCAGCTTGGGAATCACTGAGCTCTGCTGACCAATTCTACTATTTTTCTTTTTCAGCAAGAGGATAAAGTGATTATTATTGGAAGAGCTCACACTGGTCAGCTTGAATGAAACACTTGAACATATGACCCTTTTTTCCAAAAGTTTCCCTTGAGAATTAACAAATCTGAAATTTGTTGTGACCAACAAACCACAAATGATCCTGTGAAACATGCCTATTTGCTGCCTGAACATTTAAGTGCTAAAAATACTTCATTCCAACACTTGGACTGCCTGAGAATCCTGCACTTTGGAACCAGGTCTTTGGCTCAGCTCTTCCAGTCCCAGGGGACACACAGGTCTCCATCCTGCATGACAGAATAGAAGTGAGAAACACAGATGTGGAGGCCCTGCATGAGGGGGGAACGCTGCTCCACCAGCCTTTTACAGCACAGAATCATCTGACTTGAGCTGACACTGGGCTCCTTGGACAGACTCCTCAAAGACAGATTTTGGAGACAGAGCTTCACCACAGCCTTCTCTTCTGCCTGCAGTCTGGGCACACACAAAGAAGTCCATAACAAAGATAATGAACCAGTCTGAGGTATGATGTATTACAGAACATGACAGGCAAAAGTACATCACAGATTTGTGATGAACAGCAGTGAGCATCAGTATTTTAGTGGGGACACTCTTTTTACATCTGATTTATTGGCATTTATTGACATTGGCAGATGATGAAATTTACATCACGCAGGCTGAACTGGACCATCTGGCCATATGAATGCTGCGATCATGAATCTGCCTTCAGTATGTTAATTTGCTCAAGGTTCATGGGTTCATGCTTTGTCTCATTTTGTCTCAATTTTATAAACACTCACATTAATACTGATGTCTTTTCTTAAATACACCTTCCCTACAAGTATGAGAAATATATTATTCACTCCCTTCAGCTCAATATACTATAACTGTAGCAGCCTACATTAGTGTCTGTAAGACCCAAATTTTAATGTCTTTGTTCATCCTCTGTAATGTAAAACAGATCAAATTTGCACACAGTGAAAGTTAGCGCATGCATCCTGGTCATAGTTCAGTTTGAAAGTCCAAGTGCAACACAGAAAAGTAGTTTAGCTGACTTCACTGAAAGCTTGTACTGGAGCTGAGAGCAAACAGACAGGAGTCGTGCTGCTCTGTCTTGGGCTGTCCAGCATTGTGCCTCCTTCTGTTTCCTATACCTTTGTCTACTTCTATCACAGTTAGTTCTGTGGCTTGATTTTATAGATACAGGTACATCTCAAAAAATTAGAATATCATGAAAAAGTTCAATATTTTTTGTCATTCATTTCAGAAAGTGAAACCCATACATTATATAGACTCATTACACATAGAGTGAAATATTTCAAGCCTTTATTTCTTGAAATGTTGATGATTATGGCTTACAGATAATGAAAACCAAAATTCACTGTCTCAGAAAATTAGAATATTGTGAAAAAAGTTCAATATTGGAAAGTCATGGTGTCACACCCTAATCAGCTAATTAACTCAAAACACCTACAAAGGTTTCCTGAGCCTTTAAATGGTCTCTCAGTCTGGGTCAGTAAGCTACACAATCATGGGGAAGACTGCTGACTTGACAGATGTCCAGAAGACAGTCACTGACACCCTCCACAAGGAGGGTAAGCCACAAAAGGTCATTGCTAAAGAAGCTGGTTGTTCACAGAGTGTTGTATGCAAGCATATTCATAGAAAGTTGAGTGGAAGGAAAAAGTGTGGTAGGAAAAGGTGCACCAGCACAAGGGATGACCGCAGCCTTGAGAGTATTGTCAAGCAAAATCCATTCAAGAATTTGGGGGAGCTTCACAAGGAGTGGACTGAGGCTGGAGTCAGTGCATCAAGAGCCACCACACACAGACGAATCCTAGACATGGGCTACAAATGTGTCAAGCCACTCCTGAACCAGAGACAACGTCAAAAGCGTCTTACCTGGGCTGTGGAGAAAAAGAACTGGACTGTTGCTCAGTGGTCCAAAGTCCTCTTTTCAGATGAAAGTAAATTTTGCATATCATTTGGAAATCAAGGTCCCAGAGTCTGGAGGAAGAGTGGAGAGGCACAGAATCCACGTTGCTTGAAGTCCAGTGTGAAGATTCCACAGTCAGTGATGATTTGGGCTTCCATGGCATCTGCTGGTGTTGGTCCACTGTCCACAGTCAACGCAGCCATCTACCAGGAAATTTTAGAGCACTTCATGCTACCTTCTGCTGACAAGCTTTATGGAGATGCTGACTTGGCACCTGCCCACAATGCCGAAGGTACCAAAAACTGGTTCAATGGCCATGGTGTTACTGTACTTGATTGGCCAGCAAACTCGCCTGACCTGAACCCCATAGAGAATCTATGGGGTATTGTCAAGAGGAAGATGAGAGACCAGACCCAACAATGCAGATGACCTGAAGGCCACTATCAAAGCAACCTGGGCTTCCATTACACCTGAGCAGTGCCACAGGCTGATCGCCTCCATGCCACACCGCATTAATGCAGTAATTCATGCAAAAGGAGGCCCAACCAAGTATTGAGTGCATAGAAATGAACATACTTTTCAGAAGCCTGACATTCCTGTTTAAAATATCTTTTTTTTTGATCGTATGTAATATTCTAATTTTCTGAGACAGTGAATTTTGGTTTTCATTATCTGTAAGCCATAATCATCAACATTTCAAGAAATAAAGGCTTGAAATATTTCACTCTATGTGTAATGTGTCTATATAATGTATGGGTTTCACTTTCTGAAATGAATGACAAAAAATATTGAACTTTTTCATGATATTCTAATTTTTTGAGATGTACCTGTAAGTCTCAGTTTGTTGTTGTTGTTGCTCCTGCATTACTCTGTGCTTCAACTGCCAAAATGTGAGTTGAATTGGGTCTTCTAGACTAATGAAGTTGTATGTTTGACTCACTGGTTTTCACGTTGGGTGCGCTGTCTGGCCTCGGAGGCGTGGCTCTGGAGGAAGACCTGCAGCTTTGGAGGGTCACAGTTGGTGGGGATAATGAAGTGTCCCATCTCATGAAGACTGGGGTTAGAGCGGTCACTGTGATTGACACAAACAACAAAATATGGCTTACTTCTTGAAAGTACACAGAAATGTGTCATGTGTTTGAGGTGTTCAGATGGTAATGTGACAGCGTACTTCTCCAACAACATGGTGAGCCCCTGCAGGCTCCTGGGGTGAAGGCGAAGGTGTCGGGACATCAGGCTCTTGTGGAAGGTGCGGAGGGTGCTGTAGTGCTCGGCGATGGGCTGGACAGGTCCCAGCCTGTCCATGTGGATTACTTGAGTTCCACCCAGGAGAAGGCTGATCCTCTCCTTCAGCCAGTCAGTCTGCTGCTGTAGACTGCAATAGCTGGACAGCTGCTCAAACAACTGGAGACACACAGGCAGAGGATGGGTAAGAAAACAAAGAGGAACAAAGAGAACATGTGACAGCAGGAGCACTGCAGCTGCATTACTTTGATCCACTGATGATGAACATCCATGGTTCCAAGCATGACATGTCCTGAGGCGTTCATCCCTGACTGGTCAGCAAACACAATAGTATGTCCTGGAGGGAAGATGGAGGAGCAGATTTAAGGGGAAGTTAATGAATTTTGCTCATCTACGCAAGTCTTTTTTGCTGGTCTTTGGTAGTAGAGCTACATAAGTTGTAGAAAGCAGTCCACGGTTATGAAGGGAGCTGTGCAAAATCTGGGGAAAAAAAACCTCAAATGACAACACCTGAGTAAATTTTGTTGGTTTTGCAATACAAGTTTGAATCAGAAAGTCTGCCTGAAGGTATGGCCACATTAGTCTAGTCAAACAAAGTGGCCAACACTCTCTCAGGGGCTGCACTGAAAAGCTACCAGAGTGGTAGTGTGATAATGTAGAAAACAAGGTGATGAGAGCAATGGAATAACACAGGACTAATTTTTTCTATTCGTCAAGTGTGTGAATTCACAGGCCAACACTGAACAAGGGCAAACTCGACAAATGAACATTAAATTAACTGACCACAGCTCTGGTGGACAATCCTGGTGGACATTCCTGCAGTCAGTAGTAACATCTGTGGAATTGCGTTATGTGATCAAACTGCACCTTTTAGAGTGGCCTTTTCTTGTAATCAGCATAAGACACACTTGTGTAATAATAGTCAAGCCATTTAATCAGCATCTTGATATGCCACACAGGCCAGATGGATGGATTATCTTGGTAAAGGAGAAGTGCTCTCTAACATTAGATTTAAACAAATTTGTGATCAAAATTTAAGAGAAATAAGCATTTTGTGTGCATAAAAAAGGTCTTCAGTCTTTTACTTTAACTTAAATTTCCACTGTGGGACGAATAAAGGTTTATCTTATCTTATATTTTTGTTCAATTTATGCTACCTACACAGATTTCACTCTTACTTGCAACTGGTTCACATCCATAACTCATCCATGTCTCTCTGCTTCCAAAACATTACAGACAGACTGAAATGGAAGCCTTGTTTCCTCATTTCATCTCCTGCCTATGCCCATCTCTGTTGTATTGATACTCTGCACATGTTCAGCACAAAGAAACTTGGTGAAGCTGCTCTGTAATTTTTTCACTTCTGGTCATTAGGAGCTCATCTCAGTGTGTGGTGTCTACACTGGAGGTGTAGCATAAGCAGTCTTCTGTCTGTGTCTACACAGGATGCATTCATGCACAGTATTAAGCGTAGGTAATTCAACTTTTGGCAGCGGTCAGAGTATCACAGTAGAAATTATGCTTTAGGTTGTGTTCATATGCATATAGCGCTAGTGAAACATGAACGGTTATGCAGCTTTTACAGATAACTGAATTTATTAAAAATAGGAATGTACAGTCAGATCCATAAATATTTGGACATTGACACACAAGTTTTTTTTGGCTCTGTACACCACCACAATGGATTTGAAGTGAAACAATCAAGATGTGCTTTAAGTGCAGACTTTCAGCTTTAATTTGAGGGTATTTACATCCAAATCAGGTGAAGGAATTACAAAACATTTCATATGTGCCCTCCACATTTTTAAGGGACCAAAAGTAATTGGACAATTGGCTGCTCAGCTGTTCCATGGTCAGGTGTGTGTTATTCCCTCATTATTTCATTTACAAGGAGCAGAAAAAGGTCCAGAGTTGTGTGGTATTTGTGTTTGGAATCTGGTGAGGTCAACTCTCAATATGAAGTCCAAAGAGCTGTCACTATCAAAGCAAGCCATCATTAGGCTGAAAAATCAAAACAAACCCATTAGAGAGATAGCAAAAACATTAGGTGTGGCCAAATCAACTGTCTGGTACATTCTTTTAAAAAAAAGGAACGCACTGGTGAGCTCAGCAACACCAAAAGACCATGAAGACCATGGAAAACAAGTGTGATGGATGACACAAGAATCCTTTCCCTGGTCAAGAAAAACCCCTTCACAACAGTTGGCCTGATCAAGAACACTCTCCAGGAGGTAGGCGTATCAGTGTCAAAACCAACAATTAAGAGAAGACTTCACCAGAGTGAATACAGAGGGTTCACCACAAGGTGCAAACCATTGGTGAGCCTAAAAAAAGGAAGGCCAGATTAGAGTTTCCCAAAAAACATCTAAAAGAGCCAGTGCAGTTCTGGAACAACATGCTATGGACAGATGAGACAAAGATCAACTTGTACCAGAATGATGGGAAGAGAAGAGTATGAAGAAGGGAAGGAACTGCTCGAGATCTACAGCATACCACCTCATCAGTGAAGCATGGTGTTGGTAGTGTAATGCCATGGGCATGTATGGCAATGGAACTGGTTCTCTTCGATTTATTGATGACGTGACTGCTGACAGCAGCAGCAGCAAGAATTCTGAAGTGATTCGGTCAATATTATCTGCTAATATTCAGCCAAATGCTTCAGAGCTCATTGGACAACGCTTCACGGTGCAGATGAACAATAACCGAAAGCATACTGCGAAAGCAACCAATGCGTTTTCTAAGGCAAAGAAGTGGAATGTACTGCAATGGCCAAGTCAATCATCTGACCTGAAAGCAATTGAGCAGGCATTTCACTTGCTGAAGACAAAACTGAAGGGAAAATGCCCCAAGAACAAGCAGAAACTGAAGACAGCTGCAGTAGAGGCCTGGCAGAGCATCACCAGGGACCAAACCCAGCGTCTGGTGATGTCTATGGGTTCCAGACTTCAGGATGTCATTGACTGCAAAGGATTTGCAACTAAACATTAAAAGTCACAGTTTGATTTATGATTATGTTAGTTTGCCCAATTAATTTTGGTCCCTTAAAAAGGTGGAGAGCACATATATAATGTGTTGTAATTCCTACACCCTTCACCTGATTTGGATGTAAACACTCTCAAATTAAAGCTGAAAGTCTGCACTTAAAGCACATCTTGTTTCACTTCAAATCCATTTTGGTAGTGTACAGAGCCGAAATGCTGAAAATTGTGTCAATGTCCAAATATTTATGGACCTGACTATATCTGCTGTATCAGACACAAGGGAGACAGATAACTGAAAATCACGACTGAAACGCCTTCTGTGTAGACACGCCATAGCAACTGACACCACGTGACTTTATCTCTGTGATCCTCTTAAATCTGTTTGTATGTAATTGTTTGTAATCCCCACAGCAGTCCTGTCCTCAGTGAGACTCTTTACCTTGCAGGTTGATCAGGGCCTCAGGGTTTTGTTGAGACAGTCGGCTCAGACTCTGAAGCTGAGAGCACCTGTGGGCCACTCCCCAGCTGCGCTGCCACCTGCACCACACAACTGACGTCATCATCATAATCATGTATACACAATTTCTTACTTTTTCATGCACAACCTTGAAGCTCAACAGTCCCAGTCCCCACAAGAACAACTCAGTATACTTTAACCTAACCCTCACTATTCTGTAATTCAAATCATGTTCTGCTGTGGCTTACAATGTAGTGAAACAAGCTTCAAAGTTACGTTCTGACTGCCCCAAACTGATCTGACATAAGTAGTTATTCTCTCCACTGAGAACCACACACCAGCGCATTGACCCTGGTAAGATGCTGATTATTTTGCCAAAAACAAGGCTCAAATTGTTCAGACAGGTGGTAGACATATTTAAATGGACTATAGCGTTGTTAGTAGTTGTAAGTAGCTCCCACAGCACTTACTCAGAGTTAGGGGGAAAAGTAGAGTTGAGTGTACCTGATATCAGCCAGATCAAATTTGTTACACAGTTCCGTCTTCAGTCTGTTCAGCTCTTCTCTCCGAGGAAGGCTGGCATTGTGCTTCCTCGTTGCCTCAGGCTCGTTGTTTCTCAGCCACAAACTGATAAAGTTAAGTAAACATGAAATCACTCTGAGATGAAGGCTTTATATAACATTACTATTATCAGTATCTTTCAAAGTGACAATTCAACTGTTTTTAGTGAAAAAGCTCTGAAAACCAATTGTACACAACCTGCTAAGCTCCAAACAGCAGACAGACACAGTTAAGCTTTAACCATACTCCAGTCTGCATCAGTGCTTCTGTACATACCACAATCATGGTTCTGCATACACTGAATTTGTAAGTTTTACCATTTTTTATGTTGCTTTACTGTGTATTTTGCAGCTTAGTCTGTTGAACATGGAATTAACATGCTAATGTGGCTGGTATCTGTTGTAGAACCCACACACCGGAGCATTGTTGGTGTATTCAATATTGAGGGACAGTCAAGAAAAATTGTGTGAACGTCAAGCCTCATTTGAAGCCAATTAATTAACTATTTAACTAAATAGTTAACTAATTCATTAGTCATTGGATGCCGGCAACTGTTTTTTTAATGCTTTTTGTGGAATTTTATCCTGCAATGCAAGCTCATCTAGCTTTGTTGTGACACAAAGGCTCCCTCTGCTGTGTGATCTGTGGCTCTTTGTGTCTCTCTTGCTACCTTATGTAAATGTACATGAGCTGTGGTACACTGACTGTCCGAAATATTTTATTGTACTTTGAGTTATTTGCTAAATAAATGCAGTTGAGATGCCTAATGCTACCCGTTTTCTAACTCTGGGAATTAATCATATTACATTTGCCCCATAACCTACATTTTGGGCCGTGCTACACATCCAAAAACACATGTAGGCGAATACCTAATCTTCTTTTGATTTGGAGCCAATAAACATATGTTTTTTTAAAAATCATATTTTCTTCTTAAGATTTGTTCCTTTACATTGCCAATAGAGTGAAAGACACAGAATGCTATTTTTAGTGAAGTATCTCTTTTTATTTTAGTAATACTGTGATATAATACTGTCATCGTGAAACAAAAAAATAACATGAATCAATTTTAGGTCATATTAGAAACCCCAAGCCTGCTTGTGTATTAGCCTAGTACAGTAAAAAAAAAAGTTTTCATTTTCAACAAAAGGCATAAAGTTGTCCTCTGTTCATTATCAGGTATGTGGTAACAATTATGATATACAGTGGGGTATAAAAGTCTAAAACCACGTTGAAAATCTCAAATATTTTCAAGTAAAACTGAAAATAATCAGAAAGAAAAAATTTAAAAACACAAGAAGTTGTGGCATGTAAAATGAAGAAGATTCTGCACTATTTGTAGGTCAGCAATCAAGTTTAGAAATGACCAACCTAACTCCTTTGTACAAAAGCTCGGATTTCTTTGAGTTGTAACCCTTCTACTGAAATATGCGTTCAGATAACACTCCGATGGATTTGACTCATCAGATGCTTGTTCAAGCAACTCACAGCCATTGTTCACCTGTTACAAATATGGCTGTGCCTCAAGTTTATAGTCGATCATTGTTTACTAAGTAGCATTGTGATAGTGGGAGAACTAATCAGAACGAATCAGACTTAAGAGAAAGTGTCAGAAGTCAACAGACCTAAAGTGACCATACCATCAGATGAAATGTTTAGTTCCCTGAGAGACAGAAAAGGAACTTCATCGCAGATACAGAAATTGCTAAATAATGAACACAGGACTCCAACCAGTAAAAGAAGGCTGTCTTGTACTGGTCTAAGAGGATGAATAGCAGTTTCTAAACTGCTTCTCATGAGGGGAAATAAGGCCAAATGCTTGGAATGAGCTAAGAAATGCAAGCATTTCACAGTGGATGACTGGAAAACAGTCATATTTACTGAAGAATGGAAGTTTGAGATTTATGGCGGTAACAAAAGAGTATATATGTGGAGACAAATAGAAAAGAGAATGATATCAGTTAGGGGTGGTTAATCTGTCCGATTTCCCAATTTGATTCGATTCCGATTATTGAGGTCCCGATTTGTTTACCAACCAATTTTCGATTATTAAAGATTCTCGATCACAGATTATTGATTTTCGTTTTTTTGTTTACTAGTAAGTAGCCAGTTAATGAATTAGTATCGGGCTCCAGCTAGCTGCCGCCGGCTGTGTGGTGTCTTTGTCCGGGACGTCTGCACTGTTTTCTCAGTGTGTTTGTTCTGGTGCTGCTTGTTGGCTGGAGTTTGACTGTGCTGCCGTGTTGACTGTGTTTCTCTCGGGTGTCCAGGATGAGTTTCTCTGGGGGAGATGGTGGAGGTTGAGCTAAGCTAACAATGCTAACGGGAGTGTCCGGTAGCTTCAGTTATTAAAGCTGCTGAAGTCAAAACGTAATAATAATAATAATAACGTATAATAAACGTTATATAATTTGTGTTATTACTTTAGAATAAGAGGCATCTGTTTGAGGTTGGAAAATAAAAACCCTCCATGTTTGTTAACTAATGTTATGTAATCTTGAACTGAACTGTGTGTAAATGCAATAAAGTTTTTGTAACTTCAAAATATTAATGTCTCATTTCTGAATGTTTCCAGAAATAACGTTAACCCAGATGTTGTTATTGGTTAAGCTGGAGTTGGTTATTGAAGCTAAACAGTAACATAAAATTTGAATATCCATGAACTCAAATGTAATTATTTATATTTATAGTATTGCTAAAACAGAAATTTTAAGTTTATTATACTGCAGAAACTGACTGATTGTGATTGGCTGGAGGCTGACATGTTGACATATAACGTTACACCAACTTATTAAAGTACCGTAACAAGCCGGTACCACCGGCTAGCTCCGTGAGCATGATTCATTGAACAGGCTCTGGCCGCTGCACGTACTTGAGGAACTGGGCGCGTGCGCGTGACGTTCAACTTCCGTTGACCGCGGGATATCATTTTTACAAAATAAAATAATGCCAAAAATAATCGATTTTTGAAAATTTAATAATCGAGTCATACTCGTCCATAACATAATCGCGATTAATTAATCGATTTTTTTCACCTCCCCTTATATCACTGTATCAAACCAACAGTAAAACATTGTTGTGGGAATATTTAAGTCTGGGGTTGTTTTGCCTACTCTGGAGTTGGACACCTGCACTGATTGGACTACATCCTGACTTAGGGGAAGCACCAGTCCACTCTTCAGAGACATGCTGTACCCTCTGGTTTGCATCTTTGTGGAGAAGGTTTCATACTGGAGCAGGATAAAGACCCCAAACAGACTTCAAAGCTTTGCAAGAACTACTGGAATACCAAAGAAGATCAAGGCATGCTGATGGGGACACTTGAAGACTTTGAGTTACTTGAACAAGCCTCTGATGAGTTTATCAAATCCACCTGAGTGTCATCTGAATACATACTTCTGGCCTTTTGAAGAAAGGAGTTAAGCCGGTCAATGCCACAAATTTGCTTAAATTTGATTGATGATCTAGAAATAGTGCATGATCTTTAATATTTCTTCGCCATTTTACATGTCATAACTTTCTTATTTACTGTCTTTTCAAGAATGAGATGAAAATATGGATATCAATCTCATGTCTATAGATTAAGTACACAACTGGAGTCAGTAGGGGGTTACCCTAACTTAAAGACTGGAAGGAGGGAGAGACAGTTAGCCTGGCTCAGTCCAAATTTCAACAGAAGAGAAATACATAAAACAACAGGTCTTGGTATTTCTTAAAATTAATGATTCTAATTTATTATTATTGGACCATTTCTACTAACCTGAGTGAAGGCTCCACTCTCTTGGCCTGCTGAAGCTCCTGCTCAGGGTCTCTGAAGCCGGTGAAGATGTAGTAACTCTTATGCCATTTAATAGGTCTGTAGATAGGCACTCCAGCCTCAGGTGGACTTTTAGATGTCTCTACACTTGATTTCAGTCTCCTCATGTGTTCCATTGGCAGGCTGCAGGACTTTAAGATGTCCATCACTGTGCTCAAGACATCGTTTGAGTGCAGGGTGAAACTCACTGACCGAAATCCTGAGAACCAGGAGTGAGGTTTTAGATTTTCAAAGGTAGAACTCACAACTATTAGCAATATTAAAGGAAACTGTACCCGAGTTGAGGAGGACTGGCTGTACATCATTGCTGTCCTTTGTGTCCCTGACATAAAAGGTGAGCCTCATTGGCTGAACTGAGTGTGAGCCAGGCTTCTGAAGGTTGTCCAGATAACCATTTAGCCTCTTTAATGAATTCTCATTCACTTCCTGTGGAGCACAACATTAAATGTTACACAGTGTGGTGAAGCCACCTCTACCACAAACTCTTTGCATGATGATAATTAGGGCTATTTTCCAACCAACACTCGCCCTCCAGCAAAATGCTACAACTTTCCGTGTTGGTGCGGTGCTGCTGCGACACACACACACACACACACACACAACAAAGACACATAGGATTACTGACTGAGTCTGACCACAACCTTGGAACACCTCATGTCAGTCTACCAATAAATTAATAGTCACAGTTAAATCACATCAGACTTGTTTGATAAACAACTTTGTCTACTTGGATTTATGAACCGCTCCATGATATATGAGACCTACCCGTTCCCTGGGATATTGACCAAAGAAGTCAGGATGGACTGCAAAATAAAACGGTCTGAGTGCATTGACAGCATCTGCCCCTGACAGAGCTCTCTGCTGGACTAATAGAGTGGCCACACGTTTCCTCTCCACCCTACAAAGAAAAAGATATGGAAGTTAACTTTTAGTTCTATTCCATACTGTGTGGAGAACACAGGAATGAAGTATTAGTATTGGTATAACTAGCTGTCTAACTGATGATTTTTGATCAATCTATCACTTGTTTTTCAACCATTTACTCTATAAAACTTGCAAATACTTATTGCAAATAGTGAGCCCAATATGTGATCGTTCAACGTGTGACAGTTTCAGTTTCCAACTGGGTTTCAGTTTATAATAGTAGCCGAAAATACACTAGAGAGACTGCACACAACACCACTGTCTTGCATATTTATTTGATATATAACTTAAAATGAAGAGTACATTATTACAATTGTTGTGCATTACTTTTCTGTAATCATGTCAGCACACATTAACTCCTTAATTGTAAAATCCACCAACCACACTTTATTATTAGAGATAGAGGTGTCACACAGTCTGATAAAGAACTTTGTTTATTGGCACTAGCTGGACTGCCTTGATCACATCAGTGAACATCCAGGGGGGTTGTTTGGTCATTCAAATACTAGTGTGTTCACCACGGCAGCAAACTGGACAGGGACTGACAACATGGATGCCTTGTCTAATGCACAAAATCCTATCATACAATATCTCAAAAACAGTGTTACCTGATAGTGTATCGCAGGAGGGAGTTGATAGACATTGCTGATGCTGCTTGTCTCACAGCCTCTGTAGCAGTCCTGATATCAAAGCAAATTATATTACAAAAGTGTCACCAAGTGTCTGTCATTGGCACAGTGCAGCTTTTTGCAGTAGCTTATTAATTCAAGGTAATTTTAATGAAGAATATTACACAACCTGGAGAAAATCACTTTGGTAGAGCTTGCAATTTCTTAATGCGGTCATCTGGAGATCACTAGTTAAATATTTCACAATCTGGAAAAAATAATTGTTAATAACATTGCTATCTTGAGATAATGAGAAAATCAACCCAATACCACCAGAACGTAAAAGGTCGTTTACTTAAAATATTTATCAGAGATCACAAGCGCATTGCTTCTATGCATTGATGGCATCTCGACAACTGTAGCAACTGATTTAAGTTGCAAATGTAGTCAAAGTATCAGTTATTGATCAATACATCAGATTGTACTTCAGTCATATTTATTTATATACCTCTATACTATATTATACACAACCAGGAGGAGTGTATGCATGTCATTGTCCGTTCTTACGTGAAGTCGTTTTCTCGAGATAAATGATCTCGTTACCCCCAAATCGGCCTTTTGTTTTCTCGAGATAACGATATAAATTAGCCCGTTATCACGAGGATGGCTGAGGTCGTCAATGTTTGCAATTATAAAAACACATTTAAAACTAATATCCAAGGATTACGCTGCATAGTTCCATTTAGTTTGCATTAAGCTGCGGCAGCAGAATTTCCCAGTTTGGGACACATAAAGTACATCTATCTATCTGTATCTAGCCAGCTAACGTTATACGAGTTGCATTTAGCCCTTTGGACGACAAAGCATTAACTTATCAAAACATATATTAAATTGGGGCAAAATTAATTTACAAATCAAACAATACAGTGTAACCTCTCTCCAGGAGTTGGTGTAATTTACCGGGCAAGTTAAGGTTGAGCTTCAGCGTAGTTTACTATGTGACATCTACTCAATGGCACCAACAAAACATTGCCCCAGTTGGCTACTATAGCTAGCAGTTTTAACTGTTTTAGCCCAGTGGGAATTTTGGCTGTCAGCTGTAACTGTCTAGCTACTAGGAACTGGAAATAAACTATAAGTAAGACTGATGAATTGACCACTATCAAAAAACAACGACGTGAATCGCTGCACTCACCGTAGGACCGCTAGGCTGCTTTTTTTTCCTCTCTTCGCTTCTTCTTCTTCGTCGCCGTCGTCTTCTTCTACTTTGTTTTTGGCGGTTGGCAAACAACTTTTAGGTGCATTACCGCCACCTTCTGAATTGGAGTGTGGATCAGAACTTGATCAGAATGGATTTAATCATATCTCTATCTGTCTTCTAACTAAACCATTTTCCCAGAAACTTTAAAATTGCCCTACACCGCACACTTCCTGAATTCAGTTGTAATATTTCCTTTATATCAAATTTGATACACTCTTTTTCCAATCTATTCTTGAGAACTTGCCTTTCCTGCATATATTGAGGACAATAAACCATTACATGTTCTACTGTCTCCTCTATTTCACAAAATTCATAAAATCCTGTTCCATGTTTACCAATTAACTTAAGTGTACTATTACGTCCAGCATGTCCTAATCTCATCCTTGATATAATGTCTTCTTCTTTTTTAGATCTATTTGTTTCTCTCATTTCCCCTACTGTCCTTTGTATCCTGTAGAACTGTCGATCTTTAGTTCCTCTAATCCATTCCTCCTGCCATCATATCTACATGTAACTTTTTGGTTGTACTTTTAGCATACTTGTGTGCCAGTTCATTACCCTCCACCCCATATGTGCTGGGATCCAAATACATTTAACTACTATTCCTTCCTTACTCATTCTACAGACAGTTTGAAGAATTTCTATCCCAATATCTTGACTTGCATTTGACTGCATATTCTTGATACTACTTAAAGCACTGTTAGTCTGATCCAATCAGAACTTGGCTTAGTTTAACATATTCTATCCAATTTAATGCTAGCAGGATAGGTAACACATCTCCAGTAAACACACAAATTATTAGTAACTCTTTTATTTGACATGACATTTAATTCCGGATTAATGAATGCAATCCCTAATCTATTATTGTCTGTTCTGGAAGCATCCATGTACATTTTCAGAAAATCAAAGTAACATTTTTCTATGTACCTGCTAACCTGTTTCTAATCTATCCTTTCCTTCCCTCCCCCCCAAAGCAAAGCAATGAGCAGTGTCATATCTGAATGGATGCCATGGGCGTTCAGCAGTTGGTGCCATTTCACCATCACCGAGTCACCACACACTCACCCTAATCCTCCAATGTGCTGGCTGGAACAGGGAGACAAGGGGGTTTCCCATCCCTCTCTTACACACAGGAGGCAGGCAGGTGATATGGGATTTTGGTGAGGTTAATGCACACCAATGCAGATTCAGTTGCCTTTTACTGGTTCCGGGACCCTCTTGCAGTGGCCAACGCAAATCCAGTGGCCCTTTCTATGACTTTCACTGCTGTGTCTGTGTTCAGGAGCACTTGGAACGGTCCAATCTAACGCCTGTGTCTCTAGTTCTTCAGTAGCCTAGTTGCAGGTCATGTAGTTTCCCTTCTGCTGGTTTCTGTACAGTTGGTTTCACCTGTGTGTGATGATCAGAAAACACAGAAGAGAGGGTTGCACAGTAACATAACATTTCATCTTCACAGTGTTCAACAGATGCCGACATTCTCTTTTTGGGGCCAACTCCCATTACTGTACTGATGATATTACTGTACATTACTGTTTAGCTTCAATTACCAACTCCAGCTTCACCAATAACAACATATAGGTTAATGTTATTTCTAGAAATATACTGAAATGAAATATCCTTGTATGCCCAAAGCGAGAGCTGCGTGCGAATACTCGGCAGTAAGTTGGATTTGTTCCCAGTGGGTGCTGGCCTCTGCCAGGGTTGTGCCTTGTCTCCAGTCCTGTTTGTGATACTCATGGACAGGATTTTGAGGCGCAGTCGTGATGAGGAGGGGTTCCAAGTCGGTGACCGGAGGATCTCATCTCTCCTCTTTGCAGATGATGTAGTCCTGATGGCACCATCGGCCTTAGATCTACAATCATCACTGGATCAGTTCCCAGCTGAGTGTGAGGCAGCAGGGATGAGGATCAGCACCTCAAAATCTGAGGAAATCTGAAATCTAACCCATGGTTCTCAGTAGGAAACCGATGCAGTGACTACTCCAGGTTGGTAATAAGTCCTCGCCTCAGGTGAAGGAGTTCAAGTATCTCGGGGTCCTGTTCACTAGTGAGGGAACATTAGGGCGTGAGATTGACCGGAGAATCTGCGCAGCGGGCGTGATATTGCGGTCCCTCCGCACCGTTGTGACAAAACAGGAGCTGAGCCAGAAGGCAAAGCTCTCTATCCACCGGTCAATCTTCGTTCCTACCCTCACCTATGGTCATGAGCGATGGGTCATCACCGAAAGAACGAGATCGCTGATACAAGCAGCTGAGATGAGTTTTCTCCGCAGGGTGGCTGGGGTCTCCCTTAGAGATAGGGTGAGAAGCTCAGTCATCTGGTAGAGACTCGGAGTGGAGCTGCTGCCCCTTGGTGTGGAGAGGAACCAGTTGAGGTGGTTTGGGCACCTGTGTAGGATGCCACCAGGGAGCAGCAGGTGTATTAACTGTGGCTACCAAGTGAGGAGTTTGTAATGTAGTTTAAGTGATGGCTAGTTGAGTTTGAGTGTGCCATTTTCTCTCTCTGCTGCTCCTGCAGGATGGTATGCACAACACTCACCCATGCTTTAGAGAACAGAGCTTACAGATGTTGCGCTGTTGTCATTGCCAATCTTACCTGGAATTCCCTATCTGGGAATTATGGATTGTTGGAGAACTTTTGCTACTGCAGCTGAGTCCTTTTTAGAAGTTGGGAGGCAATTTTGAAAACATGTCAACAATAACAAGACAATATTTTTTCCTTTTGCATGGTGTCGACTCAATGAAAGTGATCAAAACATCTCTGCTAGAAATCACATTTCAAGTTGGAGCAGGTTTCTTATTTCTAGCTGACTGCAGATTTTGTCAAACTGGTACAACTGTTGCTAGCAGATTTTATTAGCACTAGCTAGCTAGTTAATTAAAAAGTAAAGCATCAGTAGAAGACATGTAAATAAAGAAAAAGCCATGTTCTTGTATTGCAGTGTAGTGCTTGCTAGTCTTAAATATGATACATTTAAAAATGTATATGAACATAAGCCTGTTTGGCGAACATTCTTGACACTTTTGCTCTTTTGTCAAAGGCCATACAAGTGTTTGTCTACTACTGTACACATTGTTTGAACAGTGCACATGCTATATTCTCAGTTGATCAACTATATTATTTTGTCAATGCTTTTTTTTAATAATTATTACATATTGTAATTATTACATTTTTAAAAATCCACAAACTTTGGACATCAAAGAAAACTATTTCATCTAAAACTTTACAACCGAAGTCAGCGTCAATATCCAAATTTCCAAACCTGCATGTTTGAGAATTGGGAGGAAAAAAAAGGGTTACATGCTCCCAGAGGGGAGAAGTTGGAATATATTGTGTTCAGGGTGTGTTGGATTTGCAGCAATGTTTCCTGCTCGATTCCTGACTCTGGACCTGTATAGGTCCTGAATGGAGGGCAGTTCTGCACCGATGATCCTTTCTGCAGTCCTGACTGTCTGTTGTCGTCTGTCTCTGTCCTGTTTGGTGGCTGATCTACTGATCGACATTACCTGTGTTATCATCGTAACTGTCATAACAAATCCAGTAGGGTTCCAAACACTGTCTGAGGAGTGCATTTTGTGAAAACATTCTGTCTTTCTAATCAAATTGAAAATGAATTTTATTACAGATTTGCACTTGCACTTGCATTGCAGCAAGTCTAGGTCTAGAACTGCCAAATTTCTACCATTATTTTCTCGCAAATAGGCTGCTGTACATTCTAAAGTGGATTAATCCGAGCCCACTGGATCACTCATGGTTAGTTATTGAGCAAACCTTCAATCAAGAAATACCTATCTCTAACCTTCCTTTCATCAGCCTGACTCTCAGAAAACACATCTGCTTTAAAAGCATCAGTATTAGCAGCTCTCTGACAGCTTGGTGGGAATTTCTAAAAATAACCAGGTCTTCGATTACTCCTTGCAGATTGACACCCATCTGGAACAATCCTGACTTCTTAATTAATAAAAGAGTACTGGACTTTTCTACATGGTATGACAGAGGAGTTAGATGCTTGGAAAATGTCATGAAAGGAAACAACTTCATTCCATTTGAGGATGTGGTAAGACAGTACGGAATCAATAGTAACAAGTTTCTTGAATATATACAACTCAAATCCATAATCCGGACAAAATACAGCCGAGTAGAGTTAAAACTTCATCCCACTATAGAAAAATTTCTAAAAATCTCTGCCCCCAAAGCACTGTCTAAATCGTATGTGTTAATTGCTAGACATGACAACACAATCTCCATTCCCACATCTAAATGGGAGATGGATTTATCCTCCAACCGCAACCAAGATGCTTGGAGACAAATTTGCCTGAATATTTTCAGAATTTCCAGTCACCCTAATCTACAACTTATACAATTTAAAACTCTTCACAGAACACACTATACGGGACAAAGGATGTTCCAGATGGGTTTATCTGACTCAAATATTTGTGTACACTGTTCTGACAATATGTTGTCAATGTTGCTGGTCGGATTGCGGCCTTGCAGTCCAGGCGGGGGGGGTCTCCAGGGTGGTCTTCTTTACTTATTTATTTATTTTACTTCTCTTTTGAAGTAGGACGGGTGGGGGGAGTTGGGAGGGTATTGGGGGGTCGGCGCCGATGGCAGGGGGACGGGGTCGTGTCTGGGCTGGTACCGGGGACGCCTCACTGCGTTTGGGTGCTGGGCGGTCCCGGGATGGCGGGCAATGGGGGGCCGCAGGAGGTGGGCTGTGCTCTGCTCGCCTGGGGGTGGGGGGGGCTGGGCCTTCTGGTGCGCGGGTGTGTCTCTCACCTGGGGAGTTTGAGTTCTTTCTACTACACTTTCGTTACACTAATTATATATTATATATTATATTTCATATCGGTTTGTTCCACAACCTTTTACTTCGGTAGGTATTAGGAATGTTGAAGTTTGCCATACTCTGGTTGTCATTGTTGTTGTTGTTTTAGTTGTGATTGTTGTTGTTGTTATGTTCTCTCTTGTCTCTTGTCTCTTGTCCCCACATCCCCCTCTCTTTATCTCTATCCTTTTCCCTCCTGTTCTGGTCCGGTCATCACACAAACAAAAAAAAAAAAATAAAATAAAAATCACACTATGGGAGAAGTATCTCAGACCTCTCTCTAGCAGAGCAAATCTGTGTGGCACGACTGGGCATCTGGAGCATCACACTATTTGCCCAAGTTGCTGTACAGAACAGGTTAAAAAAAAAAATAAATAAAAAAAAAATGCATTGCAGCAAGTGGCACAATCAGGGCCAAAGGATGGCCAGCGGGACTGGAAATTTGTAGTTTAACAGTTTAACAGAGAGGTGAAAGAAGAGCCGCAAACCGCAAGATCAGCAAAACTAAGAATGCAAAAATATGAGTAATAAGTATTATCAGCAAAATGTAATGAAAGTAAAATAAACTCAAAGGTAAACGTTCTTATAATGCAGAATGGCCCCAATCATAGATATATATTGTCATGTATTGTGTATTACATTTTTTGATTATTTTTATTGACACGTGAAAGCCAAGCTGGTTGAATTGGAGCTACTGTAATGTTAACTACTTTAAACAGTACGCTTTTTAGTGCTTTAATCTATGACATTGCATACTATTTTGTCAACTGATTATATGTTTTGTATGTCAAATCTGAAGCTTCAAAGTAATTCATAACTAAAGTTATCATATAAAGGTAGTGCAGAAATATAGTGGAGTAAAGGTATAAAATAAAGTATAATATAATATAAAGTATGAGCCTCCAAATTGTACTTGAGTAAAGTACTTGAGGAAATGTATTCACTTAATTTTCACCACTGAACGTGGATAGTCTAAATATAACATTTAATCTAATGACTTCCTGGAGTGGGGTCCACAGCATGTCACTGACAGAGTGCTACTAGCTCTTACATGCTATAATGCATGTCAAGACACATCTTAGGAGAAAAGGTTCTAAGTATGTAAAAGATGGCGAACACTGTATATACAGTCCTGTGCAAACATTTTAGGCAGGTGTGAAGAAATGCTGTAAACTAAGAACGCTTTCAAAAATGGAAGTGTTAATAGTTTATTTTCATCAATTAACAAAATGCATGGAATGAACAGAAGAGAAATCTGAATCAAATCAATATTTGGTGTGACTACCCATTGACTTCTAGATACACTTGCCAGTCTTTGAAGGAACTCAACTGATAGGTTGTTCCAAATGTCTTGGAGAACTAACCACAGATCTTTTGTGGATGTATGGCTTCCTCAAATCCTTCTGTCTCTTCATGTAATCCCAGACAGACTCGATGATGTTGAGATCAGGGCTCTGTGGGGACCATACCTGTCACTCCACCTCCAGTATTTTTTCCATTCACTCCACGTCTGCCACACCTCCCTGACAGCCATTCCCACCACATTTTCAATTCAATTCAATTCAAGTTTATTTGTCTAGCGCCAAATCACAACAAAAGTTAACATACAGAGCAGGTCTAGACCATACTCTTATAATATTACTTATAGAGACCCAACAGTTCCCATCATGAGCAAGCACTTGATGCGATGGTGGCGAGGAAAAACTTCCTTTTAACAGGCAGAAACCTCGGACAGAACCAAGCTCAGTGATGGACAGCCATCTGGATGTTATGAATGGATATAGGAGGAGGAGAGAGAGAAGGAGAGAGAAGTTTAGTGCATCATGGGAAGACCCCCGGCAGTCTAGGTCTATAGCAGCATAACTAAGGGATGGCACAGGGCTCACCTGGACCAACCTGAACTATAAGCTTTGTCAAAGAGGAAGGTTTTAAGCCTACTCTTAAATGTGGAAAGGGTGTCTGTCTCCCCAACCCAGACTGGGATCTGATTCCATAGGAGAGGAGCTTGATAACTGAAGGCTCTGGCTCCAAATCTACTTTTGGAGATTCTGGGAACCAAAAGAAACCCTGCATTCTGGGAGCATAGTGATATTGGGAAAATAGGGTACAATGAGCTCTTGAAGATATGATGGTGCTTGACCATTAAGAGCTTTATTAGGTTAGTAGGAGGATTTTAAATTCAATTCTTGATTTGACAGGGAACCAGTGCAAAGAAGTCAAAATGGGTGAAATATGGTCTCTTTTTCTTGTTCTTGTCAGTACACGTGCAGCAGCATTCTGGATCAACTGGAGAGTCTTTAACGACTTATTGGTGCAGCCTGATAATAGAGAATTGCAGTAGTCCAGCCTAGAAGTAACAAATGCATGGACTACTTTTTCTGCATCTTTTTGGGACAGGATATGCCTGATTTTTGCTATATTCCGGAGGTGAAAAAGGGCAGTCCGAGAAATTTGCTTTACATGTACGTTAAAGGACATATTCTCGTCAAAGATAACTCCTAGATTCCTTACAGTCGTGCTGGAGGCCAATGCAATACTATCGAGAGTACTGATATCTTTAGAAAATGTGCATCGGAGGTGCTTGGGGCCAAGTACAATAAGTTCAGTTTTGTCTGAGTTTAACAGTAAAAAATTGCAGGTCATCCAGGTTTTTGCTTCATTGAGGCATGCCCAGAGTTTAGCTATTCGGTTGGTTTCATCTGGCTTAATGACAGATATAATTGGGTATCATCTGCATAGCGATGAAAGTTGATGGAGTGTTTCCTGATAATGTTCCCTAAGGGAAGCATATATAAGGTGAACAGGATTGGTCCAAGCACAGAGCCTTGTGGAACACCGTAGTTAACTTTAGAGTATATCAATGATTCATTGTTGACAAGTACAAACTGAGATCAGTCTGATAAATAGGACCTAAACCAGCTTAGCGCAGTTCCTTTAATGCCAATTAAATTTTCCAGTCTCTGCAACAGGATTTGATGATCAACGATGTCAAATGCGGCACTAAGATCTAACAAGACAAGTACAGAGACAAGTCCTCTGTCAGATGCAATAAGAAGATCATTTGTTACTTTCACCAGAGCTGTTTCTGTGCTATGATGAACTCTAAATCCTGATTGAAAATCCTCAAATAGACTATTGTTCTGTAAGTGGTCACACAGCTGGTTAGCGACTGCTTTCTCAAGGATCTTCGAGAGAAAGGGAAGATAAGATGTAGGTCTATAGTTTGCCAATACCTCAGGATCAAGAGTAGGCTTTTTAAGGAGAGGTTTCAATACAGCTACTTTCAAAGACTGTGGTACATAGCCTGTTAGTAAAGACAGATTGATCATGTCGACTAAAGAAGTCTAATAACAGGTAAGACTTCTTCATTAGCCTGGTTGGGATGGGATCTAGAAGGCAGGTTGACGGCTTTGACGAAGAAATCATTGAAGTCAGCCGCTTAAGATCAATTGGAGACAAGCAGTCTAAACATACATCAGCTTTTACAGCTGTTTGTATGGATCCCATATTTGAGGACAAATTGTTGTTGGATGGGAGGACGGGAGGAATTTTGTTTCTAATATTTAGGATCTTATCATTAAAGAAGTTCATGAAGTCATTACTACTGAGGCCAATAGGAATACATGGCTCAATAGAGCTATGGCTCTCTGTCAGCCTGGCTACAGTGCTGAAAAGAAACCTGGGGTTGTTCTTATTTTCCTCTATTAATTTCGAGTAGTAGGCTGCTTTGGCATTGTGAAGGGCCTTCCTATATGTTTTAAGACTCTTTTGCCAGACTAAACGAGATTCTTCTAGGTTGGTAGAATGCCATTTCCTTTCCAGCTTTCGCAATGTTTGCTTTTAATTTCTGAGTTTGCGGGCTATACCAAGGAGCTAACCTCTTTTGCTTTACTAACTTCTTTTTTAAAGGGGCAATAGAGTCAAGAGTTGTTCGAATTGAGCCTGCAGCACTATCAACAAGATGATCAATTTGGGAGGGACAAAATTTAGTGTCATCTGCTCACCTGCACTCACCAGTGCTTTCACCTGCAACCAATAGCAATCACAGACAGTATTGTGGCAAGCTTGAGGTCTCTCAAGAAAGAAAGAGGCAGTTAGAGATGAACTCTTAACCATACATGCTCTTTAATATCTTCACACTCAGGAACACTCACCAACTTGATGCACTCAAGTGAAAGGTGATTAACTATGTCAGCAGCATGACCTATGGTGCCAAAACAGTCTACTACTATAAATACCTATAAACATTGTAAATAGTTATAAACATGGATAACAACCAATAACATGCAAAACAGGCAACATTCAACTACAAAAGAATACATTCAACAACAGTCTTAAACATAATTGCAATGCATGCTGGGAAGTCTCCGCCCACTAACTCCCCAACATGCTACACAGCCCCCACCTAGCTGGTTAGCTGCCCCCAGCAACCCATGTGTCCACAACGAAGTCCCTGAGGTGTGGTCACCAAGCACGTTCAGGTGGTCTCTTAGGGGTTTCTGGAGGTGTGGCACAGGTCTGGGGCTGGAGGTCAATGAGGATCTATCAGGGCTTGCCTTCCAGGGAGAGGGCGACTTGTACTGCTGTCTCTTCTGCTGATCAGTTATTAAACTGTGCAGCCAGCTGCTGAAACCCACCTTTCCGCAGAGGAGCGGGAACATCGTCGTCAGGCCAATCTCTGTTTATACTGCAGCCAGGCCGGCCATTTTGTCTCCAGGTGCCCAGCAAAAGGGAGGGCTCACCAGAGCTGGAGAGAAGAGAGGTTAGCTCCTGCCTCCTTGCAGGGCTGAAGAGAAGAGAGAATGAATTGAGGAGGGGACTTGGAGATAACACCTCCAACTTGGAGTTACTTCATAACTTGGAGTTAACACCTAGTTGTTAACAGGAAGACTGTGGGGGCTGGGTTCCTTTGCCCACCACATGAGACATGAGACAGACCCTGACTGGAATGTCTTATCTCATCTGGTCTTTTACGTCACACAATGAACAGACTCATCGCTGGACTTCCAGTGGTCCCCACAATGTGAAATTAATGATCATTAGCACCTGTTTGGTGTAATTGATCGATCATACGCCTGACTTTGTGCAAGTGTAACTATAAGAATTGATGCTGGTTTGAAAGCAAAGGGTAGTAACACCAAATATTGATATAGATGTTTCTTTTGTTTGCTCACTTATCATTTTGTAAATTGATAAAAAATAAACAATTATTATTTATATTTTTGAAAGCATTCTTAGTTTACGGCATTTTATCACACCTGCCTAAAACTTTTGCACAGTACTGTATGGCAATGCAGTGGGCCACCATTGGAAAAGTGTAACACTTTCATGTCATAATTGCACAATGCAGTAATATGTATATGCTGCCACCTAGTGAACAAAAATATACAGCCCCTCAGACCAACAACCACATAAAATATACACACTAGATACAGAATGACTTGTGTATACACATAAAGGGTCAAAAAAGTGGACATCGCATTAACAACGAGTTTCACAAACTATTTCATTTATTAGTTGGGCAAATCAGAACAGAAGCACAAATTAAATAATAATGTAAATCATTTATATTCCTCTCCAACTTACCGGGTTGGTTAGGACCTGATGAGGCCAAAACCCATGTCCTGATGATTTCATGCTGCTGCCATTTTATTCACATGAATGTAATGGGCAAGGAGAAGATGCTGCCATGAGGTCAGTAAAACAGTAGGTAGATACTCATTTGGCTGAAGCTGCAGGTGGAGAGGTGGTACTCACAGACTACAGTCTTCTCTTTACCGAGTGATGAAAAGTGGATGCAGAGCTTATATGTGATGGCCTCCCGGTTTGAGTCTCAGCTTGCAAAAACAAATTGCTCATCCTGACATGCCAGAATGTACAGACATAAGGTCCATATGTACAGAGGAGAGTGGGGGGAATAGTCTATTAAGTACAGTAGTTCTCAGGACTCCTCAGAAAATTAACAGGAAAGAAACTCAATGACATTTCACAAATCATATCAACATGTGTCCCTGTCCAGGGTATTGTGTACATTGCACTTCACTTCAACTTTGATATTTTTGTGTGATGACAGTGACAGTCTTTGGTTGGTTTGTAGGATAATACGTAATGAACATGTTAATTTGAGTAGGAAAACTAGATAGTGTGTTAATATTTGATTGATTGTCAGTGGTTGGCATGAGCTGTTTTCCCCGACTAATGACAAAGTCTCCTCATGTCTGTGTGATGATTAACCCCCCGTGACCTTGAACAGGATAAACAGTTTATTATTAGTCTATTATATAACCAGACTTTGTCACTACACAGGAAAGAGAGCAAGGCTGTTGAGATCACAATCAAACATCAACAACATCAATCAAACATCACTAAATCAATACATTAGATAAGATGACAATGAGTAGCCTGATAGTCTGTAAGTTATGAAGTAAAATTATATTATTTTTGTCTCACTATCACAGTAAATTCAACCAATTCAATTGCTCAGCCAGTAAGCAGAGAGTCAAATATTAAAACATGGCTTATTTGTCTGAAAGCAGTTAAAGCCCACTGCTCACTAACACACAGGAGAGCATTAAGTACAACACATACTGGCAACATCACATACAGTTGTATAAATCAACACAAGACACACAAGAAGCAGTAGTTGGAATTTGCTTATCCACAGACCGTTGTAAGCAGGGAAAAATCTGTTGTGTATCCCCAAGAGCTAGCTTGTAAGCCAACTTACAAAGAAAACAATGAACATGTTTTGACCCACACTAGAGTTGACCATTGTGCAGCAGTTCACACACCACTTACTGCAAGACAAAGCATCAGTCATTGCTGAGGACTGTCCTCACCAGAAAATTTCCCACTGTCTATGAAATACCATTATATAGCATTTTTGTATTTGATTATTTACACATTTGTATTCATCCCCAGTATTCATCCCACACCAGTCATCTCTGCCATGTAGCTATATGGTTATCATAGCTCCTTAATGAGATTTGGTGATGTTTTACATTAAATTATCATCAATAACAGGTTAATAAGTCGATAATATATTGACAACAACAGGGTAATACAATGGTATTTACAGATATAATAGCCCGGTAAGTCCTTGGTAAAAACAGTGAGCCTTGCTATAATATTGGGATTCAATTTCTGTAATCAGATAAAGATTAGTCAAAAACAGGAGCATCTTTGTAATAACAGTGTAAAAATTGCAACCTGCTTACAACAAGCAGGTTATAGTCGAGTAATATTTTGTCTGGGTTAGTATCAGTGTAATACCCCCACAATTCCAGAAAATATAATTCAAATGATTTTTTCCTGGAAATAAAGATGGTAGTTTTAGTATAATAACAATGAATCAGGGATGGAAAAAGCAAACCATTTGTATCTGCTGAATATTATGGTAATCGAATGAGCCTTTTACTCTCATGTTTTTGTCCAATTATTATCCAGTCAAAGAAAGTAAACCATAGTATTGTCTTGATATTCTAATTGTTATCGCCAATATATTAACCCAGTTATTTATCTCTGTAATTAAATTACGAGTCTTTCTACGGTGTACAGATGGCTTAATCCAGTTTAGGAACTACAAGATAATATCACCCTGTTAATCAACGTGCTTAGTAATAAACTGTCCGAGCAGTATCCAGAAGACACTGAAACACACTGGAGTACACTGCTATTATGAATGACTATAGAAGCACACAAAACAAAATATCAAGACTGGCTTGTCAAGTCAAGTCAAGTCAAGTCAGATAATGAGTCAATAAAAGAGAGATTTGTCTCCATAAACAGAAAGGCATTTTGGCTGGTTCTGGAAAAAAATTGGCTGTCCAGATAAATACATCAGAGTACTAGGGTTGTTGCAAGACAGTATGTCAGCCACAGTGCTCAACAGTTGTGGAATAGAAACAGAGTCTTTCAGAGTTAACACTGGCATCAAGCAAGACTATGTCATCAGCCCTACCCTGTTCTGTGCTTTTATTGCTGTCATCCCCCACCTCTAAATCTCCTCCAAATCCAATGTGGAAATTAAAGACCACCTCAGCTGTGCAGCAACAGGGTTGTCACACAGCTGAAAAGAAGATTTTACCGGTATTCAAGGTTATAGGGCTGCCATCCTGCTGTATGTTACTCTAAGGTTCTGTTGGTTATGGCCCTGAAAGCTCTAGGCTCACCAGCAGAGATGCCTCAGGAAAACTTATAAAGATCAGATTGGCCACATGATCTGCATGTCCAACTCTCACCTGCCCCCCAGTTTCAAACATATCACCATGCCCCAGGTAGTCAAAAGAGAATATAAAAAGACAACCTCAAGGCAAACAACAAGAACAGCCACATTAACCTTAGCAACTGGAACACGGTATTCAATAGAGTGACTTGGAGAAAGCTAGTCCATGGGAGTGCTGCACTCTAGAATGATGACCTCTACCTTGCTGAAGGACCCAAGTCCAGCGAAAGAGAAAATGTCATCATATATATGCTATAATATATTTTTGTTTTTTGTATTTATGTTATAGATTTGTGACCACCTCTGAGATGCCTGAGAGTGACATCCAAACAGGATTACCTATTCTCAAATGTTGTGTATTTCGCACCTTATAACTTCAGGTACCAGAGCCTGTTAAAGGGCATAACCATGAGTCAAATAACAGTTGTCAAGAGGTATTTATTTAAAAACTAAGGTATAAGTGTGTGTGTGTGTGTTATGATCTTTGTGTGTGGTTTAGTACTGTTGGCTCAACACATGATGCAAACTGTGTATTGTGAGTGTGAATAGGGCTCAGTGGCAGTGCAGGGGATTAGCATGAGAATGGTGTGTGAGTGCTGGAAGGCCAGTACTTCATTTCTGTCACTCTGCAACTCATGCTCTCTCAAAGCAGCCCTCTGCTCCTCCAAACATTCAGCTGTGGCTTAGCTTGGCTGCCCCTCTCTATTATTATTGCCTTCTTCTGACTGCTCAAAATCTTCCTCACCTCAACCTCCTTGTTCTCATCTTCCTCCTGGCAGAGACAAGTGACAGCATGGAGAAGAACCACACCTTCCTGTACTTTGCATATGGCAGTAACTTGCTGAAAGAGCGACTCCAGCTCAAGAACCCATCAGCGACAGTACACTGTGTGGCCAGACTCAAGGTACAGTCTGATATTCCAGTAGGAACAATGTTCTGTCCCATATTAGCTACACACTTACAACGTCTTACTTTTCCTCTTTTTCAGGACTATAAATTGGTGTTTGGGAACCATAAAGGCCTTGCCAGTGACCGTTGGCATGGAGGTGTAGCCACCATAGAGCACAGCCCGGGGGACGAGGTGTGGGGTGTGGTGTGGAGGATGAACATGTCTGATCTGGAGTCTCTAGACAGGTAAAGTTTTCACTTATCAGTTTATTCAATGGCATCTCCTGGATTTCCTTGAATGTTTTCCTGTTAAACTGACACCTACCATGTGTATGTTTTTCATATGTGCACATGTCTGCACATACTCAGTCAAGAGAATGTAACGTTAGGTGCGTATAGTCCTGTGGAGCTATCAGTGAAGACAAAAGGCCAGGAGCTCAACTGTCGTACCTACATAATGAACAGCTGTGTGTATGCACCACCATCACCACAATACCTACAGGTAAGACTGCGTTCAGTGCATCCTTACTCGTGGGCTCAGAGAACTAAAATGTAATGTTGGAGGAGTGATTCTCTCTAGGCAATAGCGAATGCTAAACATATTCCTCAACCCTGTGAAAGTCCATCACCATCAAAGTTTGAAAGGATAAGGCTTATGTTATTCTACATTTTAATTGTCAACTATTCCAATAAAAAGACCCAAACCAACAATGTGTTATTCTGTCTCTCAATACTTTATAACTTCCCTACCCTGTCAGTGGCCATCAGCCCCAAGCCCATTGGTTCCAATGAAGTTTTTTTTAAGTGCCAAAGTAAACAATGTTGTTTTTTTTGTAAGGGGCTGCACACCAAATGGCAGGGAGCTGCTAGTTTAAGCTTTATAATGTGCTTTTATGCAAAAAAAAATTAGTCTGTATAGTAACTTGTAACTATATCTGTGAAATAAATGCATTGGAGTGGAGAGTACAATATTTATCACAAATACCTCAAAATTTTAACTCGAGTACAGTTCTTGAGAAAGTCTATTTATCTCAAGAACTATTTTCAACGGTGGATTAAGCCACATTTGGTGCTCTAGTGATTGTATTTCCAGCAGCAGGACGGTGTTTGTGGGATTGATCCAAAATAAACTACAGTCTCTGTATTCATGGTAATGAGGGAACATGTCACCCAGTTCAACAGTATGGCTCACTGATGTATTTTTAATAAGATAAGATAAGATAAGATATACCTTTATTCGTCCCACAGTGGGAAAATTTACAATAGCTTTTGGACAGCAACGGAGCTCTATGGCACAGAGAAAAAACATATATCAGACTTTGAACACTTGTTAATGGGATACATAATATTGATGGTTTTGGTGTTTTCATGGAATTTGTTGACAACAAGAAAAAAAACATACATTCAGTTGCCAGTTTAATAGGTACACATAGCTATTGCAGGCTAATTGTCTGACCATAAATCCTTCCTACATGAAGATTCTAATGTTCAGTTTGTTTCGAACAAAAAAACAACTCTGTAACTTTAGGACTAAGGTAAATTTTCAGTCCCAGAAGGCATTGCAAGTGGTAACATCCAATCAGCAAAAATTCTGTTGTCCGTTTCGATTACTGGCAGTGTGATGGTAGAGAGTGTTATAGAACTCACTGAATACATTTTTATTGTGGGTCAAGTTTAAATCAGGTCAGCAACTATGGAGCAGTACTTTGTTTTGATGAATGAAGTATTCTGACACCAGGAGATATAGAGCACTAATTTCACTTGCATGTTATGAAGTGGTATGAAGAGCACTATAACAAGCTTGACTGATTTTTTGATACGATGGATTTTTGATATCAATATTTAACAAATAAGGCCCCTTTTGATTTTTTTTAAATTGTAGCCAAGTAACCTTGTTTCCTAAAAAAAATATACTACTAACTTCCAACAGCAGTTCATTTTAAGAGAAAAATAATGCTGCAAATTTATTTTTTTTAAATATTCTTTTTTAAAAACAAAATTATGATAATGTTTTTGCATTGTTTTATGTCATGACCTGTTTAGGAAATTCAAAGTTCTTGGTTGAGGTTAGGGTTTGGGAGAGATCATTGTGTTGGGTTAGTTGCATATAAACTTTTAGCATGACAAGTTGAGAAATAAACTTTTCAAAAATGCAACACTATGTTACGATAAGATATTCCTTTATTCGTCCCACAATGGGGAAATTTACAATGTTGTTGCAAAGATTTAGCAGCTGGGCTCTATTTTAAAATATTTCATGCCATTCCAAATTGAGGAAACAAAAGTGAGACATTTATAACAAGTGACTGTAGCAAAACTTACACATAGCACTTTGTAACAATTTCAAATGCAAAGTCCTATAGGATGCATAGGATGTAGTATGGAATGTTGACTCAACATCCATGTTATATTTTGAATTTGTAATAGTAGACTTTCATAAGTCTACAAACTGTTTGTTGTTTTGAATTAGGAAGACAAAAGGATATAATCATGAATCAGGTGAGGGGCATCACCATCTATTCACTCCTAACCATTTCTCTCTGTGAAGCATCTGGAAAAAGGATCAGTCTAGTCACACCCCTCATCACCTGACTATGTGATCAACAGGTCAAAACAGTCAAGACACACCCCCTCTGCGACACTATGTTTAACAAATCTGACAGCTTGTGAGTTAGAATACCAGATTGTTCTTTTGCACATGTGAGAGCTCCAAACATTCCTGAGAGAAAAACAGCATGCAGAGAGAGATAGCGTGCCTTTTGTGGTCACAGCTTTGTCTTCTATATAGTGTGTATCCACAAAGTCCACTATAGTGTTCCCCCTTGTTATGCTGGGCTCAAATTTACTGTGATCTTTGTATCCTGACATACTGTAACTCACATGGCTGACAGAGATCTACAGCTGGTGCTAACATGCTACCACAACACAGCTGGTCTAGACAATAACTGTAATGGTTTAAAACATATGATTTGTGCATTGGCAGTGAAGTGTGTGTGTGTGTGTGTGTGTGTGTGTGTGTGTGTCTGTGTTGTAGGATTCCAATCAGTAACTGTTTAAAGGCTTGATATCATCCCCAGATTCAAACATTTTGTCTCAGCTCACTCTTAATGTGTTGAAACTCAACACTCTTGAGAGCTAAGTTTCAAAACATCAACAGTGAGTTGGGAAGAAACATGTTTTTTTTTGCTGCGATTGGTTATGAGAAAACCAGGGAATTTAGTTTAAGGACAGTCAATAAATTCAGCTTCATCAACCACTGCAGGTAATTGTGATGGGAGCAGAGCAGAACGGCTTGCCAAAGGACTACCAGGAGAAGCTGAGAGCAATTAAGACCAACATGTATGAGGGTCCTCTGCCCATGATGGCTGAACTGGAGCGAGCCAGAAGAGCCAAAGAGAGGGCCAACCACCGTTCTGATGCCTGACATTCTGATGCCCCTACTTTTATCTATAGGAAAGTCTTCGTACCACTGTATTCAACCTAATACTGAAGCTTAACAAGTTCACCTTAGCTAGCTGCTTCATACCTAACTTAGCTAACCTGAATTCCAGCAGCCTGGATAGTCGTTATATAATAGTTTTGACTGTATAGAGGTGTTATCAGCCAGAAAAGTTGAGTGAATACATCAACATCGTAAGGAGTAATAATACGGATTGTTTTTTTTTCCGCAAACGTGCTTTTATGTTTTTATGGTTGAGATACATTTAAATCCATATTTCTTGCTAACTACACCACTTTGAGACATGTACAACTAAAATATTATTTAGAGGGCAATACCAGTGTTTTGCGCATTAACCAAAAGGAGGACAAATTACCCCCCACCCCCCATTGAGGCGCTGCAATGACAGTGTAAATGCAGAATGATTTGCTAACATTACTGCCGAAATAAATAGGAGCATAAATAATCCCCAAATATATGAGTTATTCACTGCAGGACCTTATGGAAATGAATGAAAATCAGTGGCTGCCGTGGTGGTTAAAAATGGCATTCTGAAATTAGTGGCTATAATTTGCCATGTGCAATGTGCAAGACACAAATGCTGTATGTTCCTTTAATGCTCTATGAAATGTAATATTTGTGATACTATTGTCATTTCCCACATAGCCAGCTGTAACATTATTTGACATATAAATTAAAGTGGTTTATGTCAACACAGATACATCTTCTTCTTTGTCATTTCATTTGACTAAACAAAATGTCAGTAATAGAAATGCCAGCTCAGGAAGGAAATTAATGCCTCTCTATAGTCAGTATGTAGTTTGTCACAAACTGTCTGAATATTTGCTCAAATTATTTTTGGTCATTTTGTGCCTTTGTTAAAAAATTAAAAGTGGAGAGATGACATGAAACAAGTGATAAAGCCCATGTGATGGGAGCAGTGGATGAAAGCTACTTTTTAACCTTTTCTATGTTCAATCACATTGCTTTGTGTCTCTGATAAATGAATCCAACAAGCCATCTGTAAGCATTGGTTTTTGCATTTGATGCAACTGAGCATAACGTATTGAGTTATGGGTGACAGGTATAAGTTGCACTAAATGTCTTAAGACAGATTTAGTTTGGTGTGTTTTTACTTTATTGATTAATTAATAATATGTACTATGAAATCGACTCTGATGTCACCACACTCCTTTTCAGGCAATCACTTCTTGTGTGCATGCAAAGTCAAAAACTGACTTACTTAATAACATATGGAAATAAAAATGATAGTAAGTAAGTAGTAATAAAGTGCAAAGTAATACAGTACATAGAGATGTCAGTGTCCATCATGGTCAATCTATTAATACTGTCAATCTATGAACACCTCCCTGAATGTGTGTAGGTCCCTACATGCATGCGTGTAGGTCTCCCACACATATTTAGATCAAAGTTCTAGCTCATGTCACAAAAAGTGCTGACCTTCATCCATTCTTCTCCTCCACTTGAGGTCAGCAAGCACATATTTAATGAACATGTCAATGCATGTCTGTTTGATTATCATGCCACATTTGGTTCTCACAGTTTCACACATATAATACTGATTATTAAATGGAGCAGTCCTTTTTGTTTAGATGGCATCTTTTCTGGCATGGTCGACCAAACATGACAGAGTTGGAGTTCAGGTCTGTGTTTGTCAAACATGTACATGCATGCAGCATACTCCTGTTGTTGGTAAGTGTTTCAAACATGGCGTGATTCTAGATGGTGGATCCCCTCTTTTGTACGGCACATGAAATCCCCTAATGGGCAAATCGCCTTGACCTTTCATGGGAATGGTGGCAGCCTTAAAGCATTATCTGCTGAAATAGCTGGAGTTCCCAATCCTCTACCTGTAGCACGGAGCTGAAGCCTCCTAATATAATATTTCCTCCAAAAATGTTTCTGTCTCACATTTGGTGATTTTGTGCATTTTCTTGCCAATGTCCATATTGTGGGAGTGGAAATCAATACAATTTCACAGTGATTGAGGTTTATGAGAGAGAACCATGCATTTCCACATGCATATTCTGCTGTTTTATGCATGGTCGAAGATAGGCATCTGTGCCTCTGTCAAAACCACTCAGCATTATGTCTTTGTCTAGATAGATAGATATAAATATGTTTTAATACACTGTTTGCTGCATACTGCAGAAAGTGAAGAAGGTGACAGGATGTTAGAGAAGGTGGATGGCAGAGGCTGTTGCTATATTTAGTGGAAAAGAAAGGATGTTCCACATTATTTTGTCATCTGACCAGCTCCAGCTGCCCCTCTCTTCACGGTTGAATGTCTGAAAGGCCACTATGCTGCAGAGAAATGTTCTGGTTTATGGAAAGAGGACTCAGTGTTGGCCTCCTTGAGAGCAGGGCCTTGTAAAATTCCTTGTCTCTTGACAAAACATGTCCCCTCAGCCCCCCTCTTACAGCCAAGCTGCTCTACCAGATCCCTCTCCAGAAACGCTCTCTTCTCTCCACATATTTTCCAGGTCTCTTAACCACCCAAGCAGTGCTGTGATGAAATCCCAAATAAACATAACATCTGAGACAGAGGGATGTATCTAGGACAGAAAGTTGTCCTGTCTGTGGGGAACAAGGCAAAACAGATTCTTCTCTGCTGTGCAGCTGCAGCTTGCGTTCATAGCATCACATGGCCTCCAGCAGTGCAGAGCAGAAGTCTAAACACTGGAGATTCCCATTAGGTTCCTGCTACATGGACAAGGACCTGCAGTGCAGTGAAATGCTCTTCATTTGATTCTAATTGCTTCAAAAACAGCCATGACAGCCAGCCAAACCCCAGGGAAGAGAGGTCGATGCATCCTTTCCATTCACCTATAGAGCACTGATAAACTTACATTTAACTGTGTGTTCATGTGTGTATAATGGCTACCCTGTGTGTACCCTGTTGTTGCATACAGCCTAAGACACAAATGGCATATGTCTACAAGATACAATTAAACACATGAGCAGTGGGTGGAAATATGTCAGAATGAGAAACATGGTTAGCAACAGATTTGACATGAGAGACATGTTATGAAGAGAAACTAATAGAGCCTGTCAGCGCTGCTGATTTTTCTGATGTGATCTTACCATCAAAAATATAGTAACCACCTGTATCACTATGACTTATCGTGTTTAACCTAATTTATGTTTGCTTTCTGACTTGCTTAGGGATCAAAGACGATTGTGGTCATGCTTTAAAAAACTGTGGAAAGGGAACATCAACAGCATCAGTCTCCCAGACTTCATCACTCTATAATACCGTCTCTTGTCATAATTACTCTGAGAGGTCTTCGTCACTTCAATCTGTCATCTTGGGTCATTTGCTGAAATGACTGGTTCAGTTATTTCACTTGGGCTGTCTTCTAGTTTGTACAGTGACTGTTTCACAATGTTAACCATATGATGACCAAGGTACAGTATGTCCGGTAAGATGAAGGTCCGGTATGGCCGTCACTTGTACTCTCCACTGTCATATATAGTATTTTAGAGAACAATCACATATGTTGTTTTGGGAGTAACTGGTAATGGACCTTTTCAGTTGCTTAGGTATAATGAAGGGTTGATTTTACAGCATTATATAGGCCCCTATAGTAGTGCTACATAGTTGGGACTCTACTGACCCCCACACCCTAAACCTCTACCCCACCGAAACCACCTGCCCACATTTAATATGTACTCTCTGTCATAAATTCTACACAAAAACTAAAAAAACAACTAGTACTCCTGTGCTAGAAAAAATACCTGTCCCCGGGTTTGTGGCAATTTGACCAAACATAACTTTATGTGCAGCAGTTGCACACCTTGCCTAATTGGTACTCCAAACTTGGAGATGCAGTAGTTGATGTAACAAACAAACAATTTTTACACCTTGTTAACCCTCATATTTGTTAAGTTATGAAACTCATTGGACACACAAAGTACTACTTCCTAATAAACGAAAAAATCTGAAAGTCTTTGAACCTTTACATAGCTTTTACTGTATGCAGCCCTGTCGGGGTCTTGCTGTTAAACATCTGCTTAGGTTTTTAGAGTACCTCCTCCACTTAGCAATAATTTGACAGTGTTTGTGTCACAGTTCTGCCTGCTAGGCCTCTGTGTAGTTTTTGTTTAGCCTTAGATTTTCTCCTGCCTTAGTTCTGTTTTAGTTAACCTACCTTAGTTTTCATGTCTTAGTTTTCGATCTGTGTCCTGTCATAGTTCCATCTTAGTTTCTGTTCAGCCTTAGTCTCTGTTATAGTTCTTTCAGTTCTGTCGTTCTTTTCATAGTCATGTCGTAGTTCATTGTCGTGGTCTTAGTTTCTTGTCACTGCTGTCATTTCTTGTCTAAGTTCTGTTTCTTAGTTCTGTGTTGTAGTTTTGTCTTAGTTCTGTTTTGGTTTTCTGTCTGTGCTCTGTCAGTTATAGTCATGTCTTAGTTACCTGTCATTGTTTACCTGTTCAAGTTCTGTCAGTCTGTCACTATTCACCTGCCATACCTTCTCACCTCAGGTCCCGGTTCTTCTCCACTCACCCCGCCTCTGCCTCACCTTACCTGTCAGCCACTCCCACCTCATCTAGTCACCTGTGTTCTCAGCTGCAGCCAACTACTAATCAGGACATTATATAAGCCACTTCATTTCTGTTAGTCCTTGCCGGATTGTTTCCTCTTCTCTTCTTCTCCTCTGTTTTCTTTTCTGTTCCCCTGTTCTTGTTCCCTCTTGCCATCAGTGCTTTCATCGTGTTCGGATTTGTTTTGTCTTTGATTGGACTTTGGACCTTTTCTGTTGAGATTCTGGATTATGCTAGGCTTAACCCTGTAGTGAGTTTTTGTTCATTGAGATTTTGTTTGCCTCTATTAAAAGACGTTTTCATCGTCAATTCGGGTGTTTTGCGCTTGAGTCCTTCCCCACTCCCCGTCACAGTTTGACTGTCAAGACATATTTGTCCTAACTGGTATCAAACAGCAGGAGCAGGAGTCTTCATTCTGCATGAAGAGCCTGTCAAGAGAGATTACTGAAACCCAGACTAATTGAATTCTTTGAGGGCTAGCTTCTTGTGCGCTCATTCAATGAAGGAGAAAGTAAGTAAACTAACAAGCGTTTTTCACATTGTATAAAAAAGAATCAGGTATTCTGTCCCATCATACACCCCTCGGTCCTAAACACAGAACCTTTTGGCCCTGCTCAGGTCCTGACAAACATGATAATTTTGTGTGGGGTAAACTCAAATAGTTAAATGGGACACAGCAAGAAATCACACATGGGCCATTACACAACCAGCTCCATCTGAGCATCATGGTGACCTGCATGGCAGTGAATCATAGTTTTCTTTGGGACAGTTTCATGAGTAGAGAGATGTTTCAATGAAAACAGTTTAGAGTGATGGTTGTGTGAATATCCAGAGCACCCGGAAAATTGTTTCCAGAAAAGCAGATTGATTTTGAAATTTTCAAGCAGACTTTTCTGATGCTGTCAGTACTATTCACATCCATTATATTGCAGTGGAAGCAGAAATATATTAATAGATACCACTAGAGGGAAATAAGAAAATGTTTATTTATTATTATTATTATTATTATTATTTGGAATAATCTTCAAAAGACAATTTAATCAAAAGCATATCTCATGGTATCTGGTCATGCAAATAATATGTATTATCATATATCATCATTATGCACTTATCTTTGTTATGGCTTGTGGCTAGAAAAAGTAAATAAAACACAAGTAATGACGGGAATGAGTCACTATCACAATTAGTGGCACATGAAATCAATGGATTGGAGTGGATTGGTTCTGCATCAGCAGTAATGTGTACACTGTACCAGCTTTTCTTGGTGAAGAGGAAGCTCTTCACCGATTTATCTACATTGCAACTATTAACTATGGTAATGACTTTTAGGTGACGATCAAAAAGGTGATCTTGTATACATCTCAGTTTCAGTCAGAAGCAGGTCTGCAGGGCAACCAGGAGGCAGGGGCGAAGCAGCCCTGTACAATGCTCTTGTTCCAATCCTGTGCACCTTATTGCCTTCCATCCATATTTATTGTTCTTCACTGCACTACGACTACTTTATTCATTCAGTATTTGTTTACTTTATATTGCTGGTTATATTATTACCCATCTGTTCTATTACCCTTCATTGCACTACAGCCACTTTATTAATTCAATATTTGGTTTATTTTTTTTATACAGCAGGTCACATATTTATTTCCAGTATGTACTGTGGTTCTTCATGCACTATGGTCACAATGTCTTTTTGTACTATTTCTTTTTGCCGCAGTTTTTTTTTTTTTTTTTTTGCTTGTTTTTTATTGTTTCTATGTGCTAGGTCTAGGTCTAGGTCCGCTGACTGGGAACCAGGAGCAGGCAACAGCTGGGCTGCTGACCAGGAAGTGAAAAGGCTGGTGGCAGTTCTGTGGCGGCGGACAGCTGAGGTTCTAGTTTTGAATGGTAATGATGATAACCACATCTTCCTGTCCATGAAAATGGCAAGGTGAGCCCCTTTAAAGGGTGGCCACTGGACATCAGGATGGCTCCACACTTGTTCCATGGAAAGCTGCTGGGAGTCAGGGCAAGTAGGTTCAGAGCTGAATGCTGATCTCCTGCCAGTGTGTGTGAAGTCATCTCGATAGATATGATATCATAGTGGACATCCAATGGCAATGCAAAGGTACATATCACTTACCACGGGGTGTGCCAACATGATGTGACCATTAGGTGGCAGTTGGAAATGCATCAGCTTGTCCACTGGGCAGTCTTTTTGACAGACCCCTTGGCCTGTCTGCATGGCAGACTCTGTACAGTCAGACAATTGTTGGGTACTGGCCCATTGTTCCAAAACAACTGGGGCTAGCCTGCTAAAATTTCAACAGTGTGAAAATGAAGCCATACAGAGAGACTTCAATGCTGACTATATTTTGAGTAATGGCCCTTAGAGCCTTGTAGGCCAAAAATTTAGATTTTTCTTATTCACTTCAAACTCAGCACACTATAAGTTCTGCCGATAGTGTCATGCCTTTTACTGTCTCCTAGGAGGCCTTCCCCTCTCCCCTTGTTTTTTTTTGTTTGTTGTCTGCCTCTGTTTTGATTACAAGAGTGGGTTCAGGTGTGTGGGAGCCAGTGAGCAGCTACCAATCATCATCTCATCAGCTCTGCTTCAAATACCTGGCGTACCTGGGTGTCCATTTCACTTTATAATGGGATTTCCCTTTATTTTCAATCCCCATTCATTTGTAATTCCAAGGGGACATCTTCCTGCAGAGTGTACAAAATACAGAGAAATGTGAAACAACCACAGGATGGCTGAGTGCAGATCAACATACTTCAACTTCAGCACCATAGAAGTCGTAGACAAGAAATTTAGTTTGAAATAAACAATTCTCATCAAGGGATTAGAGCACTACACTTTGCACCCTGTTTGAAGGGGTGAAAATGGAGCAAATTCTTTTGCAGAGCACCTAGAACCAGCAAATTGTAGGTGTTTAATCTTGAGTCCAGGAGAGAATCTGACACCAATTTTAGGTGACTGTGTTTGCCCCCCAACCATTCAAATTAACTAAAACATAAGTAAATAGAAGTGGAGGAGTTGTGCATAAAATGTAACTTAACAAAATTAACACCTCTACAACAATAATACAACAAAACAGGAAAATTAAATTTGGACTCTTAAACATTAGATCTCTGTCTGTATTAGTAAACAATTAAATATCAGATTATTATATTAATTTATTTTGTCTTACTGAAACCTAGCCTAGATGAAGCCACTCTGCCCTATCATATTAATACTCACATTCCTTAAAGTATTAGCCAAGGACGTGGAGTTGCAGCCATCTTCGACCCAAGCCTAATAATCAAACCTAAACCTAAACTCAGTTATAACTAATTCAAAAGTCTTGTTCTCAGTCTTTCACACCCAGACTGGAAAACGTCACAGCCAATTCTATTTGTTATAGTGTATCACGCTCCTTACTCTGAAAGTGATTCCATCGGCATTTAATTCAATGTCATGTCTCAATACAACTGAGGACTCCTATGCTAAATTCAGTCCCTCCCAAATTCATCGAATGACTCTTGACTCTATTGCCCCTCTAAAAAAGAAGGTAATAAAAATGGAGGTGTGCTCCATTGTATAACATGAAACCCAGAAATTAAAGCAAGCATTATGAAAAGCTGGCATGTTACCAAACTGGAAGAATCTCTTTTAGTCTTGCAAAACATATAGGAAGACCCTTTGCAATGCCAGAGCAGCCTATTACTCATCAGTAATAGGTAAATAAGAGCAACCACAGGTTTCTTTTCAGCACTGTAGCCAGGCTGACAGAGAGCCATAGCTCTATTTAGTCATGTATCCCTATAGACCACCGCAGAAACAATTTCATGAACTTCTTTAATGATAAAAAATAATGATAATGATAAAATTCATTACCCCCTGCCTTCTGATATCAATTTGTCATCAAACGCACTCCCTGTCAAATCCAGAACTGAAATAAAATCCTTCTCCTAACTTACAAAGCCATCACTTAGTTGTGCTGCTATAGGCCTATAATGGTGGGGGATTTCCCATGATGCACTGAGCTTCTCTCTCCTTCTCTCTCTCCCCATCTGTATGCATTCGTATCCCATCAATGCATGTTACTAATTCAGCATCTTCCCTCTCTCATTTTCTTCCTGTCGCTTTCTGTAGGCATATCTGCCCCCACTTATTTGTCTCTATGCTCCTACTGAACACCTGCAGCTATTATTAGAATTGTTATATTAGATTTATGGAACTTGCATTGTCCTACTGCATGTTATCTCTCCTCCTGCCCAACCCTCTCTTTCAACCAAACCAGTGAAGGCAGATGGCCGCCTGCCTTGAGCCTGGTTCTGTTTTGAGGTTTCTGCCAGTTAAAAGGAAGTTTTTCTTTGCTGTTGCCAAACGCTTGCTCATGACCTACGGATGATATGACAGAGACTACATGGACTACATGTACATGTTTTATACAGTTGATGGGTGAAGCTAATCAAGGCAGGACTGACAATCAAACATGCAGGAGACATACAAAGGCAGCAAGTGAAGTTATCTGCAACAAGAGGAGAGGTGAGTATCACATGAAACAAACCTGGGGAGCTTGGCAGGATATGACTTGCTGCTTTCAGCCTTCCGCTTGTCTCCTTGTTGTAATAAACAACCACATAAGAAAGAACATGAAACATTCTATGTCTTCCAATGTGTGTTCTTGTTGTTAGAGTAGCATAGCTGCTTTAAGGAATAGGGCGACATTTGTCATTGTAACTAATGACTTAAGACTCTCAGAAAATGAGAAACTGCTTCCTGAATGTTTTCTAAACTGGTCTTTGTTAATGAGGAAGAGAGAGTTGCAGTCAGAGTTTAGAGAATCTGTGTGCTTTGTCTATCGGGGCATCACAACTCAACTCTGTCACAGCTGATTATGGCAAAGCAGCACTGTAGCACAACGTGGACAAAACAAAGTAGAGTAAAGACATACACACAGTTTATAGAATGCCTGAAAGAGTTCTGCACCCTAATCAGCATATTCAAATATCATGGGCGTATGTTCTTACAGGGACAAACTGACACTTTGGAACAATTTTACTTTGTCCAACACTAGCAGCTCCACAGTGGCAACAAGGCACTCCGTCACAAATTCTCCTCAATGAAGTTTCAATTTCTTAGCTATTACCTCGCTCGCCAAAACTTGCCTGCATAACATTGCCTCTATCAGAATGTCTTGTGAAAGGTGAGCCTTAACTTTATACAAGTGCATTCGTCCTTTCAACTCATTCAGTGTTTTGAGCTGTAAAAATATTAGAGATTGATCTTATTCATCAATGCAACCGCATCCCCACAAACTGGCTTCAACAAAACTTACTGTGACAAAAAATAATCGTTTGTCCATTTCTTAGAAAGCGTGACACTCTGCTTCTACATTCTTTTCTTGACAGTCACCATGATGCGTGTCAGTGATGTCACATTAAGTTACATGCATGATGCATTCATCTTGACTATGATACAGATGCCAATTTTGTTTGGGCCACATTAAATGGTCTCACGAGTCGCATACAGCATATAGGCTAGACATGATGTGCTAAAAGGCTAATATGCAATAATATAATAATTAATAGAATATAATAATTAATAGAAATAAGAACTATAAAGGATAGGAAAGGGTGTAATCTAAGCATGATAGTAGTATAGCATTGTAGCATTAAATTTTTACATCTCAGGCTCTCTCCAACTTTGCATATTTAATGTATATATAATCCTACTGTAAAATGTACAAACTGTAATGTAAACAGTTTACGGAATAATGTCGTATCTATATTATGTCTTAATGACAACAAATTGTAGACACGTATACATATATGTAAATATAGATATTGTGCGGTATAAATACATACTGTGATGGATGAACAGTTAATAAATGGGTAGTAAAATAAATACACTGTAATGTATGGTGATGTGTTGTGCAGTTTTCACCAGTCTCTATTGTGCCTTACAGTTGAGAACAGTACAATTACCATACCAGGCAATGATGCAGTCAGTTAGAATACTCTCAATGGTACCCTGGAGTCCATGTTGACCCCCAAGTTAAATCCTTGCTGATGTGAACCCAGAGGAACCTGAAGCTGCTGACTCTGACTGATCTCCGCTGTAGTCCCACTGATTGTGGTAGGGGTCATGTTTCTTTCCCTGTCATTTCCTGTAGTCAACAATCAGGTCTTTTGTTTTCCAGATATTGAGATGGAGATTATTGTCCTGGCACCAAGATGTCAGATTGGCCACACACTCATGTATGAACAGGGAGCACGAAGGAGCACAAAGCCCTAAGAGGTGCTGGTGTTGCAAGTCAGGGTGGAGGATATGATGATGCCTATCCATACAGTCTGGGGTCTGCCCATCATAGAGTTCTAGTCACATAAAGTGGTGTTGAGTCCCAGGTCTCTAAGCTTGATGAGCTTGGAGGGCTCAATGGTTTTAAAACTATAGTCAATGAAAATAATTCTCACATATGTGTTCTTCTGGTGCTTTTGATCTGTTTTCTGATCTGTTTGCCTATATGCAAATTGCAGTGGGTCCAGTGACTCAGGAAAAGAGGAGATGATGAAGGTCTTGAGGTTGAAATGCCTGCATTTGCCAGTTGATCTGCACACACCTGGAGAGCTCAACCAGGCAGGCCATCAGGTCTAAGTGCACACATTGACCCTGGTTGTACACAAGTGTGCCCCAGTGAGCTCTGATACACTTCCACACTCTTGCTGTCTTAACAGACACTTGGGCACTATGTAATATAACATATAATATAATAAAAGTATTATAAGTGAGTATTGGGATGGATCTTTAGTCTTGTAACCTTCCTTGAAAAGAAATTAACAATGTTCCAGAGTCCAGCTTTTTCTCATGGGACATGAAATGTGTTGATAGAAATTTAGCAAAAGTATTGTAAGGCTTGCTTTGTTAAAATGCTGAGTTACAATGAGGGTATCATCTGGGTACTTGGTCTGCTGGTGGCATAAAAGATCATACAGCTCCATTAATGAGTGTGTCAGTATGTGCTTGTGTTGATACCCAAAGTGATGATTGGTGATGATGGAAAAGGTAGCGTGGACGAAATGAGATCAGATGTTAGGCAAGCAGGAGTGGGAGTGAGTATTAGTGTCTCTAGGATCAAACCAATTATTGTTTGTCATTAGACAGACTCCATCACCCTTTGATTTGCTGGACTCCTCTGTTATATCCATGAGAAAAACAGAGAATGACTCCTGGGACACCTGGAGAGTAAGCCATGTTTAAGTTACACAAAGGACAATCTCTTATGTCCCACTGGATTATGCTGCAGGCCCTGAGATCATCCATCTTGGTTAATGTTCCAATAACTAGATGTTCACTAATGGGATACTAGGCAGGGGAGGGTGGAGGACTTAGGTAGACTCTTAGTGTGTTCCTAACACCAGCTCGTCTTCCCCAATGTTTTGTCTTTTGCCTTTGCTGAAATGTGTACCCATTGCTATTGTTGGTGAGCATCTTGCAGGACATCCATGTCCAATCTAATATGGAAGAAGCTGATAAACTGGTAAGTAGTGTCAAATCCAATGTTCAGAAGTGTGCCACGATCATATGCAACTCTCGCCAAAAAAATTGATGGGTAAAGTACAACCACATTGAAAACTAGAAACAAGCACAGTCTTCACAGAACAGCCACGACATCATGTGGAGACAGCCACGTCACATTTGACTTGTTAATGACTTTGCTTTATCAAATGTGTCCCTTCTTGTAACAGCAGGATTGCTTTGTGGGATGATGCTCATACAAAAAAAAACATATAAAAAATGATTTGATGTGAATAATGGCTAGCATCTTGCAGGAGTGGGGATAACCCTACTAGGTAACACTTTATAATCATTTATAAGACATTTATAAGCTATTAGTAGGTATTAGTAGATAGTTAACTAATCACGAACAAATCACTCATATACTTAAGCTACAAGACATTTATAAGTTATCAGTAGATATTGAACTAATCATGAATAAACATTTGTATGCATTTGTAAATGATTATTAAACCAGTTATAACTTAAGTTGTACAACATTTATATATGATTTATACATTATTAAAAACACTGCAGCATTGTTTGTAAGAAGTGATTTGTAGATCATTTTTTCCATTTTTTTTCATAGTGTAGATGTGTTAAAAAACCCACAGTACCACCATTTGTTTATTCATGTTTAACAGATTATTTGCTAGACATTTATAAAAAAAATCTATAAATCATTTGCAGATGTTATTGTGTCCCTTAATCTAAAGTGAAAACTATTCATTATTTACAAATGTCTGTTAATGTTTATAAATGACTTGTGGACCTTTTACTCACCTCTTATGAATGATCTGGCTTTTATGAATACAGACATGAAGCAATTACTAACTTGTTTTTTCATGTTTAACAAATGATTTGTTAGACATTCATAAAAAATCTAGAAATCATTTGCAGATGTTATTATGTCCCTTAATCTAAAGTGAACCCTGTTCATCATTAACAAATAACTATTAATGTTTGCTGAAGATTTGTAGACTTTTTCATCACATGTAATAAATGTTGTAGACAACTTTGGGATCCAGCCTTCTTCGTGACATCAAACAGTGACAGAATTAAGGAGTACAGAGTATAAGAGTATAAAACATTTTATTACAACAAACACAGCAACCAATATGCTATGAAACAACATATAGCAATAACAATGAAGTTTTTTCAACAGCCTGCACATTGACATGGTTTCTCTTGTGTTTCTTTTGTTCGTCGCAACTTGTCCATCGCCATTGTGCAGGCCTCTCTCACTTTTTGGGACATCTTTGGCAGGGTTGCTGAGGACCTGGCAATGTCGTCCATGATGAGGTCAACCTGACGTAACCTCAGTCCTTGAGAAAATCTTGAAATACATAGTAGAAAATGTGTTCCATCATTCGAATGATTCAAAATACAGTTGGCCAACAACACTTACCAGAACTCATTAGCTTATTTGTTTAACACATTTAAATTGCCAAAATCCTAATGGTCTTCCAAATGGGCATCGGCAGATGTCTGCACATCCCTATGCAACAGCTGGCCAACCAGAGGTCCTGCTTCTGGCTCCGTGGGTTGGACCACAAGTTGGTACCACAACACTTGCATTCAATTAAAGAACTGTCTTTAAAGTGATCTCAAAATGAAAACCGTAACTGTTTAACCAGAAAAGAAATGGAAAAGAAAGTGAGATGGAAAATGATACCGACATAGTCGTGCATGGAATAAGGAAAAGTAAAATTTAAAAGCCTTTTATGCAATTCACACAGTTTATAGAAAGAATTATGTAATTCAATTTCAAAACTGAATTTATAATTCCTAAAATTCCTTAAATACAGAACAGAAGTATGAAAATGAAAATGGCAATTATAATTATCTTTACATTATTATCTATGTGACATTGAGTTTTCCTTTACATGAAATCCTTTACATGGAATTTTATCAGTCAATCAATACAAATATAGTTATTAATTGATCAATTTATTACTCAACTATAATTTAACACTGTAAAAGTCTAAGTTTTTCAAGCGCCATACTCCAGGCTCCCCATTATGATAGTTACATAACCAGGTAATTATCTCAAAGCACAATAAAAAATGTTTAAAAAAACCCATTAAATGTTGCTTATGGACATGTCCTGAAAAAAATACTTTTGTCAGGATTTGAAATCCAAAAGTCAGCATAAAAGCTTAGTTAGTAGGTTAATCAATGAAAATAGTCAGGTCAGGTTCAGGTGTAGACAGGGGTATAGGCGCGGACTTTCCACAGAAGACAGGGTACTGTTGGGTTAAAGAGCCTATAGGTCTACAATTAAACATTCACCTGGGTTATCTTCCATGTCCCTCCCACCTCAGGGTTAATTTGACTGACAACAGCCTCCATCTCTCAAACCATTTCATTTTAACAGGTGTATTGCTTTATTATTTAAGGACTACATATCCCACGAAGTTTTGACAGTGCTCTTTAAAAAATGCTCGTAGGAGGTGTAGTTTTTTAATAATAAAATATGTATTCTCCTGTAAGAAGTCCCTCCTCCTGAGATTGCCCACATCACATTCACAGTGAGCTTATAAAACGCTGACAGGGCGCACTGTGGAAACATACTCCTCCTCACCGCGCACTGATCCACTCCGTTATTTTTCCCCCGACTCGCTGAGGTTCGGCAGCTGAGCCCAAACCTGGAAACGTTCAAAGGGCGCAGACATGGAAAAAGATGCAAGACCCTTTTGGGACAAGCCCATACAGTTTGTACTGGCATGTGTATCATATGCAGTCGGACTGGGAAATGTGTGGCGCTTTCCATACCTCTGTCAAATGCACGGTGGAGGTAAGTCACTGATGTCACACTGTAGAGCACTTACGCAATATCACTGAATAATGAAAATTTTTTAATTTTTAATAAATCTGTGCCTTGCGTGGTTATGAGGCGTGAGCAGATAATTATCCACACGCGCACAGTCTAAGGACTGTCTATGGACATTTAAAATAGACAGACCACGATCACTTTCAATAAGCTGATTTTCACGGCTAGGCCTGTGTTTTTCATTCATTCATGTACTCCACACATTCAGTGTTATCTCATCACACAGTGTGTCCTGTCAGTGTAAATAATGTACAGTATTATCCTCGTTTAAACTTTTCAACAGGCTCTTAAAGGTAGTTCTGCCTTTACAGTTTGCTTAAGATTATATATAAATAAACACATAAATATTATTTTAAAAATTGTAAATAATGTATAATTCGTATACAGAGGAAAATGTTAATCACTGCTTTATTGACTTGTTGCATATAATCAGAGTAATGTAGGTGGGTTGTTTCTGGCGGTAAATTTCCAAACGAAACCTTATCTGCCTGAATGAGTTACTGTTAAACAGTAACAGTAACAGTCAGTTGACCCAAAGTTGAAACTAGCAATAAACTGATTGCAGGTCATAAACAAGAGTAGAACCAGGAAGTAACACCACAAATGAATTAGTAGAGATTTATACAGTATGTAGCTTATCGACAGACTTTACACTCTAACTGCTGCTATAGTGATAAGAGATGGTGTAGGTGTTTATTAGGTCTAGCTAATAAAGGGCAGATAGACTCTACTTGTTGGTCATAAAACCCCTTCGTTAGCATGTATAAAGATTTCTCTGTAATTAAGAATGAAGAGTTGCTCCTGTGTGGGTACATAAGGAAAAATAGTATTACAGTACAGGTAAAAATAAACAGGGGCATTGCCAGATATTATCAAGAAATCTTTAAGTGTCCAGAGTAGATTTAATGTGGTTAGATGGGAGAGTTGTTATGTCTTTATTGGTCCAACGCACGGATCACTGAACAATGAGCACACATCTACTGTAATTACTGTCCTGGACATGTAACTTTCAAGCAGGAAACCAGTGGAGACACGTGACCTGCTCTCAGGGTTGGATGGGGACAACTAATTACCTTGGTTCACTAACTCCAAAAAATGTAGCTCAATCATTTTGTGCACAGAAATTGAAAGTCAAAAGTGGAGATTCTGTTCATTTTAATCATATAACACATGTGAACACCCTGGAGGGTTCATCCCTGGAGGGTTAGGGGAAAATGAAAATTATACTTGGCTAGAAGTGAATATTCATTCATTATTTATTATTATTCGAAATTCTCTATATGCTGTAGGTTTAAATGTATCTTACGTGTTGGCCTGACCTGCTGTGTACTGATTAAAAGGCTAGAATTTAATTGGTTTAATTGTAAGAACTGAAACTGATTAACTGGAAGTCTTTATTGTCCATATAGGGGGTTACCAAATTTCTTTTATATATATATATATATACACACACACACACACACACATATATATATATTTGGGAAATATAGTCCCCTATGAAGCATTACCAACTCAGCATACAGTTCATGAAAGGTGATGTGGTTTTACAAAGGTCAATGTGGGCTCCTTTGGTTAGTATCACTTGTATGTGCATGTGATTCAGTCTGCCACATGTATACATCTTGTCTCACAAGCATATATGCTAAGTTACTAGTTTATTAATCTAAAGTGAAAACTATTCATTATTTACAAATGTCTGTTAATGTTTATAAATGACTTGTGGACCTTTTACTCACCTCTTATGAATGATCTGGCTTTTATGAATACAGACACGAAGCAATTACTAACTTGTTTTTTCATGTTTAACAAATGATTTGTTAGACATTCATAAAAAATCTAGAAATCATTTGCAGATGTTATTATATCCCTTAATCTAAAGTGAACCCTTTTCATCATTAACAAATATCTATTAATGTTTGCTAAAGATTTGTAGACTTTTTCATCACATGTAATAAATGTTGTAGACAACTTTGGGATCCAGCCTTCTTCGTGACATCAAACAGTGACATTGAATCACTTGCATGTGCATGTGATTCAGTATGCCACATGTATACATCTTGTCTCACAAACATATACGCTAAATTACTAGTTTATTTGATACACCTTTGTATAATTTTTGCAATCCAGTGCAACAGCTCTGCAGTCATGGTAATTGGCCATGGTAAATGGCTGTATATTAAAAGGTGTTTTTGACATTCTGTTCCTCTCATTAATGTAAATGGGGTGGCAAAATATTACATTAGACAATTAGATCTGAAATTCTATTTTTGTAAAGATAAGCCTCTAAAAGGCAGATTGCAGGGTTAATGTTACTTAAAACAAATAAATTGGTAAATCATTGTGTAATCTCATATGATTATCTCATTGAGAGTACTTGCAAGACATATTCTTTGCACCCTAGTTCCTGTTTAAAAACATGATGTCAAAACTAGCAGCAACAGACTTTTTGTTTTGTATTGTTTCTTTGTCTTTGTTTTTCTGAGTTGCCTCAGTACAACTATATTCCTACCTTCAGGAGGGTTCTTGATTCCATACCTCATCATGCTGCTTCTGGAGGGTATTCCTTTATTCTGCATGGAGCTTGCCATTGGTCAGAAGATGCGTCTAGGCAGCATCGGGGCATGGACTGCCATTAGCCCTTATTTGAAGGGAGTGGGTAAGTGCTGGCTGAGCCAACGGACTTGTTCGTACTGTTCATCGATGCAGTTTTGGAAGTCCTTACAGCATCCTGATAGGGTACTGATGAGGGTGTGTCTTTGCCTTTTCTGGTGAGAGAAACAAGATCAGCATGTCTCTAAACAAAATGCAGTGTTGCTGGTTCTTTGTACGATCACAGTTTCTTGAGTGATTTTTGATTCATCATTTTTTTTTGGTATCATTCTCTCGTTTTAGGTCTTGCTAGTGTTGTGACATCCCTTTATCTGTGTTTGTATTACAACATCATCAATGCGTGGAGTTTCTGGTACCTCTTTCATTCATTTCAAGTGAGCTGCTGATTAACAAATTATTATAATTTTTTTCAATAGCAGATACTATCTATCTATCTATCTAGATAGAAAGAAAGATACACCTATACTGTTCTTTTTTCACCCCCTTCTCAGTCAGTCCTGCCTTGGGCAGAGTGCCCCATCAATTCCAACTGGACAGGACCTATAGAGGAGTGTGAAAGGGCCACACCCACCCAGTACTTCTTCTACAGGGAAACACTGGACATCTCTCCATCTATTGAAGAGAATGGAGGCATTCATGGAGGCCAAGCACTGTGCCTCCTCCTTGCCTGGGTGATTACCTACCTGTTTGTAGTCCGAGGAGTAAAGTCAACTGGAAAGGTAAGACAGCTCCAAGTCCCTCAAACATTATTTTATATGTAACTCGAAAGAGGGAGACTAAATGCATGCTAAAATTAGAATAGAACAATGTACATATTTTTATATATTTGTTAGCCATATGAAAGTTGTGTGTTTTTATTTTGACCAGACTAGAAATGACAAGAGATGATAATGCGGATATAATGAAGTTGTCCAACATGCCACCTGCTCACCATGTGTTCACTCCCATGCTTGAACCTCGACAATAATAATAATTTGCTGTTTGGCTCAATCTGTAGGTGGTGTACTTCACAGCCACATTTCCATATGTAGTCCTCTTTATCTACCTGATCCGGGGCATCACTCTTCATGGTGCCATCAATGGTGTCAAATATATGTTCACACCCAAGGTAAGTTTGTGTCGGAGATTTGACAATAGGCATAGAGACATATATCAGTACATAGCATTACAGTCTAGAAGTTACCTAATAAACTGCTGGCACAAAAGTGTCAATTGTAGAAGTAAAAGATATATGTGCCTTATGTAATTTTATACCCTGGCAAAGTTCAATGCATTATTCACCTGAGAAGCCACTTCAGAACTGTAAAATATAAAGATGTATTATAATGTCTTGAGTTGTAATGTTTGTGCCTACATGAAACTCGTGTGTGTGTGTGTGTGTGTGTGTGTGTGTGTGTCTGCGTGTGTGCACTTGCGACCATCTGTATGCGTGTGTTTGCTTTTAGATGGAACAGCTTGCCAACCCTACTACATGGATCAATGCGGCCACTCAGATCTTTTTCTCTCTGGGTTTGGGTTTTGGGTCACTCATAGCTTTTGCCAGCTACAACCAATACAACAACAACTTTGAGCGTCAGGCCATCATTGTTTCTCTGATCAACAGTTCAACCTCTGTCTTTGCCAGCATCGTCACCTTTGCCATCTATGGGTTCAAGGCCACTCTCAACTATGAGAACTGTCTGGAGAGGTGTGTGTGTTTTGCCTGTATGTGAGATACAGACATTAATACAAAATACAGTAAGACAATACAGCGCCAGTGATACCATTTGATTGTAAATAGAAGTGGAGAGCGGTGGAAAGCAGTATATGTTTTACGACATGCAACAAGTTTCAAATAATGGCTGGGGAATGGTTGACACGATTAATACAGGGCCATCCCCAAATGCAGGCCAGGAGAAAGAAATAAGGGTGGATAAACCTCCGGTGTCTGTTATATAATGTCATTTCTGGTGATCTCTTTATCTATCCTGAGTTTATGACCTAATAGTAAGTGAAAAAAGGTTTTGCCATGATAAAAGTTTCTTAATTTTCTTTTTTTTAATCTGTGTTTCACAGATAAAAAAAAGAAACCTGTTTCAGGTTAAAAAAACATTTTTGCCACATGAAAAGTAGCACTTTTTCTTAGTTACCTTTTTACAGATACATTAGTTACATTTTCATTATTTACATTTTTTGAGTCTGGTTGGGTCTAGGCAGAAAGGGGTTGCTGGCAGAAAGCACTGAAGGCAAACATCTCCTATGTTAGGTGTAGCAGAGCCTCCCATTGCGGAAATGAGTATTATAACAACAAACACTAAAAATTATCCATTTTTTTCTGCCAAAATGTTTTAATCTTATTAGTCTGTCAATGATATGTATTTCTTCAATTATTGTCCAGAGTGGTGTATTTAAATTGCTTACACCAATTTAAAAAAAGAACATATTCAATGTACATTGAAATGAAATGGACAAACATACACACACACATTTTATTTTCGACGCAATTTGTAAGGGTTCTTAAATAATCTCCAGAATAATATTGTTTATTTTTGTTTATTTATTTACATATTTTTTAACTTCAAAATGTATAGTGTTAGCCAAGATTTATCTATAAGCATAATTTGTAGCACATAGGGTTGATGTGTACTGATGTGAATTGATGCTGGGTACTGATGTGATACTGAACTATACTCTTCAAGTATTGAAGGACATTGCAAGTGTTTGATATTTTGGGTGAAGGTCAGGCTTAAGATAGTGTACTCTTCAGTCTAACAGTCTTTTTTCCCCCTCTTCCAGGACATGCTTACTGCTGCTGAACACCTTTAATCTAGCAGAGGACAGTATCACCATAGACAATGTCTTTGACTGGATTGAGAAGCTGAACACAACAAACCCACAGCAGTTCGCTGAACTTGCCAACAAACTGGAAATCTGTGACCTGGAGAGTGAACTAGACACTGTATGTTCCTCAGCATCACACTTGTCTTACAGTACACACTTAAAACACTAATATCTGCAGTTATTAACATGATAATACAATTGGTTCACATGGATTGTGGGAGAGAGAAAACATTTTAAAAAGGAAGTATGAACAGTGCAATAAGCAATAATAAAGTTTATTATTGGAGAAAATCCAGTACTTGCAGTATAAACTGATCAGTTGTGATTTAAAAGGCTGGCAATTAAAAGTCAAGAGGCAACTCTGGGGCTGAAAAAAATGAAGCCAGTGCCAAAAACTGGAGTTCCTTGAACGACCAGTTGAGACTGGCTCCAAAAGCAAGTCAATCATACACCATATACCACAGACCCCCATATTATATGCCCAATTTTACAGCAGAAATAAACATGTTCACAGCCTGGTCTCTATAGCTAATTTCCCCACTCATGACAACTGTACGGGGGGTGAAATTTTATCTAACCCACTTGTTTAAAATGTATTAAGGCCACTTTTAGTGACTGCTAGCTGTCTACTAGGCATAACCTCAGCTAACTGGAGTGACTGCACTTGTGGTGTTGTTGCCTTTTAGAGCATTTTTATGCAAATATCAAACTAATATGGCTTGCTGTGTGGTTAATTGCACTAACTGGCTGTCTGCACTCCAGGTTTTTTGTTAACTAGCTAATTAGCCAGCTAATAGCCTTGGGTTAGCCCTCGCGCAAACATCTGTACTGTGTTCTTGGTGTGTATGTTCTGGTGTTTGTGGAGCTAGTGTGGTGTTGCTTGTTTGTGTGTGTGTGTGCTACATTGACTGTGTTTCTCTCTGGTGTCCAGGACGGGTTTCCCTTGGGGAAGACAGTGGAGGTCGATCTAATCTAACCACGCTAACAGGAGCATACAGATAACAGTTATTAACACACCAAAGTCAAAACATAACAGAGAAAAGTTATAATTTAGGGTGATAGTACTTTTGAAAAGTTGCAATCTTAAACTTTCCATACAGGCAGTATAATGTTAAGGTAATGTTATGCTAGACTTGTCTAGGTCTAGGTCTAGGTACATCATAAAATGGCCAACAGTGTGCAACAACATTATACATAATACAATAACATGTGTGTAACATATATTCAGTGGTGGGTAGTACCGCGTTACATTTAATCTGTTACATGTACTTGAATATTTTTTTGGATAAATTGTACTTTTAAGAGTAGTTATTTTGCAGAATACTTTTACTCTTACTCGAGTAAATTTGTGAGAAAATATATGTACTTTTACTCCGTTATTTTGGGCTACATGCTTGTCGTTACATTAATTCGTCTATAAATAAAAAAAACCCGGTGGTACTGGCTGGCTAACCCGCTGGTACCGGCCGGCTTCGGCGCCGGTTATGGTACTTTAATAGGCTGGTGTAATGTTATATGTGAACATTTCAGCCTCCAGCCGATCACAATCAATCAGTTAAAATTTCTGTTTCAGCAATAATATAAATATAAATAACAACATTTGAGATCATGCACCGTCAAATTTGATGTTACTGTTTAGCTTCAAGCTAAACTCCTTTGAGGAACAGGTCAATGTCTCAGCTGATGTCAGTGGAAACCGTTTTTGAAGTAATAAATTGCATCTGAAGTTACTCACTACTTGAGTAGTTTTTTTACGAGGTACTTTTTTACTCTTACTCAAGTACTTATTTTTATGAGTACTTTTACTTCTACTTGAGTCATATTACAAAGTAACAGTACTTTTACTTGAGTACCGTTGTTGTTTACTCTACCCACCACTGCATATATTATTGTCACATTTCAGTATGGTTCCAGAATAACAGAGTAGCATACAGTCAAACTTGTTTGCTTTAGGTAGCTTGGTAGCTAGGTACCTAGATGGACAAGTGTCAGGAACCAGACTTCATGCAGCCCATCTCAGCTCCACCATCTCTTTGTACATTTTTGGATTAGCCTTGAGTTAGGTGGAGTCAGGCACTGCCAAGATGGAGACAGTGGAGCCACTCACAATGGGCTTCATGATAGCTCTTCAGAAACCTCTGAGTTCCCTTCCTTTGACATCAATGAAACTAGAGGTTACAGCAATAACAGTGGCTCGTACAGGAGCATTAAGCCCTGGTGAGAGCACATATTTATCTAAAAATGGCCAAGACAGTTCTGATTGTTTTCGACAATGGCTCTCCAGCAAACACAAACAAGAGTGGTTAGAGCAGGCAGCCCTGTTTTACACCTCTTAGGGTTCCAAAGTTATTTGAATACAAATTCTTCACTTCCCCACTTTTCTTTTATGCAGGATGTGTTTCCGTGACCCTCTGTAAGAAGAAACAGGAGATAATACATAGTAGTTATATCCCCCAATATTACATAATGATAAAACAACAGAGGGGGGGGGGGGAGAGAGAGGCGGGGCAGTAGGAGAGAGAACATGGAGTAATACAATCCACAAATCTAACAATAGCTATAATAATAGCAGTGTTGAGCAGAAACATGCGGACAGTGGGTGGCTTGCAATCATGGATCCAGACTCTACAGCTCCAGAGACAGATGTACCTGCCAAAAAATTTACAGGAGAGGAGTGAAACAAGAGACCACAAAACTACGAGACAGGAAGGAAGCTCAGCGCATCATCAGAAGTCCCCCAGCAGTCTAGGCCTATAGCAGTTGCTTAGGTTCTCCTAAAAACTTCCGTCTTCCTCTTGTATCCTAAGTTAAGTGCTGGTGACGTGCGTCAGGCCAGTCACTTGATCCTCTCTGCCCAGGTCTCCCCAGGCTTGAACAATCTCCCCTACCTAGCAGTAGATTTGGGTTTTGGCTTTGAAAACAACTCTCAACTTGGCTAGGAAATGGAGCCAGAAATCATATTGTTTTCCCCCCCTCAGCATCCTTTTAGCCCCTGCATATTCTTTGCATTTTTGGATTACCTCTGGAGCATTTTCATGGTTCATGGTTCAGTTCTCTCCTGGAAACCAAAACCATGTTTCAGCCAGACCATCTTCTATGGCCTCTTCGGTGCAGTGACTTGAAAATTTGACTACAATCTGTCTTGGCGGTGCATCTCTTAGTGGTCAGTGCCCACTGTGCTCTTTCTACCTTCAGGTCCAAGGAAAGTGTGAAAGCCAGGTTCTCTTTCAATCATGTCTCAACAAAAGAAATCACACAGGATGAGTTTTGTCAGCCCTTTGCAGATACCATGGATACTTTTACTTCTGGATTGACACTCCTGGTCTGTTAGCCTTGTTTCCAAGTGGCTTTAGTAGCCCCGACAGCGGATCCTCTCTTCTGCTTGTGCAATTCTTTCATCGGCCTCATCAATCCTATTATTTGTCTGCTTAATTTCCCTCAGTTTCTTCAAGAATTACGTCCAAGTTCACCATGCTTTTCTCCACCCATTGCCTCATTTCCACACTAGCAGGTAATGCTAGCATTATTCTCTGATCCGAGAAAAAGAAAATTTGATATTTAGCTATTGAAGTTGTTTCGGGTTAAGGACGGATTAAGTTTAGGATATACAGTTATTTAGAGGAAAATGTCTTAAAAGTAAAATCCAGAGCCACATGTCACAGCATCACAGCACCTTTCTGTCTGTTAACAGGGGAAAATTTAGGAATTACAAATTTGATTTTAATCAAATGATCCTAAATCATGTATATTTAAATAATTACCATTACCATTGCAATTACCAGGGAGACAACATGCAATACTACAATCCACAGGTGTGACAATAATGATAATAACAGTATTAAATAGAGACTTGTGTGCAGTTGGAGGTTTGTAAACACGGGTCCAGACTCTGCAGCTCCACTGACACACATACCTGCAGAAAGTGACAGGAGAGAAGAGCACAAAACTACGAGAGAGGGAAGAAGTTGCATTAGTAAGATGCATTAATGGGTTATGAATGTGTCAGGAAAATTAAAGAACAAAGGAGCACCGTCAGAAGATCACAAGAATAGGTCGTTTATTCTTGCAGCAAGGGAACAAGTTACACACAGAGAGTCTGCAGTGCAAATGTTGTTCAAAGATACAGAGTTCACATGAGACTTTTATAATGCCAGATGGGCAGAGGCTTGCATTCTTGCTGACATATATCTCAATCATAGTGGAGACAGTTCTTTGCTTATCATACAGGAGCATCTCAAGGTGAGATGGCCTTGAGGAGAGGAGCAGAGTATTCTGTCCCTCTCTGGCATTCGCAGCCTCTGTCTTCATGAGATAGCTGCACACATTCTCACACAAGAGTGATTACACAGTCATGAGCATAAAGGATAACAATTTCTCCAACAGAATGGATACAGGTGGAGGAGAGAGAGAAGTTAAGTTCAGTGCATCATGGGAAGTCCCCCCCGGAAGTCTAGGCCTATAGCAGCATAACTAAGGGATAGCACAGGGCTCACCTGCATGCATGTGTGTTGTTAGTGTAATTCTTGAGTGTGTCTGTGTTTTTAGTTAATAAATGTTTTATATATATATTGTTATCATCTTGATTTTCTGAGCTTACATTCTGTCACTTAACTGTAACTGCACTAAGGTGTCTATTTCTAAGACTTTGCTCTTCCAAGTTAAAGTTAATTATTTTACCATTAATCTTTGTGTTAAATAGACCTAATTTTTCCAGATGAACAAGATTAGTTCATGATGTTACTGTGAAATTATATTGGTGGCTGAAAAATTACAGTGGTTGGTGAAATAACTGATAAACAACCAAATTTCCCCACAAACAGCTCATTTTCCCTTGAGCCCTCCACTGATCAATGCAAGTTTGGCTTTCCCTCACTTTTAGCTCTGTCTTTGATCACTACTGAGGACTCTACAAGCTCCTGAGAAAAATATCTGACTCCTTAGCTACTAAAATCTCCACTATGTTAACCAACTATTCTCTTCTGATGCTGAGCAGGAAGTGTACAGTGGATTTAGACATTTTGAATGATGACATAAAAACAATGAGCTAAAACTCTATAAATCTCCATAAAGTTGAGGGGAGCTGCAGATTTGAGTCATAAGTCTCTGTGGGTTCATCACTGCAGTTCAACTCAAGTTGATCCCTTTCACATTGTCACACTGTTTTCATATTATCAATTAATACATGTTTTTAAAATAAAAACCACTGATCCTATGAGTAATGTAGGAGTAGAGGTATTATTATTATGCCTGTTCTCTGAGACTGAAGCCAAGGCAGAATTGGTCAAAGCCTAACTAAGTTTCTATTCCAGTCATAAACTGTTCGTCTCTTTTATCTGTTTCAGGCAGTTGAAGGGACAGGTCTGGCCTTCATAGTGTACAGTGAGGCCATTAAGAATATGCCGTTGCCTCAGCTGTGGTCAGTGCTGTACTTCATCATGCTCTTGCTGTTAGGAATGGGTAGCATGCTGGGCAACGTGACTGCCATCGTCACCCCACTACGAGACTTCAAGGTTGTGTCCCAAATGAGCAACGAGTTGTTAAATGGTAAGATCCAGGCTGATATTGATGGAAAACATTGCTATCACCATCCTGAGTGAGTAAGTTAGCCTAAACTCACTCAAGTTTAGGCTAACTCTAGTACTCTATTACTAGCCTACTAGATTTTCAAACCCCCAAGTTTTAAACCCCCACTTTCAAATGACATTTCACGAGAATGGACCACTTAATTTATTATTTGGATTGTTTGCATAATGTATTCAAAGTTGGAACATTCATTTCCTACAAGCAACTTAACACTCCGTCACATTACATTAATAGCATTTGCTTGTTAATTTTTGAGGCAACTGTTAGATGACAGATGTTCCTGTTGCAAGGTCAGGCAAATTTATCCAATTTTCCCCCAATCAGATTTTAAGACATACTTTCTCCCACATTAGTATGAATAATAAGGTGACGAAAGCGTAAGGTGGGTAACTCCATTGGGACTTAAACTTGTGCAGCCAGACTGAGTACATTCATGAGTTTTACTAACATTCAATAAAAAGTGAGGATTCCTTTTGAACATTGCTCAGAGGAGGGCTTAGCAGGGTTTAGATGGAATTTAGGAGTGTCTACCTCCAAAACCTAAAACAAAAAACAATTCCACTCGCTGTTTGTTAAGCTCATTGCTTTGAGTGCAAGGGGGGCATGCTATGAAGTGCTTGTTAGAACCTACTAATTGTAAATTAGTAGGTATCAATGACAGTGGTGTGTTTTGCAGGTTTAGTGTGTTTGTTCTGTCTGCTGGTTGGCCTGAGCTTCACTACCACATCAGGGAATTACTGGTTTACCATATTCAACGACTATGGAGCCACGTTCTCCCTGCTATTCATCGTCCTCATCGAGGTTATAACTGTCAGTTACATCTATGGAATTAAAAGGTTTGTGTATTTGTGTGTGGTAGTTCTGTTCAGTTCTGCTTTTGTTTTGACTCTAGTGGCTAGTGCCGCATGTGTCAGTATAACCAACAATGCTCTCATCTATCTATCTATCAAATAAGATTGGATTTTAATGCATTATCTACTCATTTCAGGTTTGAAAAAGACATTGAAGACATGCTCGGTCATCGTCCCAATTGGTACTGGAAGATCATGTGGGGACTAGGGAGTCCCCTTCTCCTTATCACCCTGTTTATATTCTACATTGTCAGCTACATCCAGGGAGGGACACCCACCTATCAAGCATGGAACAAAGAGCTGGTAAGATGTGGGGGTTTTTCTTCACCATGAGCTTTTTGCTTCTCTCTGATGTCTTGTACATGTAGCTCAGGAGGTAGAGCGGTTGTCCACCGATCGGAAGGTTGGTGGTTTGATCCCTGGCCCTGGAGGTTATGTGTTGAAGTGTCCTTGGGCCTTGGGCAAGATACCGAACCCCAAATTGCCTCCAATGGCTGTTCCATCGGCATGTGAATGTACGTTGCTTTGGATAAAAGCGTCTGCTGAATGAAATTGTACAATTATAGAATTGTACATACTGCTTTTCACTCTGCAAAATGGTGCAAATGTGTGTATGGTCAGGGGTTTAATTGTGCCTCCTGACATCCAAATCACAATCTCTCAGCTCAGCTCCTTCAATATAATAATTTCAGTCTGTGTCTCATTCTCTCACTCCATTCAAATTTTACACATAGGAGGAAGCCAGAAAGCCACTCCTTGATAAAGAATAGAGTTTTAAAGGTTATACAGGCTACCCACACAAACAAACCAATAAAAAATATAAAATATGTTGTAGGTAGTGTGGATTATAATTGCATATAACATTGACAGGATGCTACCATTGTTACCACCATGTTAGGTGTAGGCAAGCTAGGTGGTTAGTTAAACACAAAAGAGCCTATAATGATAAACAAGGATCATGACTTGAAGTTAGAATTATCAATTAAGTAATGTATGTTCCGAGATGATCCACAGAGCCAAGATTGGGACCAATCCAGGCATATTTTGAAAACCTTTGTCAAAACAGCAGTCAGTAGTTTAAGTTATTTATATGACAACAAGCTGCAGCAAGTGATGCAAGCAGAGTGGCCATTTTTCCTTTATCCCAGTGGCATTTTTGCAGGTGAGCTACACCTCTACAGCACTGCTGCTGGTTGAACACTTTAGTATTGTGTTAATGCTGAGGCTAAAGACAGTCCTTCTAAATATAGTGCAGACCTTACCACAACAGATCCAGACAGACTCTCTGGATTTTCTTAATGCTCAGCTATTCAGCTGTAAACATATCTAAACTGCTTGACTAAGTTTAAAGATGCAATATGTAAGAATTAGCCATCATACTCCAAACAAATTAGGGGCAGCATATCGTCAGAAAGTTGGATTGTCCAACCCTATTATAAGAATCAAGGAAATGCACAGTATCAAAAATGCCACAAGTTCTTGTTTTGACATTACAGTCTTCAGATAAATATTTTAAGCAAAGGACTTGTAGTTTTCTCCTTTGTGATGAGCACCTCCAGTCAATTCATCATAGGGTTTTTTAATCACACTAGGTTGGTCCACTTTAGTCACGCCGTGCCATGCTGAGCTGTGATGATGTTTCTACTTTAGCCTCACAGCAGGGGATAGCTACACTGCACTATGTCTACACTGCTTGGTTGCAGGGCCAACCACGGCCAACCATGATGGTCTCCTCCCTTCGGTTGTGGCCTCAGTGGCATAAATTGTGTGTCTGTGCTGGAGAATAGAGAGGAAGCTGTGTCTGTGTTCAGCCCTCAGTACTTTTGTAGCTTCTAGCTGAATCTCTGTGGTTTAGAGTTTAGTTTCACTTGTGTGCCCATTTTTACTTTTAGATTTCAGCTTTCACCATTTTACTGTTACAGATCACTTTCAGCTGTATTACAGCTGTGCTAAGTTACTGCTGATGCAAACTTATCTAGATCCGTACATGTAGTTCAAGATAGCATAGGTGCCCTGGTGTGCATTATTTTGTTTGTAAATTCAATTTTCGGCTGTGGTGCCCAGGCTCTTTCACCAGAGAAGAGCTCATCAGGGGAACAACTCCAGAAGATTTATCTCCCATTTTTTACATGCAATCAGCAGAATTTTTGGACATCCTGGTCAAAATTGTCCTCACCTTTGTTGATTCAGTCAATTCTACACCACCATCATAGAGCCCATCCTTACTTTCTCCATCACCATCTTGTATACTGCTGCCACTGCCCAGGACAAGGGCAGACTACAGCACGTCATTTGTTGCACAGAGAAGGTCAAAATCAACTAATGACCATAACTCCAGGACCTGTGCGCCTCCAGGACTCTGTGGCATGCAGGCAGGATTGTGGCTTACCCCTCCCATCCCTCCTTTATTTAAATAACATCTTGTACATATTTATACTTCAGACAACTTGTTTTTTAATCCTTTTTCTCTACTTATTTGTTTATTATTATTATTATTATTATTATTATTATTATATGTTATGCACCAAAACATTCAGTCAAGTCAAATTCCTCATAAGTAAAAACCTTCTTGGCAGTAAATCTAATTCTGACTCTTATTCTGATCTGATTATCTGCTGTTGCTGCTTTGCATTAAAAGCTTAATACTGGCAAACCTGTGTTAGGTAGTAGCAGATATGCAGCAGTGCTGTTCTTCTTTTTTAAGTGTAACCAGGCTCAACTCCAACTTACTATCGCGGTGTGTGGTACGGATGCGTTTATCTCTACATACATAAACCAGAAATGATTTATTTAGCAGTAAGCATTAAGTAGCAAGAGTAAAACCCACAGACCAACAAGTATGGTTAAAACAACTGTTAATGTATTAACTTTATCTTAATCTAGTCATTCTTGATTAGCATTTGTTCCAGGGTTTGTCACACGCTATATTTTTGGTCTTGAGATAGACCTCTTTGTGTATTAGCAACACACCTTTTAACCTCAATGTATGTGTGAAAATACCTTTTAACCTCTTATCAAAAATACTTACTTAAAGGTAATGAATTACCAAATATACCAATCATGGGATTAATAATAGTTACAATAATAACACAATAAATTACTTATGACTCCATCAGGATTGTCTCACCAATTAGCTTGGCTCGCCACAACTGCTGAACTCCTAAACAGGCAGGAACAGGATTACATATTCATTCTCTGTACATTTACATATAGATGCAACCATAAACTGCTCCGCTCACACACAATTATGTGATTTATTTCTTTGTTAGTCTCATTACTCTTCATTAAATCAACCATACACATGGCAAATAATCAGGAATAACCATAGGGATATTTTTATGGGGGGGGATAAATATCACTGTATGAATTCGTTGCACCAACTATCCACATTCCCTATTTTATTTTCATCGCCACTGCACTTGCAAAATACACACAAATGTGATAAACATATTGGTTTGAACACACCATGTAAAGAAATAACACAAACGCACATAGAAACAATGATGCCAAATTGGTGTTTGTGGAAGACTAATGAACAACCAATGCACACGGTTTCAGAGCTATTCCACTCCAGTGTCACCTGACACTTTACACAGATTTCAAAATAAGCACATTAACCCTAGTTGAAATGACTGAGGCTCTATATTAAAGATCTACATTTTTATACCATAGTGCACCCTTGTGTTTGTAATCAACTCCAAATTTTTTTGAGTGACTGAATAAGCTCCATGTTTGGAGCAGACAGCCAGCAGACAGCTGTCAATCAAAGTGACCACAACCATAATTATGCATAATTTTATATTTGTTATATTTTAAACGAGTGAGTTAAAAAAATTCACCCACTTTACAGTTGTCATGAAGGATGAAATAAACTATGAAGACCAAAACCACTGTAACAGGCTGTAGTTGGGCAGTTGAGCATTTTAATATTACCCCCATATTAAAATGATGAATGAAGGATTGACCTCCGTTTGGAGTCAGCCTGAAGTGGAACTACAGGAACTACAGTTTTTGGCACTTCGGTATTGGCTTCATTACTCAGCCCCAAAGGTTGCCATTTAAGTGCCACCAGGAAATCAAGGTTGGTTTTGGTTTGTGGTCACTCAACTGAACTCATAACATTACTATCAGCCTCAGTTGTGCTTTGTGCTTGGTTTGGTGTTGTAGCGTAGGGGCTAGAAAGAGTTACACACACTGGTAGTTGGGCGCTAGACAGGTGGGAGACCAACAAAAAGCAAAACTACAGTCCTGTCGAATTTGATTTAATTTTGTAAGTGTGCATGCAACCTCTAGAAATTAACCGATCAACCAATCAATAAATCAAATGGCATTAGATACATAAATCAGATTTATGTCACTTCAAAACAAGCAACATGTTATGTGTAACCCAAATAAACTAAAAATCAAGTTCTTTCAAGAGGTTTTGATTGTACAGTTAATTCAGCAAAATAGATATTAAACAAAAGTATCACAGTTCGTTCATTTAACAAAAAGCATGACAATACAACAACAACACGGAAGTAATCAAAGTCCAAGAAAAGATGAAAGGGTGGAGGGATGAGAGTGTGTGTGTGTGTGTGTGTGTTTTAGACCAGTTCAGTTCCAGGTGTGTAAATGTGTGTGCATGTATGGGGGAAGCAGGGCTGGGGGGGAAGAGAGTGGAAAATGGTTGAGGAGCTATTTTTGGGTTTAAAGGGGACACAGGTGAATCCTGGAGAGTGATGTTCAGTACTTAGCTGTATTAGGGATTTTCTCCAGCCCAGGCCAGGATGGGCTCCAAGTCTGCATTGGATGGGCACACTGGTAACTTTTTTTTCCTCCTACAGGCTCCTGGGATCACTCCTTAGGCCATGGGTTTCCAGAGTCCTCCAGTGAATCCAGCTGGTTTCTCTATTTCCCATTGCTGCTCTCTTCTTTTTACAATATTTACTTTTTTGAAGAATTAGCAGGCAGATTTGAATGAACCTGGATTTCTTCTCTTTGTTTCACTCACTCACTCTTCTCTGGTCTCCTCCTTGCTGCTTATATCAGTAGCTTCCCTTCCCCCGGCTCACAGGTGCCACTCATTTATGAACTCACCTGGGTTTTTTTTCTCTCTCACTCTTTCCTCCCCCTCCCTTTCCTTTCGGGAGGAGAAAAGGGTTGGTGTGTAGCCTTACCTTTCTGCCACAGTGTTTATTAGCAAATGTTAGCATGCTAACACATTAAACCCACACAGTGAGCATATAAACATCAGCTAGCATTATTATTGTAAGCATGTTAGCACGCTGATGTAAGCGTTTAGTTCAAGTACATCCTTCAAGAGTTGCAAACATGTAGACCTTTTGGGTTTGATTTTCCTGAAATAGGGCACAAATGCACCAGGTTGTAACCAAAATCCACTAAAATATGGAGGATGTTTCTGCCTCCACAGTCTTCACCTATAAATGTGTTGTTGTTGTTTTTAATTTTTAATTTATTTCTTTTCATCATTTGCTTATTTTCTGTAGTGTATCCCCACAGTGTCCTGTGCAGTTTTTGGCTTCAACATACAGCAGCAGTTCTAAGCCTATATATAATTATGGATCAGATCGAGTCTTACATTAACAGGATAAGTCAGAAAGTCTGAAATTGATTTAGAGATACATAATTGCAGGTAACAGATCAGTTCGTGTTTGTTTAATACCCGTATCTTTGTGACCACAAGGCATGTACAGGTTTGTAAAATGGACCAGTGAGTGGTCTTTGGTCAAGTTTAAACATATCTTATTTTGACTAACGTGTTATTGTTTGCAATATATAGGATGGATAAGTATGTCGTGTTAGTTGAAATGTGTGACTAATGTAGGCCCACTCTGTTTTGGAGGTATCATGCAACCCAGGTTGTTAGAAGATATTTCTGATTATAATTATAGGTCTCCATGCACAAAAGCCATTACTGCAAATATTTTTAGATATTTTGAGGTAAGCGACAAAATGTAAAAACTCATTGTAATCATCTTCTTGAAAGTGACAGAATAATTTGATTGTCCTAGTGGAATATGGACTTTAATGATAGAAATGTTTCAACAAATGTAAATTTGTAAATTTCCCCACTGTGGGACGAATAAAGATTTCGGAGTTACTCTATGATTTGACTGTAAACATGGAATTGTAAATGGTAAATAGATTGCATTTATATAGTGCTTTTCTAGTCTTACTGACCACTCAAAACACTTTACAACTCAAGCCAGCATGGTTAGTGGACAGCTGCTCTACCTCCTGAGCCACAGCTGCCATTTGAGTATAGCTTTCCAATCTGATGTTGAGAACAACAGAGAGCATTATTTACTACTAAATCATGACTGCACAAAAAACATCTGAGTTTGTACAAGTTGTTGTGGGAAACTCAGAGGACATTAGTATTAACATTTTTGTGATGATGCCATTTGGTCAGAATCTTCCTCAATCACATTAAAAATTGAATTTTGTCTTGATTGAATTGAATTTCAATCTGCAGTAATTGCAAAATGTGCTGCAAACAGAAAAAGGCAAGAGTTAACATACATGAAGACAGAGTGGTGTTTCGTTATTTGGCTGCATGCTTCTCTGCCAGGTGAAGCCACAAAAATTGCCCTGTGTCTATGATAAGGGGTGATCTGTGCAAGCGTTATTGCAAACACACTTTGGTACCAAAATGAGCCACAAAATTGCATTCTGACAATTACATGGATGATTGTTTAATATTCTGCCAAATTAACTATTGTATGGACAGGTATTAATGGTACCTTTTGTTTCCTCAGGGTAAGGCAGTGGTGACAGAGTATCCTGTCTTTGGTCAACTTTTCATCGGCCTGCTATTGGTGTCATCCGTCAGCTGTGTTCCCCTCACAGCTCTATATGTCTACTGCAGTAAGAAGAAATGTGTAAACCATCATATGAGGCAGCGTACTGTCAGCACAGTGTCAGCTTAGTGGCCAGAAAATGACAGGGACTAACCTCCCACCATCACTCCCCTTCTCAGACACCTCCATATCTCTGCCCTCCAGTTGAACACAGTAACAGTACATCATTTAACATCTATTACATGAAGGGACAGAGACATGTGATCAGTGTTCATTTGTGTTTTCTCTTCACTTTCACCACATTTCACATTATATAAAGAATTTTTGAGTTGTTCTCCCTGTGAGAGGGTGTCTTTCATAACAATGAACAATGCCCTCTGCAGCAGAAAACATGAGGACTTAAAATATAGATAGATAGAAAATATTTTTAAACCTTTCTACTCCCTTTTTTAAAAAATCTGGTTATTTTCCAGTGAATATATAATTGCAGACTTCAGAGCCAGATTCCAATGAATACTCTAGAGACTGAAAGTTCATCATATTCCACATACAGTGCAAAGAATTTCTCACTCAGTCTCAGCTCGCAGTTTCCACAGCTTAACTGTGAGACATGTTATTAGTGTAGATATAGTTTGTTTAACTGCCAAACAGTTACAAGAAATATAGTTTTAATTCAGTATTTCATATGATGCTAGTTTAATAAATGGTCATAATATGATGAATGTATGAAGATATGTAGCAATGGCTCAATGGTTATGAGAGTTATGAGTGTTTGAGTCTGATAGTCATTTTTTTCTGTATCTTGTCATGTTGTTTCATATTCAGTCTTAAATATGAATTTCTCTTATCAATGGGGTGAGCTAATGCAGGGTCATCTCAAGTTTACTGTAGCAATACAAAATCCCACAATGGGATTATAGTCCAGCAATTGGATTATAGAAAGTCCAGCACTGCTCCCACAAGCAGCAAAAATCAAGTTTCAATCAAGTTCAACTGTTTTATGTAGTGCTAGTGGAAAAAAATATCACAACACAAGGGCTGAATTTTTTCACTTGCTTTAGCATAAGAAGGTGTTGGACTCAATAAGAAAGATAAAGGTGTAATTCTTTTCTAAATCTAAATCTATTAAAGGTCTAGTCTAGATCATCTGATAATAGCTTTACTGAGTTGTCTAATAATGTGTACTCTAAACTGTACAAATTATCTGTTTTCTCTACATATAAGTATTTTTGAAAACTTTGATAACTAGATCTGTTAAAGAAGCTGGCATCTGCTATCATACTTAAGAAATGTATATTAAATAGAGAGCACATACTGTAAAGTCCTTTGTTTAAACCAGTAATAGAGCTACTGTCGCAAATATAATGTGTATACTCAAAAATGTGCTTTGTACACCTTCATATGTAAAATGTGTACATACTGTAGATATGTATTTGATGATTTGATGATCGAATGACTGGAATTTCAAGAAATATGTACCTTTTGCCTTTTTGTTCCATTGGCTAAATGAGATCTAAAACTAAACTAAAATGGACAATGAACAGCCACTAAAAGATGTCAACTTAACATATAACACCTCATCATTAGTGATCTAAACATGTTTTAATCTTATCAGTTTTGTATTTTCACAGTGAATAACAAATGGGGATGATTTTTTTATTAAAGAATAATGTTAATAATGGACATGTAGACTGTGTTTGTGTGTGTCTGTCTGTCTGCATGTGTGGTTAATGTAATGTAACTATAACATGATGGAGAAATCTGTATTTTCCTGTTTATGGACCCCGTCCCCGTATGCATTGAGATTTTCAATGGAGAGCAGTCTACTAAATATGCAACAGTACTGGTGAATATACCACAAACCATTCAATGATCTGCCAGGACACCTTAAGGCCAGGAAAGGAAGACTGTGAGTGGTGTATCACTTTGAGATCACATGTGATAGCTGTGAGAAACACTAACACTACAGCTAGGACCCGAGATAAGATACTGAGTGAACACCAGAAATAGGCTTTATGGCCATATTTACAGTGGCTTGCAAAAGTATTCATACCCCTTGAACTTTTCCACATTTTGTCACGTTACAACCACAAACATAAATATATTTTATTTGAATTTCATGTGAAAGACCAACACAAAGTGGCACACAATTGTGAAGTACAAAGAAAATTATACACGATTAAAAAAAAAAATTATAAATAAAAAACTGAAAAATGCGTTGTGCAAAGGTATTCAGCCCCCTTTTCTTTGCAACCAATTGCCTTCAGAAGTTGCCTGATGATTGCTGAATGATCGAATGTTGACCTAATGACTAAATAGAGTCCACCTGTGTATAATCTAATCTCAGTACAAATACAGCTGTTCTGTAATGGCCTCAGAGGTTTGTTAAGAGAATATTGGGGAGCAAACGGTATCATGAAGTCCAAGGAACACACCACACTTTCAGAAGTTGCCTGATGATTGCTGAATGATCGAATGTTGACCTAATGACTAAATAGAGTCCACCTGTGTGTAATCTAATCTCAGTACAAATACAGCTGTTCTGTAATGGCCTCAGAGGTTTGTTAAGAGAATATTGGGGAGCGAACGGTATCATGAAGTCCAAGGAACACACCAGACAGGTCAGGGATAAAGTTGTGGAGAAGTTTAAAGCAGGGTTAGGCTATAAAAAGATTTCCCAAGCTTTGAACATCTCACAGAGCACTGTTCAATCCATCATCCGGAAATGGAAAGAGTATGGCACAACTGCAAACCTACCAAGACACGGCTGTCCACCTAAACTTACAGGCTGAATAAGGAGAGCACTGATCAGAGATGCAGCCAAGAGACCCATGGTGACTCTGGACGAACTGCAGCGATCCACAGCTCAGGTGGGGGAATCTGTCCACAAGACAACTATTGGGTGTGCACTGCACAAATTTGGCCTTTATGGCAGAGTGGCAAGAAGAAAGCCATTGTTAAAAGAAAACCATAAGAAGTCCTGTTTGCAGTTTGCCAGAAGCCATGTGGGGGACACAGCAAACAAGTGGAACAAGGTGCTGTGGTCAGATGGGACCAAAATTGAACTTTTTGGTCTAAATGCAAAACGCTATGTGTGGCGGAAATCTAACACTGCACATCACTCTGAACACACCATCCCCACTGTCAAACATGGTAATGGCAGCATCATGCTCTGGGGGTGCTTCTCTTCTGCAGGGACAGGGAAGATGGTCAGAGTTGATGGGAAGATGGATGCAGCCAAATACAGTGCAATCTTGGAAGAAAACCTGTTGGAGTCTGCAAAAGACTTGAGACTGGGGCGGAGGTTCACCTTCCAGCAGGACAACAACCCTAAACATAAAGCCAGGGCTACAATGGAATAGTTTAAAGCAAAACATATTCATGTGTTAGAATGGCCCAGTCAAAGTCCAGACCTAAATCCAATCGAGAATCCGTGGCAAGATCTGAAAACTGCCGTTCACAAACGCTCTCCATCTAATCTGACTGAGCTTGAGCTGATTTGCAAAGAAGAATGGGCAAAAATTTCAGTCTCTAGATGTGCAAAGCTAGTAGAGACATACCCCAAAAGACTTGCAGCTTTAATTGCAGCAAAAGGTGATTCCACAAAGTATTGACTCAGGGGGCTGAATACTTTTGCACAACGCATTTTTCAGTTTTTTATTTGTAAAATTTTTTTTTAAATCATGTACAATTTTCTTTGTACTTCACAATTGTGTGCCACTTTGTGTTGGTCTTTCACATAAAATTCAAATAAAATATATTTATGTTTGTGGTCGTAATGTGACAAAATGTGGAAAAGTTCAAGGGGTGTGAATACTTTTGCAAGCCACTGTACACCCAGTGTTAACATGCGATGTGTATCTGGTTATGTTGTCTGTGGGTCTTTGTATTTGCATCTGATTGGATCTCAAAATGCAAATTATTTAGGCGGGGCTGGCAGGTAATTGACATGCAAAGGATGGCTGTCATTCATTTCTAAATCACATTTGGCAGCCAAAGACTAACTACTGCTACTATGCATACAGCTGTCTGATCACAATCAATGGTTTTGAGGTGGGACAACACAAGGCACTTTACTTCATTACCACAGAGGTCAGAGTGATGAGTCTGTAGTCAAGTCCAGTGGTCCTTGTTTTTTTGGGCACAGATATGATGGTAGAGGTCTTGAAGCAGACTGGCAGATGGCACATCTCCAGTGAGTTGTTGCCAGTGAACACTGGAGACAGCTGATTAGCACAGTGCTTCAATGTGGATGGAGAGACAGAGTCAGGTCCAGCTCCTTTGCAGGTGTTCTGCTTCTCAAAATGAAAGTTTTTAAACTTGTAATCATTTACATATGGTGTTTCATATATGCTAAAAGACATATCTTGAGCAGTCAATGCCATGGCAGAACATTTCTGTCTTGGAACTGCAGTGTACCTATGACAATGACATGGTCTCAGAGAGCCAGGGTTGCATATGTAACATACCCACAGAACCAATCCCATTAACTTACAGGGAAGGGCTATGGTGAAGTCATATTCAGAGGAGAAGCACACGTATTTGTGATAATTAAACAATTGTTTGAGTCATTGTTTAAGATCAAAAAGTAAGAAAGGAGAGAAAGAAAGGAATGTATGTTTTACAACATGTAAATGTGTGAGAGGATCCTGAGGTGTGGGGATTTGTCAGGGTCAGAGCACTGACCTTGGGAAAGGCTTGAACAGCAAATGGTCAACATAAACAGCAAATGGTCATTGGTTTAGAGAATGAACGATTAACAACTGTCATGATGTATGTAGTCACTGTTCTGTTGTTACCTGACAGTATATAAGTCAGGACAATTTGGAAGACTGCAGAGAACACTGGGTCTTCTCTCCATGCTGCATTTATTAAAGAGATCTGATTCATCATGTCAAGTTTCTAATTCTTGACAAAATTAGCAAGTTTCTACTCAACAGGGAGAAATTTCCCTTACAGTATTACAGAATGTACAGTATTTTGCAAGCTATGTTTCACTATTTTCAAAATGCTGGCAAAGACATATTTTGTTTTCGGTTGCAAAGTTGCAAAAGGAGAAGTTGTGTGTATGTGTGTATTTGTGTATTACTGAAGGATTTGAAAAAACAGGACAGGACATTTTATATGTTACTCAAAACAGTTTGTCAATTGGCTAAATAAAATAAGGTTTGTGTGTTTCATGAGCAAAGGCAAAAGGTAGGGTTACATCTAAGCTCGAGGGGGTGCCAAAGCGATGGGGGGAAAATTATTTCGAGTCTACATTTTCTGTAGTTAACAGCTGTTTGTGCATGTGTAAATGATATGATCAATAACAGAGGCACGTCACTGATTAGGCGCCCCTCCGCTCCATCACCTCCCCTCCTCTCGCCCCCTACACACACACACACACACACACACACACACACACACACACACACACACACACACACACACACTATAGGCGCTCCAGTGCATGCCCCCTCCAGCACGCACCTGTAATGTGTCTGCATACCCCTCAGAAAGTAGGTAGTTGTGCCCCTGCCTGTGGTGGGATGTAAACACTGACCAGTATGAATTAAACAGACTTAAGTGGGGAATGGAAAGGTTTTGGGTTTTTTTATTATTATTTTAATCCCTTTATTAGTCCCACAATGGGGAAATTTCCATTCAGGCTGCCACTACAGGGCACCAACACATTCATGCAGGTGCGTGAGCATACCCTGGCCAGGAATCGAACCCGGTCTCTGCGGTGAGAGCACCAAATCCTAACCGCTGGACCACCACACAGGGTTACAGTTTACAGTTTATGAAAAATTATTCGAGGTAAAGAGAGCAGTGCTGCAGGATCACTGTCACATCATTACAACAACCACATCTCTATTAAGCGTAAAACAGAAGATGAATCATTGGATAATCACTGGGAAATAGGAAATCATTGGGTAATGATTACTTAATATCAATGAAACATCAGTGTCTTTTTTGTGCACCCTCAGTAAAGTAATACAGCACCATGAGCAGTTCAACAGTAGTCCCTCATTACTTAATCAATATCTGATCATTACACATCATTTTTGTGCCTCCCAAAGTAGAGTAAAGCATTATCCCATAAAACTATACTATCTCAGTAATATTTACTATGGAATTCACAATTAGTTGCTTAATAACAAACCAGAGACAGCAGGATTCTCAGAACAATTTTTGATCATCATATTCAGAGCGCATAGATGAGATTTCGCATCCACATGTCTTATACTGTACAGTTAGATGCTGAGCTAACTTGTAAGAATATAATTCTTTATTGTAATACATACATTTCTTATTTATCACCAGTTAAGAACATTCACAAGAACAAGAACAAGCTTATTATCCATCACTGATACCATTGGAAGGTGTGGACCCTTAAAATCTTCAAAACTGAAGCAAAGGCAGTAGCTCACAACTGGAGTTTATTTTATTCCAAAATGAACATAAATGTATTCAAGATGTATGTTTTTAGTTGTAATGACCTGAACACCTACAGGGCAAAATGTGTCATCTCACTACCATCTATCAACAGTCCCACGACAGTTGTGCTGCTTACTTCTGCAAACATTGCAGTCTATAAGAAGGCACACCAAGAATGATGAAAATACATTATTTAGTAATCTACTATTACAGTAAGTCAACACGAAATTTTGTGAGTCCCAGACCTGCATTTATATAGCGATTTTCTCATCTACCAACCACTCAAAGTGCTTTACATATATTCACCCATTCCCATTCATTCTTACACTGATGGCAAAGGCTGCCATGCCGTGCTGGCTTTACCTTCTGAGCCACAGCCACCCACTCTGAAGCTCTGCATAATATATAAATAAACTTCAAGTCCAACATGACAAAAGCTTTCACCTTCTCCCGCCCACTAAGCTTTTGTATGTGACCAAACCAAACTGCCAGTCATACAAATGACTCGGCCTGACTCAACTCAGCTGTTATTGATACCAGCTCTCATTCATGGTTGCTGCCCTCAACACTTCCCATACACATGTAACTGCAGTCCATATATAATAGGTTTTTGTTGCAGCTCTGTAGTCTTGTTGTAAATTTTCTAAGCATTTTCTAGTTCTTAGGTGTTTTTGCTCGTGGGTATTTATTCTGTTTTAGACAAAGGTGAAGGGGTGAAAGGGATTTATTAAATAAAGAAATTCCAGGATTTGCAAGAAAAGAAAAAGGTGACTAACACTGGAAGTTCAGGTGGAACGGAGAAGCTTCAGTGGTTGGCAGTGTGTGTGGTAGGCACTGGGCAGGACAGCAGGAGACATGCAAGTGGAGATGAGCACAAGTAGGGATGAGCATGGGCAAGACAAAGCCAAGGAAATACTGGAGACTTTGGAAACACTGGACACACTGGAGACACTGGTAGGTAGGAAAACACTGGAAACATTGAAAATGCAAAGCAGTAGAAGACAGGGTAAGGGGAAACACTGGAAACACTGAAACCACAAAGCACTAGAAAACAGGGGATGGGACATGGAAAGGGATCTGGCTGCTTGCAGGTGAAAGAAGAAGTGCTTTTAAAGCTGCCAGTGATAAGGGCGGATGGGATGCAGCTGTGCCTGGAGAGGGCCCCAGCACCTGAGACCACGCCCCCAGCCACTGAAACAAAGCTTCTGAACAAAAAGTGCCACACAAAAAACACAAAACACTAACACTGTAGGAACAATCTTAAACCAAAAACACTGTCAAATAAAGACAAATGAGCCAAGACATCCAAACTATGACACATTTAGAATGAAAGAAAGAAGAATGGAGTGGATAAGACCTCTATTAATATGCCTCTCTTTGTGGCGCAGTGGAGCCGGCGACTATTGTTAACTCCCGGCAGGAGTTAGTGGATCTCGCTCCATTCACCAAACTTGCCAAGATGAGAGACAATATTCTGGCGGAATTGCTGCGGAGACGTCGGGGAATGCGAGCTGGAACAAAAAGGAACAGGAGGCAGTGGGGGAGAGCATGGAGAGAAACTTATACACCTGCTCTTCCTTCAGTTATCATGGGGAATGTTCACTCCTTGAACAACAAGATGGAGGAACTTGAGACTCGTCTGGAGCCAGAATGTTTACTGGGAGTGCAGCCTTATGTGTTTCACAGGAACATGGCTCAAAGACTGTATTCCCAACTGCAACTCCAGCATTAGTGGCTTCGTGACAATACGGGTGGACAGGGACACCAAAGCAAGTGGTAAGAGAAAAGGAAGGGGGCTTGGTCAGCAACAAGGACATTGAACTCTTTGCAGTTAATCTGAGACCATACTATCTGCCAAGGGAGTTTACTGTGGTCATCGCCGTTGTTGTTTACGTTCCTCATTCTGCCCATGCCGAAACAGTGTGTGACGCAGTACATGTGGCCATTGTGAGACTACAAGCCAAATACCCATACCCAAAATACCCAAATACTCATTCATTGTCCTAGCCGGAGATTTTAATGTGAAACATGCATACAAATCCATAGCACTGCCTCGCTTGGGTGGATCTGAGAATCTGGTTCATCCTGCTCCCAGCTACACCCCTGCTGTTAAGAGAATGCCTGTTATCACCAGAATTGTGAAATGCTGGTCCCATGAAGCAGAAGAATCTCAGCAGTGCTGCTTAGAGCTCACAGACTGAGATGTTTTCTGTGAGTCATGTGGGGAGGACATTGAAGGACTTAGAGATTGCATCCCTGATTACATCACGTTCTGTGTATCAACGTACCCAGCAGAGAGATTCAGTGCTTCCCTAACACAAACCTTGGGTTACCAGCAGCCTGAAACTCCTGTTAAACAAAAAGAAGAAGGAACTGAAGGTGAAGACTGAGGAGGGGAAACAAGCCCACAGGCATAAACTAGAACATCAGCTGCAGCAGGATGGTGTGAAGCAGATATGTACCGGCATGAGGAAGATGACAGGCCTTTAGTGGAAGGTTGGATCACTGCCTGATGGAGAACAGGACTTGGCTGATGGCACGAATGTGTTTTTTAACAGAGTCAACAACTCCACCCACTTTGCCAGTTACTTGTGGTGCTTACTCCCCTCTCCACCAGCTCAATCTCTACCTCACCAATAACACTCTAGTCGTATCAGGTCAAGAGGTAACTGGACACACTGAATCAGGGAAATGCAGCCGGACTTGATGGTATGAGCCCCAGACTGCAGAAGACATGCTCCAAACAGCTGTGTGACATTCTCACGCATACAGTATATTTAACCTGAGCCGAACTGTGGAAAACATCTTGCCTAGTCCCTTTCCCCAAAAAGAGACACTAACTCCAATGACTACAAGCCTGTAGCCCTCAGCTCTCATGTTATGCAGACTCTTGAGAGATTGGTCCTCTCTTACTTAAGACCCAAGGTGAGGACATACATGGATCCCCTACAGTATGCATACCAGCCTAACATTGGTGTTGATGATGGCCTCATCTACATGCTACAGAGGGCCAATGCACACCTGGACACCTCTGATGCAACTATGAAGATTGTGTCCTTTAATATGATCCAGCTGCTTGGTGAGAAAATGAAGAAGATAGAGGTGGAGTCTGCGTCATGGACTATTTAACCAGCAGACCACAGTGTGTGTGCCTCCAGAACTGTGTCTCTGGGAAAGTCATGAGTAGTACAGTGGCCCCACAAGGAACCATTCTGTCCCCTTTCCTCTTTATACAAAAAGGGCCATGATACAAAAAGGGCCAAAGCCGTCTGCACCTGCTGAGGAGGCTGAGGTCCTTTGGAGTATGCAGGACTCTGCTAAGGACTTTTTATGACACTGTGGTAGCGTCTGCAATATTTTATGCAGTGGTCTGCTGGGGAGGAGGGAGCACAGAGAGGGACAGAAAGAGACTGAACAAACTGATCAGGAGGGCTGGTTCTGTCCTGGACTGTTCTCTGGACTCCATTGAGGAGGTGGGTGAGAGGAGGATGTTAGCCAAGCTGACATCTATCATGGACAACCCCTCTCACCCCCTGCATGAGACTGTGGGAGCTTTAAGCAGCTCCTTTAGCAACAGATTAAGACTTTCACCCTGCAAGAAGGAGCACTACTACAGGTCTTTCATACCCACTGCAATCAGAATCTTTAACACCTCATTATAAGTAACTGATGACTGCATTTTACTGATGACTGCATTTCTGCTTCAATGTGCAATATGTAGGAATTTATCCCCACTGTCTGTGCAATACCATAGAAATTTCTGTGCAATAGCATTTATAGCATCTTCATTCTCATATGGATATAGTATGTCAAATACTTCTGGATGTCAATTAACGAAGGAAAAAACGGGCTACATAGTGTAAATACCTCATTTAGCATAAATACTGTTTCTACTTTTTCTAGTTGTTTCTTTTTATGCCACTTTATTTTTTGTTGCCACTTTATTTTTTGTTATTGCTGCTTTATTTTTAACTTAGCCACTTTATTTGTATTTATTTTGAAATACTGTACTTCAATTTGCCTGTTCTGTGAGCTGCTGTAACAAGTGAATTTCCCCTAAGGGGGATCAATAAAAGCTATCTTAACTTATCTTAAAACTATACACATCAGACTACACTACAACTCAGACAGCTGTTTTCTTCAGAAATTTTCAGATTTTTCAGCATTTGTAGGTTGTATCAGATGAGAGTGTGAGGTGGAGTACAGGGGCATGGTCAGGGACTTTGTAGACTGGTGTAACCTCAACCACCTTCAGCTCAACATTTCCAAGACCAAGGAAATGGTTCAGGGCAAGGATTTGGAAGTTGTCTCCAGCTACAGAGATAAGATAAGATAAGAACTTTATTAATCTCGAAGCAAATTATTGTGCCAGATTACTCCATAAATTACAGTAGCAAAAAATATATAAAATAGTGTCTAAGTGTAATAGCAGGGCTTGCACAGCTGATAGGAAAAGAATTAATAAGCTGATAAAGAAGGCGAGCTCCATCATTGGGGCTGAACTGGACACAGTCCAGCAGGTGGCTGGGGTGCTCAGGAAGCTGAACTCTATAATGAGCAATGAAACTCACCCACTTCATGACCTGGAGGTGTTCCAGCAGAGCACCTTCAGCCACAGACTGATTGCACCAAAGTGCAGGACAGAATGCAGCAGTGGTTGTTATTGTTGGTTGTTTTTTGCGGTTGTGTTTTCTTTTATGAGACTTAATGTAGCTGCTGTAGCAAAGTAATTTCCTGTAAAAGATCAATAAAGTATCTATCTATCTATCTATCTATCTATCTATCTATCTATCTATCTATCTAAGGGAAAATCATACTGGCCCTAAATAAAATGGGTGTACTGAGACAACATTATATTTGAACTTCAGGGCACTCATACATGTTCATTGGCCGGAATAGGTTACAGCAGAGTTTATCACTGCTGCAGACCATAGCTCTTTTTTCTGGCTTGCTATTCGACAGCTAACGTGCCATATCAATAGGACATAGCCATTTTCAAATGCTAAACATTTTTTTACATCCTTCCCTCTTTTCAAGGTCATTTCTGATGCCTGAAACATAAAATTCTTACTACTTATTTTGTGGAATGTTTGCATCTATAGAATGCATAAAAAATTATGCCTAACCTTGCTGTTTGCTTAAACAACCTTGCAAACCTCCATAGACTTTTGGAAGAAATTCAAAAAGATTAGGGAAACTTATAGATCTAAAGTGTTTGCTATTTCTCTCCCATCCCTCCTCTGTTGTGATAGAATGTACTGATGTGCCCATCGACATGTGTATAAAATTATGTAGAAACTAGATTTTCAAAAAAGAAAAAATACACATGTACACACTACAGTGACATCTGTAGCAATTTCTGTGAGAGAATATTGCTTTTGCATCTAAAAAAAAGACAACTGGAAGTGACTTAATGTAAGGGTGAGCAGTCAAGTTTAACAATAAAAAAGTGCCAATTTTGACACACACTGAAGAGATTGTAAATGTATATACAACCCTGATCATCACAGTTTCAGTTAGTTCTTAGTTAGATGTGGAAAGGGGATGTACAAAGGGGACGATCTGGCAGCTTGCAGGTGAAGGGGGTATTTAAGCTGCCAGTCATTAAGTGAAATTGGGGACAGCTGAGAGAAGGGAGAGCCTGTAGGGTAATTTTCTGGACCCAAGTCTCAGGCCAATGGACCAAAATAAATTGTAAATGTAAATGTAAATTTCCCCACTGTGGGACGAATAAAGGTTTATCTTATCTTAAAATCAGGTTTTAAACGTGTTCAATTGATCAAAGGTTTCTTCAAAATCTTCAACAAGTTGGTTAGAAATCTTGCTGGAAAGCTGCTCCAAAATGCCTTCAAACAGGTCTCAAAAATCTTCAAACAGGAGTCCAAGATGTTGTGGCAATACTTTATTATAATAAAGTGAGAGAACTAACAGCATGTACACAAGGCACAGTCCAAGAGCTCTCTGAGCTCAAATGAAACTTACATTCGTTTATATAATGTTTGGTGGGCGGATTTCCACGCCTATTGTCCAACCCATAAGAATATAGAATCATGAACTTTTCACCAATAAAAATTGCTCTTAGTTTTGCCCCCTGGGGGCTGGTTCAAACTTATTTTTTTTAAAAGAAATATATGTCTATTGGTCAGACCATGGGCTTTATTATTTTTCTGTCTGTATAGTACTTTCAGCCACCATTATTTCTGGGTTAACACGTTTCTTATGTTTTTAAAAGTAATATATGTCCACTGGTCAGAGATTTACTGACCTGCTCTAAGAAATCAGCATACTAGTCAAAGAGCACAGGTGGTCGTTATCAGTGTCCTTGAGTTGACACGTGGTTTTGACCCACTTTGTCCTCACATAACCTCTGACCAGTAGCTTTCCACAATCATAACACATCTTTGATTACATACACAGTATTATGCAGGTCATTATGCTTATATGTTTGGTTTTAGCTGCTATATTCATTACTATACAGTCCTTGAGAGTTTTTTATCATCACCTTCATTACATTCAGAGCCTACTTATGTAGTGTTTTTACACTACAAGCCCTAGCACCACTGAAGCAATGCCCGAACAAAAAGACCAAGCCAAAAACACTGGAGTATACAACCAAACATGCACAGAAAACAAACCAGAAAAACACCAAAATTAACCAAGACCCAAACCATGACAGGACGCTGCAGCTGGGACCCTGGAGGACCGGGAGGCTGCAGCTGGGACACTGGAGGATCTGGGTGCTCCAGCTGGGACTGTAGTGTAAAAACACTACACTGTGACTGTATTTTCGATGAAGAATAAATAGGCTCTGAATGTAATGGGATTTGATGATAGAACTGTCAAGGACTGTGTAGCAATGTGTATAGCAGCTAAAACTGAACATATGAACATGATAACCTGCATAATACTTTGTGTAATCAAAGATGTGCTATGATCGTGAAGATGCATGCTGGTCAGAGGTTATTTGAGAACAGAGCGAGTCAAGACCACCTGTTAGTAAGAACAGGTCAGCATGACCTCTGTGCTATCTGACTAGTATGCTTGTTTCTTAGAAAAGGTCAGAAAAATCCTAGAACAGGTCAGAATGCTATCTGAATAGTATGCTTGTTTCTCAGAACGGGCTGGAAAAATCCTAGAACGGGTCAGCATGACCGCTTGTGTTATCTAACCAGTAGGCTTATGTTTTCTTTTTTTTAAAAATAAGAAGTGTGTTTCCCCAGAAATAATGGTGGCTGAAGGTACTATGGAGATAAAAAAAAGAGATAAGGCTCATGGAAAAGCACCAAGAAGCCCCAAACATATTGGTGTCATGAGGCCAGAGATGAAGTAATTTACCTGCCCCTAGGGGGCGGATACAAACTCAACAAATTATAATAGTGTAAATAAAAGTGCGTTTGGACCAGCCTCTAGGGGGCAAAACTAAGAGTCAACTATTTTTATTGGTGAAAAGTTCATAACTCTATATGCCTAGGGGTTGGACAATAGGCGTGGAAATCCACCAACCAAACACTATATAAACGAATGTAAGTTTCATTTGAGCTCAGAGAGCTCTTGGACTGTGCCTTGTGTACATGCTGTTAGTTCTCTCACTTTATTATAATAAAGTATTGCCACAACATCTTGGACTCCTGTTTGAAGATTTTTGAGACCTGTTTGAAGGCGTTTTGGAGCAGTTTTCCAGCAAGATTTTTAACCAATTTGTTGAAGATTTTGAAGAAATTTTTGATCAATTGAACACCTTTGAAACCTGACTTTGATCCATTGGCCTGAGACTTGGGTCCAGAAAATTACCCTACAGGACACTGGAGGACCGGGAGGATCTGGACGCTGCAGCTGGGACACTGGAGGCGCGGGAGGATCAGGAGACTCTGGAGGCTGCAGCCAGGGCACTGGAAGGTCTGGAGTGTCTGGAGGCTGCAGCCGGGGCACTGGAGGGCCTGGAGTCTCTGGAGGCTGCAGCCAGGGCACTGGAGGGTCTGGAGGATCTGGAGGCTGCAGCCGGGACACTGGAGGCACTGGAGGATCTGGAGGCTGCAGCCAACACACTGGAGGCACTCGAGGATCTGGAGGCTGCAGCTGGGACACTGGAGGATCTGAAGGCTCTGGAGGCTGCAGCCCGGACTCTGGAGGATCAGGAGGCTGCAGTTCGGGCTCTGGGTGAACTGGAGGCTGCAGCTTGGGCTCGGAACAGGAGCTGGAGGTGGCTGCAGCCCAACCGAGACAGGAGCTGGAGGAGGCTGCAGTCCAGCCGAGATAGAAGCTGGAGATGGCTGCGGCCCAGCCAGAACTGGAACTGGAGGTGGCTGTGGCCCAGCCAAGACAGGAGGTGGCTGCAGCCCAGCCGGAACAGGAGCAGGAGGTGGCTGCGGCCCAGCCGAGACAGGAGGTGGCTGTGGCCCAGCCGGAACAGGAGGTGGCTGTGGCCCAGCCAGGACAGGAGGTGGCTGCGGCCCAGCCGAGACAGGAACTGGGGGTGGCTGCGGCCCAGCCGGAAATGGAGGTGGCTGCGGCCCAGCCGAAACAGGAGCAGGAGGTGGCTGCGGCCCAGCTGAGACAGGGACTGGAGGTGGCGATGAGTTTGTTCATTGTGTGACGTAAAAGACCAGATGAGATAAGACATTCCAGTTCAGGGTCTGTCTCATGTCTCATGTGGGAGGCAAAGGAGCCCAGCCCTCACAGTCTTCCTGTTAACAACTGGGTGTTAACTCCAGCCGGGACCCATCTCCAAGCCCCCTCCTTAACACATTCTCTTCTCTTCAGCTCTGCCAAGTAGGCAGCAGCTTCTCCTCTCAGCTCCAACAAGGGAGCAGAAACCAGCTCTCAGTGTGGCCTGCTCACACAGTCACACCTAACCAAGAATCAAGGAAAGACCAAAAACCAGCTGGACAACCAACGACTACAATCTTCTCAGCTCGGATCTTCTTCAACCGCAGGATCCCAAGCTAGCAAGCTTCCTCTTCCTCAAAGGACCGGTAACTACGCTGGGCATAGATAGTTAGACAAGCTAAGCTAAACACGGCTAAGCACAGGATTGTTTGACTTTCATGAACATGTGTTGATTCAATTTGTGATTGAGCTTCATTGTTGTGATGATGCTAGGATTAGTTAGACAAACTGTAATTTGATGTTAGTTGTGCTTCACACAAGGGTGTTCACACAGGGTTTGCATGCTAAACTTCTCTTTACTAACCTGGCACCCTCTATCCTACACACATCACACCTAGACATATAGGCTGTAACAAAGAACACACTCTCCCTCCCCCGGCAACAATCCTTGGGGTCAGCCATCTTGTGTGTAGCCTGCCTTATGTCTAGGCCATGCGGCCTGACACCTTCCGAACCAGCCATCTTGTTTTACTCACTCACTCACACATACACACACACACACACTTGTATAAAGTACATGTTAGATTAGTATGTGTTTTGCTTTTGTTATTTGTTAATATATGCTTGTGAATATACATGCTGTGTCTTTAATGTGGTACAAAAGTGAATAATGCCAACCTCTACTCTGCCAAGAACTCCGTCCTGTGTGAGGCAGTGTACTGTTGATGGTGGTGCCCCGAGGTGATCTGACGTATGTCAGATCCTATTATTTAATATAATTAATAACTATTTCTGCTAATTAATTATATAAATTAGGGGCAGCGGTGGCCTAGTGGTTTGTGAAGCAAACTTGCAACCAGTGGGTCACCGGCTCAAGTCCCCGGACTGGCAAGAGGCTGAGGTGGGAAAGCGAGAGCAACTGCCTGTCCCAGTCACCACCACCGTGGGTCCTCGAGCAAGGCCCCCAACCCCCAACCGCCCCCCGGGCGCCGCACCATGGCAGCCCCCCGCCCCCAGCACGCACAGCCAAAAAGTTAACTATGAATAGGATGGGTGAAATGCAGAGAAGGAATTTCCCCAAGGAGCTCGATAAAGTATAGATTTACATTTAATTATTAATTGTTATCGATAGCCAAACTGCCCATTAAGTTGATCCCCAACAGTGGTTAATTGTACTAACAGACTGTCCAAATAGTCAGCGCTCCATTTTTTTCATTTACTAGTACGTAGCCAGTTAATGAATTAGCATCAGGCTGCCGGCAGTGTGGTGTCTTTTTCTGGGATGCCTGTTGTTGGCTGGAGTTTGACTGCCTGTTGACTGTGTTTCTCTCGGGTGTTCAGGACGAGTTTCTCCGGGGAGAGACAGTGGAGGTTGACCTAAGATAACAATGCTAATGGGAGCGTCTGGTAGCCTCAGTGATTAAACCTGCTGAAGTCAAAATGTAATAAGAAGTGTTATAATTTATGGTGTTAATACTTTTGAATGAAAGGCGTCAGGTTCACGATGGTGAATGCACCATGAGTGAACCTGTGAGTGAGTGTGTTTAGTTTGAAGATTGTTCGAATTTCTTTTTTAATTTGATCAATTCAGTTATTTATCCCCCTGTACAAGTTAAGTGTGATGTATACCATCCCATGTTCATAAACCCTTGATCTAAACTAAATGACTGCAACAGATGAATCTGCTGATTTAGGTTTCCTCTGTATTTGGTAGCAGAAGACGCCAAGTGCTGCCAGAGGACAGAGCCCCCCCGGGACACAAGGTAAAGCCAAGGATAGGACTGTTCATTGCCAGAGAAGAATTGGACTTTTAATTTTTGGACTCTCCTGGACTAAGTATCTGGACTGGCTTTCAAATTGTTTTATATTGTTTTATTTTTTTATGATGTTTTTATTGCTTTAATCTGTTTTATTAATAAACCTATTTAATTAAATGGTATTTTTCCATTACAACAGCAATCAAGAGGTTGCAACATGTGGGTTTTTCATAAACCCAACTTTCCTTCAAGTTGAAGCATCTTCAGATAGCACAGTGAGATACACTTGTTAGGGGAAGGTTGTGATAAGTCTTGAGTCTGTCTTTAATGACGCTTTCACCAGAAATACACAGGTGGTTATTATCAGGGTCATGAAAAAGTCCCCTATACAATGGAGTCTGGTCTTAACCCAAACAAGCCAGTACCGGCAGAAAGTCACACACACTCTAAATAGTTCAGGGTATCGGTGTGGGGCAGGCAGGAGACAAGGTGGGAGCCAAAATAAGTCTGAAAACCAGGAGACAGTCCAAGATATCAAACAATCCGGCAGGGAGAAAACAACAGGGGAAATAAGAGCCAGGTGAGGGGTCGGGAAGCCGGTGAGTGAAACAGGGTTAGGACTTACTCCGTTATAGGACACTGACCGCCACAAGGATGGACAAACCAACACAGGGATGCTGAGGCAAAGTATCAAAACCAAGGACAGAAAGCAGGGTTGATTTCCAGGATCCGGGTCAGGCAGGTAGGTACAAAGCAGGCAGGGATGGTAACAGGGAGTCAGTACGAAAAATTAGGCTGGAGAGTCTAGCATGAGCAGCTGAGAACAATCTGGCAAGGAGTGACCGATCCGTTAAGGTTTAAATGAAGCTCTAGCGCAAGTTCAGCCAGGGAGACAACGTTTCTTTATCACAAACTATTTCTCATCTCTCCTACTGTGCATGCTCACACACATTTCCTGCTGTCAGTGTTTGGGGCTGCCATTGGTAATCAGCTGTCTCATCAGCTGTTCTCTTCCATCCAAGAGCACGGTGTCACACCCTCATCACTAGCCTATCATCTTCGTGCTCTCCTTTTAAAATACAATCTTTCTCTGCCCTAGCTCTTTCATGCCGGTGATTTGCACTCCTCTGCCGTCAATTCAGCGTGTTTACAGCAAGTCTAAGATCTGTTTGGCCGTTAATATTCGGACTGTCATTGCTTTTCATGAAATCAGACTCAGTCATTAATCCCATTCATGAAGGATTACTCACGTCTGTCTCTACCACTAGGATCACTGCTTTTCAGGAGGAAGCAGGACCCGAGATCCTGGAGATCCTAAGAGCTCAAGGCATTGAGAACTCATCTGGTTTGGAGCTCTCTCAGTTGCAAGCCTCAGTCAAAGACGTGATCCCCGACCACTACCAGTCGGAATTGCACTAGGAAAAGCAACCATTCAGCTCCTCCAGCCAAGCTCCAGTAAGCATGTTTCTGCTGGCTCCACACAGTCTGATCAACAATCACTATCCGGCAGTCATCAGAGATCGCCAGTCCCCAGTTCACTCTGTCCAGTCAATTAATGATCGCCTCCTTACCGGAGGGTGCGAGGAGGCTCATCTGAGGTCCGTGAGCCCGCTGACATACCGCTCATACAGAAACACTGTGGTTCAATCCATTCTTCTTAATCCATCTCTCTATCCCATAATGTTCAGGCTCACTGATCTGAACTGTCTCTCGTCCATCTGAAGCTTTGCAAAAGGAACTGGTTAAAAGTTAGGCCATTTTCACTTCCCGCTGTTTCCAATATTTTGCACGGGTCCCCCAGTCTTGGCAAAAAAAACAAAACAAAAAAAACGGGCATTTAACTCACCACAAGCGATTTTAGGCTCTCACTTCCAACGGAGAAAAGAAATTATAAGTTGCACAGGTGTGGCCAGAGCTGTATCAAGGCTCACTTAAACCATCTAAAAGGCCACAGATCCCTCAAAATGGTACAGTTGACGGTCAAATAATGGTCAGAGACTAAAGGGCTTCCCTCAAGATTACAGATTTTATTGCTGTGAGCAGCACAATTAAAATCAACCGAGCTTTAATTTACCTAAACCGCTCTAAAAACGAGCAGGAGCACTACAGGACGGCTGGGCATAGCTGTAGTCGGGGGAGGGGAAAGTTGAATGGGGACAGAGTACTCACCTTGCTCCGTGCCCAACACATACACACACAGCAAAATAACCAAACTCTAAGGGAAAACTATAAAGTGTGAAGGACGTGCAAAGCTGAGTGTGAAGCTGAGGTGAGGAACTCTGAGCACCAATCCCTCCACCGCCAGGGCAGCTACGATATCACCAGTCCTGCAGCACTCATGAAACAGAAAACAGACAGACAAGAACCATGTTAAAAACACACAGGGCTGCTGCAATAATCATTAAAAAATCTTGAGGGAAAGCAGAGCAAACAACCAAAATGAAATAAACAAAACAAAAGTAAACAAATCAGCAGTGGCAGTCTGTCTATAACAAATGAAAGAAAACAAGTTAAATATATGACCAGTCTGCCAAACAAACATAATTTGTGTGAACAAAGAAAGTGGGCATTTCACCTCTTCTGACACAATGCCCCACACGAAACTCAGCATGTGGACACAGGGGGGTAGCCAGGGAACAGGACCTAGGATATATCAGAAAGAGGGTAAGCAATACATATTGTTACAACCCAGCTATCTAGGGGATAGGGAAGTAACACAAAACCCAAGGTGGAAACAGGGTAAAGTAATTTATTTGCAACTTAAAAGTGGTGGGTAGCAGTACAGAACAAACAAAGGAAGAGGGCCGGAGGGTGCTGTTTAAAATCAAAAACAAAATATAACCAAAAGAGGACTCTCTATGAGCTAATAGATTCCTATATCCAAATAAAAGTAAACAAATACTAAGGTCCTATGAGCTAAAAAACCAAACAACAAGAGAAACAGCACCCCTGCACCTAGTGAAACTAATACAGAATCCACAATCTGTGTGAGGAACGAAGGGTAACAGCCACTAAACAAAGCGCTGAAGCCTGGCCACACTTCAGAGTTTGATCAAATAAGTCCTTGCTAGGAAAACAAAGGGGTCCACAAAATACAACAACTACCATTCGACTTTCAAACAATCACAGAATCTGTCATTACAGAGGCGAGCTGCCACCAAGAGTCAGCCGTGTGGACTGGCTGGCCGGCAGAGCTTATATAGAGTCAGGCTTGATTGGTCGGTTGGGATTGGACCGCTGCTCCGGGGCCGCACCAATCAAGACGCAGGAGGTGGAGCACTGGATCCTGGGATTTTGCAGGCAGCTTTGCAGAGAGGTGTCATTAGTAGAGCACACATACACACACAACAAAAGACAGAGAAGCGTAGTGGCCGTAACACATATGCACACATAAAACATATTAACCGATAAAATCCAAAATCCTACACACAAAACACACAAAATCCACATTTGCCACAGCACATGTGGCAATCTGTCACCTGAGGACCAAGGAGGAGAGTAGCAGTAGCAGCAAAGAGGGCGCCAACACCTTGTCTGCCAGCTTATATCAATCAGTGATCGATTAGTGGGAGGAGCTGACTGCTGTCAAACCCTATGGTGACCCGGGAGGGACATTTACTACCGGTCACACAGGCGTCTACCAATTCAAAGAGGTAACTCTCTCCTTGGTCATGCACAATGCACATTATTCCTCAAGAGCGCTGCATGATGTCATTCCAGTCAAAGCAGGCTGGCTCTGATCTATAATTCTGGCGTAGCCGACTTTCTCAGTGGAGCTTAGCCATCATCCTCCTCTCTCCTACCACCTCCACTGGGTCAAGTGGGCAACCTAGTGCAGAGCTGGCCTTCTTTATCAGATGTAGTCTATTCCTGAAATATAGTGAGGATGAAAATATAAATAATGGAATTAATACAACTTTATAATATGTCATGACCTCAACCTTATGTTTTGTACTAAATCATTTTAATTTGAGTTTACATTTAGTTTCATGCACTATGCATGCATCTATAATTGACTTATGAATTTGCCAGTATTACAAAGTGTGAAAATGTACAGCTATAGCCTACACTTATTTTTCATTATCCAAATGTTCTCTTACCCATTCTGACTGTGGCATCATCCTTTGTCCAAGGTGTTCGGAACTTAGGAAGAAGAATCACAGCTGCAATCAACTCTGGGTCTTCTGTCATGGGGCCAAAGCAATTCTTTATTCCCACCTACTGTATATCAGAAATCAGAAACAATTTTATTTCCAGTGGGCTTCTACCTACTAGGAATTTGTTTTGCATATTGGTCTATGACAGTAAACAAATATGAGTGGAATGACATACTACAATATACCTGTAAAGCGTCCACCAGAGGCCTGCAGTATTTCACTGTCAACTTGATTCGGTCAAGTTTGGTGGTCAATAGGGTAACTGTGGGAAGTAGCCACCCCATCTGTACATTTTCTTCTGCTTGCAAGATGTTTGTTGCTTGGGCGACTGGGCGAAGGAAGGCGAGTTCAGCTGGATTGAACCTATGATAAAAAGAAAAAAACAACACCATTTTATAATATTGTATGACCATTTCATTAGATTCAACTAAAAACTGCTGGGTGAGTGATTAGCTACAATGAACTAATGATAATGATATGTTTGATGTTGGTACCTGTTCATGCAATCATGTACTGGAAACAAATTCCTGCAGCCTGGCTATGTGGTCATTACACTATACAATATAATCTAAAAGCTACTCACACTACCAATCAAAGACCATTATGTAACATATTTCCTTATCCCAATCTGGTAATTATTACTACTAATTTACCCAAACAACCTGTCCCCTTCCGCTGTACTAGCCTGTCTCATTAGCCCCACTTTGTCAACTCTGCACCAAGTGTTTGATTTATGATATTAGCTAAGTTACCGAACATTAGCCAAACACAGCATTGTGCCACTTTTCCTTCTTGTCTCCCCCTACCCCATCCACTGATAGCAAGCTAACGTTAGCTACACAGTCCTGTGGGAACTACTCTAGGAACAGCCAGGCTAATCTTATGCTAATGATGATTAGTAGTAACGTTAGTAGATAATGCTCCCTGAATGTTGTGGCTTGATTGATGTTAGTCTTAACTTACTTAAATGTGTTTCTTGAGATTGTTGAGGGAGTTTTTGAAGGCCAGTATCTTGGTATCTTTTGGTAGGCATAACAAGCACTTCATTCGGTACAACGACTCTTTCTCTCCAAGATAAGAAAACATATCTTTGAGATAGGGCCACGGGTGTTTGCCAAACTCTCATTTGCTGGTGCTGGAGTAATGTCGTTGGCAGTCGAGTGATCAGACTCCATCATTGTCCTCGGTTATTGCAGATGGGCGTGGTGGGTACAGCTAGGTGAACTAGGGATCAGGTGTGGACGATGATGAAATGTAACGCCAATGTGGCTTCGTGTTTGCACTCACGCCTAACACGATTAGCTAATGATCCAACTTTTGCTGTCTGTGATCCAACATTATTGGCTACCGAAACAAAAACAAAAAGTAACGAGTAACGAACATGCTTATGAGAAATGTATTGGAGTAAAAGTATCTCAAAAGTTTTCTTTTGAAAATGTAGTAAAGTAAAAGTGGAAGTCGACAGAAATAGAAATAGTAAAGTACTGAAATCCAAAAAAACTCATTACGTACAGTAGTTTCTAGTATTTTTATTTTTTTATTATTTTATTTTATTATTATATTATCATTATTATTATTATTATTATCATTATTATACAACACTGAATAAGGTCGCTCTCCTGTTCCCAATCCACGCAGTCTGTTGGGTCAAGCATCTAAGCCATAGCATTGGCTACGCATTCTCACAAAAAAAAAAAAAAAAAAAAATGTAAGCAAGCCACAGCATCAGCTGCATTCATCAGCATAGCATTGGCCATGTATTCACACACACACACACACACACAAGAAAAAAAATAATCATCATAATTACATCCTTCATGTACCAGTCCATGTTAACCCATGTTAATTCCGTAGTTCCTTCTATGTGCCACTAAAACCTGTCACAATTTGAACCGTGTGCACCTTCATTTGCCATCGTTCAGCTGTCATCCACTTCAAGCCTCAGTATATACGAGGTCTTGTCACTGGTATCCAGTTCAGTGTTAGATGTTCTGGTCCATCATTCCCAGCTTTTTCCAGTCGGGCCTTCAAACTACTCTCCAAAGGTAATTTGAACATTTATTCCTTGATCAGTGATTACAGACTACCTATTACACTTTCCATGTTACATAAATGCTCTTAGTATTGAGACAAGGTTGTTTTTCCTGCCTATGTCAACTCTCTTTTGGACTGGTATTCTGTTAACATTCTATGGGTCTTAAGGAGCAGGGTTTTACTTCTCCTTCAAGCTCATTTGATCCAGTTAAAGACGTTATCCTTTTCAGATCTACTTTCACCCAATTCCACTGCCATCATTCTAGCTCAAAGATCTTGAAAAACTTGACAGCACATTCAAAGCAGTTGCATTTTACTGGTGGTTGGTGCTTCTCTTGCGTCACTGGCCGCGTTACTTATCATTCAGTTTAGTTCCAGATCTCAGAATCTTATGCTCACTGGTTGTGTTCATGTCTATTCGATGATGCATCATCATAAAAAATACTTGCAGAATTGCAATGCTTGTATCAATTTGTTCTGTTGTAAATGTTGTTCGTCGTCGTCTGTCAACTCACTAGACTATTCATGTCCCTAAGCGATGGCATTGGCTGCATTCATCAGTGTTGGGCCATGTCCCTAAGCCATGGTATTGGCTACACGCGTTTAAAAAAAAAAAATCTTTTGGGGGTTTATCCAGCGATGGCTCAGATAGTAAATCTTCAATCAAGACATCTCCCCCCAGAGTCCAAAACGGCAAAGACTCTTTGTCAAGTTTCAATATCAATATCATCATCAATGTCACATGATATAATAAATTCTTTCTTCACGTACTCGTCTCTCCTGGTTGAAATGAAGCTCTAGCGCAAATTCAGCCAGGCAACATTATTTCTCATCTCTCCTACTGCGCATGCTCATACACATGTCCCACTGTCAGTGTTTGGGGCTGTCATTGGTAATCAGCTGTCTCATCAGCTGTTCTCTTTCCATCCAATAGCATGGTGTCACACCCTCATCGCTAGCCTATCATCTTCGTGCTCTCCTTTTAAAATACAATCTTTCTCTGCCTTAACTCTTTCATGCCAGTGATTTGCTTGCCTCTCCACCTCCCCATCACCTCCTCACCTTCACAGAATCATCATCCACTTCATCATCCATCCAGCTTCACAGTTTCCAGTCGCCACCACCACAACCAGTGTCAGGACTCCGGGGGGTTTATCCAGCGACGGCTCAGATAGTAAATATTCAGTCAAGACATCTCCCCCCGCGCCAAAGACTCTCTGTCAAGTTTCAATATCAAAATCATCATCAATGTCACATGTTGTAATAAATTCTTTTTTTCTCATACTCATCTCTCCTTGTTGAAATACTGTCTGTGATTGTGATTGCTTGCAGATGAAAGCACAGTTGAGCACAGGTGAGCAGATGAGGTGGGAGTGGCTGGTAGGGAGGTGTGGCAGAGGTGAGGTGAATGGAAAAATACAGACAGTCGTTACTGCAATTTTGTACTTTGGACACTCAAAGACTGTGTTGTTCTGTGCATAAATCCAAACCCAGTTTTCTACAGAATGCACAACAATGTTTCATGACAGTGAGACACTGATTGAAGTTGTGTCCCTCCCTCATTGTGCACAATGAGGGAGGGACACAACTTCAATCAGTCTCCCGAGCATCAGTGAGCAATAAAGTTTGCCATGAAGATAAATAATGCTAAACAATATAAAGAGGGCCACTAACAGAGGTAAAAAGTAGTGTTCAAAGAAACACTATGCTGTCTGTGTCATGGAGAAAGGTGACATGGTGGCATGTAAAAATGAAAGCTGGTTTCATCATGTGGTTTCATCTCAAAAGTTTCAGACTTAAGGATTCCCTTTCTGCTGACAATGTCTGGTTTTGCCCCTCTAGTTTAAAGTAAATATGCTATGCTGGCACATTTAGGAGATGGTGTTACAAGGGCTAGGAGATGGTGTTTGGTACTCACCCCATATATAACAAGGTCTTAATAAATGCAATCTTTCTTGCTGTCCTCCTTGGTGTCCCCCTCACTGTTTTCTGCTTCAGCTTTCTACTTGGTAGGAGCACCTCTCAGCCCCTGGTTGAGCCTCCAATAAGCTGCCTCCACCTATAGGTTAACAGCTGGCTTTGGGTCAAAAGTCTCTGTGGTCATCTTTGGTGGGTGAATGTTAATTAGAGCTGGGAGGTGCGATCTGTACCTTCTTTTTTATGTTGAGATGTGAGGATCCCCTCTTATATCCTGCACTGCTCAAAGATAGTGTAAGAGAAAGTTTAACCACCTTGTTGATGTTGGAGCAACAATCTGGATTGCTTGTATTTACTATTTGATCAAGACATACACAGAGGAAGCTGACAAGCATTTTCCTGCTTGCTTTTAAGTGTATCCATTCTGTCACGATGGTGTTCTGTCACATTGCAAGGTGGGCCCCATATTTTTGAAGAAAGAAAGGTGCATTTTGTTGTGTTGCCTAAATCGTCTTCAGGCATATCTTAAATCAAAATCAAAAACTAAAAAGTGATCACATGACTCAAGGCAGCTATATCTGACTTCAAGCACTTCAATTAAATCCCTGAGTAAATTTGTCTTGTCCTTTTCGGCATCAGCATTAGAAACAGTGTATGTCCTATGGCCCTCACATTTCACGAAGTGTGAACTGCCTCACTGCTACCATGAGTCCATCTTTACATTGTTACCACCTGACTCAAGATTGGCCACAAAAGGGAGGCCACACACGGATATATCTGCCAAAAGTAATCTATTTAACTCAAACTAACCAACATAATAACTAGCAGGTGTGATGTGGAAGTAGGAGAGAAATCAGTCATGTTAGGAGTATGTGGATGAGTGAAATATGGTGTGATGCGTGCTCCACCATACCCAAGAAATGAGAGAGTTCTTTCTTGGTAGTTGGAACAGGAAACTGGTCAGTTGCCGACACCTTAGCTCTTCCTGGGCACACCACCCTTGGCAGGTGACTGTTGCCTTAGCAAACTCACATTTTGCCAGATTCATGGTCAGACAAGGCCAGGCCAGATGGTCAAACTTGGCACAAATGCACTGAAGATAATTCTCCCAAGAGTCAAAGTATATAACAACATCATCCAAATACACACCTCAATCCACCAGACACAATCTTGTTCATTAGGTGTTGGAAGGTGGCTGGGGCATTACTTAACCCAATTCAATTCAATTCAATTCAATTTTATTTGTATAGCGCCAAATCACAACAAAAGTTATCTCAAGGCACTTAACATACAGAGCAGGTCTAGACCATATTAACAATTACACATAATATTATTTATAGAGACCCAACAGTTCCCATCATGAGCAAGCACTTGATGCGACAGTGGCGAAGAAAAACTTCCTTTTAAAAGGGAGAAACCTTGGACAGAACCAAGTTCAGTGATGGACAGCCATCTGCCGAGACTGGTTGGGTTTAGAGAGAGACAGACAGAGAGAGAGAGGGAGAGAGACAAAAAGACAGAGAGGGGAGGGAAGGGGGGGGACATGCAATACTACAATCCACAGGTGTGACGATAATAATAATAACAGTATTAAACAGAGACACGTGTGCAGTTGGAGGCTTGTAAACACGGGTCCAGACTCTGCAGATCCAGTGACACACGTACCTGCAGAGAGCAACAGGAGAGAAGAGCACAAAACTACAAGGGAGGGAAGAAGCTGTATTAGTAAGATGCATTGATGGGTTATGAATGGATACAGGTGGAGGAGAGAGAGAAGGAGAGAGAAGTTCAGTGCATCATGGGAAGTCCCCCGGCCATCTAGGCCTATAGCAGCATAACTAAGGGATGCCTCAGGGCTCACCTGGACCAACCTGAACTATAAGCTTTGTCAAAGAAGAAGGTTTTAAGCCTACTCTTAAATGTGGAAAGGGTGTCTGCCTCCCCAACCCAGACTGGGATCTGATTCCATAGGAGAGGAGCTTGATAACTGAAGGCTCTGGCTCCAAATCTACTTTTGGAGACTCTGGGAACCAAAAGGAACCCTGCATTCTGGGAGCGTAGTGCTCTATTGGGAAAATAGGGTACAATGAGCTCTTGAAGATATGATGGTGCTTGACCATTGAGAGCTTTATAGGTTAGCTGAAGGATTTTAAATTCAATTCTTGATTTGACAGGAAGCCAGTGCAAAGAAGCCAAAATGGGTGAAATATGATCTCTTTTTCTTGTTCTTGTCAGTACGCGTGCAGCAGCATTCTGGATCAACTGGAGAGTCTTTAACGACTTGTTGGGGCAGCCTGATTATAGGGAATTGCAGTAGTCCAGTCTAGAAGTAATAAATGCATGGACTAGATTTTCTGCATCTTTTTGGGACAGGATATGCCTGATTTTTGCTATGTTCTGGAGGTGAAAAAAGGCAGTCCGAGAAATTTGCTTTATATGTGCATTAAAGGACATATCCTCATCAAAGATAACTCCTAGATTCCTTACAGTAGTGCTGGAGGCCAATGCAATGCCATCGAGAGTACCGATATCTTTAGAAAATGTGAAAAGGGAACCTTATCAGGGCTGGGGCTTACCAGTGTGGAAGAAGGGCCGATGAGGTGAGGAAAATCCCAAGAAGGCACCCCACACACACGTGCCAGTCACTCAAGGGGAAAACTCAAAAAGCTGGGGTACTGCACAGCACACACACACACAAAAAAGGGGAAAACCACCACCAGGGACACCAGGACCACCACCTTGGGCACCCAGCACCTGAAAAGACAGGGGACACAGTTAGTGGGGTTCACGCAATCGGGGGCCAAAGCACAACTAAACAAATAGAAATAAACCAATACAAAAAAATGGGTGGCAGCTACCCAGCTATAAATCAGAGTTTAAACAAAAAATAATGTAAGCTGCCAACTAATTGATACACAACCCAAGAAAACAGTTATCAAAATCTAAATTATCAAAACATGCCACAATTGAACAGAAAATCAGAACTAATAAGAAACCAAAATTAATCAATACAAATATCAAAATAAGTATAACAAAATATCAAACAAAAATATATCAAAATACCAAAACAAAACAACCTAATCAGTCTCAGGACAAGAAAATAAAGTTATATAAACAAAACTAAACAATATACCCAAAATAAAGCAACCAAAATAACAATCTGAATTAACTTAACATAAACAATAATCAAAAGGGGAGGATTTTAACCCCACACTCACACACACATTAAAAAGTAGACCCAGACCAAAAGGATAGGATCAGGATAGTAAAACTGGGAAGCCGCTCCAGACACCGGAGCGCCGTGCGTCCGGCAACCCAGAAGATAGGCTGACGATTGCCAGGTGACATGCTGAGAATGAGCAGGAACAGTCTCATCCTGCTACATATCCAAGATGAAGCTCAATTTCCTGGATGGAACATCACGCATGTTAATGGGTAATAGGTGATAGTATCATGACTAGGTATGAAAGAGGCATCCTCAAAAGGCTCAGTCGCTCACAAGCAAGGATGGGGTGAGGTTCACCACTTTGTGAAACATGAATGTATAAAGGATTACTACATGGGTCTGGGAACGCTTTCTAAAACTGTTGTCAATAAAGTCAATTTGTTTGCAAATTATCCTGTTTTATTATTGTTTTAGATTCATCCTGTGCATCCTGTTTTATTTTACATCCCAACTTTTTTTGGAAGTTGAGACACTGGACTGAGCTGTCATGTTGTCCATCATGATGTATAGTCAACGGGCCAGGCCTATAAAAAAATGAATCCGTGAGAGACTGACTGGCTGACTGTTTGTGTGATGAAGTTACACCATTAGTCAGCCGAATGCTGCATGACTGAGTGATGAAGTTACACCACTGGTTGGCCAAATGCCACCACTTCCTGTATATATTTCAAATTAAAAGCCCTCTAGCATTTCATACGGTCCAGCCATATACAAGGTTCCTTTTTTATGTTTTATGAATCATTAGTATTTGAAAAGTATTTGAAAATACAAAATACCTGGTGATATTGGTGATATCGGGCAATTAATTGGTTAACATCTTCAGCTATTACACCAGCCTTTAAAAATCCACTATTGGTTCACCTATATGGCAAATATTCAGGGGACAACCCTACTAATTAGTGAGTTCATGTGTGTGAGCAGATGCATAAAATCCAACACATAGCCATGAAATCTCCATAGACAAACATTTGAGTTTAGATGTGGCACTGTCATAGGATATTACCTTTGCCACAAATCAGTTCATGAAATTTCTGCCATACCAGATCTGACACAGTCAACTGTAAGTGCTACTTTTGTGAAGTAGAAGTGCCTAGGAGCAACAGCAGCTCAACCACAAAGTGGTTGACCATGTAAACTAACAGAACAGGGCCAGTGAGTGCCATAGCGCATATCTGGCAGTCTGTTGGATGAATCTAGGTTCGGCAGACGCCAGGAGAATGCTGCCTTCTGGAATGCATAGTGCCTATTGTAAAGTTTGGTGGAGGTGGGATAATGGTATAAAGTTGTTCTTGCGAGGGGTCTTATTAAGGCTACAGGATACAAAGGCATTTTAGCCAAATTAGGTTTGGGTGAAGCCCTTTGCTGTTCCAGCATGACTGTGCCCTTGTGCACAAAGTGAGGTCCACAAAGACATGTTTGGTGTGGAGGAACTTAACTGACCTGCACAGAGCACTGGCCTCAACCCCATTAAATACCCTTGGAAGGAATTGGAATGCAGACTGCAGGCGAAGCCTTCTCATCCAACATCAGTGCCTAACCTCAAAAATGCTCTGGCTGATTGGGCACAAATTCATCAAAATCTGGTGGAAAGTGGAAAGCCTTTCTAAAAGTGGCGGCAATGGCAGCTGTTGTAGCTGCAAAAGTGTACTCCATTAATACCCATGGTTACAGAATGAGGTTAATGAATGCCCAACAAGCTCATGTAGATGTGATGGTCAGGTGTCCACTGACTTTTGCCCATATAGTGTAATCTAATCAGGAGCACATTGGGCCTCATGCAAAAACATTTTTTTATTCTTATCCTTAAAGCTGCAGTAGGCAACAATTGAAAATACACAATGCAAAACCTTCTGCCTCTTTTTCTGCTGCGTGAGCCTTGCCAAGACCCCAATCCTTCTCACCACAACTCATATTCTCAAAGATGCCCCTTCAGCACTTGCATCTTTGCCACTCATTGATCCAAGCACCATGGCATTGAAAATAATAAGCCGGAAGCTCATTTGGGGCCAGGACTTTTTTTTTTTACTACTATACAGTACTGTAAGAAGGTACTGGAAATTTATGAAAAGTTGCAGGAATTTCTGCACTTTCACTTTCTCCTAAAACAAAGTTTGGAGACTTGGTTTTCACCATCTGAAGAGACATGCACACACATCTGTATTTGTAATGCAGCCAATAGGAGCGGGCCAAAGTCTCCTGTCACATGCTAGATTTTTTAAAGCCTAACAACAGAGCCAAGAGGAAATGCAGAAGTGTGTTTTTTTTCTCAGACCACTTTAATTGCTATATGCTGACAGGTATTATAGATTTTTTGCCCATTGATGCCAAAGATAAGCGGTCTACATCAGCTCTACGTCTTTTTTCTATGAGGTCTCTATGAGCTTGTACAAATGTACAGACTACTAGTGTACAGTGTACAAACTTGTCATAAATCCCGTGTCTTAGCCTGATCAGTGGAAAAAGTAAAATAAAATAATGCATTACATAATACATAAACCAATACATTAATGTATTCCATTACAAGGAAAGGCATTCCAACATTCCTAACATCCAGCATTCAAAATCCTACTTGAGTAAAAGTACCATGGTAAAAAAATATGTAGGTATATTGTTCAATTATTGTCTGGGCTGACCACACAGCATTCTCACAATAATCTACAGGCTTCTCCAACTGTTGTGGAGGAATCTTCAAACTAGCTTCAATGTGCCTTTTCTTCAGTAATGTAGTCTTCTGGGGTTAATGTGCATTGAGACTGTGGCGGTGGATTGAAGTACTTATTGTTGTCACAGTGGTGACTGTACAATTGTGGTCCTTGGCTCTTGGACTACTCTTTAGCAACTGTGGCTCAGGAGGTACAGCAGCTGTCTACTAACTGGAAGGTTGGTGGTCTGATCTCTGGCCCCTGCCTCAGGCAAGGTACACAACCCCAAATTGCTCCCGATGGCTGTTCCATTGGTGTGGTATTGTGTGCGCATGGTTAGTGCTGGTGGCACTTTCCAGTCAGCCACCATGTGTGAATGGAAGAATGCTGGCTTGCTTTGTCAATGCACTTTGAGTGGTTTAATAAGAATAGAAAAGCACTATACAAATGCAGTCCATTTACCATTTACTCTTCTGACAACCTTTCTGGCTGACTGTTGGAAATCTTGCCAGGAGTTCCTCTGCGTGGTTGTTTGATGACCCATGGCCCAAAGGCGCTTATAGGTAACAGTTTGGAGTTGTGAAATCCATCAGTAGCCAGTGCCATCACTATGTTGCCAGGTCTTGGAAATTTCTTAGCCTTTGTAGCAAACCTCGGCTAGGCCAACATACCATCTAAAAGCCTGTAGTGAGAACAATTAGTTGTTTGTGGACCCAGGGAGCCCCTGGTAAATCAATAAATCTGCGTTCCTCTTCGGAGGTGTAGCCTCTAGCCAGGATAAGTTTGAAATGAATGTATTAAGTTCTGTTACACTGCATGACAGCTGGGTAATAAATGGGCTGTTTACTTGCATTCCGAGGAGGGTAACCCTTTTTCAAAGAGTGGAAATACTAACCTATCAACATGCACTAACACAGTAGATTCACGTAGGAGAACTTATTAGTGGAATTAAGTGCTTTTCCTTACTGTGTTCAACACCTTTTCCTGTGTCATTCCACTGTATTGCATTTTTTGGGGGATTGGAATGTTACTATTTCTTTGTGTAGTTTTATCAAGTTAATACCAATGTCTGGTCTCAATTTCACGTTAATAGCTGCATTGCTACAAATATGTTTAATGAAAAAAAATGTTGATTCCCCCACTGTAATTAAGGAATGTCAGAGATTACACAACATTGCTTACAAGGCAAAATCTGATGTTCATGCATCTCCATCCCAAATTAAAGTCAAACTCCATCAAACTAAGCAGTCATTTAGATCAAATTGTCCATGTGGCGCTAACTGATAGCAGCCAAAACCAGTATTGTAATATCCAATATAGAACCACAATTTTTAAAAACAAGTGTGGAGGGTACAAAAACAAATTGAATAATTAAGGGAATAAGCAACAATATTATAAAGAAATGAACCCAGTACATGTAGACACTTCAATATCAATACACAGCTGCAGGCCTGCCACTAATGCTCTCAGTGCTCCTCTATAACTGAAACAACCCCTAACTGCAGTTCATACCACTTCAGTTACAGTGCTTCAGATTCAGCATCTTAACCAACAGCTCTGATAAACATTGTAAGTACTAAGAGGAAACAACCTTTTTGTGTTCCTGTCATAACGGATCTTGGTATCTTGAAATAACAAAGCTTGCTTTCTCTCTAAATAATTAAGTCATGATGTCAAGATGAGGGCATTAAAAATAATTGAAATCACAATACTTGCAAGGTCAAATCTTTCAATTTCTTATGTACTGCTGAAAAGGGTACTAACACGAGTAAACCATGGAGTTATGCCTGCCTTCTACAGCATCACTTACAGTCTGCAATGGCTTTTTCATTGATCAACTTCATATTATTTTTACTACTACCAGTGACATTAACCTAATCACAAACAAAATATAAATATAACCCTGATTTATTTCCCGAATATAAGTGATAAAGACTGCAAATGCACCATTCAACAGTTGCCAGTACTAGATATTTAGGATACTCAGGGCTTCCAGTGATACATGGGCTGTGTAATTTAAATTGTGGCAACAGAGGGCTGGATTTGGTCTCTGAAACAGGAGAGCCTTATGGACCATTACTGGTCTTGAAATGCAGACTTCTAAACAGGCAGCGTTTGACCGGTAAACATACTGTATATTGACAATGGCAAAAAGAAAAAGGCAATAGGCAAATTAACAGTACATATAATAATTCATTTACATGTTCTGAATCAGATCCCTATGTAACCATTAAGGGAATGCAGTGGGGCAAACTGCAATTTTACGTAGGTCCCACAGCATTCATCTGAAATCAGGAAAAATTACATCCAGTATGAACAAACTCCAGTGGTTCAGTGTCCAGTAAAACCAGTGGACAGACAGTCCTGTCCACATGACAGTTGCTGCAGTGTGGACAGCAGCAGGCCCATGCACTCCTAGTCTCTGTCTTTCCATCATTGTAGTACACAAGGCCGGCACTGGTGCCCATCACCCTCCTCCACTCCACACTATGTTAATAAAGGCTCCAGGCCTGTTGATGCTGATGCTGGGGGTAAAGTGATGAAGAGCTAGAGGATGAAGTGGTGAGCTCGCCAGGGCCAAGCTGCTTTCCACACACACACATTCAGTCCAGCTTCTCCTTCTGGACCAACTTGGGAGCATCGACAAAGTCCAGTCCATTAAAGAGGATGAGGCCGCCCGTCACAACACTGGCTGTTCCCCAGAACAGAACATAGGCCAGAGTCTCAGTCCATGTGTCACCTGACAGGATAGATGGGCATACTAGTCAATGGAGGCAATTCAAAACAATGTCCGCATCCTCTGCCAAAATATTTCAGAAATTTCCAAAAAACAGTAATTAATGCATACATTTTTGAGCCTGAATTGCTATGATGTGTGGTGTGGTATGGTATGATGTGTGGGTATGAATATTCCTGTTAATTGAAGTTTATTGCAGTTAGTCTTACCAGCCATAAGCAGGCAGATGATACACATGGAGAATGCTACCACCATGATGATAGGCAACTAGAAGGGGAAAACAAGACCAGAGTCACATTATAGCCTTTGGAAGAAGATAAACTGTTCACTCTATCTTCCTGAGCCCTTCTCACCGTCAGAAACTTCCAGTCTTTGGGGTCACGCAACGGGGTGGTCCAATCAGCTTCATCAACAGCATAGTTTCCCAGGAACAGATCAATGGAGTCCTGTATTAAAACAGGAAGTCAGCTACAACTTCTTATCTCAACACAAGTAAGGCAAAAGCCATCTGCTGCTTTGATGAAGAGTTGATGTCAAATAAAATAATCCCCATTTAGAGAAGTTAATTGCCCTAGCATTAGTGTCTGTCATTAGTTTTTTTTGTTTGTTTGTTTGATTTGATTTGATTACCCTGTTACTGACTTTGACTCACTATTGTCTACTGAGTTAAAGTTTAAAGTTTCTTTATCGTGTATATCTTATTAATCCTTCATTTATCCAGTTGGTGCCCCAACTGTTGAGTTTAATCCTATAAGATGCCATAACACTACATACCACTTGGACTATATTCTAATGGGGAAGTCACAGCCACAGCAGCAGCAGCAACTGCCCCATCCCTTCAGTCAAGAAGGAGCAAGTTTATATCACTGTGCACTAAGTTTAATTTGGCAGAGATCACTCTAATACTTTATATACTCATTGTATTAACATGACTGTAAAACAGAGATCACTCATCCACACAGATAATGGAGCACTCAAATCCATGACAGTTAGGACCCACCTGCCTAAAACCATCAGAGAAGTTGTTTTTGTAATAACGGATCATGGAGTTCCAGCCATCCATCAGCAGCCCCCACTGAGTCCTCTTCCCTGTCCTGAAATATCAACATGGAGTTCATCACCATACAAAAAATCACTTATGTCCCCAGAGGATGAATCTGAACCATTTTGGTGATCCCTGATCTTTTCTCTAACATCACAATTTACACTTGTACACTTTAATATACAAAAATATCTTCATCTGACTCACTAAATTTACTGAGGAAATCCATGTGTGTGACTATCATACTAAGATAGAACAAATCCCCAATGAATTTTTGTATTTCTTTCATTTTTTTCCTGATGTAGAACTAGAGGACAGATCAGGATAAACTGAAAAGAACAGGATTCATCTTTAGGGACCATGAATATCCACAGAAATTTTTACAGAAATCTGGACATTATTAACCAAATGATTCATCCTTAAACTGCTCCTTTGTCATTTAGGTAGTTAGGATGTGTTTAGCTGGATATTGGCTGTTTGATGTGTGAAAACTGACCTCGTGAAGTCGGTCTTCAAGGCACCAGTACCAGCATACTGCTTGGCACAGGCATCAGCATTGTCTGCCCAGGCTGCATGTGAACAGACAGGGAAGGAGACAGAAAGGAAAAATAAAGGAAAACAGATCACATTAGCATATATGAACTTAAATACAGGAATGCCAGACAATTAGTTGAAAGGAAACTACTAGGGCTACTGTTGTCTCAAGGAGAGCCCACCATTCTTATATATCTTCTCAAAGTCTGCCTGCTCTTCGATCTGTTGGCCCATGTGAAGGACTCCCATTCTCTGCAGGCACACAAAACATTGGAGTTGAGAGGTAAGTTCAAAATGAACCTTTTGTCTAAAAAGGATGCAAAGCTAAAAGGATATTTTATGATATATATATATTTTTTAATCTGCTCCTGTTTTAATTTACTCCATGTTCACCTGTTGTTTTGATAAATTCAGCATAATGCCCACTTCCACAGCATTAATTCCATCATTCCAACAACAGACTCATGTCACACTCACATCTCTTCTGCTGTGACTCTCTTTTTTTAAACAGAAATATTGTTTTCTTTCACTTCTGAAAAGATCACATTGAAGATCTCAAAGCGGCTTAAAGGGCACAGTCCCTCCCTTTCCTGGTAGGTTTTCAATGTGAAACATTTGCAGGAAGTTTGCAGTTTTATTGAGTGTAGTTGAACACTGATTGGAAAAAAACCCAGCAAAGTCTAAGAGACACACAGAGAGCAGCAGAAATGTAAGTATGATTGTTATGGTACTGCTTAAATTGGTGCTGTAGAAGGGGATATTAGGCTGAATTTAGTATGTCAGACATTCTATTACCCAATTCCACCCTTCTAATTTGTTTTTTAACCTGGCCAATATCTGTTCATGCTGTCAATGGCCCAAGATATTACTTGAAATTACTTGAATATTTGAATACCAGAATTTACAGTAAATCAATACAACAGTTTTTGATGCTGTGTCATGAGAATCACAAACTGCATAACAATTCAAGGAGGATTGACAATTAAAATTTAATTTAAAACATGTTGAATTTAAAATTGTATTGGACTAATGTCAAATAGAAGTACTGAAGTTGCATATCATTTTATAAAACACGTAAACAACATGAATTCAAGATGAGAACAGCTGCTGTTCACTATGTTCAATTGTTTTGTTTTTTATTGTGTCCACCTCCTCTTTGATGAGGTCTTACCCATAGCTGAGACTGCAGTGAGCGTCGGGCCAGGAGGCTCTGGATGACATTGGTACGGTCAAGACAGTCCATGCAGTTGCTCCGAAATGTTCCCTCCTGGTTCAACAGCACCTTCCCATCTGCATCCACCAGGAAATATCTAAATGCACATAGACACCATTAGTTCTGATGTGGAGTGCATAGACATCTATCTGGTGTACTTGTATATCAGCTCACACAAAATGCAAAAAACACACTAACCCAAATTCATTTTGCATTTCAGCAACCATGTCCAATAAGATCTGTAGGCGGTGCCACCTCATCTGACTGCACTCCTTATGGAAGTCAAAGGCTATGTACCTGCAGAAAAGCAAGCATTTATCCCAAATTTATGATGACCTCAATCAATTCTGAGGTTGAGTAAATATGAGGCACTAATAGAACCCAACCATCTTACTTGATCATGCCATTACCCAAGCTGGTAACCATCTTGCAAAATGCCAGCTCCAGTGGCTTTTCTGAACCCATTTGGTTGATCTGTTAAAAAGGATGTCAAGAATTCAATGTTCTTATCTAAAAATAACAACCATAAATAATGTTATTAATTTGACATTGACATTGTATGATTTCCTTTGACTACTTCTTTCTAATCAGTGTCATGGGTTAAAGGTGTGAAATCAGTGCCTAGCTGGCACATTGATTTCATAAAATGACAGTAAAACAGGTTATAGACTCAACAGATGTGATAACTGTACATTTTTTCATCTTACCAAGTTCAAAATGGCTTGTCTTCCATAGAGAATAATCTGTGAGTCAAAGTGTCTCTGGAATCCATCCAACTAAAGAGATAAATAGAGAAGACAGCTATATGACAAATAAAGATCAGATTACAAACACACAGAGGGCCTCGTTTTGTCTAATGTGTAAGTGTAAAGATAGCTTACATGGTTGACTGTTTTGCTGATCTGTGGTTTTGGCTTGTACTTGAGATTCGGCCTTTGGGACCAATAGAAGGGGATGGAACCTCTTGTCTGTGAAAATCAGGCAAAATGCATAAACATATCATCATCCTGCTCTCATAAAATCAATCCTTCATTACAACAAAAGCAAAGACAAAGCTATTATCAACCCAATTTGTAGTGGGTTTACAAGACCCCTGTCAACCACCTCTCATGAACCACTGGGCCACTGCAGGAATGTGGACTGTGTGGAATCTGTGCAGGAAAGTGGACACAACTGTTTATATTGCCCAAAACTAATTTTAGAGGAATATGAATGTACAAACTAAAGCACAAACTAAAAAAGGATCTAACTGTTTTAACTATATTTTGAGGGTTAATGCTATATATTACTTACAATGTAGGATGTCATGATATAACAAAAAAATTGACACATCAGCATTGCAGAAATTTCAAGGTTGAGAATTCTGCCTTGAATGATTATTCAATTCTTCCTCACGGACAGTCCTAATGAGAGACACTAAATCTCTCCTGTAGCATTATTGTTTTGGCTCACCTGAACAAACGAAGCCTTGGCATTGTTATGCTGCACTATCTGCTCTGTTTCCACATAGTTAGCAGCATGACCTTCTGAATCAATGCCTAGAGACAAAAAAAAACAAAGAATGAAAGAAGCTAGACATCTGATGGCTTCAAAGTTCCCAGTAATGCAGAGACAATTAGCTTTTCATTGACTTAATGTCCACTGGATGTGCCTGATTAGCGTATTTGTGCTGTGCTGGAGCAGGCAACATGAAATTCAACTGAACGTATATACATGCCAACAATTGACATGAAACTAATACATAAAGATGCATTTCATTTGTTACTGGTTTTGTCTTTCTGTACACACAGCATAACTATTTTTTTTATAGATGAGCTTCAAATGGTGGTATTAATAGCTTTATAAAACACTGAAAATGGCGGCAAAACATTACTGAACATTGGAATATTGGAAATGTGTCTGCTGAACACACTGAAGACAGTTCACATCAGAAATACTTCCAGTGGACATCAGAACTCTGACAGAAATGAGGAGCAACCAGAATGTGATGCAGCCAAATCCAGTGGAAAAATGAGGAGTCGATAGAGTGAACAGTCGTGCTACCTCTGACATAGTAGCGGACACCGGCTCTGAAACAGCTCCTCCTGGAGATAATACTCCACTCAAACACCTTTCCATTGATGGAGCTTGACTTCATGGTAATGACTGGTAAACAAATGTGTTAAGAAACCAATAGTACTGGCATGGAATAGAAAAGAGTCAGGATTATACACATAAAAGGTAACATAAATAAATATAAAGAAACATACCTGATGCCTACTAATTCAAACTGAGAAAGAACCTTCATGTTGGATCAGTATCAAAAACTTTTTTAAATACTAAAGCACCTGTTTAGGCAGTGTAGTGTAGACTGTCATTGTTTTTCTAGATGTGAACAGGAATAAAAATATATAATCATCATATATTATAATAAAAGTCATCCTAGTCAAGGACAAGAAAGCACTCTTCTACCAACATAATTAATAGTATAAAGCACATGGAACAGTGTTAGAAGACATAAATCTAAAAATAAAGTCACAAAGATCCCCCACCCCATGTGTCTGTCTCTCTCTCTGTCTCTCTCTCTCTTTCTTTCTCTCTCTCGTCAAGGCAGATGGCCGCCCACCTAGAGCCTGGTTTTCTTCTGAAGTTTCTGCCTGTTAAAAGGAAGTTTTTCCTCACTGCTGTTGCCAAGTGCTTTCTCATGATGGGAATTGTTGGGTCTCTATAAATAAAATTATAATGAGTTTGGTCTTGACCTGCTGTATATGAAAAGTGCCTTGAGATGACCTCTGTTATGACTTGGCACTACACAAATAAAACTGAATTGAATTAAACTGAAATTGAATTGACACACCTTATTTAATGCTTCACTAATATTGGGTAATGGGTCTGACATGAAAGGTCTCACACTCATTCACTAAAATAGTATTATCCATATTACATTTTAACAGTGGGAAACTTTAGCGGTCAAACAACAGGAAAGGATACAACCATGGACAACAGGATACACAAACTTGTGTAACTGTAAGATAAGAGCCACATTAGATGATGAAACACTTTATTATCAAACTGGTTATTATCGTTCTGTGTACAATTGTTGGGAAACAAAGCTTTAAGGTACCCATGTAACCTTAGTTCTCTAAAGAGAATGAGACGTCACACAATCAGACAGTTCAAGACCCTAATTTCATTATTCTCAGACGTTACACTGAGAATACTGAGAGGAATGTATCCTATACTGAGAAGTCAAATACAAATGCTAAGAAAAGTCTTACTTCTGGCTGTGGAATGAATTCCCTCAACAGGTGGCCATTCCAGACAAAGCGCTGATCTGCCTAGGACAAGGACGGTTACCACATATTAATACAAAGTCAAATACATAAGTAGACAAGGGTGAGCCAACGCCTGGAGATGTTTATAAACATAAGTGATACAAACATTTGGAATTACAACCCCAATTCCAAAAAAAGTTGGGACGTTGTGTAAAATGTTAATAAAAACAGAATTTGTTGGTTTGCAAATCATTTAAACCCTATATTTAATTGAAAATAGTGCAAAGACAACATATCAAAGGTTGAAACTGAAAATTATTATTGTTCTATGAAAAATATATGCTCTTTATAAATTTCATGCCAGCAACACGTTTCAAAAAAGTTGGGACAGTGGCATGTTTACCGTCGTGTTGCATCACCTCTTCTGTTAACAACACTCTGAATCTTTGGGAACACAGGAGACCAGTTTCTGGAGTTCTGAAAGTGAAATGTTGTCCCATTCCTGCCTCATATAGGATTATAGATACTCAGCAATTCAGGGTCTCCGTTGTTGTATTTTTCATTTCATGATGGACCAAATGTTTTTATACTACAGAGCCATGCTGTTGTTTTACATGCAGAATGTGGTTTGGCATTGTCTTGCTGAAGGCAAAGGTGTAGAGTTATGTCTTAGCCAATGTAAGATATGAAGGGAAAAATTCTAAATATGTAATTCTGTGGAATAGTTTTTAGGGGTTTAACCACTGCTTGCCAGCTTTAACTGGAATTTTATGAAAAACGTTTCTGATTGGGTTGTGGCCACTGCAAGCATACCAATCCATAGAGAGACTATAAGGTATATAAGGTATATCTTACTCTCTCCAGAAGGCTCATCTCCTGAAACTCAGGGCTAGTGTTAGCCAGACGCTGCAGAGTGTGGGTCAGGTCGTAGTCTGTTGCAAAGTAGAAGCCATCTGTATGTAGCACATTGTTGATCATGGACAGGAAAGTCTTGTTGTCTTGCATCTGAAATAATTGACAGATCCAGCACCAGAGGTGAGAGATAAAAACACTGACTGGAGAAGGATGGGTCAATTTGGTCCACCATCACGGGACATCTAAATTCCCTCAATTCTCTAAACACACTGAGCTTGGTTAGATATATAAGTGCTGTCTGAACGGCAAAAAAATTAAATCTCCCTGCTTACTCAACAAGGACCACCAGAAGAATACCAGTGGTTCTTCTTTAAATGGTTGAACCGTCAGAACATCTAGCCAGTCTAAGAAGAGTACTTCCCACAAACCACCTTAAAGTCTTTGTTGTTTATTACATAGTTTTAATAACAACTAGAGTGATAGTTGTAGCTTTGGGACATGTCAATTCAACACCTGTACAAAAGGTGCTCACCAGAGCTGCTGGATGATGGACAGACCAACTTGGCATCTTTAGCCTCTGCTAGCAGAGAGATAAGCCACTGCTAGACACTTTTAGACACTGCTAGACACATCATTTAAGATGGTACCGTTCTAGTGGCTGCCTGCTACAGCAGTTACAGGAAAGGTCAGAGCAGACTCTATCTGTTCAGGAGACTGAGGTCTTTTGGAGTGTAAGGGGCGCTCCTGAAGACCTTGCGGGATCAGCCATTTTCTATGGAGTAACTTGCTGGGGCAGCAGCATTTCGACTGCAGACAGGAAGAGACTGGACAAACTGATCAAGAAGGCCAACTCTGCACTGGGTTGCCCACTTGACCCAGTGGAGGTGGTGGGAGAGAGGAGGATGATGGCTAAGCTGTCATCCATGTTGGAGAATGACTCCCACCCCCTGCAGGACACTTTAACAGCTCTGGAGAGCTCCTTCAGTGATAGACTGCTTCACCCAAAGTGTGTGAAGGAGCGATATCGCAGGTCTTTCCTTCCTGCAGCTGTCAGACTGTACAACCAGCACTGCTCCCAATAGACTATACACCTCGATGCCATTGCATCTGCGCCACACCCAGTTTTGAATGTCAGTGTACTATTTATTTTTTATTCTATACTCCATTCATGGTACAAAATAATTTTCATCATGTCCAAATGTTCAACCTTTTTGGATTGACGTCTGCAGTATTATGTCTGAAATCACAAAGTCTCTGATCAAACCAGAACCTCTCCTAATCATTCTCGGCACATCTGAAACCTTTAGAAAACTAAATGTGGCACAGCAGGACTTTCTTTCTTATGGCTTTATAACTGCAAAGAAATTAATTCTCACACTTTGGAAGAGCGCAGCTGTCTCCACCTCTAAAATGTGGCTAGATACAATAGAATACAAATAATACACTTCATCTTGAAAGGATAAGATGCGTTTTGAAAGACAGGCTTCCACAATTTAATAAGATTTGGAAACCCCTCATATCATATCTTGCAGATACAAATTTAATACAACAATATGGCTCTAGCACACTCTAAAATAGAAGGGATGATGACTAGCGTGTGAGGCTCTCAGTGTTTTTTTTGTTTTGTTTTGTTTTTTTTGTTTGTTTTTGTTAGGGGGGGTGGGAGGGCAGGAGTAACTATAAAACCGAGCCCTGTATGTTTGGCAACAATGTATATGAATCTGAATTGCTCAATAAAAGATATTTGAAACAACATAATTTTCACTGTGCAGTATTTCATTACCTCAATGTGCAACACTTCATATTTGTTCATATCTAATTTCATATTTATTTCCGTGGGGCTGCACGGTGGCGCAGTGGTTAGCACTGGCGCCTCACAGCTAGAAGATCCCAGGTTCGCGTTAGGACGCTTGGGATCTTTCTGTGTAGAGTTAGCATGTTTGCATGTTCTCCCTGTGCAGCGTGGGTTTTCACCAGGTACTCCGGTTTCCTCCCACAGTCCAAAAACATGCTGAGGTTAATTGAAAATTCTAAATTGTCCGTAGGTGTGAATGTGAGTGTGTGTGTTTGTTTGTGTGTGTGGCCCTGCGATGGACTGGCGACCTGTCCAGGGTGTCCCCTGCCTTCGCCCTAAATCGGCTGGGATAGGCTCCAGCCCCCCTGCGACCCTGCAGAGGATTAAGCGGCGTACAGATAATGGATGGATGGATTTATTTCCGTCCGGTCTCATAGGGTATATACTGATCACATATTTCATATTCTCATGCACATCTGTAAATAAGCCCCGTGTAAATTTGTAAATTGTTATTTTGAAAATACTTTTTCTAAGCCTGAGGTTGCTGAGTGTAAATACTTTTTAAACCTTCTGTTTATACTGTTTGTTACTTTTCAACTACTGACTATCCCCTTGCTGCTGTGCAATGTAAATTTCCCCACTGTGGGACAAACAAAGGTATATCTTATCTTATCTTATCTTTGAGTGGTAGTTCAGGTACTTTATCATCCAGGCCTCCCTGTCACAAGTACAATCAGAAGTCACACCATAAAATTACATAAGATCCTACCTGGTTGTCTGTCAGGTGTAGTATTGTCTTCTTATAGGAGATGATATCAAAGTCCAGAGCCTTCCACACAACATGACCCAGCAAATCTCCCACCTTCTTCTTCTTTGTGATGACAACCAGGTACATGCCTAACACAAACAGGTGGTTGGAGATAAGAATGCACAGCAGAACACGAGGTCTATCAAAATTATTACATCGTTAGAATTGTCTGGATGAAACTAACAGAAATGTCATATTGCCATCGCTATTTGCACATTGTTTCCCTCCACTTGAGGCTTGACTGGTGCTCCATTAATGATGTCATCTCATTGTGTCCCCTTTTTCAGCTATGGTTTAACACCTGAGTGGAGAATTTGCTCAACCAACTGTTCATCATCATAATGCAGTTCTTCTTCATCTTCTTCTATTATTTGAATAATAGTAGTAGTAGATGGAAACCCACATTATTTTGCATTGTCTTTTGCCAATTTTCTGTAAATTCAGTTAAAATTTAAATAATATGAAGACAGAAACGCAGCTGATGTTAGAAAAGAGTGCATTTCCATCAGATGGTTGAGGCAAATAAAATCTACCTGAGCACTAGGCTCCAAAGTCATGTAAAAAAACATGGGAAAAAAAAGTTTGGCTTTTTAGACCTTACTGCTGTTGGACAGGATTACTTGTTTTCAACTCATGTGAGACAATATTTTTTGCTTACCATAGCAAGATGAGGTGTCAATAATAAGACAGAGAGGTGTCAATAATGAGTCTCTTTCGTCATTGATCATTTACAGACAGTCCCTTGCTGCTTAATTTATTTCTCTTTAAGTACATGTCATATCTGCCCTGTGCAGTTTTAGTTTACAAAGTCTAAAAGGCAAACGGAAATGCAATTTATATTTATATGTTCCAATATGCGATGCTGATAAATGGCTCTTCATCTTCATAAGGTGAATGTATAATATTAAACTATTATTAGGCTTATTAATAGTGGCATAAAATGAACATGACAATTAATCATCAAGTAAAATTTGATGATTGCAACAGCCCTACACAACACACTGCTGGAATCTAACAGTGTTCTAATAGCTGATGCCGTTTTTCCCAGGGTTGGCTGGAACATTATTTCCCCGTATTACGTACTGAACTTACCTGCCACCAAACGTATGGTCCCCATGAGTCCACACACGGGCCGGGTCTCAGCGGATGCAGGGATGTCCCTCCTCACTGAGGACCAAAGCAGGGACACAACAATGGTTACTAACAGTGTGATCAGAAGACAAACAGAGGTAGAATCATCTGAACAAGGGCTGCAATTAATGATGATTTTTATTAATAATGATTTTCTGAATTATTTCATTGACAATAATCTACTCTGATGACAAACTCTGATGACAAGTTATCCAAAAATAAAGTGCCTTTCTAATATGATCTAAAAACATCAAACAGAGGAGAGACAGCAAAGTTCTGTATAACTACAACTAGTGCATGTCTGGAATTTTCACTTACTAAAGGACCAACACAAGTAATTGATCGAAACTGTGACAATTAAACTTCGAACATGCAACATGAAACTCGATACTACATAACATGGGATAATGTAACATTCCAGCTGAGAAATACTGTACACATTTTACATGTGAAGAACAGGGGCTTAATAGAGGCCCGATAGTTATTTAGTTTACTGGGCCTCCAAAAGGGCTAATCAAGCCTAGCTACTTTACATAGCACTGGCTTACATTGTCTGGAGGAACATGACCACCTCCGTGCAGTCGAGCTGACTACTGCTACAGTCAAATTTTTAAGCATGGAGCAGTCTCTTTGTACCTGATCAGCTTGTTCTGATTCAACTATAGAGCATGTGTGCATGAAGTCAAAAACACCTAACCATTGTTTACCTGTGAGAGTTATCTCAGTTGACACTCTGTCAATAGCCAGGACATCCACGGAGTCATCATCGCAAGCCTCTATGTAAAACTTCTCCGGTGTGGTGCGCCTGGTGTAACAGAGAAAAACGATGTTTCAAGACCCACACCCACTAGCATCACACCATCAGCGGCAGTCATATCCACCAAGCCGTTTGTGTAATAGCGCCACTCTAAAGAGAACGGCGAACATGAGGCAGCTGGAAGCAGATAACACCGAGCACCAACCGTGTTTGAGAGCTGACAGAAAATACCTAGCTTTGTGAGCTAATGTAGCACTGTAATTAACTTAAAGCAGCTGGTTATAGTGTTAAGCACTGCAAACAACGCACTCAGGAGCACATGAATCCTGACGAATTTGTGCTTTCAAACCCAACTCGTCTAAAACTGATGATTTGTGGAAAATTGTCTCCTGAATCAGATGTAGCATTGGCTACAGGACCTGTGACACGATGCCTGCGCTGAAGGTAGAATTTACGTGTTTAGCTGGTTTATCGTGGCTATGTCAATGCGAAGTCCTTACAGAGACTCGTCGCCTCTTCACTCAGTATGAAAATTTAAAAAATCTATGTGATGTAGCGATAATGATCCATAGTACTTACAAGTTGAAGCTCTCATAGGTGCTCGCCATCTTTCCTCCTGTTTGACCCCAGTGACGTGGCAACGATACAGTGGCTACTTCCGTCATCAGCTGTAGGGAAAATGCAACCTCTGCTGAAGACAGACACTAGATAGCGCTCTTGCCCAAACATATCCTCAGTCCCCACGACAACCCCGTACAGAATAATAGGTGATTTGCACAGACACAGCGTTTTATTTATGTATTCCAAGAGCGACAGTTTAAAAAGTCGTTATTACAGTGAGTGGACAAGAATGGAGACAGTATATGACAATTGTATTTATTTACCAAGACTTTGAGACCCCTTCTGTTCACTATGTTTTATTTGGTTTCTTATTTAGACAATAAGAAATAGCATAGTCCATGTAATTTAAAAAGCAATAAATAGTGTTTGACATTAAAAAATGTAAGTTATGTGAGTATTCTGCTTGCAGACTAGACAAAATGACTGAAAAGTAAGAACTGTTAATGTAATATAGGAACCAAAAATCATATTTTTAAATTTAGGACAAAAGTTTGGGCGGAAGTCAGTACTTTACATAAGTAAGTTTACATGTCCAGGGGACCGCATTTTTATACCGCTTTTCTATCTTAACCTTGGGTGGAAATTACAGGGGGGCTCTGGACCCCCCTTCCAAGGAAAAACATGAGTTGTTCCCTTCAATATATCACTGTTTCAAAAATACATACAGTTGAAATTGAGATCAGACATTGGTAACAACATTGTTAAGCAACATAGCAATGGCCTGCCAGAATCACTGATCCTAGTGGCTAGGACCACTCCTGGGTGACATGCAACCGGGAAGAACGTCCCTATTGCAGAACCTGGGAGTGGAGACCAGCTGGCACAAATAGAACAGACACTGCAAGCAGGATGTTATGAGATAGTTCTTTATCTTCCTTTTTTCAACAACCAATGATACAGGAAGGACACACAATTTTGGTAGCCTGAACAGGTGAGCCCTCCACTTGGGAGATGCATGAAAATGCATCCCATTTGGTGTTCTTGGAGCCCGGGTGATAAGAAAAAGAAAAATTTGCAATTAAAAACAGGGTAGAGGACTCCAGGTTTTTGTGATCCATCCAGATGATGACTGTTCCCTCCCTACAACCAATGGCTCCACTCCTTCAGTGTCATCTTGACCACAAAGAGCTCCCAGTTCCCCACGTCATAATTCATTGCCATGGGTGAGGAGAAAAAAAAGGTATACATCTGAAGTTTCTGGATCGCAGGCAGAGTTCTGGGACAGGACGGTCACAACACTGGAGTCCAAGGTGTCCACCTTCGCCACAAACTGGTGGGAAGAGTTAGGAAGAGTGAGGATAGGTACAGAAGTGAACTGTCTCTTCAAACTCAAATGCTCAAAAGTGAGTTCAGAAGCTATGACCGAGCTATAGTTCTGGATGAACCTCCTTTAGAAGTTAGCGAATCCCAGGAACAGCTGCAGCTCCTTTGTGGATGCAGGCACCAGCCAGTTGAGAACTCGAGAGCCTTAATCTTGGTGGATACTGCCGGTAGATGAATGAACACAAATTCTGAGTCTTTTATTAAGTTCAGGAAGACATTTGAGGCCAAATGGTATAACCACAGTGTTTGACAGTGTTTGTTGGGGATGTTAAAAGTAGTGTTCCATTCATCCTTCACCCTTCTTGTATGTGCATCGGGTGGTTAATGTCCCAAAGATCTACCTTAATGAAGATGGTGGCACACTGCAGAAGTTCAGAGGGCAAAAGAGATTAGTGGAGGATCTGTTCTTTGTTCACATTTTTCACATTTTTTATTTGGATTACACATTTATCCAAAGTGACTGCATTCAGCCATAATGGACACAACCCAAAATTGCAAGAATCATAAAAGAACATCAGCTTCATCAAATAAGCTTCAAGTGCTCCTTTTAGAAATATAAGAGATAGAGAAATATGAAGATCTGCCAGGCGGCTGCACTCTGGATTCATGGCAGTGGTTGGATGGTACATGCAGGCACACCAGCCAGGAGTGAGTTGTGAGTATTCTAAGCACAAGACCTGAGACTCCCAGTTCTTGGGGAGGACTCCAGACTTGTGGGAGTCATAAAGGTTGTTCTGGTGGAGATATGCAGAAAGTTGATGAAGAAGACATGCTCAGGTGACTGGGAAAGAAATGGTGGAAGAAGTATCTGTAATTTAAACCTAAGTGTGCGATTGTGGGTTTCTTTAGGAGAGGAGTTCAGGCAGTTCAGGCAGCCATTTGCCGACTTAGCTTATTGATGTTACATCAGCATTAGTGAGCGTCAGTATTTGTATTAATATTATGTTTAAAATGTGAAATTGGAGACGTGTCTGAGATCCTTAATAAAGTTAATGTCATGTCTTGGGTATAGGAATAGTAACTAAGCAATGTTTAGGCTAGCTAACCTGTTTATTTAATTTAATTTAATTTAATTTAATTAATGCAAAATTAGTTAATTTTATTTAATTTTTGAATTTCCCCACTGTGGGACAAATAAAGGTTTATCTTATCTTATCTTAACGCTAGTGTAATGACTAGGAAACCTCTCACCAAATGGTAGGCATTTCTCAAGTCAAGCTTGTGAAAATTAAAAATTAATATTTTGCTATGCTTGCAATAGCTCCAGGGTTGAAGAAATAAGTGGTAGGGTGTACCTGTTTTTAAATGGTGGCATCATTCAGGCTTCTAGTCAATGTAAGGACAGGGTGCCTTGCCTTGTCCTATCCACAAAGAAAATCCAGCTCATGCAGGTGATGAAGAACTGCCAGATGATGCCAGCAGCTGGAGAAGACTCTATAAGATAAGATAAGATAAGATAAGATAAACCTTTATTTGTCCCACAGTGGGGAAATTTACATTGCACAGCAGTAAGGGGATAGGCAAGTTAAATAGTAAAAAAGTAAAAAAAGAGTATAAACAAGCTGAAAAAAAGTATTTACAGTTTTAACAAATTAAACAAATTTACCAAATCTACAAATTTACCAAATCTACACGGGATTCTTTACGGATATACCTGAGAATATGAGATGAAAGGAAAGGCTCAACTGGGAGCGGGAGCTGCTGTAGCAGGCAGCCACTAGGGCGGTGGCGCCTATTTGTTCGTGGCTCTGTGAGGGGGCAGAGGGTTTGCTCTGGCTTTGTTGAAAACCTCTCAGAGTTACCAATAACAGGAAATCAGAGTCAGAACCATCCAACAGGGAAAGACAGGAGGTGGTTCTGAAGGCTCAGGGACTACAGGGATTTTCAGCTGGATCTCACTGGAGAACAAATCTTAGACAGGCTCAGACCACCCTAAAATCTTCCCTGTGGACCAGTCTGTGTGAGGCTTATGCGTTACAAGCCAAGGATAACCCAAGATGTAGAGAGCAGTGAAAAGGGTGTAAACAGAGGGATTCAAAGTGGTTGTTATCAACAATCAGTTGTACTGGTTGAGTATGATGGGTTATCTTGCAGAGGTGAGGACCATCCAAAGTACTGGCCTCTAGTGCTTCAGGCAGGGAAACAGGAGTCGGACCCAAACTTGCCAATTCCCAGTCTATTAAGATTTCATCTGCACCTGAGCAGCTAATACAGGAAGATCTAAGGTGAGAGAGGGGGGCTGAGCGATATTAGGAGGGCATTTGCAGAAGAAAATGTTTGACTCACCAGCAGCCTCTTTTTCAATGGTGAGCCTTGCCTTTTACCAGTCATGCTGAATTGAAATGCTCAAACTCTGGTTGTTCCCAATTGCATGGGTTCCTTGGGACAGCAGGGGGCACCAGCATAGGAGATGATTGGTCTGAACTAGATGAAATGCCAGGAAGCAAGGTGAGCAAGGTGAGCAGTACAACCATGCAAGTATCAATCTGTATAGCCAGGGAGATAAGAGAGCCCAGACAGGCAGCGCATCACAAGGTGGGCTAAATGGCCCTTCAAAGAACCTGAGGGTAGAAAAAGAAAGGCTACAAACAGAGACAAAGGGTTCAAGCCACTGTCAGCAGCCAGAGTGCTATATGGCATAATCCGCAACACATCTTACCTGATGTAATAATAATAACTTTATTTGTATAGCACTTTTCAAAACAGAGTTACAAAGTGCTTTACATTAAAAACAACAATAATTAACGACAAATCAAATACAGAGCATAAAAAATAATATATATACATATAAGAAAAAATAAATAAATACATATATGAATAAATATGATAACTACGAATAAAAAATAGAGACAACAGAACAAAAGCCAAATAATAGAAATGAGTTTTAAGACGCGATTTAAAAGCAGACACAGAGTTTGCTTGTCTAAGAGCCTCAGGCAGGGAGCATAGCTGAGGGGCCCAGACAGCAAAGGCCCTGTCGCCTTTGGTGACAAGTCTTGATTTTGGAACCATTAGTAGGCCCCTGTCAGAGGATCTCAAGCATCTGTCTGGCATATAGGGAGTCAACAAATCGCAGCTATAGGCAGGAGCCAGGCCGTTCAAAGCTTTGAAAACAAGCAGTAGAATCTTAAAATCAATTCAAAACTCACAGGCAACCAGTGAAGGGCAGAAAGTATTGGTGTAATGTGGTCACTCCTCTTGGTGTGTGTTAAAAACCTGGCAGCAGTATTTTGTACTAGCTGCAGTCTTTGAATGTTGCGCCTGCTGATGCCGGAGTACAGTGCATTGCAGTAGTCAAGTCTAGAGGAGATGAAAGTGTGTATGACCTTTTCTAAGTCTGTTGGGGAGAGGAATGACCTGATCTTGGTTAGCTGTCTCAGCTGAGCAAAGCAGGACTGTACTACTTTAGCCACTGGGGAATCAAAGGACAGATCAGGGTCAAAGATGACCCCTAAGTTGCGATCCTCTTTACGAACATTGATAGATAAGGCACCCAGACTAGAGGAGAGGTTATTAATACTGCTAGAACTGGGTCCATGGGGGGTAATCAAGATGATGTCTGATTTTGAATCATTGAATTGCAGGAAGTTTTTAGACATCTAGTTTCTGATTTTGGCAAGGCAGGACAAAATGCAGGAAATGTCTGTGGAGCCAGGCTTTATAGGAAAATATAACTGTGTGTCGTCTGCATGAAAGTGGAAATCAAGATTAAGTCAGCGCAACATTTCCCCCAGGGGTAGCATGTAAATAGTGAACAAAAGAGGGCCCAAAATAACCCCTGTAGGACCCCACAAAATAGAGCAGCACTAGAGGAGGAGGCATCTCCAAAACTGACAGAGAAGGACCTGTTTGAAAAGTATGAGATAAACCATTTAAGAGCCACATCACTGATGCCAACATGATTCTTCAGATGGTTGATCAAGATATTATGGTCCACTGTGTCAAAGGCTGAGCTGAGGTCAAGCAGAATTAAAATAAAATACGAGCCAGTGTCAGCTGCAAGCAGTAAGTCATTGGTGACCTTGACCAAATTTCTCAAAGATTTGATTTGTAAAAGAAATAAGCTGCAAAGAGACAGTTTTTTTTCCAAAATCTTTGATAAAAAAGGCAGCTTCGAGATGGGTCTGAAATTGCTTAAAACAGAGGTGTCTAGTGAGGGCTTCTTTAAAAGGGGGGAAACAGTTGCATATTTAAAAGATGAGGGGAGCAGGGATTATTCAGGGAGCAGTTTATGATGGCTAAAATGTCCGGACCAACCGTCTGAAGTACAGCTTTTAAAAACCACGTGGGAACGCAGTCTGAGGGGCAGGTGGATGATCTTGCAAGAGCAACAGTGCGTTCCAAGGTTGGCAAAGAAATCTCATCGAAGTGGTCTAGAGTAGAAGTAGGAGTCCATATCTAATTGAACAACATCGATGTTCGTTCGAATCTCCGCTATTTCATTGTAGAAATACGCAAGAAATTCCTCTCGTGTGGATTCAACAGGCTGGTTAGGTGGAGGACCGATCACAGAATTTATGGTCTTAAAAAGGATTCTTGGATTCTATGTAGTCCCATCAAGTCCAATAATTCTAAATCTTTAATTAATCAAACAGGGTTCAGTACACAGGAGTTTAGTCAAACGGGGCTGACAAAGGATGGACTAGGAGTGGTAAAATGGTCAAAAATACTGGAAGACTCATTCAAAAAATAAATGCTGGAATGCTCAACATGAGGCACAAAGGTGGTCTGGCACAGAGGGAAGGGAAGGCAGTGACTAAATACAGAAAAGGGAAGAAGTAATGAGACACGGGTGCAGCACATTAGGGCAGAACAAATAATCAGAGGTGAGAGACACACAGGGGTAGGAAATGAAGAGTCTGAAATTAAAAGACAAGTAACTATACAATAATTAAACAGGAAACGCAGAATATTAGTAACTGAAAATATAACCTTAAGTGGTGAAGTGAGAATTCACAGCAAGCAAGTTAATGTTAATGTTACTTTAGGTTTACCAACAGGTTGTTGTGTTGAGCTTAACTAACAGCTACATTAACACCATCAACTCGTATTGATGTTAGTTTTTGGCATCACTAGGTAACTTAAGCTTAATTTACCGAGGTAGTCACAGAGGCAATAATAAGTATATTTTCAGGTGTACTATTACCTATTTTTGTATTTCTAGCTCCTGTAACATGTTAACTTAGTCTGTATTTCTGACAAAAGCCCCGAAAAAGTTTTGTTCTTTGACATCCTGTCAATGTGGGAGCAGCAGCAGACCAAGACAACACAGGTGATACACCAGTATTAATGTCAATTATACAGTTAAGAGCCATTCTGTATAATTATATTTGTTCGTTGGGAAATGTGGATTTTTTAAAGCTGTTACAAATGGGGTAAGTGGGAAATTGTACCCAAACTGCAAACACCAAGGCAGGGTTGGACCAGTTCAATACTTTAATAAAATTAAAGAAAACTTACCGGTAGTCAGGCAGGCAAGGCTTAAAACCATAGAAGCAGTCCAAAACAGGCAAGCAAATTCAAATGGAAAATCAAAAGTTCAAAACAAGCAAGGTCCAGAGAAACAAAAGGCAAAAATCCAAATCACGGGGAGAACACAGCGAACCACACTGGTAAGAGCTGGAATGCTTGACATGAGGCAAGGACGACTACCAATATGATGTTTTTTGCCCTGATACAATTTCATAATCAAAACCCTGGTTTTTGTTTGATGCAGAGTACCAATCCAAAAGTGTTCATTTTAAAAACAATTAAAAATCTATATACAGTTAATATTATATACTGTTACTCTAATCAACCAGATAAGGACTGCTCTCTTTGATCAGTAAAACAGTTTTAAATGTCACAGGGAGGAATAGTACAAAGAGAAACAGCCAAAGTGAGCTGAAAAGGACTCCAGGCAACAGACTTGCTTATGTTGTTTATGTTGCTGTTGTTTATGACTCTCCTCTAACACATCATCAAGGTAAACTACTCTACCATGTTCATACTCCAACATGCATTATAGTCATGTGCAAACTTTTATTATATTGTTGTTGTTATATTGTTTATAAAATTACATTATTATAAGGCTTCAACCTCATAATGAAAGACAGATCTTCACTTTCAACTTGTTTAATATATGTAAAACACACAATTCCCTCTGCAGTATGGCTGTTGTGTACAGATAAGGACAAGGAATTACTGGAAAGCTAAGCTAATAAAAACATTTGTCAGACTCAAATGTGTATGGTGTCATGTGTATTTCAAGGTATGAGCTTGTAAACAGTAAAATTTCTGGCATTAAACGTTCCGCAAACTTTATCAAAAAGGAGTATTTGCAGAAGGTTATGAAAACATTACTAACTGTTAGGGACCAGTCACTGCAGGTGGAGTGAACGTTCACCTAATGTCCAGACAACATTTGCAGAATGGTCCCCAAATCAAAAATTGTTGTGTGGGTTGAATGTAAACTTAAGAAAATGAAGTTAAATTGTAGTTTAAACAAAATTTAGCAGAAAGGCTTGGCAGACATTTGCTGTATCTTAGAAGAACTGATTTTATTTTAATGATGCTATTTGATTTTGTCTATATTTTTAATACCCAGTCACGCTTCATACCAGTCGGTAGTAGTAATGCCCCCTCTGTTAGAAGTAGAAGTAGACCTGTAGTAGCACATGTGATCTGCATGGACAAGAAACAATTTTTGCACTGGATGCTGTTAAGAGATTCTTTAATGTTGTGGACATACAGTACAGTCTAAAGTCTGAGACCATATTGAAAAGTTCTAATATTTACATGTAAACCTGGAAATAAACAGAACGTTTGAAGATTCAGAAACATTTTTTAAAAAACAAGAAGTTATGACATGCAAAATGAAGAAGAAATACTAAATATTCTACACTATTTCTAGGTCAGCAATCAAATTTAAGCAAATTTGTGGCAATGTCCATCTTAACTCCTTTGTACAAAAGGTGAGATTTCCTTGAGTTGTGTCCTTTCCATTGAAGTACGCATTCAGTATGAATTCAGGTGGACTCAATTCACTCATCAGAGGCTCGTTCAAGTAACTCAACTTGCTGCCAGTGTTCACCTGTTATAAATATGGCTATGACCTCAAGTTCTCAGCAGATCATTCCTCCCTTACTTAAGTAGCAGTGTCATAGTGGGAAACATGGCATCAGAACTAAGTAAAAGTCAAATTATTATTCTAAGCACAGAGGGGCTTTCCAGCATCAAAGCTTGGCTAGACTAAAGATTTCTAAGGAGGGTAGTGTGTGGAACTTTAAAATGCTTTTCAGAAACGGGATCAGTTGTATCCAAATTTCAGTATGGATTTCAGTATCTCTGCCGGCTTATGGGTCCAGACGTCTCCGCAGCCAGTGGCCGGAGTAAAGCCTCACTGTTGAACACACAGTGTATAAGTGTAGGCTACACAACACATCTGTCCTCAGTGTTAATGATAAGGATGAATAATACACACCTTGATAGAATATTTCCATATTTTATCCTGACTTGTTGCAGCTGAAATAACTGTTAGAATGAAGTTATTGGTAACACAGCAGCTTTATATTCATACAGGTCAGTCTACAGCCGAGGAGCCGTAAAGAGCAGATCTTAATCCATTAACACAGAGTAAAGGCTCAGTTTCACAGATAGAGCCATGTGGAGGCTGTAACTGAATTATCCTCATTGTTTTCACAAATTTAGATTATTTAGATTTAGACTATTTTACGTGTTCTCACATCTCAATCATATTACAAATAAAATAAGAGTCCATAAAACAACACTGAACTAATGAATCTACTGTGTTAGCAGTGCGCTGCCAATAAGCCTCCCTGACTTTGTTGGTCGATTTAGTCGTTAATATTTCTTTTAACTCTTCATATCCTGACATGATCAAAGTGTACTGATTAACTCCGACTGAGACAACCAGAGTTTGTCAACCCTGATCATTGGAAGATCAATATATCAAACTTAGTGCCCTGAGAGAAAGAAATGCACTTTCATCACAGATACAGAATTTGCTAAATGAAAAATGCAAGACTCCAATAAGCAAAGGTACTGTTAAAAGAAGGCTGTCTTGCAGTGGTGTCAGATGATGAGTAGCAGGTTCTAAACCACTTCTCAGGAGGGGAAACAAGGCCAAATGCTTGGGGTGAGCTAAGAAATAGAAGCATTTCACAGTGAATGACTGGAAAAAAGTCCTATTTAATGATGAATCCAAGTTTGAGATTTATGGCAGTAACAGAAGGGTGAATGTAAGGAGACAAACAGGAGAGAGAATGATACCACAGTGTATCAAACTGACAGTGAAGCGTGGTCGTGGGAATATTCAAGTCTGGGGGTGTTTTGTCTACTTTGTCTTCATCCTCTGATTTGCATCTTTGTGGGGAAGGATTCATACTGCGGCAGGATAATGAGCTCAAAACATTGCAAGAACTACTTGAAGATCAAGGAGTCCAGACTGTGATGGACTTTCTTCCACAGTCACTTGACCTCAACCCTGTTGAATATTTATGCAGTACTGAGAAACCAAAGCAAGTTGAATTTCTTGAAAGAGCCTCTGATGAGGCAATGGAAGGGATAAAACTCAAGGAGACCTGACCTTTTGTGAAAAGGAGTTGAGTTGGTCAACACTACAAATTTATTTAATTAGTGCTAACAGTTACAATTATTTTTACATGTCGGAACTTCAACTCTTCAGTTCTCAAACTTTCAGATTATTTCCGGGTTTATGTGAAAATATTAGAGATACTTTCAGTGTGGTCAGTATGGACTTTTGGACCCTGCTGTATCTGGATAAGCTCTAGATACTACACTGAGGAAAGGATTTGCTCCAATTTAGACAAGTGGGTCTGGGTTATAGAATAAACAATGTCGTGAAGCAGATCATTTTGGGTGAGCGCTCTAAATGGTTTGCGCTGTGAAGCTGTCACGTCCAGTAGGTGGCGGTAATGTAACTCATGTGGTGCCAACAGCCACAAGACTCAACCGAAGAAGAAAAAACGGTGGCAGTGGAGGCAGTAGAAGAAGAAGCAGCGCATGTGGTGGTAAACTGCGCCCATTCAGTGAGAGTCACGGTCGAAGAGAAAGAGAAGAATCCAACTGGAGCGTCGATTCAACGCTTTGCATTAGATAACATGAAGCCAGGTACAGTAGATCCGATTTAATATCGCTTGTGATGGCGTTTTTAAGTAATGTCAAATTGTATACTTTGTCAAACTGTTCGTCATATGTTTGAAGTTAATGATGTTGATGCATGCCCGGCCTACACCGCCATGCTGCCCAGTTAACCTTACAATAAACTTATAACTACAAAGAAATATAGTGCCACGAATGTGAACACGTTCTCCATTAATATTGATGGCAGGTAAGCGAAAATGTTATTTTAACGTCTTAATGATCTTAACGGTTGGAGCCGTCAGTCTGAACAAATTCGGCACCAGCACGCTTTGCAGCCCTCACGTGGCCAAACACACGTGGTGAGCTTCCCTTCAGCCATACAGACTAGCCACAGTTTATATGAAGTGGCATTGTTTGTGGAGATATTTACTTCAGTTTCTTATTTGCTTCGTGGCGCACAGCTCGAAAATGAGCAATAGCGTCTGCTAACATTAGCCCGCATGAACCTTGTGTATTTGTATTTTCCGGATTCAATAAGTCCGCATTGCTGCGTCGGAGTTGCATCGGATCATTCTTCTAAACACAAACCCGTGGTATGGATACAGGCCTGCGTAGAACAAGTCAGCCAAAGGCAGGGAAAAGAACTGCTGGCTACGAAAAATCAAAGTTAACAATGCATGCACCAAGATTATTCAGAAATCTGACCGTGTACTGTATTAAGGAAATGTTTCCCATTCCCTCATCAGTAGTCAGTATACTAAATTGGCGTTTTAGTTTTGTTTACTTTCCTTAATTCACTTAATTGGGAATGATGATCAAAGCATACAGTTTTCAAGCAGTTGAAAACCGATTTCATAACAAGAAATGGCTTTGCTACATCACCAAAGAGATCAGTAAGCCTTTCTTCAACTTGCTGCAAGTTATGTTTTATATTTATCTATTTCTGTATCTGCTGAACCAAGGAGAGAACACCAGCAGCCCAATCTAATCACAGTTCGTACAGGCTTAGACCACGTCCATATTAATACGCTTTCGTTTTAAAACGCCGTTTTAAAACAAAAATGATATCCGTCCAGATGGGCTTTTTTTTTTTTTTTTTTTTTTTAGCACATTTCACATTTTATCTCCTTCCCATAGTATGTATAAAACATAGACGTAGTCTCTGTGACGTCACCCATATATTTCCAATGAGCGAGTAAAGTGAGCGATGAAGCCCATTGTGGGCGGATCAGTGGTGGTCATCTTGGCAATGTATGAAGTCGCCTAACTCCCGGTTAAACCAGACTGTATAAAACATCGACGTAGTCTTTGTGAAGTCACCCGTAGGTTTCTGAAGGGCAATTCTGAAGCCCATTGTGGGCAGATCTGATGTCGCCATCTTGACCGTACATAAGGTTGCATGGAGCTGACGCGGGCAGAATCAAGCCTCTGGACTATTCCTCCTGAAATGCAGGTGTAACGTTATCAACATTTCAGCCTACAGTCGATCACAATCAATCAATTTCTGGAGTGTATTAAAACCTAAAAAATGGCTGTTTTAGCAACAATATTAATAAAAAATAATGTTTGAGTTTGTGGGCCATCATATTTTACGTTACCATATAGCCTCAGTAACCTACTTCACCTCAACCAATAACATCTAGGTTAACATTATTTCTGGAACCATACTGAAATGTGTCTAATATTTTTAAATTATGCATGCCTTATTGTATTTGCACACAGTTCTCCACTTCTTGACTTACCTTGACATGATTATTGTAACTTTATGTTAATGTTACATTGCTCATATGGCAAGTTTAAGATTTTCAAGTTCAAGATTGCATAATGTTGACTAACTAAGGTAGTGGACCTTTCTTTTGCAACCTCACATAGATGCCTTTTATTTAAAAGTATTAGAACCTTAAATAATAACACCTTTTCATTACATTTTGACTATGGTGCATGCTGGTTTAATAACTGTGGCTACCATTCACTCACGTAGGCATTGTCAGATTAAATCAGCCTCCACTTCTCCCCCAGGACAAACCTGTCCTAGACAGCGGAGAGAGAACACAGTTGACGTAGCAGCAGCACACACAATCAAACTCCAACCAACAGGCAGCTCCACAAACACCAGAACACACATACACATTGAGAACACAGGCACAGACACACCAAAATGCTGCACAGCTGGGCAGCTCGAGGGCTAGCCACAGCCTAATTCATTAGTCATCCCCAGAGTTTGAAAATTCATGTCACATGGCCAAAACAGGAAGCAGATTGTCTAGTCAGTGATTTGTTGCTGACTTGCAGAAAATACGACAAACAAATTTTACTCTTACTTACTCTTACTTTTATTATTACTTTATATATTACAGCTACTAGGGTAACGCGTGGGCTCTGTTTGGTGTTTCATAACCTCCTAGTGCACATGTAGAAATTCAGCTGGAGCTCTTATTTGTGTTTATTTGTCAGGGTTCAGTCCTCGTGGGGACCGAGGAGGAAGAGGTGGAGGGCGAGGTGGAGGGCGAGGAGGATTTGGTGACCGAGGAGGACGAGGTGGATTCAGAGGAGGAAGAGGTGAGACTGGAAGAAGTGAACTTGTCATGAGAGCAGCTTTTTGAAGCAATTGCAGAACATAAGATGTTTTTCATTAAAGAACAGACATGCGTGATATTGGTGTTCAATAGTTAATGTTTATAATTTTGACCTCAGAAGTTCAGTTAAAATGTGTCTGTTTTTCAGGGGGAGGATTCAAGTCTCCGGAGGGTGGAGGATTTCGGGGCCGTGGGGGTGGCAGAGGCACCCCGAGAGGTAGAGGAGGCAGAGGAGGGAGGGGTGGCGGCGGCGGCGGCAGAGGAGGCTTTGGAGGAGGGAAGAAGGTCTTGGTTGAGCCACACAGACATGAAGGTTTTTATTACTCCTGTTTGTAATTATTCTCGATTATTATTTAGCATGCAGTCACTAAAGCTGTGTTTCCAGTGCATGGTACATCTTAGCTCTACACGACTCACTTTTGGAACCTGACTTTTCTCAATTTCGAACCCTTAAAAATGTTCTGTGTTTCTGCAAAAAAGGGTCATATCAAATGTAAATAGAACTTCATTTAAGTTGTAAAAATGGGACTGAGTTAAACAATTTGAACAAAATATATGCTTTTTTATTATTTTTTTTATTGCGTGAAACATTATCATTGTTGAAAAAGTATGTGAACCTTTGCTTTCAGTGTGATCCCCCTTGAATGGCAATAGCTTCAAGCAAAGGCTTTCTGTAACTGTTCATTAGTCCCACATATCTATTTGGAGGAATTTTCACGCCTTCCTCCTTGCAAAACTGTTACAACTCAGTGATGTTGTGGGCTTCCTTACATGAGCTGCTGTCTTCAGGTTTTTCCACAACATTTCAATCTGAATTAGGTCTGGACTTGATTGACTCTGCCATTCCAAAACGTTAAATTTTTTTCTGATAATAATCATTCTTTAGTAGTCTAACTTGAGTCTTTGGAGTCATCGTCTTGCTGCATCCACTATTTGTTGACCTTCATTTTACAAACAGATACTCTGACATTGTCCTGTAGTATTTGCTGCTAGAATCCGTAATTCTCAGTTCTGTCAGTGACTGCCAGCCGCCTTGTCCTGAAGCAGCAAAGCAGCCCCAAACCATGACACTGACACCGCCGTGCTTCACAGTTGGGATGATGTTCTTCGACTGGAATGCAGTCTTTGGTTTCTGATGCTTCTCATTTAAAGCATAGTTTTAATCTGCCCACAGAACATTCTTCCAATAGCCTTCTGGTTCATCCATGTGGCCTCTAGCAAACTTTAGATGTTTTCTACTTGGCTAGAACTGGCTTCTCCATGCTATCCTGTCACACACATATTCTTGTTCAGCGTTTGTGTGATGGTGGACTCATGAACACTGACATTAGCCAGAGCAACAGAGGCCTGTAGATTCAAAGATGTTACAATGGCCTTTTTTTGAACCCCTAGAGTATTACATGGCTTTCTCTTGGATGTGTTGAATTTACTTCATTTATACACCATCTGCCTGACAATAGATTAGTGAAGGCCAGACTCTTCAGAAATGGTTTCGTAACCTTTTCCAGTCTGGTGCCCTTTAACAACTTTTGACTGAGCTTGATTGAGGCATGGCACCCTTCCATAAACCTTGTTGGTGAAGACCAGACTCTGGTAGTAAAGACCCAGGTTTATATTACTGCTAAGCTGTCACCTGAACTAAATAATTGAATGAGCATGTACATTTTTTGTATTCATTTATTTCGTTGTTAGTTTTGGGACTTGAATGAAAATCATATCACATTTTAGGTCTTATTTATGCAGAATTACAGAAAATTTTAAAGGGTTCACAAACTATCCAGTGGCATTGTATGTGACACTTTTTCTGTCTGACTAGATTTGCCAAAACTGCCATTCCAAAGTGTGTCTGTCTGTGTGTGTGTGTGTGTGTGTGTGTGTGTGTGTCTGTGTGTACGTACTCAGGAGTGTTCATTTCCAGAGGGAAGGAGGATGCCCTGGTGACCAAGAACATGGTGATAGGAGAGTCTGTGTATGGAGAGAAGAGGATCAGTGTGGAGGTGAGAGATGTATTTCACAACTGCACAGTGGTCGGTGTAGGTAGCACATAGATATTGCATTCCATTCATAATAGTTTGCTAAGTGCTTATTTACAATCCCAGTTCCAAAAAAGTTTGGACGTTGTGGTGTTTATAAACAGTTTGGTGGTTTGTAAATCTTTCAAACCCAAGATTTAATTGAAAATAGGGCAACGACAACATCAAAAGTTGAAATTGTATTATTTTATGAAAAATATGTTCATTTTATATTTGATGCCAGCAACACGTTTCAAAAAAAGTTGGGACTGGGGCATGTTTACCACTGTGTTGCATCAGCTCTTCTTTTAACAACACTCAACACTCAAAACATTTGGGAATCGAGACCAGTTTCTGGCGTTTTGAAAATGAAATGTTGTCCCATTCTTGCCTGATATAGGATTTCAGCTGCTCAACAGTTCCTTGTCTCCTTTGTTGTATTTTTCGTTTCATGATGCGCCAAATGTTTTCAATGGGTGACAAGTTGGGACTGCAAGCAGGCCAGTTTAGCACGACTCTTCTACTACGGAGCCATGCTGTTATATGTGCAGAATGTGGTTTGGCATTGTCTTGCTGAAATATGCAAGGTCTTCCCTGAAAAAGTTGACATCTACTTGACAGCATATGTTGCTCCAAAACCTGTATATATTGTTGGTGCTTTCCCAGATGTGTAAACTGCCCATTCCATGAGTACTTATACATTCCCATACCATCACGAATGCTGGCTTTTGAACTGTGCGCTCATAACAAGTTGGGTGGTCCCTCTCCTCTTTAGCGCGGAGGATGCTACGTCCATGATTTCCAAAAAGAATGTCACATTTTGTCAGACCACAGGACAGTTTTCCATGCCTCAGTCCACCTTAAATGGACTTGGACCCAGAGAAGTCGCTGGTGTTTTTGGATCATGTTTATATATGGTTTCCTCTTTGAATGGTACAGTTCCTGTATTAGTGGATGCAGTGAATTGTGTTCACAAAAAATGGTTTTTGGAAGTGATTTTGAGCTCATGCAATGATTTCCACTACAGAGTCATCTCTGTTTTCAGTGCAGTGCCACCTGAGGGCCCGAGTATTGGTTTTTAGCCTTGTCCCTGTTGTACCAAGATTTCTCCAGATTCTCTGAATCTTTTAATGATATTATGTACTGTAGATCATGAAATCCCCTAATTCTTTGCAACTTTATACTGAGAACATTATTCTGAAATTGTTGAACTATTTGCTCGGACAGTCTCTCACAGAGTGGTGAACCTCTTCCAATCTTTACTTCTGAGAGACTCAGACTCTCAGGAATGCTGTCTTTACCCAGTCATGTTACAAACCTGTTGCAAATTAACCTAATGAGGTGGGGGCTATTCCTCCAGGTGTTTTTTTCCCTTCCATTTTGTTTTTTTAACATTACACAACGTTTCCAGTGTTTTGTTGTCCCTGTCTCAACTTTTTTGAAACATGTTATTGACATCAAATTCTCTGTCTTTGCACTATTTTCAATTATATAGGATTTAAATGATTTGCAAACCATCAAAATCTGTTTCCAGCTTTTTTGGGGTTGTACATAATCGCTAAATTATATACTATATATGTTGAGTATTATGCTCTGTATCAGCCTTGAAGTCTTTAAGGCTTCTCTTTGTACTTTCGTGAAACTGGCGGCTGTTGTCTCTGGTGTTACAGCTAGACTAAACATTATGGTTCACTGTTTTCTTATGCTTTGTCTTTTAGGAAGGAGAGACTAAAATTGAATACAGAGCCTGGAATCCATTCCGCTCCAAGCTGGCAGCAGCTATCTTGGGAGGAGTAGACCAGATCCATATCAAGCCCGGAGCAAAGGTCATGTACCTGGGAGCTGCTTCTGGCACCACAGTGTCCCACGTTTCTGACATAGTTGGACCTGTGAGTAAAACACACATTCTCTCCCTGAGCACTCTATATTAAACTGTTGATAAATCTTAAGGCAGTGTTGACATGAAATATAACATGAAACCTTAGCTTCACATTAATTTAATGATGACTTAGTGTAATTTTCATGAGAGTAGGTAAAAAAAAAACTTAACAACTTTGCTTTGGAGTAGCCTTTGTGTCTTGTGTGTTATAGGAAGGGCTCGTCTATGCTGTGGAGTTTTCCCATCGATCAGGTCGTGACCTTCTCAATGTGGCAAAGAAACGCACCAACATCATTCCAATCATCGAAGACGCTCGGCACCCACACAAATACCGCATGTTGGTTGGTACGTAGTCTTGAGTCACAGTAGTAACACTACACAGAGGTTTGCAGAAGGCACCTAGTATTGTTGTCATGGTTCCAATGCCAGTCTGTTTGAGAAAAAAACAACTGAAACAGTTTTACCATATTTCTAGCCAGCCTCAGACTTAGGCCAGCATTTATCAGAGCTATGTAGAGTTTAAAGAGCCTTTTTAAGGAGCACAGTATGTACTGTGACCCCAAGTAATGTTGTAATAGTTAGGTCTGGTGTTATTGGTGTACATATTGAAACTGTGAGCCCTGTATCTTGAATTGAATTTGAGTTCACCATATAATTACAGTCATGTGAAAAAATTAGGACACCCCATTAAATAGTCAGTTCTTTATTAAGAAATGTTCACATATCAATGTCTGATCTTGTTTTTCTTTATCTCTGGAAAAGAAAGATTTAATTGCAGGTTATCAACAAAAATTAACATTGTTTTACTCATTAAACAAAAGATATCAACAAAAATGCATATTTTAACTGAGGAAAAAGTTAGGACACCTTACCCCCTAATAGCTAGTGTTACCCCCTTTGGCCGAAATAACTTCAGTGAGACACTTCTTGTAGCCATCTACCGGTCTCTGACATCTGTCTGAGGAAAGTTTGCCCCACTCCTCAACACAGAATTCTTTCAGCTGTGAGATGTTTGAGGGGTTTCTTGCATGTACAGCCTGTTTCAAGTCACCCCACAGCATCTCAATGGGATTAAGATCTGGGCTTTGTCCATTTCTTAGTTTTCAGCCAGTCCTTGGTGGATTTACTGGTATGTTTTGGGTCATTGTCATGTTGCAAGGTCCAGTTTTGCTTAAGCTTTAATTTTTTTACAGATGGTCTCACATATATACATGATACATGGTAGAATTCGTGGTGGATTCTATGACGGTGAGCTGGCCAGGTCCTGCTGTAGCAAAGCATCCCCAAACCATGACACTTCCACCTCCATGGTGGTATGAGGTTCTTTTCCTGGAATGCTGTATTGGGTTTACGCCAAACATGTCCTCTGTTCTGGTGTCCAAATAATTCAATTTTAGACTCATCTGTCCAAAGAACATTATTCCAGAAGTCTTTGTCTACATTCACTCTGGCAAACTTCAGTCTGGCCTTCATGTTTCTCTTAGAGAGCAAAGGTTTCCTCCTTGCACACCTCCCATGGAAGTTAAACTTGTGCATCCTCTTTCTGATTGCAGAGGCATGCACTTTCACATCAACAGTGGCAAGAGCCTGCTGTAGGTCCCGTGATGACATTTTAGGGTTTTTGGAGACTTCTTTTAGCATCTTGCAGTCTCAGGGTGAACTTGCTTGGACGGCCAGACCTGAGCATGTTGGCAGTTGTTTTGAATGTCCTCCACTTGTAGACTATTTTCCGGACAGTGGAATGGCTGATTTCGTATTCTTTTGAGATCTTTTTAAATCCCTTACCAGACTCATAAGCTGCCACAATCTTCTTTCTGAAGGCCTCAGACAGCTCCTTCGATCTCACCATGGTGTTCTCTCTCACTTCAACAGTCAGGGGCACACCAAACTAAATGTCTGAGGTTTAAATAGGGCAAGCCTCCTTCAAAATGATGAGTAACAGTGTTCTAATCATGTACACCTGATGTGATACACCTGTGTGTGATTTTAGCCATTTTAAGTGGGAATAAATGTGGGGTGTCCTAATTTATTTCTCATCAGAAATTGCATTTATTTAAAATGACATTTTACAGAAAGTTATAAAAAAATCATTTCTTCAGTTTTGTTTAGTTATATTACTTGAACCTCTCAGTATTGTTAAAATTGATATTAAATATCCATATGACTAAATATGTTAAAAAACACACAGGCTTTCATAGGGTGTCCAAATTTTTTCACATGACTGTACTTATACTTACTGATATAATCCTCTGTTGTTTCATTTGTGATCATGTTCACAAGCTAGTGGTCATGTTTTCTTTGTTTGTTATTTTTTATACAGCCCTTTTGTTTTTGATTGTGTGAGAATTTGGCCCACAAATCTATTTATTCCCAGAACCAGTAACATTGGCAAACATGACTGGCAGAAACATAATGTTATTGAAATTCAAGATGCTGTAACAGATCACGTAGCTAAATTAGCATCTGAAGAAGAATCTTTGAGTAATTTTTGTCTCATTTTTGTTCTGAAAAGTCAAATATTTTTCAGTATCGTTTATGTCTAACCAGAATAGTTGAGGGTTTACCTAAACTACCTAAAGTTCACCAGTGCTCTTGCTAAATATAGTGCTGGGGCATGAAGTGTCACAGTAACATCATGTATGTGTGTATGTATGTATGATGCATGTTTATTATCAGCTTAATAGCATTGTCATGTAGCTTGATAGCTGTATCTGCTTATTAAGATAAGATAAACCTTTATTCGTCCCACAGTGGGGAAATTTGCAATTTGCATTATTGGTCTCATTGGCAATGGATGGTGGAATAAGCATAATATTGTTGTCTGGGTTATCTCCAAAATCTACAGTGGCATGCAAAAAATTGTGTATTAAGGAGCTAGCTTTTTTATATTTAAATTTTTTATAGTTTCAAAATAAAAATGGAAAAAGGCCTGAAGCAAAGGTTTGGAGACCCTGCATGGTTGTCACGAAGCAACACCCCTTCTGGCAGGTATCATATCTTGTAAATGCTTGTTGTGCCATCAGTTTTTCAGTTCTCATTTGGGGAGTTTTCACTGATTCTTCCTTCCAAAATGCTTCTAGTTCTGTGAGTTTATCAATAATACGGGCAGTGTAATGTCATGCTGGACTTGTCAAGGTCTGTCAGAAAGTGACAAACTGTTTGCAAGTACGATAAGATGTGATGTGTATTTCAGTATGGTTCCAGAAATAATCTTAACCTAGATGTTATTGGTTGAGCAAAATATGGCGGCCCACAAACTCAAAGGTTATTTTTTTTAAATTAATATTATGACTAAAACAGACATTTTAAGTTTACTACACTCCAGAAACCAAATGATTGCGATCGGCTGTAGGCTGAAAAGTTGATATATGGCATATATGGCATTACGCCTGCTTTTCTGGAGGAATTTTTGAAAGTAGCAGAACCAGTGTCAAAGTGGGCTGGTACCATCGGGTTTGCTGGCTAGCTTTTTGGTTTTGGTGTCAGTATTCATAAAGCTTTGAAATTTGCATCACTTGGCCTTTCCTAGCAATGACTGGGAACATGTCATAGCCCTAACAAGAGAATTTAGGTCTGAGAATTTGGTAAAAGTTATGAGAGCTCACATCTCATCAACATCAAATGTTGCAATGGGTTTTCTTTCTTTATTTTCCATTTTAAAATTGTACAAAGTAAAAATAATACACCTGCAACTTTTTACAGTAACAGAAATTTTGATTAAGGTACTCAAACTTTTGCATGCCACTGCATATCTGAAGTCAGACTGGATCCACAACAACATAAATGTGTAAATGAATTCTGCTATGTTCAGGCAGTAATGGTCTGTCACTGTCTAGGTATGGTGGATGTGATTTTTGCTGATGTTGCCCAGCCTGACCAGACAAGGATCGTTGCTTTAAATGCCCACAACTTCCTGAGGAATGGAGGACACTTTGTTATCTCTATCAAGGTACAGTGAATGACTGCCTCAACAGATGGCAGTCCTCCAACCTTTAATAGAAAAAACTACTACTAAACTACTATGATTATAAAAGCAAGTTTTGGTCTCAAACATCATTGAGATTTTTTTTTATTGTTTTGATGCTGTTTGATGATCAAATTGGACACATACTCAATGGACTGAATGGAATTAGGGGGCAAAAGATTATTTGGGATATTGCTGCTTGCAGTGTAATTTTATGTACAGCTCAGTGCTCTGACTTCAAACCCAAATCCACTGCTACTTATGACTAGTTTTGATCAGTTGGTGTTTGTTCCTACTGAGTGTATTGTCAGCTTTGTAGACTGCGATATGTCTTTATGGGGGTTTTTTTTGTTTGTTTTTTTACTTCAGGCTAACTGTATAGATTCAACAGCGGCTCCAGAGGCAGTGTTTGCCTCAGAAGTGAAGAAGATGAGTGCTGAGAACATGAAACCACAGGAACAGCTCACGCTGGAGCCCTATGAGCGAGACCATGCTGTGGTGGTGGGCGTCTACAGGTACACCAATATCAGACTGGTCTCCCTGAAAAACCATAACGAGTATTAACCATTTGTGTGCAAACAAAGAACACCCTGACATCTTACTGGTGTTTCTTTGTTTGTGAAAGTTATGTGTCAATTGCCACGATCATTTTTTCTTTTTGAATTGCTTTGATCGTTGTACAATACTGTACCGCAGTGCTGGAGTCAATTTGGGGGATTTGAAAACACATGTTTAAAATATACCACGTCTAAAATTATGCATAATTTAAGGTGCAGCCACTTTGACAGCTGTCTGCTGGCTGTCAGCTCCAAACGCGGAGCTCATTCAGTTACTGAACTTGGGCTGTTTGTGGTGGCTCGGATAGTTTTTCATACAAATACCAGATAAGTAACATGGCTTGCTGTGCGGTTAATTGTACTAACAGACTGCCAAAAAAGTCTGCAATCACGTTTTTTTGTTTACTAGTAAATAGCCAGCTAATGAATTAGCCTCTGGCTACAACCCTCCAGCAAGATGCTGCTGGCTGTGTGTTGTCCTGATGCGGGGTGTCTGTGTTGTTTTCAGTGTGTCTGTGGAGCTGCTTGTTGGTTGGAGTTTGATTGTCCTGCTGTGCTGACTTTGTTTTTCTCCGGTGTCCGGGGCGTGCTTCTCTGGGGGAAGGGAGAATCTTAAACTTGCCATATAGGCAATGTAACATTAACATAATGTTGTGCTTGACTTGTCAAGGTAAATCAAAAAGTGGCACTCCGTACAAATACAATAAAGTGTGTGTAACTTCAAAATATTAATGTTACCTGTATGTTTCCAGAAATAATGTTAACCCAGATGTTGTCATTGGTTAAGCTGGAGCTGGTTACTGAAGCTAAACAGTAATGTAAAATTTAACTGTCAGCAAACTCAAACTGTATTTTTTGGTGTGTGTGTGTATAAGAGATTTCCATATATTGTGTTAACATGTTTTTTTCCTCTCCTCAGACCTCCACCTAAACAGAAGAAATGATGTGTGAAAGAAAGCTCAGGGACTCCTATATGAACAACTATATACCATCTTCAGCCACCATCTACTTTTTGTACTGTCAGTGTTGTCTGTTGCCCTACTTTCCTAATAATTTGATACTAGTAGTATAAGTTTTGTTGACAGTATATGAAGCAGAACGGTTGTGATTTACAACAATTTATGTTTGAAACAGTTTATATGTATTTTTTGACATAACTTTGTCTTAATAAAATGTTTAATTCTTGTTTTCGATTGGTTATGGTCTTTGACTAAAAAAAACCTTAAATAGCTTCCAACATAACATGGAGGTATACATTTACATTGTAAACAACCTATTGGCATTTTGACAAACATTCATGAATAACACTTCCTGGCTCTTGAAGAGCACTGAACCCGCATCTGTTGAAGCAGACATTTCCGAAGTAACTGTCAGCTTTGGTCCTTGGTGGCCCATTATTGGTGCAGGACAATTACCTGTACCTGCATCTGAGATCATGGCCAAATCTTCCATACTAGTATTAGTCAAAAACTAGATTTCGAAGTGAGATTTATGGCTGCAGTCCTATTTTTTTCCTGTTGTTTCAGAGATTACAAAAATGTGTTCGCTGTAGACGCTGTTGGTAGGGTAAATCGACCAGGTTTCATACAGAGTACACATTGACAGCTCGCGCCAAACTGCCCTTTTTCTTCATCCTTGCAAACAAATGCTTCGATGTGCGCTCGGATACTATGCTTTCGCTACATGAATAATTACGCAACCACGTTTTCATTTAAAGAGCGACTTTTGGGAGTCACGTCTTGTGACTGTCCGCGATGGATTTGTTTTGGCAGCCATTTTGTGGGAAATTTCTCTGGAACGCGCTGGGCCGTACTTGCCTAGTGTCGGGAGTGCGCTCTCAATGCAGCCCCTCTCCTTTGACCGATATTAACATCACGGAGGGGCTGGCCGGCACAGAGCTAGCTGTAGCTGTGCCAGCTAAAATATATTTAGTTTTACATAGCGTTTTCCTGCAGTGTCCAGCGTCCCATCGGTTGGCCGTTGCCCGCCAATCAGCCTGCAGTGTGCTGACTGTCTTCCTCCAAATTCCAATGGCAGTGTTTTATTAGCTAGCTGTTAGCATGACAGCTAATAGCTAGCCAGCTAGCTAATGTTAGCTTCTTGCCTTTAAATTATTTGAACAGGCTGATGGGCTTTCTAATCCAACTGGCCCATGCTGTCGTTGTAAGGTGGTCTCTTGTATATCTGAGAATATCTAGAACGAGTAAATTACGTTTGCCGGATAGAAAGGAGACTTGAGTTCGAGTCGTCCGTGGTTGAGGCGGCGGGCTGCCCACCTCCCCTTAGGCACGGCTAGCTGTGCTGCGCCGGCAATCAGTCCCTATCGACAACCCCCTCTCTGAGCTCCGGAGAATAACGCATTTTTTCTGGAAACTAATCTCACCGGGATTTTATCGGCAAATAATTCTACAACACATATTTGGATTTCTGCTGTGGAAGAGGGACGACAGACCCGGGGGAGGGGGCTCGGTTCGTGTGGACGGAGGGAGATAGAGGTTCCGAACATGGCTGCTACGGGGAACTTGGTTCGACACACCGCCTGAGGTAAGAAATACCCGGTTTACGTCGGTTTTTGTTTGTCATTTGTAAAGATGGCGTTATATCTCTATCATTTGCGTTAAAGGCTTGACAGTTAATTAGTGTTAACAGTGCTTGATGCTACCCCTTCATACGTTATTCGCCCCTGTCACCCGGCCTCGTGTCCCCATTCCTCTGCCACTGCTGTTAAGATGGCTAATGGAGCAAGGGGCAGGCATCGATGAAATGGGTGGGTTAACGTCGGTCCTGGACAATGGACCCTGTTTAACAATTAAGACTTGGTTTGTTCATCTACGGTATCTGAGACATGCATTTTGATGATGGAGTAAAAACGTTACCCCGCTTTAGTAGCATGCAGTGTCCTCCAAGTCTACCGTTACCCCTGCCCTTCTATTTTACCTTGTAACTGAGTCGTTTCTAACAGCTAACCATCTGACGTGTTCACTGAGTGTTATGTTGGCGATAAAGAGGCTACTGATCGATGTGATCAGCGTGTTTGTATCTAGGCAAGTTTCAGTAGCAGTGGTATCGCGACCTGCCTTATTTAACGCACGACAACAAATAGAATGGGAGAGGATGCCGGCGGACCAAACCGGAGGGAGAGATGGGAAATGAATGGGTGTGTTGCTGCATGATAGAAACGTGCTAACATCCTCTACTGTGCAGTAGGTTATCATATCCTGGTGTGTCGTGTGGGTGGCGAATGCTTTAGGCGTCAGAGCAGCCAGCCAGCAAACCCCGATTGTCCTCTGTAGATCTGCAGCATATCATTTGCTATGGCAGCTAACGCTAGCCGCTAGCTTAGCTACCGCATAAGCCCCAGCCCCTACCCTGCCTTGGAGTAGAGAGACACAGGCACTCAGTTGCTGGGAAATGGATGCCCCTAGATAAGGAATAGGTATGCGATGAGACAGTGCAGTGCTGATGCACACCTGGAAGAATCTTGACATCTCTAGTCTGTATGGGTCTATGTGGTCCTCTTTCTGTCTGCGATTCAACAGTGGTGTTACTTGTACTTGTTTTTCTTGTAATTAATACATTTGAGTCTAAAATGGACTTTTCTCTCCAACCACTTCTGCTATACTTATTTCTTGTCATTATTTCTCTTCATCAAATAACATATTGGTAACATTGAGCCACAAGTATTGTTGATTATTGCATTGTGTGTATTGTATTGTTTAATCATTTGTCCACTGTATCAAAAAGGCCACGTATAGGCCATATAATGGAAAGATGAGAGAAAGGACACATTTCCTGAGATTGTACCTTCTAAGCAAAGAAGTGTCTAACAGACCAATGAGGATGTGCTTAACTTAACACCACAGGCAAGGTTCCAGTGTCATTGTGTAATCCAGGCAGTTGCATTGTCATTGAGCTACACCGGACTTAAGTAATATTGTTTATGTTATGTTTATTCTGTTATCAGACGAATTAGTGTAGAAAATGTCATCTTAATTAGCACAAAATAAGTCTCAATGTTTGCAGAATATAGCTTATTGTTTGTTCTGTTGAGATCCCTTCAGTCTCAGTTGCACCATCACAGACAATATAGTGAAAACATTCAGCTTGTATTCACTGCACTGAGCTCTGTTCACCTGTTCCAACAGAACCAGCAACTTAGTTCCATGCAGTCACTAGTAGATTTAAGTGGGAACAGCATCTGTGCCCAGCTGGAGGATTAGTCCCTTTCACAACATTATCAGTGTACCATAAATGTTTAACCAGCAACCACCACCCCAAGAATGCCACATTTACCATCTAAGCTATTACAATACCCTGAAACGTAATCTTATTTAAATGTAAAATTAATAAACTTGTTTGTGTTTGTATTAAAAGATACTGTGACACTGTTCTTTTGTAAGTTGTGGTGTAACAATATATTGTGTTGTGACATTTTGGTATACTGCAAGGTATCATCATACATTACCAATTCAAAAGATAGATAGATAGATTGTAATATCAAGTCAGATCTTGTCAATTAGATTGTGACCTGCCATATTTAACTAAATCTTTGGCTTGTTATTACCACTGGAGTGGTTTTGTAATGTGTGTCTTTTGGCCACAAAAGACGCAGACAATGGACTTGTTCCCTGACAGCACAGCTGTGACAACAAGTTCAGACTGTGTGTGGCAGCTTTGACACATTCATTTCAAAACTAATTCCAGAAATTACGAAGTACTCCAATGTCACTTATTTTTACTCTTCATTGTATACTTTTTCTCATGGTCTTGTTCCTCTCTGCTCCTGTCCCTCTACACTCATGGAATCAACTTTGATTGAACAGCATTGTTACAGCTGAAACTTTTTGAACTTGAGCGGAGGAGTCTTAGGTTCAGCTGCTGCCGCCTAGTGGGGATCTGTATCTATTTGCTTCTGGTCACATATGTCCATTGACTCTACATGCATTCATGCCTCCTGGTAATGTTGACCATGTTGAATAAAGCAACTGAATGGCAGCGTTCACCACATTTGGACCACATTTGGCAATTTCATTTGGTTGCTGACTATAGTGTGAGGAGAAAGTCAAGTTCAGACATTTGCTCTTTGTCAGAAAGTAATACAACACTCAAAATGCCTGTTTTAAGGATCAAACACTTCCCGTAGACATCAATGGTTTGTGTGTAAAGTTTGTGTAATTGTGTACCCCTTATGCACCTCATTTTTGTAACCTCCACTACTAGGATGACTACTACTAGTGCTAGTAGGGATGTAACAATATAGTCAGGTGATGATTTAGTTCCATAGACAATACAGGGCACATATACTTACTATATATTAATCAAAGTAATAATGAAAACAGACTACAATCTCAGATTCCTTTTCATTCCTTCTAGGCATGTGTGGCATATTTTCAGACCATTTGTTTTTTCTTGCAGTTTTTCCCTAATGCAGACTCCAGTGCAAAATGCAAAAATAAAATCTAAAAAATTTGTAACTTGAAAAAATTGTGCTTTTTTTGTAAACAAGCAAATCTATACCTTCTTGAAACATCAGTGAAAAATAAGAATACCTCAGACTATTATTGTTGTAATGTTGTTATTGTTTGGCCTTTTACTTTACTTTCTTAGGCAGCTTTAGCTTGTCCCATTGATACTGGGTGGCCATGCAGTGACACACTGGGAGCTTTTGGAACATTATGCACAGTCATCACTGTAGAGAGCTGATACATGCGCTTGCAAGCTGTCATATGCTTAGACTCTCTTCTACTGTAACTTATTTGTACGAGGTGTTGGGACTGCCACAATGCGTGATTGCTGTCCCTGCCTGCTCTCCCAACATTCACTGTGTCTGACTGCGTGTGTGATTGCTGTGTGCAGCCACATGTCATGCAGTGTCTTCCTTTCAGTTGAATTGGTTTTGCCTTGCTTGTTGACCAAAGGCTTTCTTTCCATCATCTTGGCTCAAACTGAACTAAACATGATACCACCTTGCTGAGAGTGAGTGAGCTTTTAGGGAGGGGTATAAGTGCACAACTCTAAAGGAAAGGGCTGGATTTATACAAGGCAAAACACAAGCATCATTGCGAAACAGAATGCAACACTATAACTGTTTTATCTCTGTTATCTTTTTTTTCTTTCTTTGGAGGCCAAAAATTTAATTGGAGACAAATTTTATTAATCGCCCTATGGGCAGATCAGGCAATGCACATTGAAGTTACAACAACTGTTTAATGGTAAATCATGAGTCATCATGGCAACAATGTTTGATGAAACGTAAAGAAGCTTCGCACTTTTGCATTATCAAGGTCTTTAGACTTCAGTGATGAAATTTGAGGCAGACATGGTTAACCTGCTAGGAGTAGCTTGTTTAAGCATAGGGCTATAACTTCCTGTTGCCAGTAGGTAGTATTGTGTCTGTGATTCGGTATTAGCCTGTAGATGTCCTCTAGCCAGTACCTTTATCAAACATGAAATCTGGGAAAGATCTGACGACATGGAGTCAAGTTAGAACAATTCACTGACAAACATGCCATTCAATGAAAACTCTGAAGCATTGCAAAGTTCTTTAGATTGCACTGAGCCAATTTGAAGTCAATCCGGTTAGTTGTTAAAGCACAGCCCCTGTAAATGCCCAATAAAAATTAACACTAAATTCAAAATGGCTGGCTTTCTGTTGAATTTAGGGTATGGCCCCACACCTACCACTTTTCATGCATCTTGTTGAAATGTATTGCAAGGTCTACTATCAAGCCATTTTGCCACGCCCAATTCTGAGACCCATATCAGATGTCTTGAGGCTAGGACTCTTATCAACCACATGATGTTTGAGGCACATTGGACATTATGTTTTTTTGAGTTAACACAACTTCCTGTTTCATGGTGAAACATCACAGTTTGCCAAGCCACCAGGTCATTGCTGTTTGATGAAAACTCACAATCTGCACAATAAACCATCATCAAGGTCTTGAGGCTTTTCTGACTGTATTTGAAATGGATCTAGTCAACCTGCTATAAGGAGTACATCGTACATGACCATGTACAGTCAAGTTACAAACCATTTCCTGTTTCATGGCAAAACATGTAAATTTGTTGCCTTACCATGGTCACGCTGTTCAAGCAAAAATCTAGAGCTTAACAACTTATATAAAGTTTTTTATATGCAAAATTTATTTAAGAAAATACCTTGAAAGTTCAAAATAAATTTAAAATGGCTTGCTTTCTGTTGGGTGTAGGTCATGGTACCAGGAGCGTGACTGAGCCCGCTTGCCACACCGAAGACCCATATCAGACATAAGTTTTCGCCACATATGCAAAGGCTCAGGAGTTTTCAAGCAGTTGACTGAACTCTAATTAAAAAAAAATTAAAGCTGCAAGCAGCGATTAATGGGCCTGTGCACCCCATGCGCATTGGGTCAGGGGCAGCCATGTTCTCATTACTGAACACCAATTGGTTGACATAGCTCTGAATTTTCTTGTGATTTGAACACTGTACAAAGGAGTTCAATGTCACTTGCTTCCCATACATGGCCCCAGAGTACACCTACTAATTTTATAGTGGGGGAAATGCGTATTCAACATGCCAAAATTTTTTCATTAAATGTATTTCCAATGCCGCAATGAAATTTCAATTAAACATTGGTATTAATAAAACTACACTGATAAATGAATCGCAACATTCTAGTTCATTAAAAATGCTAGGCCTGTGTATAATAAAGTAGAATGACACAGTAAAAAAAGTATTTAACACTAAGTAAAAGCTCTATACCAGCTGATTCCTCAAGTTAGTTCTCCTACCTGTGCTAATTAGAATCAGCTGGGTTGGTAAATGTTAGTATATTAGTACTTTCACTCTTTGAAAAACCGTTACACACCTCTGAATGCAAGTGAACAAATCATTTGTTTCAAAGCTGTCACGCAAGAAACATCTCATGATGGGTAGAGGCAAGGAATTTCCCAAGCAACTGTGAGGTTAAGCAATATACCAATGGCATTGGTAACGAACAGATTTCTCAACTCCTAAATACACCTTTAAGCACAACCGGGGTCATAATCTGCAAGTGGAAGGAACATCGCTCATCATCAACCGACCACACACAGGAGCTCCTCACAAGATTTCCAACAGTCAGTCAGAAAGTTAGAAGAGTAGCCCAAAAGCCAAGGACCACTCTAAAAGAGCCCCAGAAAGACCTGGAAGCTGCAGGTTCAGTTGTCACAGAGAAAGCAATAGGTAATGCACTCCATCACCAAGGTCTCCATGCACAATCACCCCAGAAGACTCCATTACTGAAGAAAAGGCATGTTGAAGCTTGTTTGAAATTTGCTACACAACATTTGGAGAAGCCTGTAGATTAATGGCAGAATGGTCAGACCAGACAAATATCTGACTTTGGTGGAAGCATCATGGTATATGGGCAGTTTTTCTTCTTGTCAGACGGATCCAAAATATTGAAGGGAATATGAAAGGAGCCACGTGGCAGGAAATTCTTGAAGAAAGGTGTTGCCATCCACCAGGACGATGAGGATGAGATATTGATGGACCTTCCAGCAGGACAGCGATCACAAACATATTGCAAAAGAGACCATCAGTTGGTTCTAGAGGAAAAATGGAATGGTCCAGTCAATCACCAGACTAAAACCTAATAGAACATTTGTGGAAGGAACTGAAGATCTAGATTCATCAGAGTGGCGGAATCTTCAAGATAAAAACTATGCGGCAGAATGGGCCAAAATCCCACCTGAACACTGTGAGATTATTTTTTTCATACAAGAAGTGTGTTGAGGGTGTTGCAAAAAAGGCTTCTCCACCAAGTAAATTTCAATAATTGTGTTCAGTACTTTTTCCTGTGTCATTCCACTTTATTGCACATAATTTTCCTATGTTATGTTACTCATTAGTTACAGTATATGGGCTTTACTGTGTGACATATCACCTGTGCTCTCCCTCTGTTGTAAGTTTTTAATCAGGCTGGAAGATACATTATTTTTAATAGTTTTTTGCAGCAAAATGCAGGTTGTCGAAAAGAACATATTTTTTTGGACTTCATGTGCAACACATTTAAAAAAAATAAAACCAACTGCAGCATAATCAAGGCTGTCATAGTTGTGCATATTTAAAAACTACAGGTTATCTGACACAGCTATGGATTTTCAGCACCAGATGCTTCACCTAAGTAGAGCACAGACATCCACTTTAATAATGAATTTCAGCACAGACAGAGCAGACAAGTACGCATATTTATATATATGGCTGCACATCTGGCCTACCTAGTGTTATAGTTAAACAGTAGAGACCATAGACTGTGTAAAACATGGATGTAGTCTCTGTGACATCTCCATAGTTTTCTGGAGAGTGATTGTGAAGCCCATTTTGGGCAGGTCTGCCGTCATCTTGGCAGTGCATGACATAGCCTAACTACTGGCTAATCCAAATAAGGGCAAAGAAGTTGAGTGAGGGTGGAGCTGAGGTGGGCTGAATGAAGGATGTTTCCTGAATCACGCCCACCTAACTCGGAAATACGAAGCCAGCTCCGTACTTTCTGCTGTTGCAGGGTTGGTGTTAATTGCTTCCCAAATGTGTGATGCCTGAATTATGAAGCATAAATAAATAAATAAATAACGGTGTGGCTGATTAAATACAAGGCATGACATGCAAAATGCTGTCACTCTAGCATTGGTGGCTTTCCCAGACATAAGCTAAATAGGAAATTTTCTTGAGTGGCAAGTGATGAGGGAGGCTGTGGAAAATGTTAGTTTGTGTACTTTGTGCTCTTGTCAATGGGTGTGGCAGTGTTGTTGTCTGTTTCCGCTAAGGTTGGCCTATTTGTCTTCTTTAATAAAAGCATATATATATACAGTATATATGATAGGAATGTATTATAATGTGGGAGCAGCCACAATTTGAGAAAGCAGGGAACACGAAATAGAGCCCCTTTTATCCCATATTCACAGTGCTTTTATTCTCTAGCACAATGATTCTATGACACATAAAAAAGTGACATTTATGAGCTTTATGGGGAGGATTGCCTGTTGGAGTGCATACAGGAGGCAAAGAAGGGACGTGTTTCCTCAAAGTACATTACCACAAGAGGTGTGAATATTTGGAAATCTCATGAGTCAGTATGATTTGGAATCAATTCTTGATTCAGAACTATTGTTGATTCAAAACTGATTTTCAGTTGAATGAATAGAAAAGGGGGCCCTATTTCCAGTCAGAGTATACTGTATGTCAACCATTCACTAGTGTCCTTTAGTCAATTTAAAAAGTTAACCATTAATTAATAAATTAGTGAATTTGAAAGCATTTTACGGTCTCCTGTCTGTATGTGAATAACAAAATGATAAAGTTAAAGTTACAGCAGCATTGGCTAACCCCTTAATAAATTGGCTAAACCCTTGAAGCTGGATTGTTGCAATTTGTGTCATTTGTACAAATCTTACCATACAAAGACATTTTTAGATTCAATGTCACTTTCACTTCGTCTTGGATGTCCATCATGAATGATCATCTGTAAATCTGCTTAGAAATCATAGATTAAGATTCACTACTCATCACATTTTTAAGCTTTCTTCAGTATCAGAGTAATTCAGTGATCATTGTCTGTACATCCATGGGTACATTGCAAACAGGAACTTTTAATAACTAATATTACTATATAATATACTTTTAGTGGTGTCAAATTGCCAAAATGGAAACAAATACAGTTGTACAGTCTGATAGCACCAGGCACACAGGAAGCATTCCATTTTGCACATGGGTGGGATGATTCCAGGACTGAATAAGCTGCTCATCTGCTATAACTCATCATAGAGGGTGTGAGAGGGGTTATCATCAGGGGATGGTTTTGATTTTATCCTTCATCTTCCTTTGCCACTGCCTGCAGACTTTCTAGTTCCAGTCCGACCACAGAGCTGTCCTTCCTTACCAGCTTTTGAGTCTGGCTTCTCCAGCCTTGCCACCCCAGAGCACCACAGCAACGAACAATGTACTGGCAACTACAGACTGGTAGAAGGTCTTCAGGAGCCTGTTAGACACACTGAAGGATCTTAGTCTCCTCAGAACAGTCTGATCTGTTCCTTCCTGAACATGGTGTCAGTGTAATGAGACCTGTCCAGTTTTTTTGTTGATATGGACCCCAAGGTACCTGAATCCACCATCTCCTGCAGGCAAAGTGGAAATACTACAGTAGCACAGGTAATGCTGGATGTCACAATGTCTAATATTAAGATATACCTTTATTTGTCCCACAGTGGGGAAATTCACAACAATTTGTGTTATTGTGTTGCTTCTTGTGTGGGTGTGTGTTTTCTCCAAAATTAGGGGAATGTGATGCACTTTTTTCTGCTTGCTGCACCTGGACATTGACTACCATCTCCCAAAATGTAATGGGAAAATATAATAATAATCTATAATAGTCAAAGTCAACTTTATTGTCCATTCTGCCATTTGTAGAGGACATAGATGGGATTGAAATGCTGTTTCTCTCACCCTGGTGCAAACATGTAAGGCACAGTAGAAAAACAAAGACAAAGACACTAAGAAACAAGCAATGCAATGGATAGTGCAAAAGTGTAGTAAAACACTGCCTGGCTGGTGTGCAAGTAGATGGATATTTACAGATGGCAAGTATATAGGTATTTACAGTCCATGTTGTTTGGAGGTGAAGGGGAGAGAGTTCAGCTTCCTGACAGCCTGGTGTATAAAGCTCACAATGCCAGTGGCTTTGTGTGCGAGGCGGGTGTTGTAGATGTCCAGGAGGTTGGGGAGTGTGGCACCAATGATCTTCTCAGCTGTTCTCACTATGTGCTGCAGGGTCCTGTGGTTGGCTAACCCACAGGTGGGTTTTGGCCAAACCACACAGTGATGCAGCTGGTCAGGATGCTCTCAATGGTGCCACTGTAGAAAGTCCTCATGCTGTTAGTGGGGACTCTTGCTCTCCCCAGCTTCCGGAGGAAGTAGAGGCGCTGCTGGGCTTTCCTGGTCAGTGAAGCAGTGTTGTGGTTCCAGGAGAGGTCCTCAGAGATGTGCACACTCCTTCCACTTCTGTGCCGTTGATGGTCAGAGGGAAGTGTGGATGATGACAACTTCCTTTGTTTTCCCCACATTTAGGGAAAGGTTGTTGTCTTTGTATCACTTGGCCAGTTGGTTCACTTCACTCCTGTAGCTGGATTTGTCGTTGTTGCTGATGAGACCCACCTTAGTTGTAGCATCTGCAAATTTGACGAAGTGGTTTGTGCTGTGACTTGGTGTGCAGTCATGGATCAGCAATGTGAAGAGCAGTGGGCTGAGCACACACCCCTGTGGGGTGCCCATGCTCAGTGTGATGGTGCCTGATGTTTTATTGCCAACCCTGTCTGACTGTGGCCCTGTAGTGAGGAAGTCCATGGGACCATGGGAAGTCCATCCTGATGCCATGGGACAGGAATGGGTGGCTCTGACTGATCTCAGTGCAGCTGCGTCTCTGGTTCTGAAGGCAGTGTTCCGGGTCCGCAGCAGGCTGTGAACCTCCCCTGTCAGCCATGGCTTCTGATTAGCCCATGTGGTGATGGTTTTTGTGACAGTCACATCCTCAATGCATTTGGAGATGTAAGCTATCACAGTCTCTGTGTACTCTTGTAGGTCTGTGTTCTGGTTGTATGTGGCTGCCTTTTTGAAAATGTCCCAGTCTGTGGTGTTGAAACAGTCCCAAAGTATGGAGGTGGTATGTTCTGGCCACTGGCATATCTGTTTCTTCACTGGTTTTACCACTTTCACCCTTGGTTTATATGCTGGCTTCAGCAGGACTATGATATGGTCAGACAGGCCGAGGTGGGGGAGGGGTGCAGCCTTGTATGCTCCTTTGTTGGAGGTGAGAACAAAGTCCAGTGTGTTGATTCCTCTTGTTGGGAAATTAACATGTTGGTGCAGTTTTGGAACTACTGTCTGGGATTTGCATGGTTGAAATCCCTTGCAAGAATGTGGAAAGCATCTGGGTGTGCAGTCTGCTGTGCACTGATAGCCTGGTAGTTCACTGAATGCCTCCTCTCTGCTGTTGATGCTGTGGCTGGGGGGTATATATACAGCTACTAACAAAATAACTGTAAACTCCCTCGGCAGGTAAAAAGGCCCACACTTGATAATTATGAACTCCACCACTGCTGAACAGTGTTTGTAAACCACCACAGTGTCTCTGCATCAAGCATCACTGATGTAAACACACACTCCGCCACCACAGTAAGCCAGATTAATGCATTTAGTCATTAATCGTTTATTGTTGACCAAACATTTTCTTTTGGGGCGGACCTCTGGAGTTGTACCTAGTTTTTTCGCCACAGTGTTCTAACCTTTTTTACCCCTGACTGGTTTGCATCCCTGCGATATTGACCTTCACGTGATGATTGTTGCACCATGTGACAAAGTTCTCTATCAGTCCTCTGTACTCCTCCTCATTGTCTTTGTTGATGCATCCAGCAAAGGCGAAGTGATTGGAAAACTACTGGAGGTGTTGGGAACCAGAGTCTGATGTGTAAATAGTGAAGAGGAATGGTGCCAGTATAGTTTTTTGTGGTGTGTTGATGTTGCTAATCACAGCTTGAGAGGCACAGCCGTCCACTCTAACATACTGTGACTGGCTAGTGAGGTAGTCAATGATCCACGATGCAGTGTCAGGGAGTATTTGTATCGCCAGAAGTTTATACCTTAGAGGGCAGTGATTGATGGTGCTGAAAGCATTGGGAGAAATCGATGAACATGATTCTAAGTGCTTACCTGCCCCTCCAAATGTGGGGGCCTTGGTAATGGAACAATCCAGGAGGTTTTCCATAGATTGGGCACCTTAACCTCAGGGTAAGATTGAAGATTTGCTGGAAGAATGTTGCAAGCTGCCCAGCACACTTTGTGTACCCTGGGACTGATGTTTTCTGGCCCACTGGCTGTGTTTGTCACTTTTTCAAAATTATGCATTTTTTGCATTTTTACTCGCTGCTCTACACTTAATGTTAGTGTATAGCAAAGCATCAATCTCTTGTTTTTAAGTGTTGAATATAGGCATATCTTCAGCCTTTTTGTTACGCTTCAGTTGGTTGTACAACTCTGTTGTTACCTTTGCTAGCAGCATAAAATGGGTGCTTCTGAATGGCATTATCATCATTAAATCAATTTCCCCACTGTGGGACGAATAAAGGTTTATCTTATCTTTTCTCCGTCACTGGCTTTCCACGACTCACATTTTTGTTCCTTTTGAAGTTTTTTCTTTTCTTCACTCCACTGTCTCATGCACATCAGATTTTGCGCAGTTTGTGACATCAAGTAATGTACACTTTTCATTTGTTGATGCATCTTAGGGAGGAATTTAGTGCCTTTGTTTTGATGCAACTGATCCCCCCCCAACGCAAACACAGCTTTAGCAGGCCTAAATCAAGATCATGGTAGTAGTTTGATTATATGTTCACTCCAGCTCGGTGGCACAATAAATACTGTAAAGATGAACATCACGTCAAAGTTTTTATCTTCCATAGGTTGCACACACCACAAAGGCAACAACAAACTGCCAGCTGATTAGTTGCGTTATTGGCACACTTTGGCACTGGTCACTACTGTACTACTGTACTACTTTGCACAATTCCTCCTGAAATGCAGGCCTTTGGAGCCAGCCTCAAGTGGCCATTTGAGGAACTGCAGTTTTTGGCACTTAAGAATGGGCTTCATTTTTCAGCCGCGGAGGTTGCAACTTGGTCTTAAGTTAATTATACTGTACGTGTCCGCCTGAAGGCCTGCTAGGGTCTATGTGATGTAAATTTCATCATCAGAGGGTGTATGCATAGGCTCTGTGCAGACATCCGTGTACCTCCAATTTATTGTGACTCTGGGTGGTCACTACGCTACAAGCTACGGAATAAGTCTGTGTATGTGTGGAACGCAGACTCCAGAAGTGGTAATAAACAGAGCTACTACATGTCCCCAGCTGTCCTTGTATGCATCAATTTGGGAGTCTATTCAGGCCTCTGTTGCTCATGAATTCAACTTATCATTTGTAAGAGTGAGATGTTATTTCTTCTTTCAAAATGCACATAGTCTTGCTTTAATTGAAGGCAGGTTCGGTTTTAATTGTGAAACCACCTCACATAGACAGTGGCAGCAAGGTCAGCTAATGTCATCAGATACTGATACGATAAAGGTGGTAATGTGATAAATGTTTATATTTTAACTTTTTGCATGGGATGTAAATTTGTATTATCATGACAAACTTGTTTTTTTTTTTACAACTTTGACAAAATAGTTGCATCAAAGTGACGTTACATTTTATGAACAACTGCTCAACTAGAGTAAAAAACACACATTGTAATATCTGTGTAGCTCAGCAGCTTCAATTTGGTTTGTGAGCTAAGAAGAAAAACATTGAGACAAGTATAGTTCTTTGTGATGAGAGGAAGGCAGTTGAGTGATGATGATGGTTGATGCCTTTCCCCTTAGGGATATGTTCTATGGCCAATAAGGTGCCTCCGGGCATGGGCTACGACTGTTGCCCATGCACACCTGGAATCGTGCTTGATGCAGGTCACAGTTCACCAATGCCATCAGCAACACTGAGAGACACAGACAGAGCACTTTGTGTGACTAATGGCCAACCTGTGGGAATCTCCTCCCTTCAGCTCTGTCTATGGCGGCTAAATTGTGTCTGTGGTGGAGACTAGAGAGAAAGCTCTGTTTTTCAGTTTCACTGTGTTCAGCACTTTTGTAGCTTCTTCCTGAATCTCAATTGGTTTGTAGTTTAGTTTCATTCCTGTGGTCCTGTTTTTACTTACAGAATATGGCCATAGGTCAGTGGACACCTGACCATCACACCTATATGAGCTTGTTGGGCATCCCATTCTGAAACAGTGGTATTAATATGGAGCCATCACTTTTCTAGGAAGGCTTTCCGCAAGAGTTGGAGTGTATCTGTTGGAATTTTTACCCATTAAGCAAAAAGAGCATTTCATTTCTTCCAAAGGTGTTGTGTGCAGGCCAATCAAGTTCCTCTTCACCAAACTCATCTCAACATGTCTTTATGGACAGCGCTTTGTGGAAATAGCACTATCGTACTGGAGCAGCAAAGGGCCTTCCCCAAACTGTTGCCACCAAGTTGGAAGTACCCATTTGACTAAAATGTCTTTGTATCGTGTAGCATTAAGAAGTTCACTGGAACAAAGGGGTCATGCCAAACCCTGTAAAGCAGCCCCTGTCCATTTATCTTCTTCACCAATACCTTAAAGTAGGCCCTGTGCATTCCAGTAGATAGCCTTCTCTTCCAACCCAGGTTCGTCCATCACACTGCCAGATAGTGAGGTGTTATTCATTACTCCAAATAACTATAACAATTATTGTTATAATAATTTGATGATTTGAGGCTTGTGTGCAGTTGCTTGGCCATGGAAACCCATTTCATCAAGCACTGCAGAGCTATACTCTATATAGTGAATGATGTAACAGATTTCTAGGTGTATGACTGAGCACCTGTGGCAAAGGTGACAGTGCCATGCTTAAAGGCATTGAGCTCTTTACAAGATATACACAGTGCTTGTCTGTGGGAAATTTCATGGCTATGTGCTGGATTTTATACACCTATTAGCAATGCATATGACTGAAACACAGAAACTCAAAAATTAGTAGTGGTTTTCACTGACTTATTTTACTGTTTACTGATCACATTCAGCATGATCAGTCCTAAAGCCCAGCGGAAATTAAATGCTACAGCATACATATTTGCCCGGTAAAACACTTGTCCTCCTTGTCTCCGTTTCGGTATGTACCTCCATTTTAATAACGCAACTGCACTCTTAAGGTACTCTGATGGGCATTGTCAATAAAAAAAATCAAAAGCAAAATGTAATTTCACAAATGTGAATCATGCTTCATCGTAAGAGTCTGAACTATTAATTCCCGAACTGCAGCCTGCGCTAGTTCGTGGCACAGTGACCTGGAAGTATTTTCAGTGGGCCCCAACAAATGTCAAGTGGTGTGACCGTCATTTATCTTAAAATTAATTCGATTCCTTAACATGCTTAGCATGTTTTTACAAGTTCTCAGTAATCCACAGTGTTAAGAAACAACATATTTGCATTTTGTTTCAGTTTTTGTTAATAATGATCTCATGCTTTTGTTTTGTCTTCTGCTTAAGTGTAGCTAGCATTTATTTTTTCTGTAAATTGTATAAAACTAGTAAAAATGTTAAAAAAGTAACATTCACTCAAATATAACGTATCAGTGTTCAATATTTTGGCCAAAGAAATTAGATATTTTATTTTGAATTTTATACGGTTATTGTTATTGTTGATGACTAGTTGCTCCAAATGGCATGACAAATATTTAACGAGATCAATAAACAAAGATCCTTACAAAAATAGATTTTTTAAATAAAAATCTCATCACAAATATTTATAAGTGCAGCACAAACTCATAGCTTAGTTTTGAACAAACATTTCAAATGAATACATCCTTTATGGAGGAGGAAGTCTCACACACACTGGCACACCACAGGAGTCCTAGGATTTTGTTCATCCAGTCTACATGTGTTATGTGGACTTATAGAGGGTCTATGACAGTGTCCCCCCAGGAGGTCCTGTGTGGGGGTAGTTGCTCAGTTGTCTTTGTCCTCTGGGGAATAGAAGGTGTAGCAGTGGCTGTCTCCACCCTTCAGGGCTCTTCCTTCTCCTCCCTTTGTTTCACCCGGGAGAGAAGGTAATTCCTTTATGAAACTTTGAATTGTTTTATCTAAAATTAATACACAAAAAGTCGCATATCCATCACCTACCATGACCCATTAAAATACAAAAACTTTGAAACAATATATGAAGTTAACATTACAAACGGTTGAAGAGGAAAACAACAACCCCAACATACATGGTTTTTATGACAGTACACAACTCTTTCACTTTCAAAATGATTTGATTTATTACATAACCCGGAAGGAATGAAATGAAAGAATGAGATGAAGGAATGTTTCCTAAGCTTAAATATTAAATCAAAAGAGATCATACAATCTTTCGCTCAGTACTAACAAAAAACACTACTCTCAATTAATATGTTATTAGATTTGAATGGAGGAAGACTGTATACAGTTGATGACAGCATGGTTGCATGGCAGAAAAGACACTGCTCAGCTCATCAGCTCAACCCACCCTCCCACACCCCCCAGCACACAGCTCCCCTGCTCCAACCTGACCCTCACAACATCCCAGGTGAGAAACCAGCTTTGGAGGACCATGGCGAGGAAGGCAGCAGGTCCAGACAGCATCAGCTCCAGGCTCCTGAAGTCCTGCGCATACCAGCTGTGCGGGGTTGTTGAGCACATCTTCAACCTGAGCCTGAAGCTGGGGAAGGTGCCACAGCTGTGGAAGACATCCTGCGTGGTACCTGTCCCCAAGACTCTGCACCCCAAGGACCTCAGCAGATACAGGCCGGTGGCACTAACATCCCACCTGATGAAAACCCTGGAGCGGCTGGTCCTTGCTCATCTCCGCCCCTGGTGGGTCCATCGATGGACCACTTCAGTTTGCCTATCAACCTGGCATCGGGGTGGACGACGCCATCATCTTCCTCCAGCACAGAGCCCTCTCTCACCTGGAGAAACCTGGGAGCACTGTGAGAATCATGGTCTTTAATTTCACCAGTGCGTTCAACACCATCCAGCCAGCACGTCTGAGGGACAAGCTGGAGAACACAGGGGTGGACCTGCACCTCACATCCTGGGTTCTGGACAACACAGTTGTCTGCAGTACGGGGGCCCCACAGGGAACAGTCCTGGCTCCGTTCCTTTTCACCCTCTACACTGCAGACTTTTCATACAATTCACCAACCTGTCACCTGCAGAAGTTCTCTATTGACTCTGCCATTGTTGGCCTCATTACAGATGGGGATGACAGGGAATACAGAGAACTGACACAGGACTTTATGGACTGGTGCCAGCGGAACTGCCTCCAGATTAATGCAGGGAAAACCAAAGAACTGGTGGTGGATTTCCGCAGGCGCATTCACTCCCCTCCAACACCAGTGAACATCCAGGGAATGGACATTGAGTTGGTGACATCTTACAAGTACCTGGGTGTTCACCTCAACAACAAACTGGACAGGACTCATAACATCCTGCAGCTGTCAGACTGTACAACCAGCACTGCTCCCAATAGACAATACACCACCACGTCTGGACATCTGTGCCATACTCTTCTCTCGTGTCTGTATATTTATGCCAGATTTCATTTGCTGTGCAATACTCATTCCATTAAATTCAAGTGCAATATTTCATATTTGATATTTAATATCTGTTTCATTACATTAATTCAAGTGCAATATGTCAGATCTGATATTTAATATCTGTTCATTCTGTTTAATTCAAGTGCTATATTTAATATTTAATATTTCATATTTAATTCTGCTATAGACTACTGGTCATATATATCATATTCATCTCATATTCTCAGGTATATCCGTAAAGAATCCTGTGTAAATTTGTTAATTTGTCAAAATTGTAAATACTTTTTTTGGCTTGTTTATACTCATTTTTTGCTATTTAACTTGTATATCTCCTTGCTGCTGTGCAATGTAAATATCCCCACTGTGGGACGAATAAAGGTTTATCTTATCTTATCTTATCTTATCTTATCAAAGCGACAGCCTGAGGGAAGAAACTGTTCATGTGTCTGGTTGTTTTGGCATGCAGTGGTCAGTAGCGCCTACCAGAAGAAGTTTGAATATGTTATGTCCAGGGTGTGTTGGATCTGCAGCAATGTTTCCTGCCCAATTCCTGACTCTGGACCTGTATAGGTCCTGAATGGAGGGCAGATCTGCTCCGATTATTTTTTTCTGCAGTTCTGACTGTCCGTTGTAGTCTGTCTCTGTCCTGTTTGGTGGCTGATCCAAACCACACCATGACAGAGAACAGACTGAATAGTGGCAGTGTAAAATTGCATCAGCAGCTCCTTAGGCAGGTTGAACTTCCTGAGCTGGCGCAGGAAGTACATCCTCTGCTGGGCCTTTTTCCAGATGTTGTCTATGATGGATTCCCACTTAAAATCCAGGGAGATTGTGGATCCCAGAAACCTGAAGATTTCCACAGTAGACACCGTGCTCTTCAGAATGGAGAGGGGGTGCAGAGTGGAGGGGCTCCTCCTGAAATCCACTTCAGCTCCAGGTTGTTCTGACTGCGCCAGAGAGCCAGATATTACGCCTCCCGTCTGTATGCTGGCTCGTCACCATCCCCGATGAGGTAGATGACCGTTGGGTCATCTGCAAACTTCAGGAGTTTGACAGATGGGTCCCTTGAGGTGCAGCACACACCCCTGGGGGGCGCCAGTGCTTGAACACCTAACTGAAGTCCACAAATATGTCCCTGGAGAGTCGAGGTGTTGCAGGATGTAGTGCAGTCCCATGTTGACTGCATCATCCACCGACCTGTTTACCTGGTAGGCAAACTGCAGGGGCTCCAATAGGGGGCCTGTGATGTCCTTGAGATGGGAGCACAGTCTGCAGGCTGTGTCTTTTAGTCTTTTATCCTGCTGATGCTCCCACAAAAAGTTGAGAAAAAGTCTCCGGTTCTGTGAAAACCGTGGAAAAAATTGACCAACTGAATGTCCTATGTTAAAGAGTTCCTCTCTGGTGTAGGTGACCAGAGAGGGGCAGGAGAAAACAAAACAGACAGACGAAAATACAAAAAGTACGAGAGAGCGCAGTACCGAGGTGGCTATCTGCGGCGCCATCTTGGTCTTAGCTAGCATTTATTAACATGGTAGCAAAGAGAACGGTACAGTACTTAATTTATCTTAATTACAACATGTCTAGAAAGACCAAAGTCCTAGTTTTCGAGTCTTGGTTGGTATACTGCTGGTCTTTATCTCTTTTGCCAAGCTCCCCCACTGAAGATCCACAGAGAAGGGAGGGGTTGGCTGGAGTTCACTTATAATGTCATTAGTCTGTGGTCATTATTTTGTGTGTTGTGAAGAGTCTAGAACGAGATATAGATTCACACTCTGGTTGTATTCAGAGTTATATACATATACATATACAGAGTTATTTGTATATGTCACCTCCTTCTGGGGTGTTATGTAGTCAGTTTCAGACAAAGGTGAGGTGTGATTGCCCTCACATTGTAGAATTACACTTTTTTTCAGATATAACCATAGACCGTATAAAACATGGACGTACTCTCCTTGACGTCACCCTCTGTGAAGCCCATTGTGGAAGGCTCCACTGTCAGCATCTTGGCAATGCTTGGCAAATTGCTGAAACATACCCACTGGCGAGCTTGGTAGTTTTGCCAATCTCGCCGGCAAACCCCGTGGTACTGGCCCACTGTGGCACTGGTTATGCTACTTTTCAGAATCCTTCCTGAAATGAAGGTGTAACAATATATGTTAACATTTTAGCCTACTAATATTAATAAAGATAAAGTTTGAGTTTGTGGGCCATCAAATTTTACATTACTTTATAGCCTTCATAACCAACTCCAGCTCAAGCAATAACAAATTTTTTTTGGGCTAATTGTTCATACCGTCAATCAATTTGGGGTTCAGTATCTTGCCCAAGGACACTTCAACACATAGGCTGCAGGGGCCAGGGATCAAACCACCAACCTTCCGATTAGTGGACAAAGATTGAGTGTAGAAAAGAGCTGCAAGATGTTAAACAGCCAACTTTATGGGTAACTATTTATTTGTATTTTCTCTATTTTTCTCTGTTTACTGTTTTGCAAGAAGCACTCTCTTATCTCACCGTTCTCACTAAAGCTAATCTTGTTAGCTGCTACACCAATATCTAAAGAGCAAAAAACTCTCTAGTGAATTGTAAGTTGTATTTGTAGCAATCTATGCCTTGATTTTTTCCCTTTATGATTTCAGTGTGCATGCAGCACCAGCCTCAGGTAGCCAGCCAGAAGCAGATGGGTTACAGCGCGATAAAGCACAGAATCATGGGAGTACAACTCTTACAACCGTACAACTTAACTACTATAAGCGAAATATTTAAACAGCATTTGTATAGAAATAATTCTCTCTCAAGGTTTTTGGTCCATTTGCAGTTTATCACGATCACTGTGATCACTATAAGCGGTTTCCACTGTAATAATGCGTTTTAACCAATGATGACAACAATGGGGATGGGGTGAGTTAACACTTCCACAGCCAGGTACAGAATTGAGAGGTAATCTATAGCAACTGGACTGGATACTTGAAAACTTTTCGCCTCTCATTCAAGGGGCATCTTCAGTTCTAAATGACTGGCAGGGAGCCCCAGGTTTTCAGCCTCTGTGGGGTGCTTCCGGTTGTTGTGACAGGTTGTTGTCACAACGGCCATTTATGCTTGACCTCAGGTGACTCCAGAAACAGTCATTAGACTGTCTTTACAACCAAGTCCAGTAGCTAGGTACACTCCTTGGATAACAGACATTGAGAGTTAATGACAGGGTTTAATGTAAAGACACTTTGTTTTGACATCTGGTTTTGATGCCAACTACTTTTCCACTGAGAGTTAAATAGGAAGGATTTCACTCTATCCAGAACATAATTAACTCTACTTCTGATGAAAAAATGAACTCTGAGACAGATTAAATAAGATAGGTCAAAACCTATTATATGGCTGTACCCTTTATGGTCAGTGTGCTCCTGAGAACATAATAGAGGGCTGTCCGCACCTAGCTTTGTTTGTTTTTTCTCACTTTGTTGCCACAAATACTGCTAAAAGCGAATAACAATAAAGAAGTAAAGTAATTATTACTTATTATTATTATTATTATTATTATTATTGTTAATGTCATGAGGATTTAAAAACAAAGCTTAAAAGCCCCCCTGAGGAATGTTTACACCTGCACATATGTATGTGTTTTGACCAGGGCTGCGTAAAACTTTTGTTTGTTTTTTTTCAGATGTGTCTTTCTTGTCTTAAAACACAGCCCCCTCCTTGTGTTCATCACCCTAGCATTGCCATAAACATACCACTTTGTAGCAGATTGCAAATGTGGACATCACTTCTGACAATGGAAGCTGCCGTGATCAATGTGGTTTGTATGGTATTTTCTGTTAAGTGCTTGTTGTATTTTGCTGCTTTGTTTCTCTCTAATAAATGTAATGACATGCAGTAATAAGGTTTTATTTGGAGTTTGTTACAGTAACGTGTACTGTAAGCAAATAATCTGAGGCTCATTGCTTGGGGTCTGTTTGTATACAAATCATGTATAAACACATTATTTGAATAACAAAACATGTTTATTGCCCCCCCATTCAGATCATTGTAAACCAATGAATTTTTTATTAGGATAATATAATATGCATTGAATACATATGTGCCAATTGTAGACGCAAAATAATGCAGTTCAGCATTTTTTTAAAGAGCCGACCCCCTTCATATGTCTCACAGTGGCGCGTGTATCTTTTCAGTGAATACAGGCTACAGCTCCGACCTTTCTTCACCATATGTTTCACTAGTTGTCTCTTTATTGATAGCATAGCTTAGCCTAGCATAACTATAGGCTATTTAGATGGCCAGCCAAAGGCAGTTATAGTGAAAATGTTTTCCGTTTTTATTTGTAACAAGATATATAATATATAAAGACTAAGACTAAGGAAGTAGACCACAACTGAACTTCAGACCACAACTGAACTTTTGAAGAAAATAGAAATGCCTGTTTTTTGGACTTTATTAAAAATCCTGGACATTTCCATACTGCCTCCTGGGTTGTGTTGTTGGGTTCCATTGTGTTTTATTTGAGCTGTGACTGTGAGAACAGTCTGGCCAGTCATGAACCTAGCCAGCATTGTGAAGTTTAGATACTGCCTTACACCAGCATGAACAGCAACTCACTGCCATTTCCAGGGCCCTCTCTCTGTGCACAATGACAGGGATAGGAGGCTCTCTATGACCAGATTCGGCAGCTCTCTCTACTCTGCCAAATGCCAGGTGCTGTCACAGCAGCAGTTGTTGTTCCATTTTAGAGCCTCGTGTGTCTCCCCTAGAAAGCTATCCTGTGAGCCCACCAGTTATTGACCTTTTTTGATTTGGTGTTCCTTGGCTTTAAAGCTTCAGCCTTCCTCTTATCCCACTGGACATGCCAAGGTAGCATACTTTGTTTCCCTGCTCACGGGCCGAGCCAAACTGTGGGGAACTGCTGAGTGGGAGAAGCAGTCCACAGTGTGCTCCACTGCCAAGGCGTTTTTAGCTGAGTTCAGGAACGTGATTGACTGCACAGCTTCAGGCCTGGAGGCAGTGAGAGGCTGCTTAACCTGCAACAGGGAGCGATGGGTGGCCGACTAAACGATTGAATTCCAGCTAGCCAGTCAACACTCGCCTTGCCCAGGGACTCGTAGCCCATGCAATTGGGAAGGTCCCATCTTTCCCGAGAAGAACGCCATCCGTGCTGCCTGGAGAATTGCTGCCTGTACTGTGGCCATCAGGGACACTTTGTCGCCTCCTGCCCAGTAAAAGGAAAGGTTCTATAGTTCTCCAGCAATCTGGAGGCAATGGTGGTCCAGGCTCAACTCCCTGAAATGCCCTTGACCACTTATTTGTGCACAGTTCCTCTTGGATGGTCACACTCACACTGTGTCAGTTTTTAATGATTCAGGGGCTGAGGCCAGTTTCCTTGATTAGCTTGCCAATTCAACATCCTGCAGAAGCTCCTGCAATCCCGTATTCTGGCCAGTGCTCTGGACAGCCATCTCCTTGCCTCAGTCACCCACCACACTGCTCTGGTGCATCTCATCATGTCTTATAACCATCATGAAACTCTGTAATTTCATTCGATTAATACTCCTCAATTTCCATTCATTCTTGGTTACCTGAGGTTGCTTAAACATAATCCCCACATCGACTGGGCTACTAGAGTGAGTGTCTTAAGTAAGTGTTTTGCTTAGACCTGTCTAAGTTGCCACCTGTGTACCTGGATTTTAAGGAAGTTTTCAACTTTCAGTGCCACTTCTCTTCTTTCTCACAGACCCTAATACTGTGCCACAGACCTATCTGACATGCTCAACCCAAAGGTCAGCTATACTCCCTGTCTGTTCCAGAGATGCAGTCCATGACAATATAAGTGAGTGAGTCTCTGGCAGCTGGCATCATTCGTCCTTCTTTGCCTCATGCAGGAGCAAGATTCTTTTGTGATGCTGACCAAATTTGCCCCCCCAAATATGTCCCACAAACAACTGCAGCATTTCCTGGGATCTGACAACTTTTACAGACCCTTCATCTGTAATTCTAGCTCTGTGGTGGCCCCTCTCACAGCCCTTACCTCTTCTAAGAGCCTTTTCTCCTGGTCCTGGTCTCCTTGGTTGGCTTTGCCCTTTAACCACTTTTGTTTTAGTCTCTCCTACCCCCCAGGTTTTAAAAATGAATATAAACCTGATGCTTTTTCTCGACAGTTTCAGAAGGATAACTCTATAGAGATGGATCATTCTCCCCTTCCTGCGTGCTCTTGTTTGATTCTGATCTACCTTCCTGCCTGTTTTTTGACACCTACCTGTTTTTGGACCTGTGTTAAATGAACCTTATAGCAGTATTATTAGAATTTAAATCATCACTGAATTTTGCACCTGCAGAAACACAGAAAGAATGAGCAGAGTTGGGGGGGATGAGCAATGGATGAGTTTCACCAGTAACCAAGACAGTGTGCAGGAGTTCTTCTCATTGCATTCCAATTTACAAGGATTGCTGCTACTTATTTTTATTTCTGCAAAAATACAGTAAATGTGCAAAATAAAAATGTGAAAGGAAAGGTAATGTGCTTCAAATGTGTTCTGTTGGTGGTCGCTGCAGTAAACACATTAGTCTCTCTACAGCCAGTGTCCCTGCCCATTGAAAAACTTAAACATTAGGTTTTGTCCCACTGTGACGACTTTAACACGATATCTGATCATGGGGTCTGACCATTTCTTTCGCTTTCTGAAACTGGCTATCTGACATTCAGACACTTCTAAGACAGACCATCTAAAAATGTGTGTCTATCCCTATATTTACATAATCTTGAGTCTCATCCTTACTATGAAGGCTGTTTTTTTTTTCCTCTCCGCTTTCTAGTGTGGCCACTCGGAACACTTCTGATTTCCCATGTGGTCAGACAACATGTCTTACTAACTAGTTCTGGCCCTTCTGGTGCGCGGGTGGGTCTCTCGCCTGGGGGCCAGGGGGGGAGTGGGGGTCCGCGGGGGGGTGGGGTCCTGGTCTTTGCTTGCTCCTGGGGGGGCTCTGGCCTGGCCTCGGGGTTGGTCGTCGCCTTGTCTCTCTCTCGGTCTGTCCCCAGTTGGGGCCTCTTCCTCTGGTCCGGTCGTCGCACAAACAAAAAATAAAATATAAATCACACTATGGGAGAAGTATCTCAGACCTCTAGCAGAGCAAATCTGTGTGGCACGACTGGGCATCTAGAACATCACACTATTTGCCCAAGTTGCTGTACAGAACAGGTTAAAAAAAAAATGAATTGAGCCAGTCTGTCAATGCAACAGGGTCGCTAACACAGGGGGCTCCAGCAAAACAACAGCTTTTGCTGCACAGTGTCATTCGGCAAGGTGCTGCATTGGCCAATCAAATGTATGAAAGCACACATTATTAATGGATTACTTTGTAACACGAGTGCCATGTTTCTGTGATGTTAGTCTCGCAATTGTTGTGTACTGTAAGCAGTTGAATGTCAGTTTAGTGTGGAAGCTAAAAGCTTATGAAAACGTGAGGAAAGTAGTGAAAATGTCAGTTGAGGTGTCAGTAGGCATCAGTAGCAGACTAAGCAAAAACAGAAGAAATCTCAGTCAATCTCCCCAGAACAGTCTATGTGACTTAGATATTACTAGACGATGTGTGAGATTTTTTTTAATGGAAATTGGGGTTAACCTACCTTTAATTTCAGGTTTTACATATATTTCCATATATATGAAATATACAGTATATAAACATTACGTGTATTATATATACTATATATAATGTTTATATATATATATATATATACACACACTAAATATAATTATTATAATTTGTGATATGAATCTCCCTAGGTCCTGTACAGAAATGGGAATGGTGTTTAATCAATTGTCGTTGTCCTTGTCTTTACGAGAACTGAAAAATGAAGTCAACACAGACGTGCCAAAAGCTGCAGTTCCTCGAATGAACACGAGCGGCAGGCTTCAAAAGGGAGTCACTTGCATTTGACCCCCATGTTAAAATGTCCAGCTGTACAGCAGAAGAAAACATGTTTACAGCCTGGTACCAAAAATGGTTTTGGTCTCTTGCGGGAACAAACGGGGTGAATTTTATTTTATAACACACTCAAAATCTAAAATTATGCATAATAAAGAGTGCGTCACTTTGAATGACAGCTGACTATCTGCTCCAAAGACAGAACTCATTTAGTCACTGAACGTCGTCTGTGTTTGTGGTGTTTTTGACTTTCGGATAATTTTTCATGTAAATACTGGAAAAATAACATGGCTTGCTGTGTGGTTAATTGTACTAACTGGACTGTCCACTAGACTGTCCAAAAAGTTTTTTCACTTACTAGTAAATAGCCCGCTAGTGAACTAACATCAAGCTAAAGGCCTCCACCAAGCTGCCGCTGGCTGTGTGGTGTCTTTGTCCGGGATGTCTGTGCTGTTTTCTGGGTGTGTATATTCTGGTGTTTGTGGAGCTGCTTGTTGGCTGGAGTTTGACTGTGCTGCCATGTTGACTGTGTTTCTCTCGGGTGTCCAGGACAGGTTTCTCCGCGGGGAGACGGTGGAGGTTGATCTAAGCTAACGATACTGACAGGAATGTCTGGTAGCCTGTTATTAAACCTGCTGCACCGAAGTCAAAACGTAATAACAAGTGTTAATACTTTTGAATATAAGGCATCTGTGTGAGGTTGTAAAATAAAGGCCCTCCATGTTAGTCAATTTATCTTATGTAATCTTAAACTGAACACAATAAAGTGTTTGTAACGTCAAAATATTAACGTCTCATTTGTCAATGTTTCCAGAAATAAAGTTAACCCAGATGTTGTGATTGGTTGAGCTGGAGTTGGATAATGAAGCTAACAGTAACATAAAATATGACATTGCCCAAACTCAAACTTTATTATTTATATTAATATTATTGCTTAAAAGAAATTTTAAGTTTTTTACACTCCAGAAACCAACTGATTGTGAGTGTGAACTCATTGTAATTTATTCTAACATCATGCTTAAGGCGGATGTGGCGAAATTAAGTTAGAGGCCTCAGTTTTTTGACAAATTGGACAAAATGTCTTGAGTCAATTAGTATGAAGTCTAGTATTAAGTCCTGAATATGACAGTAACCATACACAAACAGACACACAGGAACTCAACCATGAGGATCTGATACACAATATTGATGTGCACTTATCTGTCTCTTGTCTCACAAACATATGTTTCATTCAGTCCAAACATCTGCAAATAAAAGAAAAGCTCGTGTGGCTTTAGTTTATTTGTCTCACTTCAGCTCTGTCAAGATGTCTCTCTCTCTGTATGTGTGGTGGTAATTTGGACAAGGGAGTTGTTACATGTGGCCCCTCCACCTGCCCTTACTGGGACTCTATTTCTGGGTCTCACACTGAACCTGACTATGTCTCGCCTGGCAACAGTGCCTGTATATATACTGTATGTATGCACTCTGTGTGTGTGTGTGTGTACATACATGTGTTATTCCAGTCTTGACTACAGCTGGACCAAAGCTATATAGGCTCATATGGACCGGCTGTAACAGCAGAACAGTGACCCAATTGAACCCTTTTGCTATAACTGAGATGAAAGCTAAAGCTGGTTTCAGCTTTAATGAATGTGGCATGTTGTTGGTCTGATATATGCAGTTTTATTATTTTTCATCACACGCTGGTGTTGAATGATCTGGTGGGTGTCTGTGGTCAGCCTCGTTTGTGTTTGTTTATAGCTAGATGCCACCAGTCTTGACTACAGCTGAAGTGTGATGTCTTGAACGCAGGGTTGGATTGGTGTTGCCTGTGTCAAGTGAAGTAGTGGCAGCTTTAGATGGGGCTTTAAAAAGTATGTTTGTATTGCAAATTATATATTTCTTTTACTGGGGGGGGTTGCCCTATTGGAGTTGAATCTATTCAGCCAACCCTGTTTAGATAGTATTTAAAGGTCAAAGGTTGTTCAAAAGAACTGATCCTAAAGTTTATATAAATTTTATCATGATATTCTTAATTGAAAATGTCAGGTTCAAGCTGGAGGTTGCTGTGGACTTAAGACTCTGTTCTGATTACTGTCGGTTTAGATGCCATGTACAGTAATCCCGTGAAAATGAATCACTCCAATAATAATTTACTACCATTACTTTTACTAATATTAACATACCAATTGTCTATTTTATATATATACGTCCAGTAGAGGGCCTACCAGGCCCAATGCATGTATGTACAACATTTGTACCCCTAACACACAAGAAATTGAAGTTTGCAGAGAAATCCTTTAGTTAAGTTAATTTATCCTAAGTGTCTGACATTATGGAAAGGATCTCTACATAGACCTTTTTGATGAAGAGTAAGATTCTTTTTGTTTAGCCACCAGACTCGTTTGACAAAAAACGTAAACGTAAACACACTTGATTCATAAACAAAATATAACTCACCAAACCCATCTTGGTTAGTCTTTCCACTATTCCATCAATCAGCAGTTCTGGTTTGGTCAAAATAAGCCCTTAATTTTTTGAGTTAGATGTGAAAATATCCAGAGAGGAGCTAGAGGGAAGTCAGGCATCAGAGAGGCAACAACAGCATGTAGAGCCTCTGTTATTGATATCTAAATAGAGGCTTGTAGCTGGATATGTCATCAAGTCCTGTATGGAATTCACTTGTTATTGTCTGTAGTGATTGTAATAGGAATTTGTCATTCATTTTTTTAAGACAAACAATTACAAACCTCTACTCAGTGTAACACATTAAGAACTATAATACTTTGTGGTCTTGCCACTGGCAGCCAACAGAAGCAACAAAAACTGACATATGTTACTTTTTATGGAAATTTATTATGAAATAGTTAATGGTAACTATGTTTCTGGAATAGAGTTAGTATTTGTGCTCCCTTGATAACTTTATGGACTTCATAACTTTGATCAAGTGTTCCAAGACCCTCCATTGTGTGTAGCTTTGATAGACCAAAACATGGACACTTGAAAGCAGTATGGAGGCCAGTGACAATGTTATGGTTGTTACTTTTTATAACTTTTTCTTCAGTCTCTCTTCAGTCACCAACATTGTTGCATGTTGTTCCCAGACTATAAAAAAAACAAAAAAATAATGCACTTGGCTTTTTATGCAGCAGTGTCTGAAATGTGTCATAGCATTGCACCAGAAAAAGGATGAAAATTAGCGTGTCCACCTGGCTGTCATATTTCCATCTCTGCTGATTGGAGCTGGAGCCGATAAATACCCGTGACTACTGCAGAGTCATCTAACTGGGGAATGAATGCCCCTTCCCACTGAAGACAAAAGCCAGATGTTAGTGGGTATTAGTAAAGTGTATCTATTGATCTATCTATTTTAAGGTATGGTATATGGATAATGGAATGTGTTCATGTTAGATGTTGTTGATACTTCATTTTAAAATATGAAGCACATAGAGAATTTTTTGAAAAACATAATTTGCAGTGTTGATTCCAATAAGTTGGTATACAGTAAATGTCCTAAAATGGAGAAATGTATTGTCTTAGTTTGGTAATAAGTAGATTAAGTAATATATCTATAAACTCCTGTGTATGTGCATATTATTGGCCATGTGCCATACAGTGTCAACACCTCACAATCCCCAAATGTCTTCATAACCAATATTACATTAGCCTCTGTTATTGATTTCTTTTGTACAGTGAAATAAAAGGATTATATTTTCAAAGTATACGTTCCAGTTTTTAGTTGGTCTGTTGTGTAAATGACATGAATATAAAGAAGACAGCAAACATGAGCAAATGATTTTAAAAACAGCAAATGCAGATGCCTCCATACAGGTCACAGGACTCACTGAATGGTTTTCGTATGACAATGATGCCGTCTTCATATGCTATGGCCTTCACAGTCACCAGAGCTCCACCCAACTGAACACCTATGGGAGACACAGGAGTGACATGTTAGACAGCGCCCCTGTCACTATCAAAGCCATTAAATGTTTACCATGCTGACCACCTTAGCATGCAATGCAGGTTCATCATTTCTTAGCCTGCTGACACAGTTACCAATGAACAATAAGTGCAGCCTAGGGTTATGGGAATGTGATTATTGGCAGGTACTGAACAGATTAAAAATTTGACCAGATGATGGTGCTGGATGAATGTCAGAATATCACCAAAGTTATTACAATTCATCCTGAGGGGAACTTGAACTTCTGTACTAAATGTCAAGTCCATACAACCAATTGCTGTTGAGACAGTTCACGATTAAAAATGCCAACCTGAAAAAAAAAATCAGAGGATCATCAAAGTCTAGAAACCATAAGCATCATGGGTGCAAAAGTTATTTCAGTCTGGACTAAAGTGGTGGACAAACTGTCATTGAGTGTTAGGCTCACAGTAGTGTTGCTAAAGATACTTGAAATAATTCAATAAGCACACAGTGCAATGTTATCTGGTCAAGTGGTGGATGAAGTATAGACCAAATAATTTGCTAGTGTCATGATCAATTTTGTATCCACTTCAAATGTGATTACTTTGCATAATAAAACTGACTCCTTAGGAGTTGATGTTAAAAGGATGATATTATCCTTTCAAAGTGATGTAGAAGTGTAATGGAGCAAAAATTGAAATACCGAAGTCCCAAGTGCCATAGGATTTGACTACAGTATATGCTACTTGATTAAATGTACTTGTGGTATATTCTACCACTGGGTAGTGGTAGGCATTTGAGAAGGTTGTTCATCAGTACAGTATAGTATGTACAAAGTCTGATATGAATTGGTCAGACGGAACACTTGCCCTTTTTCTTACAGTTTGGAATGGCCAGTTTCCTCTGCTCTGTGCTCCTTGTGGCTGCTAGCTCCCATTGTAGACAGCCTCAGGTCTGCTGTAATCCATTTAGAGCCACCAGCCTTATTTCCATTGATCACTGACAATATTCAGCAGGAGCTTGTAAATTATTTGTATGCTCAAATTACAGTGGGAGTAAATTGGGGAGAGAAACGCTATATAACTATATACTGTATATACAGTAAGTATCTAAATATGTATAGTGTGATACAGGGATGTCAGTGAGCTGCCATAGGCCTGACAAATCTCAGACCAATGGAATGAGAGAGGCAGAAGTTGTCACTTCCGTATTCCAGCTTTCTCTGGATAGCGGGCGTCCTTGTTGCTGTCCCTAGAAAGTGACATTTGAATTAGCAAGACAATATGTGGATTTTACTATAAGTTTAAAATGTTCCTGAACCATGTAGAAACATCGTTTATACATGTCTTTCACAAAGTGGTGAACCTCGGCCCCATCTTTGCTTGTGAATAACTGAGCCTTTCAAGGAGGCTCCTTTCATACCCACTCATGATACTATCACCTCTAACCACTTAACCTGTTTACCAGTGAAATTTTCCAAAGGTGTTTTTTGAGCATTCTACATTGTTCCCAGTCTTTTGTTGCCCCTGTCCCAACTTGTTTGAAACATGTTGCTAGAACCAAATTTAGGCATATAATTACAAAAATCAATAAGGTTGATAAGATAAGATATACCTTTATTCTGATGAAGTAGAACATTAAATATATTGCCTTTGTTCTTGTTTCAATTGAGTATACATATGTCAAAAAGGATTAGGAAATTATCACATTCTGTTTTATTTCTGTTTTACACATTGTCACATTCCAACTTTCTTGGAATCAGGGTTGTTAATTAAAAGAAATACACAATATTCCATACTCAAATGAACATGACTAGAGAATTCATTGCTGGGATCATGAGAATTGTAGTATCATGAAATGAGGTCATGGGCAGTTCAGGTTGAGAAACTGAAACCTACAGTTGAGACAGAATATTGAATAGTTTTTGGTCTGGATAAGAATCTGTCTGAAATCCAGAATAATTTTCTCATCTAAACAATCACTAGACACAGGTAGTTCATGGACAGGGACAAACACAGCTCCAAAGGAGGGTCATATGAGCATGCATGGCAATACGGTTAACCCTACATTGTCCTGTGTATCACAATGTCTGTCAGGCTGGTTGCTTTTATTTATTCATTTTTCTTTTATTTATGTATTGATCTTATTGTTCTCTGATGCTGCTAACTGTAATAAGTTGCTACAGATTATAATAATTATGTTCTCTTTATTAATTGACATGAGCAGGCTCTTTTAACTGTGTTCAATCAGTTATAGTGTGCAGACGGCATAGTTTGCAAGATTTGAAATTGAGTGTATAAGTAAATCATATCGTTCATTGTTTGAAGAATGTAATTGCAAATTGGTTGATTGCAATGATTTTACAGCTAATTTTCCCTACTAGCCAGCTTGATGTACATTAGTGGTATTTTGAGTGTTGAACATTGGCAGCACCATTCCCACAGACTTCAACCCTGTCTTATATTTTATTCCTCTTTGCCTCTTCCTGCTTCTCATTCCTGCTTCTTTTTGTTTTTGTCTCTCTGGCACCGCCAAGTGAGAAGGGTATCTCCGCGTGTGAAGTGTTCTTCCACTCCTTGGTGAAAGCACCCTGCAGTAGCAGCATGGTAATTCTGCTTCTCTATCTTTCCTCTGCATCATGTTTACCTAGCAACAAGCATCACCCGCGGCTGGCCATCCCATTGGTCATTTGAAAACGCACCGGGGACCAATGGCAGGGCTGTTGCCATGGTACAGTGTATAGTTGCCGGGTGGAATTTTGCTGCAAGGCACGTGAGTCTTAGAGTCTGCTTGCCTCCTCACACTGCTGTTGAAATCTCCGCTGTCTGGTCATTAATACAGCTGAATGTAATTAAGTGGAAGACAGTCAGTAATTCTGTGAAGGGAATTACTAATGTTTATTCACATATTTAGTAATATAGCCATAGTACTTTTCAGTGTTTCAGAACTATCAACACAGAGAAAGAAAATCGTCTAAGCAGACAACAGGAAACAACTGCATCTAATTCCATAACCTGTTAAAGTCCACTGTTAAGAAGCTGCCAATGCAGTATGCTGTATCATTACCTAACAATGTACTGAAGCAGTATTTTAAACCAAATCAATAAAAATATATGAAGAAATAAATCGTCTTTAATAAAGTCATTTGAACAAAGATAGTATAGCCCAGAATGAGAACTGCTGCAAAATGTAAAGACAAAAACTCGAGACCAATACATTTAGATATCGATGATTTATATTTTGAGCACTTACTTCACAAAAGAGCTTTAAACACAATATAGTGCTTATTTATTAAATGCACCAATGTGCAATTATTTATTTCTGCAAATTACAGTTGTCCTCAGATAGAATATATCTCAATGCAAATACTGTCTGTTTTGAAATTAAAGTTTACATTTTGGGCTTTTTGAGTATAAATTACAGTAAATTATTTGAAGTCAATTCTGCTGTGTTGTCACACTGGTAACACTTTTGAATGAAATAAGGTTTCTATACAGGGCATGGAGTCAATATGTATATTATAAAGGAATTTGATAGATGCCAAAATGTGAGTTCAATGATTTTTGGATAGAAATGATAGAAATGCACTTTTCTTTACAGTATAGGGATTCTATTTTCAGTCACGCTTGTTTGTCTGTTTGTTAATATCATATATCTCAAAAACTACTACTAATAATTTATGTTGAAGGGTTTTCACTATGTAATAATATAATGATTTTAGTGAACACCTTCATATTTATTCGCAGAGAAACTACACAACAGTTGTGTAGGTCAGCCATTATATGTGTTTGTACTATATGAATGTCATCGCCACACACATACTTGTTTACCTGTTGCTCATAGTAAATGGATAGCATTTATGTAGCTTTAGCTTTAGTGCTTAACAACATAAGCCTTGATTCACCCATTCAAGAGACTACCATGCAAGGTGTCACCTGCTCATGAGGAGCTATAAACAATTTGGGGTATCTCGGCCAAGGACACTTGGATCAAATCACTGACCTTCTGAGTAGTGGACAACTACTCTTCCTCCTGAGCCACAGCTGCCCCTCATCTGTCTCTCATCTATCTGTAATTGTGGAGCTGAGATAATTGTGGGGGTTTTAACTATACTCAAAATGTTTAGATCAGCATGATGTAGCAGACACTGCCATATTACAAGTATGTATGTATATATATATATAAACTGTGTTACACTATGTTTTGACCTGAATCACCTAAAAAGTTACTGAGTTATCCAAAAATGACTACATACAGTATGTACAATGACAAAACACAGAAAACGCCAAAACGTATTATTTGAAATCAGTGTCTCATTTACGGTATGTATTGTTGACCGTTAACTGTGAGGCAAGTGGAGATGGGATGGATTGCTTTTTTAATACAACAGACGGGAGACCTGTCCCCTTGTTTAAGTTACAAACTGTCTTTTTACAGAGCAAAAGATGGTTAGAGAGACAACAAGTTCAGTTTTGTTTGAATTGGTAGAGCCCCGAGGATTGCAATTATACAGAAAGACTGACAGCTGACTAAAAAGGTGACCCCTTCCCTTGGGTTCCTAGGGAACTGTGCTTGTGGCATGTACTACTCCAACATGTTCCTCCTGGTTCCCACTCAGACACCCTGCTAGCATTCAGCATTTTTGAAGCAGGTCACCTGTAGTGATACATTGGCATGTGATTACCACATTAGCGTACATTGCTGCTGTGCTGTACTGCTGTTACTTCCAGCTTGTTTATGACTTATCTCTGAGAAGATAATTAAAATGCAAGCTCTATAATTATAGCATGTTATTAGGTGATGCTGTCCTATTTTAACTGTGATTACACTGTGGTCAGCTGTTTTTCAGTGTATGGCAGTACAGTGATTTGAACCATAGGTTCTGGAGCCTAGGGTTTGAGAAGATTACTAAGAAAAGCTGCAGAAGAGACATTACAGACAGAATGCTGTAACTACACTTGCTGAGGTTTGCGATGGAATTTAGCTCAGTTTTACAAACTAAATAAATTTAACAATCAAATCAATCAACAAAAATTAAAGATTTCTAAATTATACATAGCTCAATTTTCACTAAATTGGTTTTTACTGCAGCTTGACGATTATATGACTCAATATACAGTGTTACTGTATTGTGGCTCATATACTGTATGACCTCAAAATTACAGAAAATACAGACAGCTTGAGGCACAGTTCAATATGACAAAATGGTAATTAAAATTACAGCCGTAAACAATAGACAAGACAATAGAAGAACACTCCTTGTTTAATATGTGTACAGCTGCTTCAGTCCTGTCCCAAAATTAATCCAGGATTATCAGGGGAGACCATATCTTTTGTACAATAGGCCAAGACAGCAAGCAAGCTTCAGTGGACTTTTCACCATCACTTTTTTTTTTATCACATATTACTGACAAATCTTTCAAATTAAAAAGAAAAAAACCTAAGTGACACACATTTCTTAGCGTATTGTCAATCGTATTTGAGGGTGAATTTTCCTTTAAGGAACTGTCAGCTGGTTTATGACACTGTGTGCTGAGCTGTTCCCAGGCAGCATTGTGCCTGATTTAGCCAGAATGCTCGGATAGCAACAGTAACAACTTTTAGCTCTGGCTGGCTTGAGTGGAGAAGTCACACATCTCAGCTGTAGATAGTCACTCAGTGACCGTGTGCTTATGGAAGCTTTTTGCCCCGCTCTCTCCCCCGCTCCCCGGTCGGATCTCCACCCCCTCGTTCTCCCCCTCCCTCTTCCCATTTCTACCTGACATCTTCTATTTCCGCGTCATTCCTGCCTCGCGCCGTTTGACGAGACACAGAGAAACTAAGCTGAACACCCCTCCCACTGATCTGTCCGCTACCCAATTACATTCAGGGATGGGACTTTATGTAGCCAATTGCACTGCAGCTGCCATGGCGTCGGGTAGCAACAGAGACCGAGGAGGGTGCCTGCTGAGTGAGGGTTGAGGCTGCGTTTACCCCAGTACAGAGCAGTTGAAACGTTAAAACTGAATGGACAAACTGAGCGTTTATGTGATACATGGTAGCGGTCATGAAACCTAGTTGTCAGCTCATTTTAGCGCAGGTCTGTCATATTTGTTAGTTACATAAAAGGTTATAATATAAAAAACTGCTATAATCAACGTTTGTGCCTCTTAAACTTAATCCACCGAAAACTGACTTTTTAAAATTATTGTTATTTTAATGACGTTTATCAAATTCGGCCTAGGTCTCTTCTGTTTGTCTTTCCCCTCCCTGCAACCTGGTCTCAGTAAACATTGCGCAATGAGGTTGCTGTAACCATAATAATTTTTAAAGCCCGAACTGTAATTTACAATTAAACGTATATTTTTGTGAATCTTTAGAAAATGCTATTTAGTGCTTTTGTGTTTTTCTATCAAGTTTCAGACTAAGTTTGGAATAGTATGCAAATACCTGTTGACCTCATGGGAAGTGATTTTTAAGTATTAATCAAACCGTCTTTTGAAAGAGCTTTATCCATAATACTGTATCAAGGGTTTAAGTAAAGGTTGTCGTGCGTGTATATAAAGTTCCAGTATATATATCCCGCTGTTACTATAAATGGACAAGACAGGAGAGGTCTGCTTGGAACAGACTACTGCTGTCAGAAGGATGGTTACTATCCCGCTAACTCACTTGTTGATAACGTTCAATTAAATCAGTCCGCCTCTGAGTGGTGGTTGATGTGAAATTCCTTGTGAATCTTAGTTTATGTCAAGTTTTTGTCCTGAATGTGTATATTTTGTAATTTTACTACTACTATGAGAGACTGCGCCAGACAGAACAGCTCCGACCCCTGCCACATGGTATAGTCCCGGTGGCAGGGTGGGGGAGCTGTGTGGGAGGGGAGCACAGATTCTGTCTAACGGAGACGCACGGAAAGGGAAACGGGCGAGAAACATGAGTCGAAATCGCCCTTGTGAAGGTTTCCATCTTGAAGGAATAAAAAAAATCTCCCCTAAACTGAGGGACGAATGAAGAAGGACATTGTGTGAGAAAAAGAGCGGAAGCAGACGGAAGAAAAGACGCGTCAAGAGGCGATCAAGGCGTCAGCTCAGGAACTTCACTGGATATGGTTTCTTCAGTTTACTTCGACACGAGTCTCAAGTTTTGGTTCTTTGCAGTTCAGGCGTTATTTGTGATTTCACTTTAGTGTGATTACCTCAGAGGCGGACTTTTCCTGGATCGAGTTATGTTTTAGTACAGTGGACAATATCGCAGTTTGGAAATACAATGCAGGCCGTTAGCGGCTTGTGCTGTGTATTTCTTCAAAGCTAGAAAATATTTGCCATCTAACCCCAGATACCAGAGGCGTGCAATTGACATGCAGTGTCACTGTTTGTAAAGACAGTCCTGTTGGCCCCCCACTGTGGATATTCAGTTAGAGGAACTTTCTCTGGAACTTCACGTCTCTGTGAAATCAACACGTTGCGGTGGACTTGTTTGTTTACATGTGTTTGTGCAACTGTTTGTTCTCACAGAGACATACTGTATAGTTTATGGAGATTACAGTATTGTCTGGCTTTTTAGAGAGAGCAGCCACCCTCTGTTGTCGGCGGCTGAAGCACAGCTGACTGACTGCATCACACAGGCTTTGTGGAGCTTTGGCTGAACAGACTCTGTGACATTGCCACTGGGGGGCTGCCTGTGTCACTGGATTAATCTGAGTGATAACATCACTCTACACTGTCCTAGTCTGTTCAGTGACCAGTCCCCCCAGAAAGTGCCAGTAATTGGAGCTATTTTTAGCATAAGGGATGGGGTAAAAGCGGGCAGCTGGAAACCCAACTCCCCTGGACCTCCTTCTCTTCCACCCCTTCTGTCACGCTACCTCGCTCAGCCCACCTGGCAGTATGCTGGGCGAGCCTGGTTAGCACAGACTTGACTTAGAGTTAGTAAATGTTTTTACACATAGTCTTGAAGAAAAAGAAAAAGTCTATAAACTAATTCTGCTGATTAACATGAACGCTATTGGCACCATACTGACCATGGACTCTGGAACCTGGTAACCTGGGAATACTAGCTGCATTCTAGACATAAACCCGGTGCTGGATTACTGCCAAGATGTCTAAAGAACTACTAGCATAAGCAAGTAGAGTCTATGCCTTTACCCCTTGGACATTTAGCTCAAACTCTTAATCAGAGTAACCACTTGTTAACATACTGTAGAACAAAGGCCTACTTTTGACTGCTTAAAATATCAGTTACTCTTGATCTGGAGTGGTACAAACCTCCAGCACACAGAAAGAATGCATGAAACTGCCAAAACCAATCTAACAAAAAGTTAACTTGACTAACCAAATATTCTATTTCCCCCTACTCCCGAGACCCACAGAGAAACAGAATATATATGTAGAATGAGAGAACTATATCTATAGTGTAACTCCACAGAAGACAGAGATTACATCCTTTATATTTTTACATCAGAGATACAAGCTGCCTGTACACCAGTTGGTTGCCTTAGAAACCACAGTCACAAAATTATTTTAAAAAAGAAATAAGCCAGAGAAGACGGTGCCTTTTGATTGGTTGGTTGGTTTCCCACCATTTCAAGATTCATTGATTTGTCGGATGTAAACAGTTGGAAGTGAACTCTGGGATTGGAAACACATCAGATGACAGTTACCTAAACCCCCACAAGCTCCAGGCATCTGTCAAAGTGTTTTGATTGACAGTATTTCCCTACTGGATTGAACAATTGCCAAGCATTTCCATGGTGATCACGTCATCATCCGTGGAGGACAAGACCATGCCCTCGTGTAGGATGGTCCAATCAGAACCCTGGATCACCTCTGCCCTGCTGCGCAAGAACAAGAGTCAGTACACACACACACACACACACACAAAACACAGAAACACAAAAGTCTGTGTGTTGACACTGTTGTTAGTGTGTGTCACAATGAATGAATATGTTATTCAATCTGTGTGTAGTTTGTGAGAATAGTATGATAATTATGTTTGTTTTTGTCAGTCATTTATAGCGGTTGGATGTGTTTAGTTAATATATCAGGATGAACCAATCAACATTGTTTCAGCCTGAACTTGAATGGTGTGAATCCTGCCTGCTCTGGGTCTGAATAGGCTCACATTCTATGCCTGTCAGAGTGACCTGAACAATCAGTGTTTGAACATGTTAATCTATGTCAGTGGTTCCTGACAGGTGGACCACGGTCCAAAAGTAGTCTGCAGGTCCACTTTGAGAGGGTCATTAGCATGTGGACCAGTTTGGTCAAAAAAAAAAAATCTAACAAAAAAAACCTGTAGTGATTGTCCTGTTCATTCATTCAGAATATATTCACTCAGAATATATTCAACTGTTTTTTGCTCACTCTGACTTAATCACAAACAAGGGGGGGAATCAGGGTGATTTGGCCCTGTGTGGCGGTCCAGTTAGGATTCGGTGCCCTCACTGCCGAGACTCAGGTTCGATTCCCGGCCAGAGCATGCTCATGCTCATGCACTTGCATGAGCGTGTTGGCACCTTATGGTGGCAGCCTGAATGGAAATTTCCCCGTTGCGGGGCTAATAAAGGGATTTTTTTTTTTAATTAAATTAAATTAGAAGTACTGGTCTGACATGAAACCTAGCGCATCAACAATTTTTTTTCAGCTAAGCAGCTGTTTCTCACCTTGTTCTGTATATCAGGAGTATTTATGTGTGTGGCGTGTGACCTGATGGCAAAGGAAAATTTGGACTCTGAAGCGAGACCAGTGGCATACTGAGGGCTGGGTGATGGAGTGAATATTAACTTAAATTTCTCATATCTTTGCGGGGGATTGAATTTACAGTTGTTATGTACTTGTTGCATATTGCAGCAATTTAGTTCATTGCAATGCACATTTCTTTATAAAGTAAGTGAAAACAATCCAGTTGTTGACCTACTTGTTTCTAGAGGGTTTGCCATTTAATGCTTTCATCAGTGGCTGGTGCATGTTGCTTCTTGTGGTTTATCTCCTCTGACAAAATGTACATGTCTGATGATGTTCATGTGAACATGTGTTGTGACTGGCTGTGTGTGTGTTTTGAGAGAACATATGAGGACAAGGTACACTTGATATATTGGTTAACTCAATTCAATTCAATTTTATTTGTATAGCACCAAATCACAACACAAGTCATCTCAAGGCACTTTCCATACAGAGCAGGTCAAGACCATACTCTTTATAATGATATTTATAGAGACCCAACAGTTCCAACATGAGCAAGCACTCAAAATTCAAATCTGCAAAAAACTTTTCCACCTGACTGGAGTTTGTTGTTAACTAAAGACATGTCAGTGCTGATAGTTGATGTCACTGTGTTTTGGGAATGACCCTGCAAAGAACAACAATTGTGAAATAATACCAAGTTTCTAGATGTGCTCAGTGGTCATCTGTGAATGTTCTTTGCGTTGACCTACAGAATCTGGGTTCGGGTTACATTACTCAAAGCCTTGCCTTGTCCTCATTTACCTCAATGGAATACAGATCTATGTTGTTTCCACTGTTGTTATTAAAATGCTTACACATGTTTAATGAAAGAATGTTTGTAGTTGCCAGTCCATGCCCAATGTCATTCCTCAAAGGCTGGTTACACTGAGTTCACAACAACTGCCTTCTGCTACAACCATGCAGTGCTTGTTCCTGAGCTGCAAAGTTGTTCTGTTAAAAAATGCGACATCTCTGACACCCCCTTGTCCTTATTGGTGGCAGTGCATGATGTACACATGCACATCTTTTCACATAGGTAATAGACAGCAGTCGTGTCACCCCCGTATCTTAGAGGTTAAGGAGCCAACCATGAACTATGTGACATCCCAGGTTCAAATTCTTCTGTGGACCTTTTATGACATCTTTCTCTCTCTCCGTTCCTGTTATATCTCTGCTATTGATATCTAATAAAGGCATAAATGTCAAAACAGTAATAATAATGACAATAAGGCACTGCATTCTATGCTTCATCACTGTGTATGAGTTTGGGTGTATGAGATTGAGATCACACATGATCTGCAGGTCTTATGAATTTTAATTTGGAATTTTTTTTTGGCATAGACTGTGTGTAAACCATTGAATTAAGGCTGAAAGTTTTAAAAACTCTCAAGACTTGTGGGCATGAACACAAATTTGGATGCCAGATTCCACAGAGATTTACATGTCTGTTATATGATGTAATATAATGATCAATAAAGAGGTTAATTGGTGTGGCTGGTACCACTTTAAGATAAGATAAGCATTTATTGGTTCCCAGAGGGGAAATTCAGCTGTTATGTATTGCATTTTTCTTGGCATAATGTTGACTCCACAAGTCTACCTGGCTCTGTAGATTCCTTATAGTCAGTGTGGGATCCAAAATGTCCAGGACCTCTTTCAACATCCAGCTGGGAATTTAAAATTGAGCCATGACATTTTGTGACTTGCTTATTCAGCTTCCCCTGCCTGCATTGTTGCTCACTCATTACTTGTTTCTCCTCGTATATAAGTTTCATTCAACTCTGTTGTTTAATTTAGCTTGTAACAGTGTAACTCTGGTTAGACTGATATTTCAGACTGTATGTAGTTTAATTAAGTGGAGTATTTGTGTTTACTTTGTTGATTTGTGAAACAGTTCTGTCAGACTAAATCAGCACATTTGAAGTCAATATCCTGCGACTGTAAGAACTACACATACTCAGTTCTAGTTAACAACATATGGTTATGTTAAAAAGGAAAACTTCTTTTTGTTGACTCCATCCAGGAGTTTTGTGTATTTTTGTTTTTTATGAAAAGAAACAAAATGTCTATGCAATTCCACTGTCATTTCCATTTTAAAGTCGCCACACTATGTATTTATGCTTGGACTTTGTCTTAAGCAAAGTCTGCAGAGGTGCTGACTTATGAAAAGTGCAGCATGCTTACAATGTGGCAAATTTACTCCTATTTTAATTAAGTCTGTGACAGCCCCTTCAAACACTTGGCAGATTTGACAGTGGGACAGGTCTGAACCCTAGACTAAATGGGAGTGAGCGCTGAAGTCTATGTGTGCATAAGGAGGGACATGGGAATTGGGCCCTTCTGTCACTCAAAAGAGTCTGTCACAATGGGAACCCCAACTCATCTGCTGTGGTAAACTAATTTATATTTCTAAAGTAACTGATTCAAATTGGAAGCTTCCTGCATGTGCTTCACAATAAATGAGCTTTAAAGTGAAGGCAGTGGTAATTACTGCAAAACTACCACAGAAAGTGTTGAGTTTGCTAATATTACCAAAATTTCAATTATTAAGTTTAATATAAGAGGAGGGGCTCATTTTTTGTCAGTTTGAAACAATGCAAGGATCAGATAGACTTGATTAGAATTAAAAAACAGAACTAACCACCTGGAGTTGGGTAGTTACATATAGAAAGCAGTTTGTCAGCTCATAAAGTTTGTATCTGTACAAGATACCAGCAATCCTACATGAACAACTGTGCCTATTCCATGTCTTAGGCGTGTTGGAAGCAATGAAGTGTCTGGCAAGAGTCAGGTGAGAGAATGCTTAAAAGTTTACATGGAGATTGTGTCAGGCGTTTTTTCAGTAGTGATAGGTAAATTAAACATTGTGTCAGAAAACTTGAGTAAAAGAAACTAAGAAAAAAAAATTGTTTTGCTTCTTGACCGTATGTTACCTGTGGTACTTTTAAAGTTGGATTTCATTTTATTTCTTCATTAGGTTTGGGAGTGGTGTGCTCCCTACCTCTTCATGGTGCACTCCATCATCTTCAGTGGTCAAATTCAAGCAGGACAAAGGTTTGGTTTAAGATAAGATAAAACTTTATTAATCCCAAAGAAAATTCTTGTGCCAGTAATGTATATTAACAGGTTGTGTGCTAGCCCCTTATCTCTCCACAACAGCTACTATATTCTGCATTTCATGTGTGACAGCTAAGTGTTTTGATGTTGGTCAATGTCAGTGTTTTCTTTTTCTTTCTGCACCGTTGTTCACCATTTGAAATGAATGTGTTTAAGGGACACACATGGTTTGAAATCAGCAATATTTAGTATTAGTGAAATCTGCAGACTGTCATAATCTGCGTCTTTCTACAAGTGAAATTTTTATCTCAACTGCCGGTTTTGACAATTATTACGATTTCTTTTACAGTCAGTGAAAAAATAGTTCACCTTAATAAACATGGAAAGATACAGACAGGTATCTACTTCTATAATCCATTTTAGATGTAATGTAAATAGTGTCCATTTTATCAGTTTAATACAATATTTTCTGTTTTTATCTATGTGTGTAACTAGCTTGTCATGCAAGTATGATGTTATGCACTTTATGTATATTCTGTTTTCATCAGGCTGGCTGTTTGTTTGTTGAATCTGCTGATTGCAGTTCAGAATCACAGAGTAAAACTAGAAGACATCATAGTTAATTTCATTTACTCAAAACTTTACAAACAGAACTCCTGTCTCATGTCATGGGACTCTTAGCGATCATTCGTAAAATTATACTTCTCTTTATCTTAGCACTTAATGCTAGATATTTTCTATTTGACTATGGAGCAGCCAGATACTTGTTACCGATTTGTCCCTCCTCAGCCTTAAAAGAGTCACCCTCACTTAACAGTCACTGGTCTTTGTGCATGGGTCCTTCATGATCAATATTGGTCTGCCTTGTACAACTTATCATTAATTCCTGAAAATATAAAACTTAACTTTATTTGTTAACTTTGTTTGTTAACTCAACCGTTAACAAAAAGCAAAAGGTCGGAAAAACCTCAAGAAAAATAATGGACCCGGAACACATCATTCATGATCATAACATCTGTTTTCACAGTTATGTCAGTGACACTCAGTTTTTGCTCCCTCTTAAGTCCACCATCCTTAGTATGCTGACGTTTCAACATCATTGCATTGTTGATGTGGTAAAACTGGATATCTTTAATATAACTCAAATACATGTTTGCTGGAATTTGCTGATATGCCTAACGTGCTTTTCTCTGCGCACTCTTTGCCTATCAAAAAGCACATTACATATCATACAGAGCTCAGCTTCCAGGCCTTTAACCAGAACTAAGAGGTGTGACCATGTCACACTTGTTTAAGCATCTTTACACTATCAGGATGGATTTTAACATCTTATTGATTAGCTGTAAGCTTCATAGTCTGCCTCCCTGTTATTTTTAAGACCTTTCATTCCCATATGAGCTTGTGCAGTGGTTTTCATCTGTCTGTATCATTGTCTTTAGAGATTTGATTTAATTTGATCTCTAATCACCCAGTTGCCAAGCACTTCTGCCATATGCTTACAATGTGACAAATTCACTCCTAATATGGCTGTGTACTTAGACCACGTAACAGCTTGCATATAGTTGAACTATTTGCGCATGACTGTGACCCAAAGTCTATTTTTTTCTTTGTACATGTGTAACCACAGTGATTATGTGTAAGAATTGAATGACTGCTGGTTTCAAGATAAACCACATTAAAATTGCAGATGGTTAGTATTACCATCTCAAATTTTAATTATCATTAAAACTGTGTTTTATTAGCACCCTTTGAACCTTTTTACGGTAAATAGTGTCCAGCATCAAACACAGTGCTTCAACATCATCTCCCAGACAGGGGCACCAACACAACATGCAATGTGGGTTTGTTTTGCATTAACGTAAACATGGTGATGACAGAGGACTGAAGTGTGGTCATATTTTGGTTTTTATAAGAAATGAAATCTTAGTCATCCTTGTGACCACCGCCAACTGCTTTCTCACGATTGCAAGGTCTGTTAACTTCTAGCTCAATGCATGGTGTGGGGTCTTCATAAAGTGGGAAAATGTCATGGCTTGTCTTTTTGACTTGCTAAAAATTAAAATGTAAAATGAAGCTTTCTGTGTATGTGTTTGTATAACCACTACTCTGCTGCTGTATGTGTCATGTGTCTGCAGACAATTTGCCCACTGCTCATGATAACACGTTACGTAGTTTAGTCACCCATATTTTGTTCATGCAAAGTTGTTGAAATGGTTTTAAATGTTATGTTGTGTTATGTTATTCACTGTCATTATTTTGATCTTCATGCAGACAATTAGTTCACAGTACTGCTAATTTTATTTGTGGTTTTTCATATGAAACAATGATAGAGATAATACTGACAACTGTGATCATTTTGGTCACTATAATTGTGATATGAAATATTCATACCATTTAAACTGTAATTGTGTGTTATACACTGAGAGCTACCAAAACATGAGTGACCCACACTCAATACTGACGAAAACGTAAAGCTGCTATTCTGCCATCAAGACTCATTTATTTAACATTTTACAACATAGGGTTGCGCAATGAAATGCAAGTTGTCATCCCTTTATGCTACACAAGAAAAACTGTGAAAATCATGCTGGCCATGGTATGCTTCCTATGTGGATGCAGTGTTAACCTTACTCCAGCCAACCAGTTACGAATTTCCCAGATTTATCCTACTATGTATATGTGTTTTTCAGTATTTATGATTGGTCTTATACTGTGTATTTAAGTGCACTAGAACAGAACAGCTTCTGCCATCATGTGATTCAAGACTGTGGTCATGGCCAACTCTTGTTGTCAGTCAGTGGCTCGGTCAGCATCGTAGTTGAGCCATTCAAAATTTGTTGCAGGTTGTATTATTTTGATTAGCTATGATAAACTACAGTTCTTTAATCCACACAGATGATCTGCTCTTTCGTTGCTTCACATATACATTAAGTTGCCAGTTACAGCTTACATATTAGGTACCAATATCTAAAACTATTGTTGTCTAATATGCAACCCTCCAGTAAACCCTCTAGGGTCTAATGTTCAAATTCTGTTAAAATTGCAAAACATGATTAGAGAGAGTTGTTGATCCAATTTTATTGTCATTTTGGCAGTTATGTTCCATTGGTATGTGAATGTACGTCGCTTTGGATAAAAGCGTCTGCTAAATGAAATTGTAGAATATACTGACAAATGTTCCTAATATTTTGTCTACCCCCCTTGTATCATTAAGGGTAGACTAAATATTAGAAATAGCAATAGAGTTGAGTCAGTCTGGATTTACTGCCAGATTGTCATATGGGACTGCATTAGTTTTAGCTCGCTGTACATAAAAACTGGCAACTGAAGATATTAGAATCTGATAAGGGAGATGTTATTGGCCGATATTAGCCTATCACAGAAGCTGTGTATGGGTATATCAGGCATCTGTCAGTCATTGATAAAAGACAAGGCAGCACTCTGTAAGCTCACCTGCTAGAGTGTGCTGAGTCCTTACCACAGTGGCCTGGGTTTCATTCATTCCTGGACCCTTTGCTACATGTCATCCCCCTCTCTCTTTCTCTCCACTGCCGTTCCAATGCTGAAAAAGTAATCTTAAAAACAGAATAGAGATAGTGGTAATTTATCAACAGTGTCTGCATTTGTCCACCTGAGAGCATTTTGCCTTTACACTGTAAAAATGCCCTGCTCACTTGGTCACAGTTCTTTATTAATCACATTTAAAGGATCCTTACCAAAAGTATTTTGGAATGTGAAGTGTATATAATTTAAACTCAAATATCGAGTGATATTATTATCTGATGTTATTGTCAAATAATAATAATCAACCTCAAAAAAGCAGTATGAGCCTGGCTCTAATATACTGTATATACTACTTGGACATGGTAATTTAGCTATTAATGGTATTTTGTAGGAGAGACACGCATGTGTGGGGTTCAATATATACTGTATTTACTATATTGCTATACATACAGTCATAAATTGAGTTGTAAATGACATGTACCTTGCAAATAAGAACACAGTGATGGCTCCAAAAATCTTCTCTTATTAACTCCTTGGATATTTGACTTTGTGGATACAGACTGATGTTGTACAGTTTCTCAATCACTGGAGTATACATGTGTGCATGTGTGTATTTAACACAAACAGCCAGTGTATGAACTGTAAAGACAGTACTCTTAGCTAACTGTTTGTGTGACAGCTAAGGTTCTTATAGTACTTACTCTAAACCTTTAACAATTTTAAGTTTCTTTCTTTGACCATCTCCTTGTTTCTCTGCACATTCATGAAGTGGAGCCAGTCAGTTTTGCCATAAATGGGAAATTTTTGGTGAAGTTGGAATGTTTTCAACTCACACAGACACATCTTTACCTCAGTTCATAGTGTATCCATGTGTGCTTGGATCTTTGCATTGACCTTGTATGCAGTCAGGCTGTTTGTTCACACTTTCAGATCAAAGCTCTATGGCACTGGTTATCAAGGACGAACACTGAGTGTGTTTACATGCGGCATGTCCTGGTTTTGACTTTATTGGGCTATGATGTTTACATGCAACTTAAGAATCCTGGTTAGTTATAACCCTGTAAACATGATTCAAACAGTATTCAGGTTTCTGATAATTTGTGGGCAGTTGTGTCTTGCAGTACCCAAGGTAGCTTATCCAGGTTTCTCAAAACTGGGATAAGGCCTTATGCAAGTTTCTAAGATAAGATAAGATAAACCTTTATTCGTCCCACAGTGGGGAAATTTGCAATTCTGACACCAGGATATGACGTGTACATGTAACATAACAAAACTGTGTTATGTTTTGCACACCAGGATGTGCATGTGCATGTAAATGCACTCACTGAGATAGAAATGACTGTATTTACTTGCAAGTTAGCACATGGATTGTCAGAACCTGATGCCATGCTGACTATTTAACTGTACACACACAATGGTTAGAATCATATTGGTGAGTTCATTAATCCAAATAATAATTTGGTTTGTGTTGCTGTATTAGCTCGTTAATATGTTCAAACCTGAGTGTAATCAGACCAGCTGTGTAAGTGGGAGGGGCATGATGCCCAAGGTCGCTTTAGCACTATAGTGTTAAAACATGTCTGGAGGGGATCAGTAAAAGATTTGTTCATAGTGTTAAAATGAACTCTAGTCCAGTCCATGTAGTTTTGATACCTCAATTTGAATTTCTATCATTTCAGCACACACTGCATTTGTTTAGATTGAACAAACTGAATATCAAATGAATACTATCAGTTAGCAATGTTTTATTGGACTTCTTCACTGAGTCTTAAAACTGCTCAGACTCGGACTCGACTTGAATCAAACTTTAGTGGTATTGACCACAACTGTGTTTAAACAGACTTGTGTGTACATACTAATAAAGAAAGCTCCCTTCTTCAACACAGTATTGCACAACTGTTGTTTTTCTCAGACGCTCTCGTACAAACACAGTTTGTATTAGTATTGTTTTTCATCATCTAGCTACTTGTTGTGAGCAGGAAGCAGTTTCTGACTGTATTGTGTGTTGCTGTTCTTCCCAGAGTGACTACACACTGTTACTCTAAATATTGTTACATCATTGTACATCAACACAACACTAATGAAGAAATTAAACATTTGGCAGGAAAAGGGGAAATGTCTCTTACTGAGACATACTGAGCAGGCACCTGATTGAAGTCAGGAAAAAGGAAAGATAGGAGTGAGAGAAATATAGATAAATAGAAGAGAGAAATAGATTCTGAGAAAGAGAGGTCTGAGAAAGCACGAAGGAGGATGGAAGGAAAGGGGGAGGAGAGAGGGACTGGTAGGGTGGGTTGGGTTGCTAGGGGAGAGTATGTCAGACTGCTGCTGCTGAGAGCCGAGCCTGCTATTGGAAGCTACTTGCTTAGCAGGAGAGAGGCAGAAGAGGAGAGAGAGAAGTAGCTAATGAGTATTGTAGGCTGGTTGCTGAGACAGCACTGGGTTTATTTATAGAGTGCTGGCCAGCCAGCCCTTAGATACCAACAGCGAATCATCTGACAGAGAAAGAGGGGGCCCTGACCAATGGCAGTGTAAGAAGGGGGATGCCAGATTGAGGAAGTGCTGTGAGTGCCTCTCGGTCTCTTAAAGAGACGGTGCTGATTTTTCAGTACTAGGCAGATATTCTCTCTCCCTCTCTAGCAGTGTCACATTTGTAAGCAGGCCAGGACCCAGAGCACCATGACAGTCCCAGTGACAATGATTGGATTACTTTTTCTTCCTTATCACACAGCAGAACACAAGTACACACATGCAGTTTAACACAGAGATTCAAAACTGCTGAATGATTTTTAAGTTCACAAATAGGGCCTCATTTAGCCCCAGAGATCAATTTAAAATTTGAGGGAGCCATTTGCAAAAAAAGATATGCACTGAACATTGTGTCTACATTGTTTGGTAGATAATAGTGGTGAGGAATCTATAATTACAAACGTTATTCTTACATGTTCATTGAGAATGTCTGCCCTCAATTGTGTGATATACCTAATTTTGCAACCCTGAAAATTCTCTTATTTTGAATGCCATGAAGACCAGTAGTACTGTTCTTGGCTGGCCGTGTTCAGCTTCTGATGTGCTCTCCTCCTACTCCAATTACTACTGCTGATGCAAACTGTATTTTCTGCTGCTGCTTCACAATAAAAGCTTTAAACATACATATATACTGTAGATACAGATTTTATACTGTAATGACGTGTCAGTGACATTTGCCACTTATTTTACATAAGAAGGTCAAACTGTCTTTCACAACAAGGAGTCTTGTTGATATTGTGTTTGTACAAACACCATCATTTTTGGTTTCTTTTGGTGTTTTGTCACATTCGAACAGCCATGTATCAAACAGTAAGTCTTATTTCTTACATTACGCCATAGATTTCTTTTTTGCTGCCTCTTCTGTTATGGAGAGCCCATTCTTGACTAAAATTGGAGAATTGTATTGCATTGCATTTAAGTTAGAGTGGTATTGATGTCAACAGTGATTAACTTGTGCTTTCACATTTGCCTTTTTTTGGTCCTTTGATTTTGTTTGATTACTGGCCTTATCAGGAGAAGACTGGCTTTTTAGAAAACTTTCTTTGCAGAAGTTATCAGTGACTCCTCAGATGCTGGCCATGTTGGTGGCACAAACTCCCAAAGGTCCCAATCCAATGGCTTGTTGGGAGTAGAACTTGTGAGGGGTAGGCATGTAACATCTCTACCAGTTTTCTGTGTGACCTAAAACTTAAGAAAATCTCAACATTGTGTATGGCAAATGATGGGTTTGAGCCAAGAAAAAGCTTTTTTGAATGTGTTGGTACGTTGGCTACATCAAGTACAAATGCTGAGATCAGTTCTCCCCAATGAACAAACAATCCTTGTGTGATGGTGCCATTCTTTGCAAAATGCTGTATTGTGTGGAGCAGTCTATGTTATCAGAATGGTTGAACCATTCATCTTCACATAGCTTATACAAATAAATCTAAATTCCTTTGCATGAGCTGTCTTATGTTTAACACATTTATAAATACTGATATTCCATTTTGTTGTTAATATTTTCCACAGAACTTACTTTAAAGTAATTTTGCAGTCTTCCACTAGTTGCTCATTCTGTGAGAGCACAGTGTCTGGCACAGTTTGCTCAGCCCAGTGTTGGCCCATATCACAGCTGATTGAGCATGCTGAACTGACATCAGAAGAAGTTGGTAGGGAACTCTCAGATCGACATGTGAATCACAGATTTGCCAACCTTTGCAGTTTTTTCTTTTTCCTCCTCGAGCAAAACAAGGCCAAAGTAATGAAATATGTTTACAGCACCAGTTGCAATTTATTAGCTAATGATAAAGTCTCAATTTCATTTCCAGGTTAGATGATAAGACAATGACAAGTCATGAGTCATGACTGAGTTATGGTGGCATGAAAACAGTTAGCTAGTTTTCTCTGTTCATTTCTGTCCAATGTACATGCGCAGATTGCACGTTCATGTTGGCGGTCAGCTGGCTGTTGGCAGTTGTCTTTGTGGTGTGTTAAAGTGTAACTTTTAACAGGAAAAAATACTTTTCCAGGTGTGCTGTGTGCAGCCATATTTGCATTCTGGGGCCCTGTTGCCCTCAGGTTCATAGAACTTCAATGCAAAGGAAAGGCAATACCTATCACCTTTAGCTGTTTAAAGTTAGCCCTTTCTGTAACCTACTCCCTCTCACCAATACACCTATGCTTCTATCCATGTTTTTCTTCTTTTCTCTTAAATCAAAATGAAGCTATTGAATGACGCTGTCATCCCGTTCAAAAGTTACAAAAAATAAGCACATTTTTAGATCAACTTTATTGAGTCAGTATGGAGTTCACATTAAAGGCCTAAACTGCATTCAGTTACAGCAAGACTATGTAACTTTTGGCAGGATAAATAACTCACTATCTCACTTTTACAAATGATGTGTTGAATTCATGAACAATAAGACCTGCTGTTGCACTATCCTTAAGGATTTTGCTATCACAGAAGAGATGCATAATTAATCAAAAGACCATCAAACAAAGCAAAACCTTTGCAGTACCAGTTGGAATTTTATTATCAAGCTATGATAAAGTCTCAATTAAATTCTAGGTATATGACTGCTTAAACAGAGTCATAGTGGCATAAAAACCTTTGGCTAGTATATTCTGGCAGGCACAGATTCTATGTTCATGTTGCGCAACTTTTAACAGATAAAAACTTTGATGTTCATCTTTACAGGCCTCTATTTAATCTCATTTTTAAGTGACAACAATTCTGTTGTGTTTGTATTAGAGGGAGGATCTGTTCCATCAAAACAAAGGCACCTAATTTCTCCCCAAGCTGCATCAGCAAATTAAAAGTGCATTACCCCATGTGGCAAACTGTACAGAAAGAGAGTCAGGACACCAGTATAAAGAAATCAAATGTGTGTGAGAGTTGAATAAAGAAAAGAAAAAGCTTCAAAGCAATCACTTAAACCCAGTGATGGTGGTGATTCAAAGAGAGTGATGACAGTCAAAAGCACCCATCTTATGAAATAACAACAACCAATGTAACAAAAGAGAAGCAGAAACGCATCAAAAGGCCAGGAAAAGTTCAGCAGAAAATTCCTATCACCCAACCACTGAAACATCTGCAATGAGAGCCTTAAAAGGACTGCAGTTAAGACTCATTACCTAGATTAGCTCAAGATTCTATTCTATTCTACTAAAAAACAAGAGATTAATACTTTGCTTGGCAAAGTCTACTCAAGGCCTTCTGGCATCTGTTTCTGTGCTACCTGCTCTAATGCTGTGAAATTATACATGAGCCTGACAATCTGTTTTTATCAGTAATGTCTTTACTAGTCTGAACCCATAGCTGGAACCCTTCATAACTTGACAGAGACATTTTTGGGGGCACAGTCTATTTCTGACTGCAGGTGAGCTGTGTATTATTTGCAGTTTTTAGGATTTTTTTTGTCAAATGTGTATGCAACAGACTTAGTAGATTTTTCTTCAGTTTAGTATTTCATTCCATTGCAGCTGTCTGTTCTTCTCTACTCTGAGTGGAAATAATTCATTTTCATGTGATTCATCTGATTCTCATTTTGACCAGAACCACGCTGCCCTACCACCTAGTAATATGGTTGGAGGAGATCCTAACACACTTTGTCTTATTGAGCTGTGATTAAATCACAGAGAAAGTTGCCTAGAAGACATGTTATGCTCTGCAGTTATCTATGCTGTCAGATGTGTGCATTGGTGAGAGGGGTAGCAATGTATAGTTCCCTGCTGTTAAGTAAAATGTGGAAATAGTTTATGACTTGTACAAATGTGGTATGCAAGTCAATAAATTATATGTTGGCTGATAAGTCATTGGAAAAGTCAGTACAAAAAAGATATATTCGAGCTCATTTAGAAGTAGTGTCTCCATTGCATAGTTTGTCCACCAGAGAGCACTGAAGCTTATCTTTATACTGTAAAACAACCCACCCAGCACTATCTTACATATCATATATCAGTTCTTTAATGACCTTATCAGACTCATTTATGTTACCTGTTAACATTTCAAAACATATACTGGATGTATCTTTAACAAATGTTTTAAACTCACAAATATTGATATTGGTGTAAGCCTCAAAATTCCAGAATCCATTAAGCTCCAGTTTGAAATGACTTTTTACTTTTTCTGGAGGTAGCACTAATACTTTAAAATTGCACAAATGCACAAATCTGACAGGGATGTGTTCAAAATGTTTGGTGCATTTTTGGAACTTGGAAAGGAATAACTTCTAAATTTGGATATGTGTAGCGGACAGTACAATATGTATGGCCAATGTGTAAAGTAATAATTAATGACTGAGGTCTGATGGACATGTGGTTTCTGAATAGTTTGTGGTACGGGTACAGAATGCGGGTATGTGGTACAGAACGGCAGTCGTTGTGTTGTACCAAAGATAAAGGCAAAGAAAAAGATCAGAATGTTGGAGTTTCCCTCTCTCATCATCTCTCTCTCTCCACAGGTATAAGCAGCTCAGGATGTCCGCCCACCTCCTCCTCCTCCTCCTCCTCCTCCTCCTCCTCCTCCACTGCCCAGGGCTTCTCCCTCGCTGAGCCAGCCATGACCAGCCAGCACACACATACACACCCCTCCTTCAGCTCCATCCACTCCATGGCCGAGCAGCAGCAGGTAACACACACAAAAACACAGTGTTACAGTGGATCTGCCATACATACCTTTGGCACAGGCACTGTTATATGTTTCACCTGTTGATTGTCAAAGCAGCACTGCACCGCCAGAGAGATCCGTTGACATTCTTTCATTCATTTTTATATAGATTAAAGAGGCCATAGGTTTGCATGCTTAGATGTTCTCAAACAAATTATTTTTCTCATACTATACATTGCTGCTGTACCTTTATTCACCCTCTGTCTGAAATGCTCCATCCATAGCTCCTGTCTCTTTAAGGTTCCCTTCCTAAAATGCCCAGTCTCCTCTGATTGGTCAAATACTATAGGCAGGAGCCAGCACAGTTGCCTGAGCAGGTACCGCACCTCACAGCTATGCCGGTGTTTGCAGCCAGGGAATCACTATAACCCAGTTTAGCTTCACTACAAGATCACTACAATAACTGCTTTTAAATCAAAAACTTTACCACTGCACATGTTTGAGCAGATATCTTGTCTGAAATTAGCTTCACTGCCCAGCTTTATGTTCTGGGCAAGCTAGTTGCAGGGTGCTAATCAAAGTTAAGTAAAGTAAATTTCCCCTCACCCAACAGTGACAGGTGGCACCTCTGCGGTTCACTGCTGCAGACAGCTTGAGAAGTGAGGGAGAAGATATTTCCATTTTTTAATCCCAAAAGTTATAAAAAATAAACCCTGAGATAACCTCCCACCATTAAACAGCACTGGATAAGAGCAGAACCTGGTGCGATTCTGGATGTTTATTCCTCCAGAAACTCCGGCTCTGCCCCCAGCTCTCTCCTCCAGAGCTACCTGGTTCTCAGCAGCTGTCAGTCAGTGAGCACCAGCTCAGACGCTTTGATCCGCCCAAAAACAACGCTCTAGAAAGTCCTGTGCAATCTACTTAACCAAATCCAAAACTTTATTTTTTTTAATTTGTAAGTCATTTATACACCAAAATATGTGAAAATATGGCCCAGGTTTAGAAATATAGAAATTACCTTTCGCACAGTTTCTCGTGACTGTCTGTAAGTATTAATTGACACTTTCAAGAACCTACACCAAGTCCAGTTGCCTTTGATTCAACTTGCACTTGAACATTAATTGAACTTTGCGCCAGCCTGTCGTGGTAGCCACATTAGTACAATAGGCTAGCCTACAAAATAAACAGCAAAACAGCATAAAACATGGCAAAACAGCTTCCAAGTTTAAAGTCAGGTAACAGGCAGCTGGTATTGATTCATCCATATGCTTGAACTATTACCAGCCCTCGTTGACAAGACAGTCTTGGGGAATAAAATGCACACACAAAATTGAATTGTTTTCCACTTCTTATGGGGACATTTCTGTCACATTTCCCTTAGAACTAAAGTTAATCAATACATCTTGACATCCTCAGATGGTGGGAGTAGATAATTACTTTCATGTTGGTTCTTACAGCCAACAATAGTGAAATTGGTGTGCTGGATAGTACCTTCCATATTGTCATATAACAATGGCCAGCGAGGTAGACAAGGTGAACAAGGTTTCAGTGGGTGCCTACCCACTAAGCCTGCCTGCATGTCACTGTTGTTATTACAACATAGGATATTAGTCTTAAGTGACGGACATGCTGCTCGGTTGGGAAGCATTAACACTTGTGTGTAGTTGTGTGGTTTTGGTTCTCAATTCCCATCCCTATCTCTAAAAGCACCTTTACACATACACACACAATAAAATTCTAATCCTTTTCCTGATCCCTATTCTTACACATTGCCTAAACAGCCCCTCCTTTTCTGAAAATCACAGCAAACAACAGGCAGTAACCTTTCAACTTCGCATCGGCAAAGTTAGCAATGGTCTATCAGTGTGACATTTCATGAATCAGTGCACTGAGGGAGTGGGGACACCTGTGTAAAATGAGTAAGGAATTGACCTTCAGGGGGCATGCCATTAATGATACATAGAATTTTCTCTAGGCAATGCACTTTAAAACATAACATTAGCATAAGTGCTGTATATCCTAGAGAAAAGCACAGTACAGTGATTGCTTAGTCAGAAATCAGCACACACTCCCCAACTGGGGTCATAACAAGAGTTGCAAGGAGCATTTTGAGAAGCACCTGGCGCTGTCCTGCCTCCTGGACAGGAGATACAAGTGGAAAAGCCAAAGTGTTAGAGCTCATTTCCAATCCAGAGGTCTCTTTAGCACTGATGGTGCTGAAATGCCTATTGCAGAGGTATGTGCGCTTTATAAAGCAATCACACTGCGACCTGGGAAAGTTTATGCCATGGTCCAGGAAAGAAGCCAACTGTAGCACCTTGGGTCCAGGAAGAAGGGTCCGTTTTCCTCTGGGCTCAGAGTACCTGCAGAGGAACTTTTTATCCTAGATTATCCACGAGTAAGGGGAATTTGCTAACCCTGTTGAAATGTGACCTGTGAATCTGGTAAGGGCTGGTGACTGTGTTCCTCCAGAACAAGAGAAGGGTTGTGTCGACTTATATTCTTAATTCTCAATATGTGGAGCAACAGCTGTGTTCTAGTACATAGTCTGTTGAGTCAGTAATATCATTTGACTTCAACAAGGTTCCATCTTGTTACCTTATTATGTTTGTGATACCCTGCACAGAATGTATGGCAAGGACTGGAGGTGCAGCTGAAGTGTGGAGAGAATTCAAGTGGGGGAAATTAGGGTGACCTCTCTGCTATTTGATGTATGCTACATATATGCTATAAGATATCTTTGTGACTTCATCAGACTGTAACTTAAGAAGAGCTCCTCTTCCAAAACCACACTTTCTCCAAGAAAGTTGTATTTTAGGTTAGGGAGGGCAGCTACATCAGTTGCAAGACTTGCATCTAATGCACATGTACTGGACTTTGTTCTTTGCATTTGTCCTGAAGTCCTTCTCTACATCCTTAAGTGTAAACCTCTAAGACATGCAGCATATGAATGTCAGGCAGCAGTCTAAAATGAGCAGAGATACAATAAAACCTCTGATACCTCCGTGTCCTGTTTTTGTCCCCCCCAAATATCAGCAGTTTACAGCTCGTATGTACCGGTATAATTACCATATCTTTTTTATGACCTAAAGGGAGGTTCAGTGTCATTGATTATTGATTTAATAATCAGCCTATGTTATATGTACAGTACTGTGCAAAAGTTTTAGGCCGGTGTGAAAAAATGCTGTAAACTAAGAATGCTTTCAAAAATGGAACTGTTAATAGTTTATTTTCATCAATTAACAAAATGCAGTGAACGAAGAGAAGAGAAATATAAATCAAATCAGTATTTGGTGTGACCACCCTTTCCCTTCAAAACAGCATCAATTCTTCTGGGTTCACTTGCACACAGTTTTTGAGGGAACTCTGCTGGTAGGTTGTTCCAAACATCTTGGAGAACTAACCACAGATCTCCTGTGGATGTAGGCTTCCTCAGATCCTTCTGTCTCTTCGTGTAATCCCAGACAGACTTGATGATGTTGAGATCAGGGCTCTGTGGGGGCCACACCATCACTTCCAGCACTTCTTGTTCTTCTTTACGCTGAAGATAGTTCTTATTGACATTGGCTGTATGTTTGGGGTCGTTGTCCTGCTGCAGAATAAATTTGGGGCCGATCACGCGCCTCGCAAATGGTATTGCATGATGGATAAGTATCTGCCTGTATTTCTCAGCATTGAGGACACCTCCTGACCAAATCTCCAACTCCATTTGCAGAAATGCAGCCCCAAACTGGCAAGGAACCTCCACCATGCTTCACTGTTGCCTGCAGACACTCATTATTGTCAGCGAACAGACTGCCTTCTGCTACAGCCAAATATTTCCAACTTTGACTCATCAGTCCAGAACACCTGCTGCCATTTTTCTGCACCCCAGTTCCTATGTTTTCGTTCGTAGTTGAGTCACTTGGCCTTGTTTCCAAGTCGGAGGTATGGCTTTTTGGCTCTAACTCTTCCATGAAGACCACTTCTGGCCAGACCTCTCTGGACAGTAGATGGGTGTACCTGGGTCCCACTGGTTTCTGCCAGTTCTGAGCTGATGGCACTGCTGGACATCTTCCAATTTCAAAGGGAAATAAGCTTGATGTGTTTTTCATCTGCTGCACTAAGTTTCCTTGGCCGACCGCTGCATCTATGATCCTAAACATTGCCCGTTTCTTTGTGCTTCTTCAAAAGAGCTTGAACAGCACATCTTGAAACCCCAGTCTGCTTTGAAATCTTTGTCTGGGAGAGACCTTGCTGATGCATGTCTTGTTGCTGTGCTCAGTCTTGCCATGGTGTATGACCTGTGACATGAAACTGTCTTCCACAGCCTCACCTTGGTAGCAGAGTTTGGCTGTTCCTCACCCAGTTCTACACAGCTGTTTCTGTTTCAGTTAATGGCTGTGTTTCAACCTACATGTGAAATTGATGATCATTAGCACATGTTTGGTATAATTTGGTTGATCATACACCTGACTATAATCCTGTAAAATCCCTGACTTTGTGCAAGTGTACCTTTAACAATTGATGCTGGTTTGAAAGCAAAGGGTAGTAACACCAAATATTTGATTTGATTTAGATTTTTCTTTTGTTCGCTCACTTATCATTTTGTAAATTGATAAAAATAATCAATTATTGTTTATATTTTTGAAAGCATTCTTAGTTTACAGCCTTTTTTCACACCTGCCTAAAACTTTTGCATAGTACTGTATATGCCAATACAATGTAGTATCTGACTTAATTGCAGTGGGATATTAATTTTGTCAATTGTAATTTGGCACAAACTCTGGTTGTTCTAAGGTGAACTGCGTGATATGAGTTTGAATTGATACACAGAATACACACAGTGTAAAATAAATAAATAAATAAATTCTTAAAATTCCTGATATATCAAAACTTCACTGTATTTGTTTTCCCAGCCCTGTTTAAAACATGTAAGCCTGAATGTTTATAGTAAGCACTGGTTTTGGAAGTTTTGTCTCACACGACGACTCCACCTTCTTCTTTTTAAATTCTCATGTGCTCATTCAAACTCCAGAGATGTGTATGAATTGTTGCTGTTCTCTGTAGGTGCTGTCTGATATGACCATACTCCAGCGGAGGATCCCCCCCAGTTTCAGAGACCCTGCCAGTGCACCACTGAGGAAACTCTCTGTTGACCTCATCAAAACTTACAAGCACATCAATGAGGTAAGACACTTGAGACACACATACACCTGTCCATGTGTTTTTCTTTTGGTCTTTCTAGTTTTAATTACTCCTTCAGGTTTTCAATGTATTTGCCTGTTTTCTGCATCATGGGTGATGTTTGGTGATCCTGAGATCAAGTCAAACCCAGGATAAAGCATTGTTAGTTAGCTGAATTAGTGATAGCAGGTGAGACCTGTTGGTGTTGGTCCATTGAAGAGAATGGAAAACACAAGTTCAGTTTTAGAAGAGAATGATAGTTCTGCAGGTCAGCTACAACAAATACATAACCTAGTAGTACAACAAGTTTTTGTTAGCATTGTCTGTTATTATCTATATTTTGTTTATCAAAATGGCCCCGCAGATGGCAGCCTCTGTGTATTGGTGCGCATTGTTTTGTCTTGTTTTGTTTGTAAATTCAGTTTTCTGCCGTCATATGTGGAGCTCTTTCACCAGAGAAGAGTTCATGAACATCAGGGAAACAACTCCAGTGGATTTATTTCCTACTATTCTCATGTCACTTGTTGGACATACTGGCCCGAGATGCCCTCGCCTTTGTTCATTTGGTGAAACACTGGAGAGGGAAGCATGTTGAAGTGCTTGTTGGTCTCCCCTGGCATAGATGCCGCACACTGCTCCCAGGAATATTCCTCTCCAATGTGGGTTCATTGCACAGCTAACTGAATGAACTTCAGCTACTGGGAAAAACGCAGACTTTTCTTGTCTTCTTATCTTATGTTTTATATTTCATGGAAATGTGGCTGTGTGGATCTATACCAACTCCCAACTCTTCAGAGCGGATCACAACAGAACTTTTTCCATACCACCGCATTCCAACATGTACAAGGCATGTACAAATCTTGTGTGTGGAGTGGACGAACCTGGACTCCGTAGTTATTGTCCTTGGCGACTTAAACAAAAGTATTCTCAACTATGAACTTCCCAAATCCAGGGAGGAGAATATTTTGGATTACTGTACACTCCAATCAACAATGCCTATCATACTGTCCCCTGCCCTGCACTCATACATCAGCTGTATACTATAGTGCACCAGGATGTGGGTTATAACAATGACAAACCCTGATTCACAATCAAACTCAGAGTGTTGAGTGTTCAGGAGTGGGAAGAGAGACAAAGTACAGGTTTAATAAGGCGGTGAGAGAAGCTAAATGACTGTACTCTGTACTCTCACCAGTTCTCAGCCAACGTCTCTGCGTCTGTCTGGAAGGGGCTCAGATAGATCACAAACTACAGGACCTGTGCCTGACCTATGAGCTTATTATGTACTACTGTCTCTTTGAAAGTGAGACAGTTCTGACACTTTCCCCCATGACTCCTTCCAACAACTCCACCACACCAGTTCCACCTCCCTCAGCTCAGCAAGAGCCTGGTCCTTGCCACAATTGCCTACTTCAGTGGCCCCTATGCCACAGTGATGATTCTCTCCATCCTGAAGAAGGACATTGACAGGCATTTTAAGAGGCAGAACCCCCACAAAGTAGCTGGGCCAGCCTCTGTCTCTCCATCCACTCTGAAGCACTGTGCTGATTAGCTGTCTGTGGTGTGTACAATCATCTAAGACCTCACTGGAGTCATGCCACATACCAACCTACTTCAAGACCTCCACCATCATCCAAATCCCCAAAAAACTGAGGACCACAGGACTTAATGACTACAGACCCATCACTCTGACCTCTGTGGTAATGAAGTTATTTGAGCGCCTTGTGCTGTCCCACCCCAAAACTATCACTGATCCACTCCTGGACCCCCTGCAGTTTGCCTACAGAGCCAATAGGAGCTGGACTCCTCAGGAACCTATGCCAGGATCCTGTTTGTGGACTTCAGCTCTGCCTACTATCATCCCAACTGTGTAATAGGACACGCTCTCCTAGCTGAATGTGATGACTCCATCTGCAGGTTGATTGCAGACTGTCTGACAGAAGGCAGCCCATGAAGCTGGAGAAACATGTCTCGTCCTGTCCTGGACTCTCAGCACTGGATCCCCCCAAGCCTGCTTCCTTTCTGCTCTGCTCCTGTCCCTGTATACCAACAGCTGCACCTCTAGTCATCAATCTGAGTCTGTCTACAGGTGGAAGATTGATCTGGTGGCCTGGTGGGGCCAGAACCTCTGTGACTCCACAGTCAAGACTGCTTCATTGGCACCATCATTACCCAGGACCTCAAGTGGGAGCTGAGCATCTTCTCCCTCACCTAGAAAACAAGGTGCACTTTGGCAGCTGAAGTAGTTCAACCTGCCAGAGACAATGATGGAACACTCCCATCACAGTGCATCCTCACCTTCTCCATCTCTATCTGATTTGCTGCTGCCACTGCCAAGCACAAGGGCAGAATACAACACATCATTCTTTACATTGAGAAGGTGATAGGCTATGGTCTGCCATACCTTCAAGGCCTGTACTCCCCCAGGACCCTGAGGGGTGCAGGTAAGATTGTGGCTGACCCCTCCCACCCCGGACATAAACTTTTTGTGACTCTGCCCTTGGGAGGCTACAGGCAGGAGGCTCACGCAAGAACAGTTTCTTCCTATCTGCAACTGGCCTCATCAATAACACAAACACACACACACAGTCACACACCCGGATCAAATGTGTTACATTAACATACACCTCTTGAACTTTATCTTGCATATTGCAAATGTTATTTAAAGTTATCACACTAAATTTTTACACATTCCTTGGTCAATAATACACATTCTTGCACAAATCTACATATTGTTTCTATTTTTTATTGTTTTTGTCATTTTTTTTACATTACTGTCAAATTTTTATTTCCTATTTATGCTTTTGACTTGCATTTTGACTTATTTTCTCGTATTGGGTTGTCCTCCAGTGTACCAAGGCAAATTCTTTGTATGTGAAAACCTACTTGGCAATAAAACCAATTCTTATCAAGTGAATCCAAGATTGCATTTTGTTATGTACTGTACTGTTGTGAACATAAGGAGACTCTGCTTTACACCAGGAACTAAATGCTGTAGCGGTCGCAGGTGTGTCACACAGTGAACCTCCCTGATCCGTGAATTGCCAAAGGCTCAGCTGAGGGAATTTAAGGGAGAAGATGTGTCATATTTTGAATGAGTAATTAATTGAAAACCCTATTCTTTAGGCAAGGGGGATGGACTGCTGACCCAGTCAGTATGTCTTGCTGTAAGTGGTATAGGCTCCAAGCGCCTCATACTCAATAATGAAATAATGATAGTTACTGATATGCAGATGATTTGGGGTTTGTTCTTTAGATGTATCATGAAGCTGAGCTGTGAACCTATGCTGTTTTTTCATCCACAGGTATACTATACTAAGAAGAAGCGGCGGGCCCAGCAGGTCCCTCCAGAGGACAGCAGCACCAAAAAGGAGAGAAAAGTCTACAATGATGGCTATGACGATGACAACTACGACTACATTGTCAAAAATGGTGAAAAGTGGCTGGACCGCTACGAGATAGATTCGCTGATCGGGAAGGGCTCCTTCGGACAGGTAAGGTTGACAAGGGAAACTTAAATTTGAAAACTGAATTAACGTTCATTGTAAGTTTTTAAAATCTTCCTCACAGACTATCATGGTTCCTTATAAGCACCAATGTTTTTACCTGTCTTCACCCTGGAGTATCAAGTGCAATCAAATCTCAGAGATAATGTTCTCCTTAAAAAATCAGAATTGTTCAATAAACAAAAGGAAGCATTTTTGCAAAACTGATTGCAAATTGCATATCATTTGTTTCATGTCTCAATTGGCTCCTACACTCAGTAACAAGCGAATAGTTCAATAATTTCAGAAATGCATTTTGCTTTGTTACTGTGAGTGAGATGAGAGGGTGGTTATCACTGTGATGTCTGTGTGTTGAGTACAGAGCTAGTGTTAAGACGTGGTTAGCCTAGCATTAAGACTTGAAAAGTTCAAAAAATACCCCCACCAATCTAAAGCACACTCGTAAACATGTAATATGTTGTTTGTTTAATCTGTAGATGAACAGAAATGTAAGGACGATTCATGGTTTTTGAAAGTTACATAAATATTTTCTGTATTTCACTACATTTCCATAACTTTAATCAAAACAGAAGCTGTTCTTTATTTACCCAACACATACTTACATACATCTCAAACCAACATTTTGTCATTCACTGTCTAATGAAGAAAATGAAAAACTAAGCATATGTTTCCATCATGGCATTTGATGGCAAAGTCTCTTGATGTCTGTCTACAGGTGGTGAAGGCCTATGACCACCATGAGCAGGAGTGGGTTGCCATTAAAATCATCAAGAACAAAAAGGCATTTCTAAACCAGGCACAGATTGAACTACGCTTGCTGGAGCTCATGAACAAGCATGACACAGAGATGAAATATTACATAGGTAAGATGGACAACACACACACATGCAGTAAATAAGTTTACCTTGTATAAAGTTATCCAAAGTATTTCAAGATATGAAATCTCCTAGTATTAAATGGCACTTGGACCTGAAAGCCAAGACTTGAAAAGTGTGGGATTTTCAAAGAAAAAAAATGACAGGAAAGTATTTTACTGTTGTCCAGTACTCTTGCCTGATGGCCTGATTCTTGTTTAAGTGTATATCTTAACCACCTCCTTGTCTCCCATCTTTCTCTTCTGTGTCTGTCTGTCTGTCAATTTGTCTCTGTGCAGTCCACCTGAAGCGTCACTTTATGTTTAGGAACCATCTCTGTTTGGTGTTTGAGCTGTTGAGCTACAACCTGTACGATCTGCTGAGGAACACCAACTTCAGAGGAGTCTCCCTCAACCTCACCAGGAAATTTGCACAGCAACTCTGTACAGGTGGGAGCATGGACACACTGATTTGGTTTGGGTTGTGGATGGGGGCTTGTGTTCTGTCCATTGAATGGAATTCTAATTCTGTTGTTCAATGACTACAACAGCTGTAGCACGTAGGAATTATTAGTAGGCAATTATGATTATTAATGTTTATGTTATAATGTGATGACAGTAACTAGTTTGCATTGGTAAATGAAATAGCTTATTACCTAGGTGTCAAGGTATTTGGTAATACCTAATGTCCTGTGTGGTGGCCCAGTGGTTAGGATTCGGTGCTCTCACCGCCGAGACCTGGGTTCAATTCCTGGCCAGGGTATGCTCTCGCACCTGCGTGAGTGTGTTGGCACCTTGTAGTGGCAGCCTGAATTGAAATTTCCCTTTTGTGGGACTAATAAAGGGATTAATTAATAAATTAATAAATACAACTTGAAAGACATATTGTGTAACCAATCAGAGAGCTAGAATAAGCAACTAAGCTGTGAAATGTAAGTGAATCAACAAGGCTGGATGACAGCACTTTGTCAAGCTCATGCTACAACATTGTTGTAGAGTTAATAAAACCTCTCGTTCTGAATACAGACAAGCTGTAGTGGCCAGCAGTTGATTTGATAATAGGTAGCTGGCTATCTAGCTAGCACAGTGATTTTGTAAGATGACGTGGTGAAAGAGGTAAAAATTATTCCTGACGTGTTGTATTCCATGGCTAGCTAACTTTATTGGAGCTGCTAGAGTGCACACACATGGAAGTCGCACACATTCCGTTAATATTTTATTGGAATGAACATTAGGTGTACAAAAACATACAAATGCAGATGGAATTGTGTTGTTTTATTTTTTTCCCCCCTGGCCTCCTCCCACCCAATCATTACCCACTGCTGATCCAAGAATTATTAAAAATAAAACAATAATAATGAATAAAATAACATATAATACAAATAAAACAAGTGGTCTTAATCATAGGGAAGCACTGTTAATCAGTTAAAATAAGATAAGGGGGTCTGCCATGTAGAGTAAATTTTATGGGCAAATCGGATTTTTTTATTTAAGGAACATGGTTATGTCCTCTGTCATGATGACGATGATGATGAAGGGGGTGCAGGGGACTTCCAAACAAGTAACATGGTCTTTTAAAGATAGGATTTGGTCATAGAACCCTGAGATAAGTCCTCTAGGCATTAAAGGAGTTTCAAGGAATGTGTCCATGCCAGATTTGGGTGATAATAGTGGAAATTGTAGGATTTGGGTTTATAAGAATGAGTGTATTTAAATATCAAAAAAGGTTTGAGCCTGGCAGGTAAAAATTAGCAGATAGGGTGCCAAAGCTAGCAAAGGTACCATCAATGTAAAGGTCACTAAAATATATTAGTTCCTATCTGTTCCACTGCCCAATATCAGCATCAAACATTGCAAGGAAGAATAAATGATACATAAACATTATACATACGATACTTTATGAACATATTCATACAAAGTATTGTGTGAATGGAGCAACAGCTGTTTTTTGGCAGCAAATACTAAATTAAATTCTGGAGGCACAATCTCATTTTATATAACTCTTGAGTAGATGTCTCTGAGTATTGTTGATCCATGTCTAAAATGGATCCAGTCAGTGCTTGTATTTTGATCTTGCGCTGTTTAAGGAAGTAATGATTTAGCCCAAAAGAAAAGCTTCCAGTTTTTCCCTAAACAATCAAGGAGAAACGGCATCAGTTTTCTTAGCTTCTAAGAAGTGATCAATGGACGTAGATATATATGATGATAGAGAGGCATTTAGTCTCCATAGAGGGCATTGGGTGGCAGTAGATGGGGAGGTCCCTCTATGGCAAGAGAAGGACATGATCAGAGATCACAGTTGGCTTTATATTCAACTGATTAACAAAAAGAAAGAATTACCTTGTCAATGAAAAAAATGATCTACTCTAGTATAGAAGTGATGCACGTCAAATAATGAACATTGCTTAGTCATTGGAGAATTCTCTTGTTATATTCATGTATGTTCATATGACTTTGGACGTTTTAGAGCGGGATGCATATATAGGATATATAGGAGCAGTAGTGAGTATTAAGACCAGGGGAAAAGAGGACAGAGTTTGGTTACATATTCTGCATTATCCCAGTTAAGGACATTGACCAGTATAACCTGCGTTTTGAACAGGGACCCAGTTACTATAATGTAGGGACCTTGTGGGGTCAGCAGAAATAATATCAGCTGATGAATGTAGCTGTCCCTCTGTCCTCTGTCCTCTTTACTCTACCATTTAAACTTTTCATATTCCATGAGATCAGCCTATGTTCCTAATGTACAAGAATCAGTCACTGGGGTTAGTGGGGTTAGACAAAGCTGTAAACAACAAATATGTAAATGTATAATTTATGTATGGTCAGTTCAATTCAATTCAATTTTATTTTTATAGCACCAAATCACAACTGAAGTTATCTCAGGGCATTTTTCATATATTGCAGACCAATGTGCTCATTATAATATTATTCAGAGAGACCCAACGAACGGACTTGGCAACAGTGGCTAGGAAAAACCTCTTTTTAACAGACCAGAGAGAGACTGCAAGAGAGAACACGCAGTGGCATATTGCAAGTTCCTCAAACCCACATAGAGATGTATTATAATAATAATAATAATAATGATACTGATAATAGCAGCAAGTGTTGAGCAGGAACATGGGGGCAGTAGATGATCCACACTCTACAGCTCTGGAGGCAGAAATACCTGCTGAAAGTGACAAGAGCAGACAGACGAGAAAGTACAAAACTACGCGAGAGAGAAGATGTTGAGTTGGTAACATGCATTGAGATGGAGAGGGACAGGAAGAGAAAGAAGCTCAGTGAATCATGGGAAATCCCCTGGCAGTCTAGTCCTATGGCAACATAACTAAGGGATGGCTCAGGGCTCAACCAAGGCAACCCTAACTGTAAGCTTTATCAAAGAGGAAGATTTTAAGCTTACTCTTAAATGTGGAAAGGGTGTCTGCCTCCTGAACCCAGACTGGGATCTGATTCCACAGGAGAGGAGCTTGATAGCTGAAGGCTCTGGCTCCCATTCTAATTTTGGAGACTCTAGGAACCAAAAGTAAACCTACATTCTGGGGAGGCAGTGTTCTAATGATAATAGGGTACTATGAATTGTTTAAGATATAATGGTGCCTGACCATTATGTAAGGATAAGGATTTTAAATTCTATTCTGGATTTAACAGGGAGCTAGTGCAGAGAAGCTATGTAGGTGACAAAAGTTCATACATACAATAATTTCAGTTTTGTCTGAGTTTAACAGAAGAAATTGCAGGTCATCCAGGTTTTTATGTCCTTAAGGCATGCCTGAAGTTTAGCTAACTGGTTGGTTTCATCTGACTTTATTGATAGATATAATTGGGTATCTTCTGCTTAACAATGAAAATTCATGGAGTGTTTCCTAATAATATTACCTAAAGGAAGCCTATTTAAGATGAATAGAATTGGTCCAAGCACAGAACATTGTGGAACACATTGATTAACTTTGGCTTGCATGGAGGATTCATTGTTTTCTGTTCATTCTAAGATCTATCTGGTAAATAGGACTTAAACCAGCTTAGTGCGGATATTTTAATGCCAATTAAATGGTCCAGTCATGGATGAGATGGTCAGTGGTGACTGGTGTACTCAAAATCCTGACTAAAAATTCTCAAATAAATTTGAGGTTTCTTTGAGTTGTGCAAATTTTGTGCACATTCCAGATTATATGCTTGGTGGTGAATGTATTTTGAGGGTTTGAATTTATTCTCTCTAATGATATGGACTGTTTTTTTGGACGAGACTCTTACTAGTGTAACAACTCTAGTGTTTGGCATGACCATGGCCACGGTAGCCTGAGTCTTCTTTTTTTTATAGATCTTTGATTCCAAAACCTACTGTAGGCTCAGTGGAAATGCTACAATAGTAACAATGCTAGGTGTTGTAGTGCAACATTAATGAATTTGCTGCTTTTTTCTGCTTGCTGTGCCTGAACATTGATTACCATCTGTCACTGTAAGGAGAGTAGACAATAAATAAACTACTATTAGGTGATTTTTCGACATACTTATTATTTTGTCTTGTCTCTACATGCTTTAGAGATGAGGTGTTTTTTGTGCAATGTCTTTATGTCTATTGTATTTATCCTGTTGATACAATGTGTGAGTAAATAATTTATTAAATAATTCTTAGGTTAAACAAATCTTTCAAATTTGTCTTCAGAGTAGGCCAGATTAATGCATTTAATCTTAAAATTGAGTCCGCCTCCCCTCATCCCACCAGGGTCTTGCATTCTCGTGGCATGCAACATTATCCATCCATCGAGCGAGATCTCTGTAAGATGTGGGCACAACAGTCTCTGATTCCCTGTTGCTGGTTCAGCCTGAGTGCCATTTCATCCATTCCATTTTTCTGTGATCAGTCTTTAGCCTTGAGTAGGCAGGGTAGCGGAGCAGCCCTAGGTCAGCCGAGTTAGCTTAACTCTTATTCCAGCTCTCCTGCCTTGCTGCGGCAGTTGCATGGCATCCAGTGGCTCTTGGTCTGGCTGGTCTGGCTAGGTCGTCAGAAATCGCTGTGGGCAGTGACTGTCCCAATGTCTGCTGCATTTAACCCAATGCTGATGCGAAAAAATAACGTTTTTATGACTTGTATTGGTTGTACTGGTACTGCTCAATTTGAGATCTTTGAAGTTAATGCAGTACTGTGTTGTAAAACTCAATAGAAATTCTTCTATCATTGGGCAGTTCCGAAGCATATGTAGGAGATCTTCTTTTGTCATTTTACATCTCTGCCACATGAGAGAATTGTTGCTTTCAATTTTATGTAAGTGTTGGGGGGTGTAATATCTTCTGTATAGGTAAGTATCGAATTTTCCTATGTTTTGTGGAAAGACACATATGGAATGACAGTGTTGTTGCGTTCTTTTCTTCAGCACCCACAGTTGGTGGTCTTCCTGGAACTTGAGGCTGTTTTAACAAAGGTCCAGTTAGGATATCCACAAGTTTTAAGTGTATTCTTCAGATGTTTGTGGTCCTTCTCTTGAGCCTGGGCACTTGGTTGGTTGGTGCACTATCAGCTCAGTGTTGCAGAGTTCTGATAACTTATGCTGCAGTGGATAGTGAGAGTCAAAAAGTAAGTATTGGTCTGTGTGTAGGTTTCCTGTATACTCCAGTGTGGAGGCTCCTATTCTCTTCAACGTGTACGGTACGGTCCAAATATGCCAAGCTGTAGTTTCAGACTTCCTTGTGCATGAATTTTTTGTTACTGTCCACTGAGTTCATGCGTACTGCAAGGGCTTGCCCTTCCTGGGTTTTGAATTGTATCCATGTGTCATCTGCATAGCTAAACCAGTGGCTCAGAGCTGGTCCCCTGTGGTTGGTCACAATAGGAAATGAAATTGGGGTCACCCCATAAAGGAGTCTCCTGAGAAAGGAGACATTTATCTAGACCTTAAAGTGAGTGACATTCCTGCCAAGCACCAAATGTGGTCAGTATTATAGGGTCCTTTGTGTGTGCATGCTCATCTTTTTATTACAACATCACAAGACTTCCCAGATTATGATATTAGCTAGGTTTCCTTCCATTTCATTAACATCAATTTCATGAAAATTTCATTAACATCAAATGAATGTTGGTTCTCCATACCATTTGCAGAAGAGAGCACAACAAGATGACTTAGATAATTAAATGGGTACCAGTCAAACCTCAGATATTGAAAAACAATATGAAAAACATGGAAAGATGGCATTTCTGTTTGTTTCATGAATTAATTTAAGGAATGTTACAGTCTCTTCATCAACCATAGGAGGGCATTGTTTATGCCAATGAATACAGATTTATTGCTGCTAGAATTTCAAGAAACATTTAATATATACATCATCTATATATATGTAGCAATAACTGTAGTGATAAATATAAAAATTATGTCTGTTTTTTGTCCACAGCGTTATTATTTCTGGCTACTCCAGAACTTTCAATCATCCACTGCGACCTGAAACCAGAGAATATTCTGCTGTGTAACCCCAAGAGATCTGCCATCAAGATAGTTGACTTTGGATCCTCCTGCCAGCTGGGACAGAGGGTGAGCAGCATCCCTCCATGTTTAAACCCACTTGCACAAACCTTCCAAATATGCCTGTTAAAGTACATTCATCAGTGTATTTCATACAAAATTAATTCATTATAACTGCTTCTCGTCTGTGGTGCTTGCTGGTAGATGCTCCACCCAATGACCCTCATCATTAGGGTTTTGAAAATCGATAATAACTTTGAGAAGATTAATAAATGATGAATAAAGGTATGATACACATGTCCCAGTTAACACTGAAACCAAATATATACTACATGTTATGTATTTGGTTATGTATTTACCCACTTAGTAGTATGCTTTTGTATAATTTCATTTTATCTTTTCACAATAAATGTAATTCAAAATTCTGAATTCGCATCAGTGTTTCAGTTAGCCTTACTTTGGCAACAATGTTTAATTTGTGGAAAACAATGCAGAAAAAGACTGCTGTTCTTTGAGGAGAGCATCACAGTGGACAGCTACTGAGATAGGAGGCAACACACTGGCCTAAGTGTCATTTGACTTAATTCAACCTGTAAATGAACTGTGCAACTTCTTCTCATGTTAGTGTCGAGTCTCTAAAATACTCTCCACTTCCATCTCATCCTCCTCTCAGATCTATCAGTACATCCAGAGCAGGTTTTACCGCTCTCCTGAGGTTCTGTTGGGAATGCCGTATGACCTGGCCATCGACATGTGGTCTCTGGGATGCATCCTGGTGGAGATGCACACAGGAGAACCTCTCTTCAGTGGCTCCAATGAGGTAAAAGTGACACCACAACATATTAATTAAGAAGGACTAAGCTATAATTCCGTATTATCCTTTATCAACGTTGACATCACACATGAGCTCTGAGATACTTTAATTCTATATTTAACAGTTCATCTAGTTGAGTGTCATATAGTCAAGTCGAGTTAGTTATAATACGTCACAGGAGGTATTGTAGAATTATTGTATATTTGACATTAATAGTTTAAAAAAACACATGTTCCTTGTTGATATCACTTCCCTCTTGCCTCTGCTCATGCACAGGTTCAGGTTCAGACAAGACTTGTTTAAATAGTGAGAGCGTCTGTAGATGTGTATGAGCACCCACAGGGATTCTTTGTAACTCTTCCAGTCTCAAAGTCAGTGGCATTAACTGCACTGTAGTCACAGTGAGTATGTGTGTTTGCGGCCTTAATCCATGTGTATGTAAATGATACAAAGTGTGTGTGTATTTGTGTGTGTGTGTGTGTAGGTTGACCAGATGAATAAGATTGTGGAAGTTCTGGGGGTCCCACCCAGCCACATGCTGGACGCAGCTCCTAAAGCTCGGAAGTACTTTGACAAGTTATCAGATGGTCTCTGGACAGTGAAGAAGAACAAGGACATAAAAAAGGTATTTGATGTCAGATCCATTCAAATTTTCATTAAAAAGTCAACTTTCAGTTTTAGACCTGTGTCTTCTAACTCCTGGTGGTGACTTGATGCAACATGGTTTGTTTTTTTGTTTTTTTTATTTGTGTTTCAAAACAATAGCGGGCATGTGCACAGTGTATGAGAATGGCTGAATTTGCTTTGGTCTGTGTGTCTACTCCAGCTGAAGCACTTGCTCTATGAGTGCTGTTAAGTCCTCCCAAGTGAAAGTGAAAAGAACCTAATTGAAAATGTGTTTAGAGTTTTTTTTTTTGGTGAAAAGTGTAAAGGTTTATAAATTTAAAATATAAATGTTAAACCCCCTTTTGCAAATTGTAGACAGGAGTTTTCATTGCAAACTATTTTCTGTTGACCATGGGACCAGACCAACCATGTCTATGGATTATTAAATCATAGGTTGTTGTGGATTTTTATTCACCTTTATTCTTTCTATGGTGGCAAAAGTCTTTGTGTCCAATAGTTTAAGACCTCTGCAACATTGTTAAAACTAAAAAAATCTTCACATAGAGTTAAAAACTTTAATGCAAATGAGCATGTGAGCAGTCTCTCACTGTCTGTTAATGGTAGTGTTAATGGGAGTTATTTGAGGATCCTGAATTCATATTTTTCTGTATCTAAACTGTGTGTGCGTGCGTGCCTGTGTGTTTTCCAGGAATATAAGCCCCCAGCCACAAGGCGTCTTCATGAGATTCTGGGTGTTGAGACTGGTGGCCCAGGGGGGCGGAGGGCAGGAGAGCCAGGACACGCCCCCTGTGACTACCTTAAGTTTAAAGGTAAACCAACACTTTGTATTGATCTGCAGCAATGGACACTGTACTCAGTATAAATGCAACCTGTATAGCAGGATGACTCTGAGAGTCCCCTCAATATCTGGTATTTACCTACATAGACATTATACACATTGAGAAGAATTTTCTGTTGGCAGGCTGCATTCTAGAGAACGCACAAAAGAGTGCTAATGGGTTAGCTGGCTGAATAAGAGTCTGTTGCTGAACAGCAGCTCTTCTTCTGACCAGCTTCTTATTCGGAGACAAACCATTAAGTTAGCAAAATGAAATGACAAAAATCGCCCAAAGAACCGACCAGTGATGGACTCATTAACAATAGCTGATGTATTTGTCCAAGCGCCCAACACTACTAGATAGTCTTGTAAAAGTAGAAAGGTGTCACAGACATGTGGAAGGCTATACCTCATTTGGGCAATAAATGTCCAGAAAGTATAACAGTTAGCTCTGAAAACTGTGTGTGACAGCAGAAGTAGCCAAACAAGACTGTGCGTCTTTACACAGAAGCACGCATCTTCTGAAGAAGTTGAACATTTCAAAGTTTGAATTAAATTTCTAGGTCAAAGTATGTGGTGAAAGTGCCAGCATTGGCAGACCTCCAAACCCAGGAAAGCACCAAATCATATCTGCTGTTAATCAAGTGTAAAGTAAATTTGATTAGATGCATTATTGCCGTAGACCTCAGTAAGCAATGTACTGTACATGTAAAATACAGTAACATGGAGGTAATGGTAAATAGTGCCATCTGCTTGAGGTGAGGCAGAACTACAAAATATCTAAATCCAGGACAGTGCTGCTGGACTCTTTGCCACCTTTGTTTTGTGGTTGTTGGGTACCTATTCTACCTGTGGCTACTACAAAATATTGTCATCATAATCATCATGGTCATTTTTGTCCTCTTCCAGACCTGATCCTGCGCATGCTGGACTACGACCCAAAAAGCCGTATCACACCATTCTATGCCCTGCAGCACAATTTCTTTAAAAAGACGACAGATGAAGGAACCAACACCAGTTCATCTACATCCACCTCTCCTGCCATGGACCACTCCCATTCAACCTCCACTACTAGCTCTGTTTCTAGCTCTGGTAAAACACACAAAGCCAGTTCCACACACTCCACACACACCCTGACTCTTCCCTCTTTGCTTTTTATCTTCTCTTCCAACACATTTTTCCAGAAAGAATCAGTTGTTGTAAGAAAATGAGTTAGGCTGCTACAGTGTCAGGTGCCATAAAAAGGGAAGATAGAGGGAATATAGCTTGTTGAAATCAGTTGTCAGTTACAGCCATGTTGTCCAGTGAAACAACTGAGACGTGAAGGTAGTGCAAATAGTATTGTAAATAGTACTAAAAACAAAATGTAGCCAGGTCAAGCCAGGCAGGGATGAGAGGATTCCTTTCTCCCTCACAGAGGGCAATCTGATGGCCTTATGCTGCAGATGACCACAGCCAGTCCACCCCTGGAGAGGACTGTACTCTGGTACAGTTCATTGAAAGTGTGTTCATGGTGCTATGCAAACTCTCCACAGGATCCTTTGATGATAGTTGAATGACACATGTATGAATTCAAAAGACAAGAGAAATAGATTTACCTTTATCACATTATGATGTAACATGTCTTGTTTCTGACCTGTTTCTAGCTGTATGAATTTGTTCATGACAGACTACAACTATGACAAGGCTAATAGTGCTCGTATTCAACTGTTACTTGGTGGGCTCAATGTGACTCCAGAGATAATAATAAAGCTGCAGTGAAGTGCAGAATGACTTACTGTCAGAGAACTTGAAAACACTTTGTTTGGATTTTTCTGATTTTCTTTCAGGTATAACATCACACCAAAACTGTCCAATGTATGGGTTACCACAGTACCTATGTGTCCATATTCCTATGTGACCTTTTGGTCTGTTTCTAATAAGTCTGTGTAAACACAAACCAGGCCAGAACTACACAATTATTTTTTTCTTTGATATGATCTAAGTGTTCCAAACTTCAGGTGTGACAACCCTGTAAGAGAAATCCTTTAAAAAGCAGCAGTGATTGATCCCTATTTCAGCAGGCTCCCAGACTTTCATATATTTAATGATTAATAGTCAAGGCAGAGTTTAAAACTAGGACAATTCAAGTAAGGCAAAATTAATTAACAGGCTTTCCATAAAATATGTCAATACAACCAACAGTAGTGTGAGTTTATTGTTGGTCTGTTTTATTTCCAGGTGGCTCCAGTGGTTCTTCCAATGACAACCGCAACTACCGCTACAGTAACCGCTACTACAACTCTGCTGTTACACATTCAGACTATGAGATGACCAGCCCTCAGGTACACACAACACTGTATTGCTGACAGGCTTTCCATGACACTGCTGTGATGGCTTTGAGTCATATCCTGTATTGGATTATAATGTATCTAGGGTATGATATTCACATGGAACAGAGAGTAATGAGCTTTGACAACAAAAAAAAGCATCTACAGCGCTGATCTACAGCCCTAGCAAACTGAAAAAATTACAATAAAGCAGGGTTGTTACTCTGAATGTATCTCACCTCTGTGTTTTTGTCCTGGACTCTTCCCTACCAGGCTCCCTCCCAGCAGCAGATGAGGATGTGGCCAGGCAGTGATGGTGGAGGTGGGGGTCAGGACCCAGCATACACCCAGTTGCTGCTCCACAAGCCGGCTGCCTCCCAACAACACCAGCGCCACTTCCTGGACCCGCCACACCACCCCCACCCAACTTACTCCCACCACGGGAATGGTGGTCGTAGCCTGCGGCAGGGCGGACAGACAGGCATCGGTGGAGGGGGGGGGCAGCAGGGATCCTCGCCCCAAATGAGTGACAGCATGGATGTGGGCGTGTCCCTAGGGCTGCACCACCTGGGGGCAGTGTCTTCCATGGAGGCCTCTCAGTTTGGCTCTGCCTCCCTGCCCCTCGCTCTGCCAATTGGACTGTCTGCCTTCCGGACTCGGACGGCCCCCACCGCCCCAGGGCCACAAGCCCCGCCCCCTGAGGACTACTACCCTGCCTCCAATAACAATAACCCCGCTGCAGGGGGCAGAGGGAGGCCAGACTCAGATGAGGGGCCAGCCAACTCTTGATAAAACCTGAACCATGCCCTAAAGCCATACAATTTTAACTACAACTACTACAACTACACACATACAGCCAGAGTTCAGAGACAAAGAGTTGAACTTTGTGCTGAAGAAGACAGTTTGTACTGCATGAGAGGAGGAGGAGGAGGAGGAGGAGGAGGAGGAGGAAGAAGGAGGAGGAGGAGGATGCTGGGAAAACTCTCTCTCTTTTATCCTGTTTTAGTTTGTTGTCTTTTGTTGCGACTGTAATTGGAAAGGAATGATTGTGACAAGTTTGTTTTTAATAATATTATTATTGTTGTTAAATATTATTTGATTTTTCTCGGGTTTGAGGAGTTGTGTGTTCTACTTGGTTGTTGTTTAAGCCTGGAGAGAGGAGCAGGATGAAGAGGAAAGAGAGAGGAGCCACATTTTTCCATCTTACTCCATAGGGTGGCTGTAAGTGGAAGGAGAGCACATATTCATGTTCACAATAGTTAGTCATGACATTAGTATAGCTCCTAGAGACGAGCAGTCTTAACACATATGCAGACAACACACACAAACTTCAATGTATGTGTGTGTGTGTGTGTTTATATATATATATATATATATATATATAATATATATATGCTGCATCAAGAAGACAGAAGCTGGTTTCTAAGGGAAAAAACCAAAACACCAACGTATGTGTGATTCAGGACTCTTCAGGATTCTCTCTCCTGTCTGTGTTAAACTCACTTTTTCTTAGAGTTTGTGTCCTCCACCTAGTTGCAACAGAGTACGGAGAGAGGGAGGGAGGTGGAGGGAGGAGAAGGTGACAGGACACTGATACCTTCCTGGCACTCAATAGGGATCTCCTTCTCCTTATCATCCCTGCCTCCCTGCTCTCTTCATCCTCTCCTCCTTCTCCTGTTGTGTTTCTCCTCCAGACAGCTCCTCCTCTCTGTGCTGCTAATCACCATGACAACTGGTCCGGATTGCTGCTAAAGATCCAACACAGATCAATAAAGAAATAAAAAGAAATAGAAACAGAAATAAAAAAAAACTTTTTAACCCTTCTGCTTAAGAGAAAAGGATAAAGTAAGAACCACTGCATCTCAATGTATTTATTACTATTTAACATGAAAAAACAAACTGAAAGTAACCCTTTTTCTGCTCTTCTTTGTTTGGTTGCCTTCTTTCTGCAGGTGAGCTCTGATTGGCTATTGTAACAGTGACAGTAACTGGTGACATGGGAATGCCATCGGTTGTGGGGGCTGGGTGGAGGGGAGGGGTTGGGGCAAAATAAAGTTGGATATATAATAAGAATAAAGAGTATACTTTTGCACACCAAAGTCAAACAAACAGCAGATCTCCACTTTTATTCCTACTAATCTGATCCACTACCTCATGACGCCATGTTTTGTCAGGATAAAGTTCGTCCACAGGTCACAGAGGATACTCTGATGCTCACCTTCTATCGTGCCTTTACAACCTACCTATAGGACCCATGCTGAGTTCATATAATGGGAATTAGGAAACATATTAAGTCAGAATGAGCTGCAACACACTCCATTATTGTAAGAGGAACCAGACTAAATAACATGGCATAATAATGAGCTGATCTTTAAAAGGTACTGAATTAATTCACAATTTTGTGGTCATATTTTTTGGCTGATGTGATTGTTTCTTTTATACGGTCTTATTTAAAAATGAAAACTTTGAGAATGACTTTCATAAATTTATTAACTACGACACAAACAGTTATTCACAAGTGACAATATGTTTTGCTGGATTTTGAAACACCTGTAGTAACTGTTCATCGTCCATCATTGTCTTTATCCCGAAATTCCCAGTTTCTTTTTGAAATTACTCCTGTATTGTCTGCAGTACTTACTATAGTAAGGAGAGAGATTCCTCTTTCCAACTACAATTCCAAAAGACCCCAGCAGCATAATTCATCATACGGGGACCATAATGAATGTGACTTACATTAGAAGATAATTCACTGATAGAAGATGGCTTGGCTCAGAGTGATAGTTGCAGAAGTTTACTCTGCTATATTATCATTCATTAAATAATTGACTGACAAAGATAATGTATTTCCCAGATATTGTGCAACCCATTTTCCATAAATGTGTGCAATGTTTCAGTAGGAAGTCACCGGCCTGTGTGGCAAGTGTACTGGTATCACGAAGCTGGCAGCCAGTGTACATCACCATGGTAACCTATGCTGCATGCTTGGGAGGATCAAATCCAAACCTGTCAACAGCCTGGCTATTGACCATCAGATCTGATCACTTGAAAAATCAAGTCATCATTCATACAGGACTCTGACAGGAACAAATTTACGGAGTTTACAATGAAATGACTAAAGCACCAGATATTTTTTATCGGTCATAAAATCACTTTGCAGTGCTAGACTTTCCATGTGCTACTCTGATTTTAAAACTGAGCCTCTAATAAACAGGATAGTTTACCACCATTAATACTGTACCTGCTAATGTTGATTATAGCTGCAGCTGCAAAGGATTCCAGACAGTGTTGATGCTTTTGCAGTTTTATTCCATCAGTGCAGCTCAGACTAACATGAGTCATTTTGTGATGATAACTGGAAATATAAGATACAGGTTACTTGTCATTTAATTAAAAAATATCCACAAACTGTTGATATCCATGTATATTATAAATGCAACTTTTTGGTTAGATGGACCTTTCTGGCGTCAACTACTTCTGCCAATTTGCATCTCTTTGTGGTTATTTTGTGTCCTTTTATGGTCATTTTGTGTCTCTTTGTGGTTGTTTTTCATCTCTACATGGTTGTTTGTGTCCCTTTGTGGTTGGCCCACAGGTTTCCTGACACCTTGGATGCCTGGAACCAATAGGCCCATTCAGCAATCCATCCATGGCCTTAGCCTTACTTTTAATATTTGGTATGTTTTACCTCATTGAACACTGTTTGCTGCCCAATTAGTATTTCCATGCAGATGTACCTGTTTCATCACATGTCAGATTAAGTACTCATGGTTCTGATGATATTCTACAATATATTGCTCTTTATTAGGAACTCCCTTTCTTTCCCATGCTTTCCTGAGTTGGATAGGAAATCCCAGAGTTACCTGAGTCAGATGACAACCAACTTCATCAGTGTTAGGATGAGAAGAGAGATGGACAGAGTTTTATTCATCTTATATATGCTTCCTTTAGGCATTATTATTAGAAAACACTCCATTAACTTTCATTGTTATGCAGATGATGCCCAATTATATCTGTGAGTCAAGCCAGATGAAACCAATCAGTTAGCTGACCATCAAGCATGCCTTAAGGACATAAAAACCTGCACTGTTCTGCTGTTCTGATGCAGCAAATAAACAAAACTGCAGTTATTGTATTGGTCCCAAGCACCTCTGAAGCACATTTTCTAAAGATATAATTACTCTCGATGGCATCGCCATGGCCTCCAGCACCACTGCAAGGAATCTTTGAGTAATCTTTGATCACCTACACAAAAACAATCTTCAAGGACTACCTTTTATCACAGATGTAATATTGCAAAAATGAGGCACATGTCTTAAAATGGTGCAGAAAAAATGGCCAACACATATTTTTTTTTACTTCAGGCTGGACTAAGATAAGATAAGATAAGATAAACCTTTATTCGTCCCTCAGAGGGGAAATTTGCATTGCATTTGTATTGTAATTTCTCGTAATCAGGCTACTCTTGTAATCAGGCTACCCCAACAAGTCTTTAAAGACCCTCCAGATCATCCAGAATGCTGCTGCATGTGCACTGACCAGAATGAGGAAAAGAGATCAGATTTCTCCCATATTAGTTTCTCTGCACTGGCACCTTGTCAAATCAAGAATAGGATTTAAAATCCTTCTCATCACTTACAAAATCCTTAATGATCAGGCACCATCATATCTTAAAGAGCTCATAGTTCCCTATTATGCAAATAGAACACTGCACTCCCAGAATCCAGGTGGTTCCTAGAGTCTTCAAAAGTAGAATGGGAGCCAGAGCCTGCAGCCTATCCACATTTAAGAGTAAGCTTAAAGTCTTCCTCTTTGATAAAGCTTGTAGTTGGGCTGACTTGGGTGAGCCCTGAACCATCCCTTTTTATCAGTGAATGGCTTATCTGACCATCTTATCACAACAAGCACAAGCACCAAGAGATTTTTTGTGCCTTTTAGGCAGAGATCCACACTCAGATCTCTCCAAATACATAAAAAAAAACTGTACTATTGTTCCCTCACAATGGATCTTCCTCAGGATGTCTAAGCTCCAACACATGGCTCAGGACTGTTTTACTTCAAACATAGTTGGAAAGATGGCAAAAGCAATGGAGGGAATCGAGATCATGATCATGGTGTTATGAAGACATGAAGCTTTAAAGAGAAGAAGGTGCAACAAGATTCAAGAGGAAAAAGCAGGAGAGCCTGTGAAACAGTATAATTTAGATTTTGATGTGGCTGTGTAAGTCTTTAATATTTTAATATTAAAAATCAGAAACCCTAGAAGAAGCAGCTGTGATATAGATGTCATACTTCACTCACTTATGATTCTGAGCCTTGAAATTATAATTATAATTAGATGTGTTATTTTTTTGTTCATAGTTTGTGGAGAAAGAGACAGGCAAGAGAGCCTGATAAGTTGGCCCAGATGAGAGTGTGGGGCACAGAGGCAAACACAAAAAGAAATCAAGAACTAGTTGCGAAGATCGGCACACACAAGGGTGGCTAGGTTTTTGAAAAACAATGTGCTGATACATGCACAACAACAGCAAGAAAAGATCCTCAGAATGACAGGGTGAAGGCTTCCAGGAGCAATGGAAAAGTTTAGAGGAGTAATCTCAGGAGTCCCTTTGAAGAAGAGAGACAGTGAGGTCCTCCTAGTGGTACTGGCAGGTAATGGCTCTGCATTGGCAGCCTGTGGCACTCATAGATGGAGCAAGGATGTAGTCCCTGTGAAGGTTTCTGAAGAGTCATTGTGAGACACATTATGGATGGCAGTCGCCATCTTTGCAGTGCCTGACTCTGCGTAACTCCTGGCTAATCCACAAATGGGCAAAGAGGTGAAGCCTGGTTGCTGAAATATGCCCACTTAGCTTGAAGCTACCAAGCTAGCTAAGACTAAAAAGCTAGCCCATATGCTACTCTGCATTGCTAGCAAGCTAACCCTGTGTGTCCCACTTCAAGCACTGGTCATGCTACTTTGCACAAGTCCTCCTGAAATGCAGGCATAACGTCATATGCCAACATTTTAGCCTACAGCAGGTCACAATCAGTGCTATTAATTGGTACATGACTGGTACAATATCAGGGTGACTTTGAAATGTTTTGCGAGGAGTTCATTGATAAGGCCAACAAGGTGGAACGTTCTTTGGACAGGTTGTTCAATGTTAAATTAATGATTTTGTTGTTTTTATATGTTTAAATAAAATGTTCTTATGTAAATATTCTAAATTTCTTCTCCCTCTACACACTAAAAAGTGTATTTATTGTCTAAACAAAATATCAATATCATTGAGTTGTTAACTATCATGTATAAATTGCATCCATTAAGTTTAAGAAGCAGTTTTCATTGACAAAATTTATAAACAATTATCAGTTAACAGAACCTAACTCTAGCGAAATAAAAATCTTTTTTCCAAGTTTTTTGAAAATGAAAATTTTTTGAACAGCAGTGATTAAGAAGAAAGGAGTATGATGAAGACAGAATTGGTAGGAGGTATCATAAAATACAAAAGGCAGTCATGGATGAGTGCTATAAAAATGGAACAAAATGGATGAAATCATCACAGCAAGACTTCAATTGGACCACACAGGTTTAAATGGCATGCTGAAGGAAAGGAGTGGGTGTGGGTGGGATACTAGAAATAGGATAAAATTATATGATGATACACACTCCTGTACAGTAGGTGGCGGTATGCACCTTGAAGCTGTTTCCGCTATTTAAAACGAGAGAAGAAGAAAGTATTATAGAAACCACAAGTGAAACGAACAAAGCTGTTTTATACAGCCTATGGCGAGAACGGACCTCACTCTCCGGGATAGCGTCAAAATTAAAGGTAATGCCTGACAGTTTGTAGCTAGCTTAATTCTTTTTAGGCTAAATACAATGAAGTTAGTGTCAATATCGATGTGTGTATGCAGATATGTTTTTTCTGTCTGTGTAATCGATCGGTCTGCTGACAGGACACTAACAGTCAGAAACTCAATTCCATATCCTTTCATATCCACATTAGTCTTTGCTCTCTCTACCCTAAAAGTCAGTTCGATCCTAGTGTAGCAGTTACACGACAATTTCCATTCAAAATCAATCAAAAGTGAAGAAGGGTATGCAAACCTAAACAGCAGTTCCGACACTGGTATCAATTAGTTTCATGTAAATTTGGTTGGTCGATTATTGCAAGTGGGACACAATAAAATGAGTTAAGTCGAGGTTCTGCTGCCAGACCAAAAAAAGGAGGCAGGAGCATCTGTGGTCCACTGAGCAAATATGAGTGTCACTGAGAATAGGAAATTAAGGACCTCGTGAAACATATGCAGGGCCAAATTAAAAGTGAGATATAGACTTTTCAGCTTCAGTTAGTTTATTTCTACGGTTTTTAATAATAATTTAAAAAAAAAACACCCTGTCATTGGTTACACATGAAAGTCATAGAACTCCTCTCCCCCCTCAGACAGACTACTGGGTGACAGAATGAGGCGTCTGATAAACTGTTCTCCATATCATTATCAACAGACCTCATTTACAAGACACACCCTGTCACAGTATATCAGCTAAATATTCAGCTCTCCTGTCCTCTCACCTCTCCCAACGGTGTGTTTTTAACTTTATTGGTTATTGGATCTGATTTGTGTTTGCAATCAGCAGATGAGAACAATTGCAGTCCTTGGAGGAGGAATTGGTGGCTTGGCAGCGTCTTACTACCTCTGCAAGAGCCCCCAGGTTATCAAGGTAACATGACACACACATGCACATATACAATACAAATGCCCTCAGAAGCTCTTTTCAAGCTACTGTTCGCTAAAACAATTTGATTATCAAGGAAAGTAAAGCAGTGTGCATCACATGATGTTCAGTTGTGTCTGCTGTGACCATGTTGTTGGCTACTGATCCCACATAGGACTGAAGAGGAAGCGAACATAAATTAAAGCTAACTGAATTAACTAAGCCTATCTAAAGCCAACATCATTTAACATTATTTGTGAATTTCCCCACTGTGGGATGAATAAAGGTTTATCTTATCTTATCTTATCTTATTATACCTGTGATAAGCCAGTATCAGGGCTTCCCACAGGGCTTTAGAGTAGATTCAGCAACCTTGCCTGAAATATAGACAGTTTATATTAGAACAATAAAAAAATAATGTACTAGTAATAGTAATAGAGGTAATAGAAAAAGGGAAGATCTGTTTGGAATGACCATATTGTTGCTTCCTGTGGCCAATTGGGGGATAGAACATCTACAGCAACTGCAAGTGTCCCCCATAGTCTGTATATGTTACTACTATAACAGTTGCAGTTGTAGTAGTAGAAGTAATAGTATCACCAACAGTGGTTGGAGTGGGTCTGGCTTGGCACACCATAATGAAGTGAAGGCAACATATTTGAATAAGACAATCTACTTCACATCATAAAGACATTACATCACAACTATATTTTGTTAACCATGCTACTGTGTTTCAGAAATTTTGAAAAAATATTCTGTGACAAAATATTCTACACTAAAGGTTCACTGACTGTCTTTTACTAGAGCTTTCAGACTTATCCCATGGCCGCCTTCATGGAAGAAAGCTCAGGAAAAGATTGTGAGCCTTGGGTTTCGAATATTTTACCTCATGTGTGTTTCCATGGTCAAGAATGAACCTTCAGAGCAACATGGTAACTGAGTGGTTACAGCACATGCCATGTAACTGCAGCTTTACAATTTTAATTCCAGCCAGCTACTTTAATTGCATGTCTTACCCCCTCTCTGCCCCCGTTTCGAAAATGCGAAAATGCCCAAAAGAGAATGAATCTCCATGCTCAAGAAATTTTGATGTATTTTATTTACGGTCTAGACATCCATTGGTTTCCATTCATTTCTGTATAGTTTGAAGATCATTTAGAAAACTGCATTCATTTTTTGTAAAAAAAAAAAAAAAAAAAACAAAAAAACTGAAGCTTTTTCAAACCAGTCAGCACTTAAACTGCATTGCTACACAAGATAATGTAATATTAACAAAAATGAATGGGTGCCTGAAGCTGAAGGTAGAACACATGAAAATAAATAAAACAGTATAGCCTGCATTTGAAAATGGTCAGAAGTCAGAGGCAGCAGTGGTCAGAAGTATATATAGCTATAGCAATTTAGCAGCTGAAATGTGAAACAGCAGAGAAATATAAAATAAATTTGATATACAAGTAAAACTGAATGAAAATCAATCAAATATATAAACAAAATAATATGTAAACCACTTATACTACTAAAATACTACATTCTAAGACATTTGCTTTTTATCAATGGTCTATATTTCTGTGTATTTTTTTAGTTTAATTAAACTAAGCATCCTGTTGAACCAAGTTTGCAGAGTTTGTCTCTTTTTTTGTCAAGGTCATTGTATTGGAGTCTAGCAGTCGTTTTGGAGGTTGGCTGTGGTCCACCAGGAGATCAGACGGGGCAGTATTTGAACATGGACCAAGAGGGATTCGACCTGCTGGGGCAGTGGGATGCAACACACTCAATATGGTGAGTTCTACCATAGTTAAGACTGGGCAATATGTATTGGTGATAGACAGTTCATCACTAGCAAGAAAATTGTTAGTAGAATGTTTGATAGTTTCACTTAAATGCATTAAATACAAAACGCCATCAGAACACATAACAAATACGCCCTCGCTCATAAACAGCCTATCACATCCATTTATAATGTAGCGTGTTATGAGTGACACGCAAACAACCAATTATTTAACAGACAAACCCCAAGCATGCTCCCTCCCTGTCTTATAAACAGCCTGTCATATCCCTTGATAATAGAGCATGCTACGAGTGACATGCAAACAGCCAATCATGGACCATCAACTTTACCACATGACTGGAGTTTGGGAGAAACTTTTCTGAGAATAGATGGGAGGTTTGACTCTTTATACTGACTCAAGTTTTTATGAGTCACTAAACAGAATCAGGTTTTCAAGTCACTTGACTCACCAGGTCAGCCAACCATAGCTTGGTGATCCCACCTACACTGCCCTCACCTGCCCCACTGCCCATAGAGTATGTGCACCAGTTTAGTCTTCCAGTTTAGCCCTCCACTAACATGAATGGGATAAAATAATTTAATTGTGTGGTTCTTCTAGACTTGACCAAATGTTATTGGATATCTGTCAGACTGGAAAGTTGTAATTACACCGTCAGATTGGCCTCAAACTATTCCTTGTGGGTGAGTGAGTGCATTCACCGTCAGACCTTAACCTGAGGGCAGGTAGCAGGATTCAGGCTGGAGTCAGTTCCAAAGTGGTTGCTTTTCTCACAAAGCTAGGTTAATAGCGTAATTAACTTTATACACTTCCTCAAATACAGTAAATATAAGAGTTGCGCAATAGTCTGAGTGACATGTGATCTCGCCTCGTCTTTGCAGTTCACACTAGCTTGTAGCAGGTAGGACGGCCAAGTCAATGAACTGATATGTTTATTCAAATTTATTCATGACTCACACATCATTTTTCCTGAGTGCTTTGACAGAGATGAGGACTGTCGAGTTTCCTCCTTTTCCCTACAAAGTTTTGTTTGTGGGGTGAACACAGCTTGGTGTTGATTGGACCTTAGGAGAACTTGGGGGGAAAAAAATGAAAGCAAACCATAAAGCTTAACCATGCACTTATCCTCTGTGGGGTTGTTAACCAAGTCATTGATACCACTTAGTATGTTGGTGCCCCTGGATGTTTAACGACAGTTGTTGAGAGTCCTTGGGAGTCACCTGATGCCAAGTGTGAATGACTGTTAACATTGTCACATGACTACAATTACTACAATTTCATTTCTCAGACACTTTTATCCAAAGCGATATACATTCACATGCCAATGGAACAGCCATCGAGGGCAATTTGGGGTTCAGTATCTTTCCCACAGACACTTTGACACATAGACTGCAGGGGCCAGTGATCGACTGCTCTACCCCCTGAGGTACATGAGGCCCACATGAGGTCAAATAATTGTTCAGTCTTCTGGGAAGAGATGAAAGGACAGCATTGTAGGTGGGAGATGGGAGTGATGTCTGAGGCCTCCTCCTCTTGCAAGATACTTAGTTTCAGTCTGCCTTTTTGAAAGCTGCTTTTTTGCCTGCATCTAAAATATATGTGCTTTGAACTCTCTGAAAACTGAAATCTGTTCTGTGACGTAGAGGACCTTGGAGTTTTGTGCCAATGTACAAATATCCTAAACAGACCACACTGTAACTGCTACTGCTGAGGACATTTGAAATAATTTCATTGTTAAGTATAAGTACAATTGTGTGTGTGTGTGTGTGTGTGTGTGTGTGTGTGTGTGTGTGTAGGTGGATGACCTGGGTCTTGGGGGGGAGATTCTGCCAGTCACCTACAGTCATGTCGCCTCCAAGAACAGATATCTATATGTCAACAAACAGCTCCACAGGATGCCTTCAGGAATAAGGTATGACTAGATAGAAGATGATGCTGTTTATGTTTGGCTAGTTAGTAGTAAATAGAGACACAAATTGGAATACATATATATAGAAATAGAAAATCTGATCCCATTCCCAGTCACATTCTTCAAAATTTCTCATTCTCTACCTGTAGTTACTAGTGGTAAGCCAATGTTTCTTATTATCATGATTATTATTATTATTATTATTATTATTATTATTAGTGGTTCGATCCCTGGCCCCTGCAGTCTACGTGTCAAAGTGGTCTTGGGCAAGATACTGAACCCCAAATTGCTTTGAGTGGTTCTAAGAAGACTAGAAAAGCACTATATATACGCAGTCCATTTACAATTATTATTGTTGTTGTTGTTATTAATTGACATTAAATATGTATTTAATTATCTGGCTAAGAAAGAAAAGACCAAAAAAGACAAAGATACAACACAAGGAGGAAAAAAAGTGTGGTTTCTAGCTACACAGCTGTAAACTGGCACTAAGGGCAGATAACACTGCGGTGGTGTGTGCTAGTCATATGTGCTGGCACGCTCCACAACTGGGCATTGTAATCTTGATGTGGGCATGTTATGAAACACGCAGCCACACATACACTGTCACTGTCATATTATAGTGATATCGTATGAGAAAAATATAAACTCCCTGCTAACTAGCTACAATGGAACATATTTTCTGACAGCTGTATGTTAAAATTATCACTGAAGACAGCATCTCTGAAAATGTGCCTGTCCATGCACTCAAAAGCGTCCTATAGAGCTGATGCTGCTGTCCACACATTAAATATTTTTTCTGATGGTTTGATCCTTTTAATCAACTGGGAGTACCTGGGCAGGCTAGCTTGCCCCTAGCTTGCTGTAAATTGTATGTGTTGCTTTTATTATGTCCATCCCAACTGGATGGTATTTTAATGCAGTTGTTTATTTAGATAGACAGGGATGTTTTTTTATCTGCAGACCTACAGATATAACAGATATAAATGACATAAAGTTGTATGGATGTAGAAACACCTCTCGTAAAGTAGTTCAGTACAACACCACCTTTAACTATGTCTAACCTTAATAATAAACATGTAATTGAATTTACACATTTCGAACAATGTAAACTAAATCTGAACAACACTATGATCTTTTTGTTTTTGGCATTAACTACTACTATTCCAATTGCATTCTCTTTCTCTTTCTGCCCTCTGTCTTTCTTTCAGTGGACTTTTGCGGACTCTCCCACCCTTCTCTCGTCCCCTCCTGTGGAGCGTTGCCATGGAGATACTGGTGAGGAAAGGCAAGGAAGACGACGAGTCCATCCATTCATTTGTTTCTAGGAGGCTGGGAAAGGAGGTGTGGGCAAGCTTTTTGAACTTTCAGTCTGAATGATCTTCATTCAGATGTTTCTGATACTATTACTACTGTCATTATAATATATCCAACTGTGAAACCAGCATTATGTAGTATGAATCAAAGCATTACTTGAATGGCAGCTTTGCATTATTGCCATTCTATGTATACTGGAAAATTGGTCATAGTTTTATTTTATTACATTTATTAATGGCATCATTAGTCTGTCTGGTAACCATAAATTTTAAATTTCTTGCTATTTCTTTTCTTCCTTTCCTGCTCTGTGTGTCTAGCTAGCAGACATAGCTGTGGACAGTTTGTGTCGTGGTGTGTTTGCAGGGGACTGCAGGAAGCTGAGTGTGCGTTCTTGTTTTCCTGTCTTCTACAATGCAGAGCAGCACAGAGGTTCCCTGACACTGGGCATGCTGCTGGGCTCAGGTACACTGCAGCGTTTACTATACGGTTGTTACTTGTGTGACCAAACAAGACACTCTTCTTATGCTCAGATAGGATTAGGGTTGATTCATCATTTAGTAGCAAGATTTGTGGTAGGTTACAGAACTATCCAATTTGTCTGAGAGGGTGGAAGCACCTTGACTCCAAAAGGAATATACTTCAGAGAATTCCAATATTATGGGCATGTAAGTACTAAGTGAATGTTGTGACTGTGATTCAACCACATGGCCATGTTTGAAACCTTAGTTGATAAAAATATAAAAAATGTAGTACAAATTACTCTAGACTTAACACCTCTCAGGAAAGATGGAAAGTTATATCTCACTGTATTCCAGGGCTATAAAGACTAATGTCCAAATCATGGTGATATGTTGTACTCAGATCTTAACTTAAGCAGTAACAGGACTGCTGCAATGGTCTATTGTCTGTCCTCCACAAAAAGCCCAATTGCAGTACACTGAGAATGCTCCCGCTAGGGTTCTAATAACATGCAGATCTGAGCACATTACTCCTGTTCTTAAATCTTTACACGGACTTGACTTCCAGTTATGTATGAAACAGATTTTTAAGTGTTGCAGGAGCTAAAATGTACTTTGCTGGTACTTTGCTTAATTAGACTGGTTCCAGACATCAGAATCACCACCAACATCTCCATGATTCACTTAGCTCTGGTGTTTTGCTCAATTACAGATATTTCCCATTGTAGAAACAACCAATCAGGCTTTGTAGGTGGGATTTTTAATGTCAAGGTCACCTTTCTGTGCCAGAACCAGAAATGTCTAAATGCTAAATACAGAAGCAGTTTGTACAACCTGGAGTCATAACCAAGCACAGTGAAGCTGCATTCGACTATGATAGTAAACAGATGTGACCAACTTCTAGATTAACTAAAATTTCCTGTACCCACTTTCAAATCTCAATCAAAAACTCTTTCAAACTTACAGACTTTTCCATGCCTCTGATTCATTGTCTGTGCTTTCCCATATTAAACCTAGGGTGTTTTATTATTGCACTGTAATTGCTCTGAAACTACATTCCTTCTTTAATCTGTTTTCTTAGGTATTTTCCATTTGATTTCACTTTATTTCAGTTTCCTTCTCATTGTGTTTTAAATGTAGTTAAAATGCACAACTAAATTTGTATGTGTGAAAACCTGCAGGTCCCACTCCTGTGGTCCCCCCTGGCCCTCTGGCTGAGAGATCTATTAAAGAGTCATGGGCCCAATGGTCCCTGAACAGGGGAGTGCAGTCCATCCCAGAATCCATCACTGACTACTTACAACAGAGTGGGAGAGTGCAGCTGCACAGAGAGGCAGCTGTTAAACAGATCAGTCCTTCAGCCTCTGGTTGGAAGGTTAGTGCAGAAACTGTAAACTGCATTCACCTGAACTTGACTATATGAATGTGATATCAAGATTTCACTGGTTGAGTGTGGTGTGTTATTCCCTCTGTCTGCAGAACTATAGAACAGAAATAATATATAATGGGAATTATACATTTTAATAACTCAACTGTAAATTTTGAAGTTCTACAGTGTTTGCACAAAATTTTAGGTATGCTAAGGCTGTGGCCCTATGGATGTCAGTGTTGGTCTGTCTACCACTTTGTTTCAGACTAGCATAGCAACTGGAACAAAGATTCATGCTTCGTAGAGGATGGTGTACACTAGCTTTGATCCCCTGACTTTTCCTCTAGTGCCACTACGGTTGACAGTCTTGTTTTATGTAGTGAATCGAAGGCAACTGGACTTGGTGTAGATTCTTGAAGACCTTTCATTTCTCATCCGAGAAGCTTCTTCAGTTGTGACTGACTGGTACGGAGACCCAGGTACTTATGCCTCTGTGGAGTCGTTAACTGCGTCATTGATACCACTTAGTATGCGGGTGCTCCTGGGTGTTAAATGACGGTCGTTGTCAAGTCGTTTCTCGAATCTACACCAAGTCCAGTTGCCTTCGATTCAACTCGCACTTGTATACCATGACCTGGATGACTGAGAACCTTCACAGATGTCTTGTATTGTACACAGTGATCCCTTGAATAGGGTTACCCAAGGGATACAGTTCCTCGCTGTCAGCAGCACACTAACTCTCCTGTATTTGTGTTATTGAACCGTACTCTACCTGCCAAATGTCTGAGCAGAGTCTCTGGTTTGGAAAGAAGATCAGGCTTGATTGTTCATTTTTTTGTTGTTGTGTTATTTGGCTGCTTTCATGATACATGTGAATGTCTGTGTGTGTAGATCCATTTGGAGGATGGAGTAATATCAGCTGACCACATCATCTCTGCACTGCCTGCTAAAGGCAAGTAGTAGTTTCCTGAATATGAGTGGAATGTTTTGTCTTACATGACAGGAACAGAGAAGATTACACTTGACTGGACTGTGTCAGCCATCAGTCTCAGCTCTTCTCATGTTGTCTGATCTTGTTGTCTTTTTTGAACTTCAGTTGCAACATGTTTACAATTCAGTTAATTCCAAAGAATTTAGTATAGCTTAGAGTATCCAAAAGGTCCATCCAAAAAGGTAATCTCAGTATTTAAACCTAAAATTGTAATTATAAATGTCTTGCACTTGCTGTTACAAAATAATAAATAACACAATATTTTGTGTACACAGGTTCTGAAAAGACAAATGTTTTTACAAGTCATTCTAACAGGAAAGGAAAAGGAAAAAGAAGATTTTTGTGCCATTATACCTCTGCTGTATATGAAGTCACTTCTCTTTTTGCCCCCTCCCCCAACAGCCCTCTCTTCAGCCCTACCTTCCTCCTGCCAGCCTCTCATCCAGCAACTGAAGGATATTTGCACAGTAACAGTTGCCGTGGTAAATCTGGAGTATGAGGGTTTCATTCTGCCTGTAATGGTGAGAACTACAGTAAAAACTCTTTATTTTTTAATTCTGAACAGGGCTTTAAGATAAGATAAGATATTCCTTTATTTGTCCACTGTGGGGAAATTCACAGTGTACAGCAGTAGATAAATAGTAATAAGCCATATAAACAAGAGAGGTCTAAAAAGTATTAACAGTTTAGCTAGCATTAAAAGGGTTAACAATTGTACTAAAAAATTATACATAAAATTATTAACACTTCAAACAGGCTAAAAAGTATTAACAAAATTAACACTAGAAATATATGAAATACTGTATGTGAACAGTATATACACTATAGACAGGACATGGAATTAAGATAAGATGAAGATGAAATGAGACATTGCATAGCAAATGAAATATTGCACAGTGAATGAAATATGAAATATTGCACAGTGAGTGTAATTTTGCACAGAAAATATAATGGTGTAAAAATGAGTATTGCACAGATGTAATGACATAATTAAGTGTGTGGTCTACTGGGAGCAGTGCTGGTTATACAGCCTGACAGCTGTAGGAAGGAAAGACCTGTGATTTCGCTCCTTCACACACTTTGGGTGAAGCAGTCTATCACTGAAGGAGCTCTCCAGAGCTGTTAAAGTGTCCTGCAGAGGGTGGGAGTAATTTTCCAACATGGATGACAGCTTAGCCATCATCCTCCTCTCTCCTACCACCTCCACTGGGTCAAGGGGGCAGCCCAGTGCAGAGCTGGCCTTCTTGATCAGTTTGTTGATATGCTGCTTCCCCAGCAGACTACTTCATAAAAACTGGCTGATGTGACAACAGACTCATAGAAGGTCTTCAGGAGTGCACTGTGCACTTCAAAAGACCTCAGTTTCCTGAGCAGATAGAGTCTGCTCTGACCTTTCTTGTATAGTGCAGTGGCAGGGGGCCATTCGATTAATGGATTTGATATATTAATTTAAAACAAAATCCAGCAAATTTCCATTTTTATTTGTTCTCATATTGATCAGAAAAATACTCCATTCTGAAAAGTGAAGATTATGAGTTTGTGCATTTCACTTCCCTTAGGTACAAGCGCATTGTTGTCCTATTCACAAATAATTCACAAACCCTGCCACCAAGCACATTCTCAGCTGTAGAAACATCCTCCTCAGGAGCCAACATCAAGGCAAACAATTACAAATAATATTGTGGTGCTCATAATATTTTCAGTGTTAGTGTTTGTTGAGCTATACTAGTAAAGTAAGAAAACTAATACAATCATTTCTGTGTCTGTGTGTTGTCAGGGTTTTGGTCACCTGATTCCATCATCAGAAGATCAGGGTTTACTGGGGGTGGTCTATGACTCCGTTCCCTTCCCACAACACGACAGACCTAATGGACAGACTACTAGACTGACGGTACACACACACACACACTTTCTCCCAGAAAGTCTCTTGGAGTGTCTTTGCAATTTGTGATTCATCTACTTCTACTAGATCTACTAGAAAAGCAAATATCCCCATATATATTGGATATGTATTAATGTACTTTTTGTGTTCCCCTAAATTTTATGAAATCACATCCATTTAGAGGCAAAGAGAAAATCACTTTGGCAATAAATGCATTTAATTGATTTTACGCTGTTTTCGGAAGAGGTGGATGGTGTAACATAAATTTTCTTTGAGTAGAGATGCGTACCATGATACAGATTAGGCTCTACTGTGCATGTAATGTGATGTGACAACTAAAATCTAAAGAATTAACACCAGTCACTAGGTGTTGACCAGTTTATTTGAGCAATGTCTCTGATAAGTTAAAATAAGATAAGATGGATGGAGAAGTGGAGACAGACAGCACTGCATGTTTTAGATCTAACAACATTCTTTCAATTGCAAACCTTCATATCTTCAAATGGCAAGACTTTTGCCACCCAGTGTAAATGGCTGTTAAGGCAGAGTCTTCTAAATCCTCTGTAAAAATGTAGTAATACGGTGATATGGCCCACCCTCAACTTAAGTAATTGTTTTGCAAGTCACAAGATTTATCACAGTTCATTTGTTTTTGGCCACTTCACATTACACATAATCATTTGATCCACTGTTCATATAAGAATATTAATTCAAGCAAAGTGTCAATGTCTCATACAATATACAGTGACAGAGCAGGTACTTAGCACTTTACAGTGAAGAACTTTGTTTCTTTCCCGTGAAGTCAGTCCATACCTCTGACTGAAGGTCATGACCATATCTTCTAGGTGATGATGGGTGGGGCCTGGTTCCAGGAAGTGTTTGGGGACCCAGAAGCAGTAACAGAGGAGTGTCTTTTAGCAAGAGCCACTAAGGCAGTGCACTGCCACCTGGGAGTCACCACAGCACCTAGCTGGAGTCGGGTGGCTATACAGAGGGTACTGTCTGTTTAAAAAAAAAAGTTAACTCCAAACCTTTTACTAATTACTATTACTTTACTATTTAATTAAATTGAGTTGTTAAAGTTGTAACTTAATATATTATATTAATGCTGCATCTTGACAGTATTTTTGGTATGTTGTAGTAGTGATGAAATCGTTCATGTTTTTCTCTTGTCAGGACTGTATACCCCAGTATTATCAAGGACACTTTCGGAGAGTAGGTGAGTATTGACTTATACATTACAACAAAAAAATTTCAAAGTATAATGAAGCTTCATTTTCAGGTGTGTCTATCTACCTTTCCAGAGTCGATGCGTAGCTTTATCAGGAAGAATAATCTCTCGCTATCTCTGATTGGTTCCTCCTATGATGGTGTGTCAGTGAACGATGTCATCTTCAGTGGACGGACAGCTGTAGAGGACTTGTTGGCAACTGAAATTTGATTGAAAGCTGATTAACAGTGGAACATATCTTCATTGCTTGTATGTGCTTGTATATATATTGTATTTTAATAGTATATCTAAATAATGATTGGTTGGTACATTCAGTGTCTGAATGTGCATTGGCCGAGCCGCTCCAGATTATGCAGACACAAGTTTCTCACCGTGATCTTAGGCCTCATGTTCTCAAGGTATTTTTGCTTCAAGATATCCTATATTCACACATTATGTGGTTCCAAGAGGCTGACATTATTGTTGTTTTCCAGTACTGATTAGCCTTCTGATGTGAGTTGCACTTTAAGTAAAGCCTTATTGTACCTACAAGCTGTTTGTCATGTGTGTCATATTTTTCTATATCATCTGTTTGTTTTGTGGCAAACAAAGGTTTTATTACTGAAACAGAACCAGGTTCTAGGTGAGCAGCCTTCTGCCTTGACCAGTTAGGTTGAAAGAGGGAGAGAGAGGAGAAAAGAGAACATACAGTAGTACAATGCAAGTTCCACAAATCCCATAATAATAGTAACAGCAGGTGGCTTCAGTCTCAGATCCAGACTCTACAGCTCCGAAGACAGTTGTACCTTGAGAAAGTGACAAAAGGGGAGAGGAGAGAGACGAGAGAGCACAAAACTGTAGGAGAGGGAATATATTGAGTTAGTAACATGTATTGATGGGATAAGAATGCATACAGATGGAGAGAGAAAGGAGAGGGAAGCTCAGGGCATCATGGGAAATCCCCTAGCAATCAAGGCCTATAGCAGCATATCTAAGGGATGGCTCAGGGTTCACCTGGACCAACCCTAACTATAACCTTTGTAAAAGAGGAAGACTTTAAACTTACTGGGACTTGATTCTATGGGAGAGGAGCTTGATAACTGAAGGCTCTGGCTCCCATTTTAACCAAAAGAAACCCAGTATTCTGGAAGTGTAGTGTTCTATTCAGGAAATAGGATACTATGAGTTCTCTAGGATATGATGGACTATCGTTAACGTGTACAAACTGAGATTGCTCTGAACCTGCATAGTGCAGTTCCTTTAATGCCAGTTGGTGTTTGAATGCAGCACTAAGATCTAACAAGATAAGTACAGAGACAAGTCCTGTCTGATGCAATTAGAAGGTCATTTGTAACTTTCACCAGTGCTGTGGGGTGACTGTCTACCAATCAGAAAGTCGGTGGTTTGATCCCTGGCCCCTGCAGTCTGCATGTCAAAGTGTCTCAAGAGTCAGGAACCCCAAATAGCTCCCATTGGCTGCTGTGTGCATGGGTGCATGGTGAAGGCACTATCAGCCACCAAGTATGAATGAGTGAATGTTGGCTTACTAAGAGTGGCTTAAGAAGACTGAAAAGATGCTATATAAATGTAGTCCATTTACCATTTGCTCTATGCTATGAGCAACTCTAAATCCTGAATGGAATTCCTCAAAGTGTTGCTATGCAGAAAGTGACACGACTGATTGGTTACTGCTTTCTCAAGATCTTTCAGAGAAAGGGAAGCCTGGTCTATAGTTGGCTAAAACCTCTGAATTAAGAGTAGGCTATTTAAGAAAATGTTTTATTACAGTTATTGATACATAATTTATTAATAAAGACAGATTGATTATATCTAGTAAAGAAGTGCTGACTAAATGTAAATTGTCTTTAAGCAGCCTGGTAGGGATGGGGGCTTAGAGACCAGTTGATGGTTTAGATGAAGAAATTGCTAAAGTTATTTGGTTAAAGTCAATCAGAGAAAAGCAGTTGTAACATATCAATTCAGTTCAATTCAATTCAATTCAAAGAATTTTATTTATCCCCAAGGGGGAATTGAAGGCAATTGAAGGCACAAGAGCGCAGTGGAGCCAAACAAAAGCAACAAAGTAACCAAACAAGCAACAAAAAGCAAACTCAAGTAGATGGTAGCTTTAAAAAAAGGTGGCAGTGCAATGCAATAAATATATGACTATTGAGGCAAGCAAGGTGCAAATTATATGTGCAATTGAAAAGTGTAGTGCAATAAATATCGACCGATTTAAACAGTAGACAAATACTGAATTAAGCAGCAGTAAACAATGAGGTAGTAAGGTGCAAATGATATGTGATATTGTTTAGAGTTCACAGCTTGAAAGAGTCCAATTTGGTGGTGTGTGTGTGTGTGTGTGTGTGTGTGTGTGTGTGTGTGTGTGTGTGTGTGTGGGATGGGTGGGGGGCAAGTGTGAGTTTGAATGTGTGTGTGTGTGTGCTTTGTGTGAGCGTGAGTGTGTGTCTGGGGAGCGTGTGTGCATATGTGCATGTGTAAATGTGAGTGTGCTTTTTTGTGTGCGTGTCTGTGTGTGTGAGTGAGGGGGGGGTGGGTTAGGAGTTGATTAGCTGGACAGCCCTGGGAACAAAGGTTGCCCTCCTCCTCTGTGTCCTGCAGCCGGGGCAGTGGAGCCGTCATTTGGAGGGGGGGCACTCAAATGCTGGGAGGAGAGCGTGTGAGGGGTCCTGAATAATCTGGCCTGCTAGTCTGCGTGTGCTGCTCGTAGATGGCGTTTAAGGTGTCAGGGTTATATGTCAGGTTTTACAGCTGTTTCTAAGGTTGCTAAGGAGCTGCGCTTCTAAGATATCAGTTGAGGGTAGGAGGGGATGAATTTTGTCTCTGATATTTAGAATTTTATCATTAAAGAAATTAATGAAGTTGTTTCTACTGTGGTCTATAGGAATACATGGCTCAATAGAGCTATGACTCTGAAATTCTTCCAGTTTGGTAGAAAGTAATTTCCTTGCAAGTTTTTGCAATGTTTAATTTTTGAGTTTAGGGGTTATGCCATGGAGCTATCCTCCTTTGCGTTCTTGTTTTTTAGGCAATAAAGTGGAGAGTCATTTGCATTGAGCCTGCAGTAGAGGATGATCAATTTGGGAGGCACTTAAGTTTGCACAGGAGTCCTCAGTTATATTAAGACATGGCATGGAATTCAATACCAATGGAATCACTTCCTTAAATTTAACTACAGTACTATCCGATAGACATCTGGTGTACAAATTTTTGCCCAATGGCACGTAGTCCAGTAATAGGAATTCAAAAATTATTAAATAATGGTCTGATTGAAGAGGATTCTGTGTAAAGACAGAATCCTGTCCTGTGTGTTTTCCAGCTTGGGTTCTCCTGCTTTGTTGTACTATTGGTGTTGCATTATTGCTGTAGAGTTGTTGGTTTTCCTCTTCCCTTTACAGACACAGACACAGTTTCTATAGGGTTTTGTGTGAGTAACGGTTCTAATGGAAGCATAGAGAAGCGTATGTGACTGCAGCTCTGCCTCCTTGTCTCAAGTCTGGGTTGTCATGGTTTTGGTCCACCCATAAATTCAGTCAAATTTCTAGATGTGAGAACTGCTCCATCCAAAGTGATCCCACTTGCCATCTCTCCTAATCAGACCAGGTCTTCCCCAGAAAGTCGGTACTGGTCAGATTAGTCAGAAAGAAAGAAATCTATGGAGTCTGACATTGTCTTTGTATATGTACACACCCTACACACCGACTAAACATAAATTTTAGTGACCTCAGATTGGTGTAATCAGATTACAGGTTACCATCCACAATCTTACCATATTTACACACCAGTCACCATACAACCTTAACACCACACAATCTGCCCTGCTCAACAATAAACTACTGGACATAGGTGGATGCCTGGATTAACAACTACCTCACAGGCTGCCCACAATATGTGAGGCTACTGAACATTGTGTCAGACACCACAGTGACTGGCATGGGGCCACCACAAGGGATGGTCATCTCGGACTTCTGCCACTGTGGGCTTTATCAGCAGGGGTCATAAGGCTGAGTGCAGAGGAGTGGTAGACAGGTTTGTGGAGTGGTGTGGACTGTACCACCTGCAACTCAGTGTCAGAAAGAAAGAGAGGTGGACATTGTGGACGAATCCCTGGGCCGTCCACAGACAGATAAACTGGACTAAAAACTGATGCTGTGTACAAGAAAGTTCAGAACCACCTGTATTTTCTCAGGAAACTCAGGTCTTTCAGTGTCTGCAGAACCACGCTGCAGATGTTCTTTTCACTCTGTGATGGCCTACGTCATTTTCTGGACTCAATAAGCTCATCAGGAAAGCTGGTTCATGGACAATACCTCTCACCCCCTGCACGCTACATTGGAGTCCCATCGAAGCACCTTCAGCCGTAGACTGAGACCACCAAGATGCACCACAGAACACCACAGGAGGTCTTTTCTACCTGTGGGCATCAAACTGTACAACTCCTCCCCCTTCTGGAGGGATAACTGAAGTATAATACTTGTCATGACCATGTGCAATAGCACTCTATTTTATGTTCAATTTTTAGTACTTTTAAACATCATAAGCTATAATATCTTCACTACCATGTACAATATTATTGCTAAATATTAGGTGCAATGTTGGTACTATGTTCATTATCGTGTGCAATACTTACAGTATCATGTGTAATACTATTTTGCTATTACATTTAATGTGATGTTTAAATACCATGTACAAAATAACTATTATCATGTACAAATGTTTCATGTCCTATCTTTACATTCATTATGTGGTGCAATATAACTTTTTTTCCTCACCTCTCAATACGACTGCCAATATTTACAGTCAAGGTACTTGCCATTGCTACTTTGCCTGCCAAACTTACTTCATACTTTACTCATCTTCTTCTAATGTTATTCTATTAGGCACAGTTTCTCTGCGTTTTACTCCTTGGACACTTACTGGATGCTCTATTCTTATTTGCTACTGTCATTTTTGGAGCAATCTGGCACAAGAATTTCCTTTGGGATTAATCAAGTTTTATCTTTTCAAATATCGGATTCAACGTCACCTGCTCTGGCCCCAGGAATGCATTTGACTATGTTTGCTGTTGTCGCTAAATTCATGTTTCACAAGCTAGAGCTGCCAGTAATTAGAGTTGGTTTCTCAGCAGGTGTCACTGGGTTGGGAACACTTTACACTGAGGAGGAACAGTACCTCTTGTGTCCACAATATGGTCATAACTTGTAAGGGGTCACAAGGCAAAAAGTTCAGGAATGACTGATATAAATACAACTGACTTGATTGGACGTAAAACTTTCAGTGCTATCCTGTAAATGGCACTACAGAAAAACAACAATGGTACAGTTCCAATAAGAATTTACTGGAATCAGAATCTTCTTCAGTACTACTGAGCAGCAGTCCTGCAATATGAAACGAATACATTAAGGTAAACACATCCAGTACAATTTAAGTGAGCATGTCATCAACTTAGAAACGATGGTTTTATTTAAGGATTGGGGGGGGGGGTTGTTAAACAATTGGGGTTCAACACCTATACAATCTCAGTATATCTCCTGATCGGACAGATCAAAATAACAGTCAGCTCCGACAGTGTTTTTGTCCATCCACTGGAGAGCACACCACATACAGTGCTACTTGCATCAACACTATCTGAGGCCCAGTTTCTTTTTTTCCTTTTGTTTCTTGCGAACCACTTCAATGTTGCGGTCCTTCCACATACTCTTCCTCAGTTTGATGGGGCGACTGCCAACATATTTCCCTGACAAACACAAAGAAGAAGAGGGATACACAGAGGCAGCAGTTAGTTAGTTAGTGTCAAAATCACATTTACATCCTATTAAAAAATATGAATGTGGGGACAATGGATGGATGAAAAAATTCAAGACTGTCAATTAAAGATGGAAGTCACCTATTCAATTTCTACATCAAGGACCATCCAACTGTAAAATGTAAAAAATTCACATAAAAAGTACACACTTGAAAATATACCCCTGTAAATGCTGAAAAAGCGGACATGTGAAAGAGCTTTAGAGAGTGTCTGTAGAGACTGACCGTTCATCTCTCTCATGGCTCTGACGTAGTCATTTGGATCCTTGAAGCTGACAAAGCCATAGCCTTTGGTCTTTCCTGTACGTTTGTCTCTCACCACCTGATGACAACAAATTCTTATGACTGATAATGATTGTTATGTTTGCATCCTCAGTTTATGCATTATTCAGATAATTTTGTGTCCTGTCACATGGTTGCAAAATGTAAAATTTTAGTAAAATGTATTTTGCATTTGGATTACTTTTAAAGTATTGCCTCCTGCATTACTCATATTTTTAGTGATGTGCTCTAATGGAATGTACCCATATGATTATCAATTACTTTCTCAAATTATCAGATACAGAATGTCTCAGATAAGCCTGGATAATCAGAAGTTCAATTCAATACATAAATATATATGTTGCATTAGCTATAATTTATGCGACTGGTGAGTAAAATGTTCAAGGAACTGTAAGAATGATGATGACCAAAACTACAAAGACAAAGGTTGTACAGTTTTCTTTGAAGTTATTAGTGTCTTAAGATGATTACAAGAGGTAAACAAAGCAGAAAAACATCCCAACCTTAGCTCTGAGGAAGGAGGGGTATCTGCTGAAGGCTCTGGCCAGTATGTCATCATTGACTTCATTACCAAGATCACCACAGAATATACGAAAATCATCTGAAACAAGGAGAGAAAACAGGATTCACCCGAACAAGATAAAAACATTGTGAGAGAGACAATGCTACATTTATCCAGCAGGAGGTAATCTAAATAAATAAACAAATAAATAAAAATGCCAGGGATCTTTAAACATATCGACCTTATTTTATAAATTGCTCCAAATGCAAACATTTAGCAGCCCTTGTGTACAGGCAGGACCCGAAGTAATACACAACCTGTGTGTAGTGAAAGAATGCAATCATAATCAAACCAAAATAAAGAATAAGAAACCAAGGTAAAAACAGACAAATAGCTAGGGGATGACTTTAAAAAAATGCTGAAATGTAATTACTAGTGATTATTATTCAAGAATCATGTCGTAGTTTATGTTATATATCTTTATCATGGGTCTATGGCTGTTTTAAGATAGATAGATAGATAGATAGATGTACTTTATTTGTCCCAAACTAACTTTACTGAAAACTTTATCAAATTCCTTGGGCCCCTGCAGGAGTTTGTACCTGGATCCCACTCCAACAGACTGGGGTCCTCCCAGCTGGTCCCTGCTGCAGTACGGATACACTTCTTCACCTTCTCCACCTTTACTTTCTTTTTGTCCTCTGTAGCACTTTCCACAGGCTGGAAAACACATGTCATATGATGTCTTTAGATACATTACCAGAAAAGCTTGCAAAGCTAAAGCTGTGCATATGGACAAGGTTGATGCCTACCACTGCATTTGTGGCTGAATCTACAATGATATGGATAATCTTGGGTCAACTTCAACAAGATTGAACTGCTCTTCCTTCCAGGGAAGTATGTCCCATCCATGACCTCTCCATTGCCATTGAGAACTCTGTGGTGCCCCTGGCATGGGCTGCAAGAAACTTTGTTGCAACAAGCTGTCCATCACTGTAACAACTGATTCCTGCAGATTGATTTTCCACAACATCAAGAGGGAGAAGATTTTGGTTCAGTCTATTTTTGACTACTGCAACTCGCTCCTGGTTGGTGTGCCTGCATGTGTCACCTGACCTTTGCAGTTTATCCAGAATGCGGCAGCTCATTTGGTCTTCAACCTACCAAAGTTCTCCCACACTACATTACTCCTCTGCACCGGCTACTGGTGACTGCTCGAAACCGATTTAAGATACTGGTACTTGGCTACAATACTGTGAAGGGCTCAAGCCCATCCTGCATCCAAGACATGGTCAAACCATACACCCCAGCCCGTTTACTACACTTTACTACTGTCAAATGGCTTCCTACTCCTACTCCTCCTCACTATGAGGGGCTCTAGCTACAGCTTAGGACGACCCTCTAATCTAATTTTTGCTTTGCAGGTATTGCAGGTAGATAGGGCAGAGGGTGAGCTGCAGAGTGGGGAAGACCTGATTTAACTAGTAGATCTGGCACACCTGGGCCCTGTGTGTCAGAGCAGCTTTTAAAAACCCTCTGGAACTCAGTGTCTCTCTCTTCCTCCTGCCTGAGGCTGTTAAGGCTAGACTGCAGTTGTCTGAGAAAGGGGTTATGGGTTCTAAGGAAGAGGTATCATGTCAATCCTTAGTAGCCATTTTCAGTTCCATCAGGATATTTAACCTTTGAGCAGCAGAAAGAGTCGCTGTTGATGCAGCAGGCTAAGATAGCATTGGAGACTGCTAGGTTGGGGTTGATAAGAGATGGGAAGTTGTCATGTGAAGAGTTGAAAACTGAAGTAGGTCCACTTTTGCATTCATGTTTGCCTGATTTTGTTAGTAATTGGCGCCTCTTGCCTAAGTTTCATGAGAGAGATCCAGATGTATTTTTCTCTTTATTTGGGCGGGTTGCACAGGCTAGAAATTGATCAAACTCAGAGCAAAATCTGTTGCTTCAGTGTGTATTATCAGGAAAAGCACAGGGGGGATATGCGTCTTCTTTTGGCCATGACTGAAAAAGGATGTTTCTGAAGACATTCAAAACTGTAGCACTTGTCAGCTAACTGGTAAGCCCAATCAAGTCATTAAACCGGCTCCATTGCAGCCAATTCCAGCTATTAGCCAACCATTTGAGTACCTCATTATTGATTGTGTCGGGCCACTGCCCTGTTCCAGGTCTGGAAGTCAATATATGTTGACTGTTATGTGTTGGAGTACTCGGTACCCAGTAGTTTATCAACTAAGAACAATAACTGCATGGTCTGTGGTTAAGGCCCTGTTACAACTTAGGTCTGTGTTTGGCATTCCCAGAATTATTCAGTCTGATCAGGGGTCTACCTTTTCTTCACATTTGAGGGCCCAAGTGCTAAAACTGCTTGGAATCAGGCATAACCAGTCCACAGTATATCACGCACAGAGTCAAGGCGCTTTAGAGCGTTTTCAACAAACACTCAAATCTCTTTTGCTGCATATTGTACTGAGCTCGGGGGAGACTGGGAGGAGGGGCTGCCTTGGTTACTTTTAGCAGCACGAGAGGTAGTGCAAGAAAGTACAGGGTTTAGCCCGAATGATTTAGTGTTTGGCCAACACTATTCGCGGTCCACTTTCTCTGTTTAAAAATGGATGGAAAGGGTCAGAACCGCCCACTAGTCTCATTAACTATGTGAATGGGTTTAGGCACCAGCTATACATGGCAGGAGAGTTAGCAAGACAGTCTTTGGCTATGGCGCAGCCCAAAATAAAAAAAAAAAAAGGTATGACTACCGCACTGAGTTTGGTTTGGTATTGGTGTCCAGGTTTTAGCTCTTTGTCCATTGGTGAGTTCACAATTCCAAGCCAAGTTTTCTGGTCCTTACATTGAGGTAAAACATGTGTCAGACCAGAATTATTTGATTTCAACTCCAGGTCAAAGAAAAACTGTTAAATGTTTCATGTCAATCTGCTGAAACCCTTCTATGCTCACCCTTCCAGTGCTTCTGTTGCCCAGCAGGGATCAACAACAGTCAGTCCGGCCATATCAGTTGGTATGGTGGGGATGGTTTCAGGTGAGAGTGTAGAGGATGCTGTTCTTGCCTGATGAGGGGGTACTGTCTGGTTGGTTGAAAAATTCCCTCAAGAAGACCCTCAAGAATCTAAATTGTTTGTTCAAGCATTTGTCAGAGGCACAGACAACTGAGTTTGCAGTTCTGCCCAGGTTCTGCACAGACTTTCGAAAGTTCAACAAGGTGACAAAACCAGATTCCTTTCCATTGCCTCATATGGAGGATTGTGTAGAGCAGGTTGGTGCTTCCAAGTATGTAAGCAAATTTGATCTGCTAAAGGGATACTGGCTGGCCCTGTTATCAGAAAGAGCTCAGGAAGTAGCAGCTTTTATAACTCCATCAGGGCTGTTTTCCTATAAAGTAATGCCATTTGGGTTAAGGAACGCACTAGCCACTTTTCAGCATCTGATGAACCGTGTGGTGTCTGGGTTGGCTGGCTGTGCGGTTTATTTAGATGACTTAGTGGTCTATAGTGGTTCTTGGTTTTCTCGTGTGCAGCATGTTAGGGTGCTGTTTGACTGGCAGAGGCGAAGCTCACAGTGAATCTTGCAAAGTGTGAGTTTGCTCGTGCAACTGTAACTTATTTGGGTTGAGTGGTTGGACAGGGGTGTGTAGCTCCTGTGCATGCCAAGATTCTGGGTGACGACCCTCTAACCTCTCTGACTTTGTTTGCTTTGCAGGTAGGTGGGGCAGACAGCCCCGCTGTGACAAATAGAACAAAATCTAAAGCGTTTGCCTGGCTCCACAATGGTGGGACAAGCTGCCCACTGAGGCAGCAGAAACTGCACACATCTTCAATGATTGACTCAAAACTCATCTTTTTCGGACTGTAGCTTGGCCAATGCAAAAAGACCTGTCTCTTATCGTTTTTAAATGTAGCCCTTGAAGCAGTTCAGCATATCTAATGGAAGTTGATGTACTTGCATGATTCTTACAATTCATGGGTTGTATAGTTGTATACACATTGGATGAAAGTGTCAGCTACATAAAATGTAATGCATTTTAAGATGGCTATGGTAGCTGTACTGTGACTCCTCTTTACTGCTCGACTATAACATTAGCCAAGAAAGGTTGTTATGTGCTAATGTGCTACCAATAGAACAGAGAGGTTCAGGAATTAAGTAGCTTTAATACAACACTCAGCCAGCACAACCATGTCAATTCACTGCACACAAACAAAGGCTGCATGTTGTTAGCATTACAGTTATTAAAAAACTGTATATGAAACTTGCCAATGTATCTACTAAGGCTACTTCTGGTGGGGTTTTTTTTATTTGGGTATCTGGCTTCCTGATTTTGGGATCTCAGCATGTGAAATATCCTTTTTTCATCCATGGCAGCATAAGATTGTAGTATATGTAAGTATCTTAAATTATTTATAAGTGCATTTAAAATTCTTAATATAATAATAATGTACTCAATTGCATATGGCATAACATAGTAACTAACCTTACTAAGCAAACAAAGCTGGATCAACCTAAGCACACCATATGGTAAAAGTATGTTGACACAGATGATATTTTACACAACAGTGTAAAGTCCTTTAGTCCTTTAACTTTGAGGTACACGTTTGTCCCTTTCCTGTTTCAACATGACAATGTCTCCGTGCACAAAGACAGGTCCATAAATAAATGGTTTTCCCAGTTTGGTCTGGTGTGGTTGCCTGATCTGCACAGAGCCCTGACAATAACACCATTCAACAACTTTGGGTCTTAATGGCCAATGTCACTAATACGAAATGTGGCAAATACCTGTAGCCAGGTTCCAAAATCTGGTGGAAAGCCTTCAATTATCAGTTATCACATGTGGCTGTAATGTTTATGTGTCCAATTGCTTAGAGTGGTCACATAGTGCACTTTGCATTCTTACTAAAACATTTCTAAAGTATAAAGGAAATAATGAGAGCTTCAGAGTTAACAGCAGAAAGTTGCTGCTTTTAAATTTACCTCAGTGAGGGGGGGTTCTGGCTCAGGCATGCTGGGTCCAATGATGGTGCTGCTGTCTTCACTCTCCTTCTTATCCAGGAGACCTGCTGCCATTACTGCTGCCTGCTGCTCTGCAACCCGTGCTGCCAGTTCCTCCTGAAATATCAATGATATCCACATTAGACAAACTCACACTGGCTCAGGTGAACAACAGCAGCATACTTTAGCATAAAAGTATATTTTCCTAATCCCAATGTTTTCTCAAATACATTACTTTTAAAAATACATGTAGTGATGCTGTCACTAGGGTCCAAACACGGATCCAGGCAACACAAGCAGAACATAAAATCAGAAGACACAGACAAGCTCTCAGAACATATGTTTTTAGTAGAATACTTAAATACTTCGATACTAGATAGCAATCAAAATGTAATTACCATTCTGGCTTGTCTTTGAGCTCTGACATCATTTCTTTTATGTCCAACAGGGGCAGGAGGAGCAGAGTACACGGTCGGTGCTGCCTGGATGATTGACGGTGTCTGTTTGATGGGAGGTTGGGCTCCCTGTCTTGTGGTTGGGGCTGACACCATCGAGACCATATCAGTGACCTGAGTGAAGCACACCAACAAGAGACACAAGACCTACAAGGTAAGTCACAAGATAACTAAAGGTGGACCATGGGTGGAGCTGAGGCGGGCTGACAGAGTTAGCTGGTTAGCCTTTTTAGTCTCTGCTGGCTTGGTAGCTTCAGGCTAGGTGTGTTACAGGAACCAGGCTTCAACTCCCTGGTTCCTGTAACACACCCTGGAAGCCTGGTTCCTGTCACCTACCAAAGACAGTGTCGCTCAGTGTAGAAGGAACAGCTGTATAGAGATGGTAGTCAGAGCTAACCAGCCATGGGCAGCTGCAGTCCATGTTGACATGACTCTCCATGTCTGCACTGGAAACAGAGACTCTTTGTTGACACTAGAAGCAAACTCTAGTTTCTGTGTTGTACCTGTGTTGTATCTGAGTTAGTTGGGAGTGGTTGAGGTTCCACAGTGTGTGCACGTCTGTGCCCCAAACTCCACTACCCGCTTGGGTTAGGGTTAGGATTAAGGACTGGGATTTGCCAGACTAAAAATGCTGTCTCCACCTTGTTGAGTCATAGTAGCACATGTTATTGTTACAAAAATAGAAATATAAAAAACATAATATAAAAATATAAAAAAGTCTGTGGTTGTTATTGGGATATATTTGGCATCGGTTTTAAGAATTTCTGATTTATGTTTCTAACAACATAAGGACGTCAGTCTGCAGCCACAGTTTTGTCAATCAATAGCAGAATTCAGACACCCAAGTCCAAGTTCAACCCATTATCCACTGCTTGTCAAGTTTATTGTGAAAGACTTACAGCCCTTCACTACAGTGGAGTCCAGTTGCAAGGTAGCCTAAGTTTAAAATTATTGTTGAGCTGTCCTCATAACCAGAGATAACAAATTTTGCATTGCTTATGGTTGTTAATATTTACAGCTGCTGGAGGATGACCACTGGCCTTCTAACTTATTTCTGCAAAAAGTAATAAAATACCTGTTCAATCTTTTCATGTCATGTCTTTATTTTTTTGAACAAATTATGAAGACTAGAATCAATATGTAGAAGTATCAGTATCGACACAAGAGAGCAATTAATTTGACACCTGTGTTATTTTTAAAATATTGTTACAGGAACAATAACTGCTGACAATATCCCAGAAAGACATAAAGCAATATTGTGCACATAGATTGAAGTGGAAAAAATCTTGCAGGTAAGGTAGCTCTCCACCCTTGGGTGAGTGACATGCCAACACTGTTTGCGTCTTTTAGCTCTTACCTGAGATGCAGCAGTCATGTGCTGAATGGGCTGAGAAGCACCCTGAGGTGTCTGACTCTGCAAGGTAGGGGGGAGCATCATGGGAGGAGGTGGAGGAGGCCGGGGCAGAGGAGGTGCTATCGGAGGGCCACGAATCATCTGCAGCCTCTGACCACCTACAGTGTTAGGATATTAAAATATAATATAAAATATAAACAAAACAACATTTTGTTAAGAAGCAGCGAAATAAGCAGGGATGCCAGATAAGAATGAATCATGAGTCATTTAATTGTCTAAATTCAGTCACACCACAAACCCAAAAAGTAAGTTGTCAGTTTTTATGAAAATATTATTTCTATGTAAGGCAGGGACCAACTATAGATATATTGGTCATAAACAACTTAAAATCACCTCAGTATTTTGCATGTGGAAAAAAGTATGTATGTATGTATGTGGACATAATAATAATAAGATGCAAGCAGCTTTGAGCGGGCCTCAAAAAGTGCAGCAGTCACAACCACATTACTGGATACCGACTGGTTGACACGGTTGAGTTTTTGCATGTTTTGGACATTGCACGAAGGAGTTCATCATCACATAGACACACTTCCTGATGCTACAGGACACTCACTAATAAAACGTTATGTTCCAGTCTAGGAAGCATAGACCACATCATGAAAGTATCATGTACAACAAATGATTGTTGTCTCACAAGGCTTACTTCCTGCTGCCATGATAGCAATGGTTTTAAATAAAACCTACAAAGCTTTGCTATTCAGCATTATCGAGGTCTTTAGACTTCAATGACCAAATTTTAGGTGAATCTGGTTAACCTGTTATGAGTGGTTTGTAAAGGTATAGGGCAATAACTTCCAGTTGCCAGTAGGCAATGCTATTACTATGATTCAATACCAGCCTGCAGATGTCTTCAGATCTGATGATGTGGAGTGAATTTACAACATGTTCTCTTCCATGTTGAAACATTGAGATTTACCATGGCAACAGCACTGAATGAAAGCTTCACAGTATAGCATTATGAAGGGCCTTAGGTTTTTCTGACCATATCTGAGGTGGTTCTGATGAAGGAGTGGTACATCAGTGTAGAAAATCTGCTACTTGCTACGACTGCTACGCCATAGACACACTGTTCAACAAAACTCAAAAGTTTTGCAATTTAGCATTGCAAAGGCCTTTAGATGGCACTGACCCAATTTGAAGTTGATATGGTTGATTCTCTAGGAGGGGTTTGTCAAAGTACAACATCAGTAAATGGCAAAAGATGAACTCTAAATTCATTTTTCAACACTTTTTTCCCCACAGTTTCAAGTATATAGAGGGAATTAAAAAACGTATTTGAAGGATGCGGTATAGAGCTGACGTGCCATGTCCAAGCCTGATTATGACATTAAACTGAACTATTTGCCAGTTCAAATGTGGGTGATATTTTCGTGGGTTTTTGAGCATCCTAAAGGCCTCAAACATGTTTAGAAAATTCAAATCAATGTACAAAATGGAAATGGCACTTTCCCTGTTGGGCAAACTCTCATAAAAACATTTAAATACATTCATAATGATGAGAACAATGATCCCACTAAATTTTGTGAACATCAAAGCAACTTGCTTTCATTGTCTTATTTTCTCTGAAAAGCACTTGAAAACTGCTCCATAATTAAATATTATTATTATTCAATGGAATAAACAACTACTTTGAATGACTTGTACACCATTGCAAACTAATTCTGTGTATTGTAAATTGATGTTTAATGTTCAAAATGTGAAGCATTTGTATTGCTGAATAAATGATCACTGAAGAAAGAGATTAGAATTACATTACTGTACTCTGAAAAGCAATAAGTGGGAGAATGGTTTACTTAATTAAACTAGTTATAATAAGACAAAGTTTCCCATTTCATCTTAACACATCCAGCAGGATACATGTCTTATAATTTAATTCCATGTCAATTGACATTAACCCTGAAGTTGAAGCTTTAATAAACTTAAAAAAAAAAATAAGTGTCAGTGTCTTCCTGTTTTTTTTTTTTTGCTCTGTCTCTGTCCTATCAACTTCTGGAGTCTACAGCGGTTGTCTGTGCTGCAGGGAAATGGACCAACACTTTTGGTCTTGATGTTCACTGTAGTTTGTGTAGACAAAGATTCCAAGAGACTGCTTTCGTGACAGCAGAGTCATTTTCAAATAGCCTTTTGTGGTGGCTGTCAGATAGCAGCTCTTTATATTAAAAACATACCTGAAAACAAATACATGCAACCATCTATAGGGTATTCACAATGCTCATGTAAAAAGCTGTTTACCTTTTATTTTACCAAATTATTTACAAAACACTTTGGTAAAATAAAACAAATCCTGTTTAGTAGTAGTTGATGAAATATTTCCGAACCTCTATAGAGCTCCAAACATGCTAGCTTTAAAACACAAACATTGTTATAAAATGTATTTTGTATAGTGTTCATAGTTCTTACATAGTGTAATCTTTATAGCTGTATAAAATATAAATACATTGTAACCCTGTGGTGCAACTATTACTTCTTCCTAATATTTGGAACTATTTGACATCTCCATGGTATACTATTGCTGAAAAAACTGGCCTCATATGTTGCCCCTCTCTCTCAATCCACTATGCCCCATTGGGCAATAACCATAGCCAGGGACTCTGCAGTCACTGGGCAGAAATGGACAAAGATCTCTCTCTCTCTCTATTGCTCTCCAAGTTCTACCTATTATTACTGTCATTATCTTGTAAGTATGTATGTAAGTTAACCTAACCAACATTTCTGCAGAAACAATTTAGGGAATATTGCAAGTGAGTAAATAAACCAGTAAATTAGTAGTCTAAAAATAACCTTACCAGGTCTCTGCAGGATATGGGGGACAAAGGCTGGTCTCATCATGGGAGGACGTACTGGAGGGACTGGGACAGACACAAGTCACACAGTGAGTGTAAATGAAACATAAGAAGGCACAGCATGACAGCAGAATGGAGTCTGGCCTGTGAGTCCCCATAGTGTTTCTTAAGCACCTCTGGAGCATTCTAAACTTAGTCTACAGATATGCTATGTTTGCGGCTTAACTTGCAACAGCTGAAGAATCCCGCTGACATTCAAGCGATACCAGCTGCAGTAGAAAAGGAAATTAGGAAAAGTACCTGGTAACAGAATCACATTGAGCTGAGCCATGCCTTACAAACATTGGAAACATGGCAATATATCAATCTGCCTTGCCTCTGAGACCCAGGTGTCATCCTCAAAATGCAAATCTTTATTTTAAACTACAAATCTTAAAGACAGCATATGGATTTCAACCTTTTAAAAAATAAAAATTGAAAGATGTGTTCAAATATGGGTACAAGAGTATTTTGCACTACCTACTACTAACTATAAGATAATAATATATAAGGGAAAAAAATAGAGACAAATAGATACAGCACCAGTCAAATGTTTGGACACACCACCAATTTGGATAAGCACTTTGAATGCTTCTTCAAGCAGTTGCAGTTGTAAAAATCAATGTTCTGATGAAACTGGCTCTCATATATGGTCAGAGTCTCCATTTGTAATGTTGACTCAGCTTGCTCCATGTTTGGGTGTTATTTAAAGAAAATGTTAAGCAGGAGCTAATAAATGTTTCACTGAAAATCTATTTTGTATTGCAGCTTGTGTTTTATTTCTTTTTATGTGAATATGACAAAAGTGTGGCATTAAAGCTAAGACTTGATAAAGAAGATAAACATGAGACCATTGGAAGAAAAGAAATAGAAAGACAGTGTAGCATATGACAAGAGAACTGAGCTGTACTATACGGCTAGTTTACAAACAGCAGGACAGGACAACAAGGAAAACAATCAATATTACTATCACCGTCACAATGATAGTACTCAGTGGTATGAGGCAGGAAGGCTCCCAATCTGGGCCACAAAGTGGATGGGGCGCTACAGGAAGGCCTGTATGGAGGCTCTAGGTCAGGTGTCACCAAGATGGACTGTCCATAAACCCATAGGGGGTTCACCATTTGCCCATTTGAACTGGTTGCTCTTCCCCCTCTTCCGTTCATTGAAAAGCTTTGAAAAAGGGTTGTCTACTCTAAGACGATGCCACCCTATACCGAAAATAGGCCCACTAGACCACACCTTGTGAAGGGCTATAATTAAGCACCATAATCTTAGAGGGTTCAAGTGAGTTACCAGTAAGTTTTTGTCATTATTCTGGTATGCTAGAGTCCATACTCCAAGTCCATACTAAGGACTTGGAGGGTATGAACTGATTACTGTGGAGAAGATTAGTCATTCTCTTTGTTGTACCCATGTGTAGTACCCGGAAAAAAAACAGGCAGGCAGCCATCTGCCTTGACTGGTTGGGTTGAGAGAAAAAGAGAGACAGACAGAGAAAGAAAACATGCAGCAGTACAATCCACAAATCTAATAATAATAATAGTAGTGTTGAGCAGAAACATGTAGGCAGTGGATGGCTTGACAGGAGGAAGGAGAGAATCAAGAGTGCACAAAACAGAGAGGGAAGATGTTGTGTTAGCAACAAGCAGTCGTGAACACCATCAAACACTATGATGAAACTGGCTCTCCAGACCACCCCAGGAAAGGAAGACCAAGAGTTACCTCTGCTGCAGAGGATAAGTTCATTAGAATTACCAGCCTCAGAAACCGCAAATTAACAGCACCTCAGATAAGAGCCTACTTCAATGCTTCACAGAGTTCAAGTAGCAGACACATCTCAACATCATCTGTTCAGATGAGACTGCTTTATGAGGCCTTCATGGCTGAACTGCTGCAAAGAAACCACTACTGAGGGAGACAAACAAGAACAGAATTGTTTGGGCCAAGAAACACAAAGAATGGACATTAGACCAATGGAAATCTGTGCTTTCATCTGATGAGTGAGATTTCTGGTTCCAACCACTGTGTTTTTGTGAGATGCAGAATAGGCGAGCGGATGGTTTCTCCACGTGTGATTCCCACCGTGAAGCATTGAGGAGGAGGTGTGATGGTGTGGGGATGCTTTGCTGGTGACACTGTGCAATTTATTCAAAATTCAAGGCACACTTAACTAGAATGGCAGCTAGCATTTTGCAGCAACATGCCATCCCATCTGGTTTGTGCTTATCGGGACCATCATGTATTTTTCATCAGGGCAATGACCCAAAACACACCTCCAGACTATGTAAAGGCTATTTGATGAAAAAGTGGAGTGATGTATCAGATGATCTGACATCCACTATCATGCCAGTAGTGTGCAAAGCGGTTAAAGAAAAGGGAATCTAAAATATAGAACATATTTAGCTAACTTTACAATTTGTTTACGACATAATTCCATGTGTTCTTTCATACTTGATGTCTTCAGCATTTATCTATAATGTAGAATAAATAACCCCTTAGAAATCTTTAGTCTAGCCATGATTTGACACAGAAAGTCCCTCTTTGCTTAAAAACAGACTACAAAACTGACTTCTAACATTTTCACTTAATTCTGGTGCCACGTTTCCTCAATATCTCAAGGCTACTTAGTAAGCAATGATCTGCTGGACACTTCAGTCACAGCCATATTCATAACAGGTGAACAGTGGCTGCAAGTTGAGTTACTTGAACAAGCCTCTGAGTAGAATAGGAACCATCTGAGTCCATCTGAGTGTTTTCTGAATCCTTAAACCTTTTGATTATTTCCAGGTTTAGGTGAAACTATTAAAGATTTCCAATGATGATTACTGTATGTATATGTCAACACTATATATGTATATATAAATTTATATGTATACACATACACACACACACACAGTGGCAATGCACTGTTATGAAAGGCCAAGTGATGCAAATTTCAAAGCACCTAAAACCTTCTTCCAACAATCAGCAGCCATGAGCTTCTCTAAGAATTGCCTAGCACTCTAGCACTAAGAAGGTAGCAAAGCATTTTCAAGTAGCAGTTCGTAAAGTTATAGTTCATAATGTCATTATGAAATTGCAGTTAACAGGAATGGTGGAGGTCAAGCTGAGGTCTGGAATACCAAGAAAACTCAGAGAGAACTGCTCGTTGAATTGCTACACAGGTAATTCAAAACCCCTTGACTGCAAAAGACGTACTGGAAGAACACCTTCATGTGACCTTCATATGACCTTCATGGAAGCGTCATCAGAAGAAAACCTTTTCTGCGTTATCACCACAAAATTTAGTGCCAGAGGTTTGCAAAGGACCATCTAAACAAGCCTGATGCATTTTGGAAACACGTTCTGTGGGCTGGTGAAGTTAAAATAGAATTTTTTGACCACAATGATCAAAATGTATGTTTGGAGAAAAAAGAATGCAGAATTTCATGAAATGAAAACCTCTTCCACTGTTACGCATTTACTGTTACATTGAGTGGATCAATGGCGCTTTAGACTTGTGTTGCAGCCAGTGGTATGGAGAACATTTCAGTTAAAGAATAGATTCAATTAAATGCCAGAAAATTCTGGAAGCAAACATCGCACTGTCTGTTAAAAGAGCTGAAGATAAAGAGGATGGCATCTTTGAGAGAATCTTGATCGTAAACACACCTCAAAATCCACAATGGACTATCAAGAGGTCCTGTTGGAAGATTTTGCCATGGCCTTCACAGTCTGCATACCTAAACATCATTGAAAAGCTGTGGATAGACCTCAAAAGAACGGTGCATGCCAGATGGCCCAAGAATCCCACAGAACTAGAGGCCTTTAACAATGAAGAATGGGCAAAAATCCCCCAAACAAGAACTGCCAAAACTTTTGCTTCAGACCCTCTGCCTGTTTTGTTATTTTGAAACTGTAAAAGATTTTACAAGTTATCTTGCTTAAAATTCTAAAGAAATGTGTCATCTTTATGCATTTTGGAAATCAGGCCATCTTTATCACTTAGCTATTCATAGTAGGGGTGGTTAATCTGTCTGATTTCCCGATTTGATTCGATTACGATGATTGAGGTCCCGATTCCATTACCATCTGATTTTCAATTATTAACGATTCTCGATTAACGATTTTCCTTTTTTCATTTACTGGTACAATGTTTTTCAACCACTGTGCCGCGGCACACTAGAGCGTCTGGTAGCTTCAGTTATTAAAGCTGCTGAAGTCTAAACTTAATAACAAGTTATATAATTTGTGTGAATACTTCAGAATAAAAGGCGTCTATTGATGTTGGAAAATAAAAACCCTCCATGTTTGTTAACTAACGTTATGTAATCTTAAACTGAACTGTGTGTAAATGCAATAAAGTTTTTGTTACTTCAAAATTTTAACAGCTCATTTCTGAATGTTTTCAGAAATAACGTTAACCCAGATGTTGTTATTGGTTCAGCTGGAGTTGGTTATTGAAGCTAAACAGTAACATAAAATTTGACGATCCACGAACTCAAATGTAATTATTTATATTTATAGTATTGCTAAAATAGAAATTTTAAGTTTATTATACTGCAGAAACTGACTGACTGTGATCGGCTGGAGGCTGAGATGTTGACATATAACGTTACACCGGCTTATTAAAGTACCGTAACCGGTGCTGAAGCCAGCCGGTACCACCGGGTTAGCCGGTCGGTACCACCGGGTTAGCTGGCTAGCTCAGTGAGCATGTTTCATTGAACAGGCTCCGGCCGCTGCACGTACTTGAGAAACTGAGCGTGCGCGTGATGTTCAACTTCTGTTGACCGCGGGATATCATTTGTACAAAATAAAATAATGCCAAAAACAATGGATTTTTGAACATTTAATAATCTAGTCATACTCGTCCATAACATAATCGCGATTAATCGATAATCGATTTTTTTCACCACCCCTAATTCATAGTAACAGAAACTTTGACCAGGGGTACCTAAACCTTTGGTCTCTACAAGTTTGTGCAAAACCTGATGACTTATGTTATTCCAGCAATGATTTGCCAATGTCCAAAGAGCTTCTTGAGATACATGGCTTGACTTTCTCAGTCCTCAAGTGCCCCCAAATAAATGTTCAATGGGGTTGAGGTCAGGTGACTGTGGAAAAATTTCTCCATTTTCTCTTTCGACCAATCTAACCTAACTAAAAATCAGTTTGAAGTGGCACTATGCGGGTAGAACGGACACCGACAAGAAAATACCTCGAGTATGGTGACCGTCGATGACATTAAGCATTGAAAAAATAGCAATTATATTATAAAATCACTGTAAGCCTGCTGTATATGCAGACTGACAGGAGATGTTTAGGTAGCTATTGATAGCTTACCTGCTCCCTGAACGCCGTAACATTATCCTTTGTAACGTCACATCATCATTCATGTCATCTACATTTTGTCAGTCACATCATAAACTTAACCCAGCCAGCAGTGGGAAAAAAAAATCTATAATTAAAATCTTGAAAGACATCATGTATCAAGTTATTCCACAACAATCAAGCAGCCATGAAAGTCATCCCTTTTTTCCTCCAATACCATGAATGGTATCTTCATGTTTGTTCCAGCACGTTTAATAATTAATATTTAAATGCAGAGATTGTAGCAATGTGCCACGCGTCAAATGAGTGTAACAGTTGACAGCGACTAACTAAATGACAACGATGATGAAAATTAAGATGATGATTCAAAGTTTAATTGGTGGGAAAATTATCTAGATAGGTGAATAAGTGAAAAGGTGAAATGAAATACTGTTAAATACAATTATAACAAAATAAATATCAAAATAGTTTTGTTCATTGAAAAAAAGGGCAATTCAGCCTCATGGGTTTGAGCATAAATATTACTTCATGAATACATGGACAATTAGTGCAGTATCACTTATATAGCTGTAACCCAGATGGCTAGCTAGTTAAAATATTTGAAAGCCACTTTCTCAGTTTTATCCTTTGTGTAGTTACTGCAGTTAAGGGTAGTATAGACTAGCTACAAGAAAAAAACTTTTGTACAAGCAGCTTATTTCCATTCAAGCTTTGTTGATAATTTTGAGTGTATTTAGCGGTAAACCTGGCATTGTGTATAGGACCAAACCATGAGTTGACAGCATCACTACACACCTTACTTTAAATGACTCAGAATGATGATGAGTATTTACTGCCAAACCCTAGTTAGTTTATGCCTGTAAGAGTTTATGTTCACCTGGTCCCACAAAGGCTGGTGGTGGAGGACCAACAAAACTAGCAGCTCTGGCTTCTAATGTCTGCTGGACCTAAGAGAGAAGAAGACAGATGAGGAAGAGAGATAACACAAACAATGAAATAGAGAGGACAATGTAAATGGTTTGCAGAAGGAATACAAAAAATTCTCAAGACATTTCCTCCATCAGTAAAACTATTTCAGCCATTAGCCAAAACAAATAGCACATTGTTTCTATACATTCATGACTTTATAATGAACAGTCTAGATAAATATTACTACCCAGATACTACTAGAAGAGTACAAACCTGTCTGTATGTGTTGGTACCTATAATGGGCCGCACTATAGGAACTGCAGACAGGGCTACAGGTACTGCCTCCATAACAGGTGGGCTTCCTGATACTGGTACTGGACCACCAAGAACCTCCTGTTCAAAACTACAGCAAGAGAGGTACAAAGACAGGCTTACTGAACTGTTTTACCCAAGCTGGAGACAACAGTTTTAAAAAACACGACTAAAAAATGGTGCAGATAACAAAGGCTGAACATTAATAACAGGGAATGAGAGTGGGGGACTCCACATTGCCTATAGTGAATGCACTTAGTCAGGTGGAGATGTACAGCAGCCCATTTAAAAAAAGAGAAGGGACACTTTTCAAGGACAACGAGGGACATATTTTGGACAGGTGAGACAGATGGTTTGAAAGAGGAGCGTCATTACATCAGAAGTACAGAAACGATCACTCTACGACACCACTTATCCCCACCTGCAAAGCTGTCCTTTCATCCCTTCCCAGAAGACTGAAAAGCCATACATATTTGGCTTCATGTGACATCTCCAACAGTCATTTACACCTGGCCTCAGGTGACTCCAGCGACTCTGATGACTATTGTCAAAACAGCCAGGACCACTTACAAACCAGTGTTATCAATGATTCTGATAACAACCCCACAGAGGTTAAAAACCTGGGACTTCCCATGCAGTCATTTAGAACTGAAGTAGACCCTTGGATGAGAGGCAAAATGCATCTACAACCAAATCCAGCTGCCCTAGATTCAACTCTCCTTGGATAACCATGACCTGGTTGACTGAGAATCTTCAATCTTCACAGACAGCAGCCCACTCTGAACCTAGTCCAACTGAAGAAAATAATACAGTGGTACAGGCTTATCATGCAATTTAATCAATTAATGTTATATATATATATATTTTGACTGTTTTGAAATGTTATATAAGCACTAATTCTGTGGCATCAAAATTGTGTTACTCCCATTAAAGAATCTGCTCTTTAAAATGTTCTTACTTACTGTAAATAGAATTAAGCCAGATAGTTGTAGTTTTAGGTGGGGGGAGGTAAATTAAATTTGTCCTGCACAAGCCACTGGAAAAACTACAAAAAAAGGTTAGCAAGGAAAAAGGATATCAACAACAAAAGAAAAACACAGCCTTTGTTGGTTGGCATAACATAACCCACTGACGTCTGTGTGAATAGTTTTCATAGAAACTGTTTTTTAAAAGATGTAGTCACAAGAGCTCCAAGCTCCAAGTCACAAGAGCTCCAAGTGGGTGGGCCTAGGTGAGCCGAGGCCCACCCACTTGGAGCTCAGGCTCATCACAGAAATTCAAAAACATAGGGTTTGAATTCAGAATCTGAGTTCATGAATACCAGCCAATCACCATCAACTATTTTATAATGTACTATAGGTTATATACGACTACCAAAATTTTAAAAAAGTAATATGTTTGGGTCTTTGGTTTAGCACTTAACGGTAATTGTGTTTGTTTGAGTGGCAGCAGTAACATTTTCTGAAACCATCAGGACCTTGCTTGTCCATGATCCTTCTCTGTCACTCATTGTACATTGGCACACTTCTTCTAGCCTATGATGATATAACTCATTGTTTTCACCCATTGAATGGTGCACAGCATGTGAGCTCTCAAACTGTCCGGTGTGTATGCATACAGCATAAGTAAGAAATTTAATGATGTTCACAGTTGTATATAACAGGAAGTGTTGTAGTATTTTCTGTATTGTTTATTCATCTCATCAGAGCCATTTCAAGTTAAGCCTGGCAGCTGCATCCCCTTGTGGTTGCTCTTGCTAACTAGCACATGCCAAATGACAAGAATGATGACAGTTGAACGGAGATAAGTAGCAAATTTCTTATTACTTGATCACTGGTGCTGTAATGTCCTCATATGCAAACCCATAAACTAGTGTCACTATATTATGTTTTCACACCATTTTCCAATGTTCTAGACTTGTGTGGCCAATGAGAATCATGTCAAACATTAATGTGCACAACTCTAGACAGACTCCACTACGTAAGGCTCATCACATGATGCAGGATGTTTTTTGATTGACTTCATCCAATATCATCCATAAATCCCAACAGCTCATTCTCACACAATATTACATATTTGATGGTCGATGGTTTAGAACAACTAAATATTTGCCTATAATCTATAAAGCCTACTACTATTTGCCTATAGAGTATGTTAAATCTTGTAAATAACATAGTTTATGCCCATATTTCCCTGCAGCACTGATTTCCATTGCTATTAGTTTGATTGTGTTATCACAATTATTCCTATCTTGTTTATTGATAATTGATAACTATCTGGGCTGCATGGTGGCGCAGTGGTTAGCACTGGCCCCTCACAGCTAGAAGATCCCTGGTTCGCGTCCCAGTTAGGACACTTGGGATCTTTCTGTGTGGAGTTTGCATGTTCTCCCTGTGCAGCGTGGGTTTTCACCGGGTACTCCGGCTTCCTCCCACAGTCCAAAAACATGCTGAGGTTAATTGAATATTCTAAATTGTCCGTAGGTGTGAATGTGAGTGTGCTGTTTGTTGTTTGTCCTGTGTGTGGCCCTGCAATGGACTGGCGACTTGTCCAGGGTGTCCCCCGCGACCCTGCAGAGGATTAAGCGGTGTACAAATAATGGATGGATGATAACTATCTGTTTTGCTGCTGGTATTATATATGTGGTGTTAGGGAGCCACTCTGTGGTTAAACTGAGTATAACATTTCTTAATCATAGCACTCTGTACGGTTGCTCAACGTTTGTTAGTTTACTAATGCTTTCTGTGGTTTATTTTCTTTATAGGAAACCACATCTATAGTAAGACCTGCACGTAGTAGTACAGACACTTAACTGTTTGTAAATCGTGTGGTAGTGTCTTAATAAAGGGACTGAATCTGACCCTTGGACTTGTGATTCTGACAGATCATCTGTGGTTGGCTAGTTTTCAGTTTTAGTTTTTTTTGGAGTTGCTTCCCTCAGCCATTCCTTCAATTCAGTGAAGCATAGCATACAACACACAACACTGTGAGGACTAGAAGAATTTGCAAATTTCCCCACTGAGGGACGAATAAAGGTTTATCTTATCTTAAAAAGTTCAAACTCAGCCATCATTCCCAAACCTGTGTTGAGATGCCTGCCATTTTCCCTGTCAGACAGTAAGTAGACTCATGTAGATTCTAATTCAGCCCCAACTCAATCTGCCAGCTGATACTTATCTCTGGAAGTGCACTGAATGAAGTAGTCCTCTAGAGATTAACTTAAATCCCACTGACATATTTCCCAAGATAAATGAGGTCCTACTGCCCTAGTCATTCTATATGACAAACTGTAGAATGAAATCACACTATTAGTCTGTTAAATCTGCAGATTATTTTCCAGAGCCCAAAGTGATGTCTTCATATCGCTTCTTTTGTCCAGCCAAAATTCCAAAACCCAAAGCCTCTTCATTTACCATCATCAATTACAAAGAAAAGCAGCAAACCCCTACATTTAAGAAGCTGGAAACAGCAAGTGTTTGATATTTTTGCTAGGAAAAATGGCAGAAATGATTAATCAATTGTGAAAAAAGTTGTCAATTAATTTTGTTTTGATTGACTAATCGTTGCAGTTCTACTTGTAGTTGGGGCATCTTGAAACAAGTCTGAGACAAGCAGGTAAACAGTATCCAATGAGAGCGTACAGGAAGTTCAGTTACAGCATGGAGTGATATTAAAACTCTTTGAATGTCAAGTTCAAAATCAAGTTATCACAACACACACCATAACATCTGTTGCTGGGGACATTGAATTGGATTTTATCCTTAAAATTTCTAAGAATCATCTCATTGTTCATGTTTTTATTAAACTATATTGCCCTCTAGATAATTGTGTGGTGCACATCAGATGTGTAGTTTGTTCATCCTAACATTAAACCGGGACAAAAATGTCTTACAGTGTGAACACCAGAGCAACTCAGAGATTTTCAAAGTCTTGTTGTCTGCCAATGGCTTAATATAACATTGGTGATTTAACGTATGGGCTATTTTTCAAAAATACTGTACCTAATGATCTTGAAGATAAGCCCACCTGATTTTCTTTATGCCCATCTACCATATAAGTTCTGGCTAAGCAACTGTTTCTAAGTACTAGTTGGGATAAGTGAGAACCTTAAGTTTTTTCGTGATATGGTTAAACAGACCCAACCGATGCGGCAATACTCACAGAGCCATCTCAGCCTCCATCTCTTTCAGACGCTCTTCTCCTGATTTGAGCGCCATGCTGCAAGACAAACACATTGATCAAAGACCGGACTGAACGATGTCGCAACATGGCTTAACTACAGAGCAGTGTAGTAACTCAATACTTGAGACACACGAGATAAAATAGCTTTTTTGCAAAAGCTCCAATTGCTGTTCTTTACCCTAAAGAATATAAATACACATTATAACTTTCAACTTCCTTAAGTGATTTAGACGGAAATGTAACATTTTTTATACATTGCACTGGTATTTCTATGGCACCGTGAAGCATAACATTTCTAACATCTAACATTATTTTCATGATCACGTTAGGATACGCTTACCTTAATCTGCAATTTCGACGCTTTCGGTATAAAGCGTTACCTCTTGCAGGCTAACGTGCCCAAGTAGCGTTAGCTAGCACATCAATAGCTAGCTAATATAGCAATTAACCTAGCTCTACTGTATCAACCAGCTAACCATAAACGTTAACGATTACCGCTGTAAAAATCGCTTACTGATTTCTACACTACTGCTAAGTAACCAGTTACCTACTAGGAACAATCATGTTTAAAAACTAAATAATAATTAATTAGCTACTGCACGAGCCGTGAGCATATTTCGTTTGTGATAGCATGTAGCATTCAGGTATCAGTGCTAGCATTATTAGTTGGTCCGTCCTCTTCCTCTTTACTGGCAAGTCAGCATTACTGCCATCTCCTGGACTGGGGTGTTCAACAGTAGATTATCAACACAAAGATGCCATTCTCTTTGTTAAACTCGTTTAACATGCATTCCAACTAAGATTTGAAAATGTGTTGAAAATAGTCTCTTCAGCTCTGCATCATAAGCATGACATTCTAATAGCACATATTTAACAGACTGTGGTGGCGCGGGACACTGCAGATTTATTTGTTTATCGTAGACGTTGGTGCATACGAGACGGCGTGCAGGAGAGAGGTGGCAAGTCTGGTGACATGGTGTGAACACAACAACCTCTCCCTCAACACAGACAAGACCGAGGAAATGATAGTGGACATGAGGAGGAGCGGAGAACTCATCAGCCACTGATCATCTGTGAGCTTGAGGTGGAGAGGGTGAGCAGCTTCAAATTCATGGGCGTCCACGAAGACATATCACGTGCAGGAGTGTAAGAGCCAGGACGTCCAGGCTGAGAAACAGTTTTTATCCAACAGCCATCAGAATGATAAACAGACTAAATCCATTGCCCCTGCCACCACCCTAACTACCTCATCCACACGTGCTTCGCCCCACTCCATCCCAGCCACACACAACCACATATTTGCACTACTCTTGATGTTAATGTGATATATTTCATCTATTTTTCATATTCACATCAGTCATATTTATATTCATTTTCATAATCTCCGGCTGTATTTGTATCGTATTTGTATTGTGAAATACTGTACATTGTTTTTTCTATCGCACTACTGTTAATGCAGCACTACTACATTTGTTTATATTCATATTCATGATCTCCGTATCCACACTGTATAATACTGCATTCATATACCAGTGTCAACATTTTGAAAATACAGTAAATTTTATCCTTGGAACTCCCTCTGAACCTCTACCCATTATTTAAAATGCTTGAACTTGAAAATTTAGAATTGGTGCTCAAAAGTAAATTACAAAATAATGACTTAGCACACAAACACCAGATATTGATAAATGGAAGGAAACAGTTCATGAGGTATACTAAATGGAATTAATGACACATGGATTTAAAGGTTTTGTTCCCATTGCTTAAGCTGTTGTTCCTGTCACTGGAGCTGTTACAGGAGTTGGGAGTTGAAGAGTGGAACCAAAAAGTGGAGTTACTTTTTAAAAATGTTTTTAAAACGATTAACAAACTGCTCCTTTCTAACAATTATTCTGTGGTAGAAGCCACAGTGATATGGCTGTTGACTTCACAGCCAAGGTGGCATTTACAGACACTATATGCTAAAATAAAGACAGAAAGAATGATTTTGAAAATGTTGAAGCTCAAAAATTAATTTTGTATAGACATAATGTGAAATATGAAGTGTAGGGTAATTAATAATCACTCGCAATTACATTTCTTACAAGGACAGGTCCATGCCTATAACCTGAAGTTCTGCTGAATGAATGCATGATAATCCTTAAATTGTACTATTATTAATTGGGTTTTTACACCCATATTAGTTTTTTATTCCAGCATTACTAATAGCTCAGGGCCAAAGAATTTAAATCTTGGAATGTGAAAGCTCACACAAACAAATTAGCCCAGAAGCTTTATCACACTGGTAAGTATCCAGGCCCAAGTTCTTAAGCTCGTTTGGGGAATGTTGTGTTGTTAATCTCTAGGAGAATAAAATATGATTTAAGAGTTTGATATTAGAAGCACTTAATTCTTCAAACAAGCTGCAACTGTATTAACTTATGTAACAAAGCTGGCCATACTTCTTACCTCACTTTAAAATGTTTAAAAAGAAACTGAGGATAAAATGAATGATCAATGAAAAATAGTTGAGCTAAAAACATGGACATCCAATTCATTTGTATAGTGTCATCTCAAGGCACTTTTCATACAGAGCAGGTCTCTGACTCTACTTGAGACTGTACTCCTTGGAACAGAACCAGGTTCTAGGTTAGGTTTCCCAGAGTTTTATCCCTTTCACACTCAGGTGAATTTGATCTACTCATTAGAAACTCATTCAAGTAACTCAACTTACAATCAGTGTTTACTTGTTATATATAGGGCTGTGCCTAAAGTTTCCAGCAGATCATTGCTTACTAAGTAGGATTGTGATTGCGGAAAACATGACATAGTGAAAGTGTCACAATTCTGTTATTCTGAGCAAAGAGGGGCCTTCTCAATGTCAAATCATGGCTCAAGATTTCTCAGGGGCAGTGCATTGAATGCTTTGCAGAAACTGGATCAGTTGTATCCAAAGTATGATCAGGCAGATCATAAGTGACCACACCATCAGAGGATCAAGACATCAAACTTAATTCCCTGAGAGATAGAAAAGCAACTTCATCACGGATACAGAATTTGCTAAATAAATAAGGACTCCAAAGACAGCGCCACCATCTTGACAGTGGTGATGTCACTTAACTCTAATTAATCCAAATATGGACAAAGAGGTGGAGCGAGGGTGGAGCTGAATGAAGCCTGTTTCATGAAATATGCCCACCAAGCTATCCAACTGACCTGTACTGGCCCACTTTGGCACCGGTTACAGTACACATTTCCTCCTAATATGCTGGCGTAATGTTATATATAATAAACTTAAAAACTTCAGTTTTAGCAATAATATTAATAAAAATAATAAAGTTTGAGTTTGTGGACCATCAAATTTTATGTTACTGTTTAGCTTCAATAACCAACTCCAGCTTAACCAATAACAACATCTAGGTTAACGTTATGTCTGGAAACATTCAGAAATGAGATGTTAATATTTTGAAGTTACAAACACTTTATTGTATTTGCACAGAGTTCAGTTTAAGATTACATAACATAAGTTAACAAACATGGAGGGTTATTTATTTTACAACCTCACATAGAAGCCTTTTATTCAAAAGTATTAACACAAATGTAACTGACTCCATTTTGAAGCCTGCCTCAATGGGCCTTCGAGGAACTACAGCTTTTGGCACTTCTGTGTTGGCTTCATTTTTCAGCCCCGATGATACACACACTTCTTTCATTTGTTAATGAGCTGTCATCTGGCTGTGTTCACTCAGTGGCCCAGTAGCTGTGATGTGCCTTCTGCTCTGCAGAGGACTGTGGAGCCGGAATAATGGACACAACATTTCACTACAATAAAACTTGTATGACTCAGCAAGATATTTGAATTAGGCTTTAAGATTCCAAGATACAAAGCAAATTCACACAACATGACCAACATCATGCCGACTTTTACCTTCTACCATCAATTCCTTCCACGAACAGGAATCACTCCCTTCTTCCTAATCAGAAAACATGGTGTTGTGGGCGGGGCTAGACCTTCAAGGCGGAGCTGGACCGTCCAACTCCAGTGCACTGCAGGCTGCAGCTAGCACGTCCTCTTTGTTTCTCTCGCGTTTAGCGTGCAAGACGAAACATCATGATCCGTGCCGTAATTTTTCGGGCTCTTCCCGGATTGAAGCGACTACCGGTGTGTCACTATTCGGCCGCCGTCATCCCAGCACCTTGTGCCAAACCGGAGGTCCAATACAACAAGGTATAGTCAGCCACAGTGATCACGAATTGGACGTTGGCCAACTGCGCAATCAACAAGTGTGTGTTGTTGCGCAGCCGATATAAAATTAAGTGTATTTGTGTAAATTCAATAGTTTATTGTACTTTAGTGTAAATACACCAGTGATTAGTTCATTTTCACTAATCATTAGTTAACATTAATTGTAATAATTTGTTTAAGTGACGTTTCAAGGCCTGCTTTGGCTTAGGAAATGTGCGCGATAAGAGCTGAGGTCCATGATCCAAACCCACTAATGTTCTGTGGGGGTTAATTAGTTTCCGCTAACGTAATTAAGTTCGGCTAGTTTGTTACTGAGCAGCCGGCAGCACTGAGAAGTGAAGTAACAGAAAAAAGTCTTTTCGTAGTCAGGAATCCACGCAAACCCCCATTGTGAAATTCTGCTTAGAAGGGATAAGCTTCACATGGTGAAGTGAGGTTATGTAATGGTCATGTTAATTATTAACTGTAAGGCCTTGTGGTTTTAATCCATGTATGGCTTGGCTATGTCAGTTTGTGATGTTACTTTAAAGAGATAAGCTTCACATGGTGTGATGTTTGTGTTTTTACCTAGAAGAGACAAGTTTCACATGGTGGGGAGAGGTTATGTAACATGAATTATTAACAGTATGGCCTTGTGGTTTTAATGCATGTATATATGAGCAAGTTGAATCAAAGGCAACTGGACTTGGTGTAGGTTCTTGAAGACGTTTCACTTCTCATCCGAGAAGCTGCTTCAGTTCTGACTGACTGGCACGAAGACCCAGGTACTTATACCTCTGTGAGTCGTTAACCAAGTCATTGATAACACTTAGTATGAGAGTGCTCCTGGGTGTTAAACGACGGTCGTTGAGAGTCGTTTGTGAGTCACCTGATACCAAGTGTGAATGACCAGGTGACTCACAAAGGACTGTCCTCGTTGAGAGAGTCCAGTTGCCTTTGATTCAACTTGCTCTTGTATACCATGACCTGGATGACTGAGAACCTTCACAGACATAATGCATGTATAGTTGGCCACGTCAGTCTGTCTGATATGTCTGATTTTTGTGCTAAGTGAATCGTTTAGCTGAAACTCATGTAGCAGTGCCTCTGCCTCATGGCCTGCAACATTTGTCAGTTTTATCTTAGTTTATGGATATAAATATATATACAAAAATGTTGCTTGTATAGCGTTTATGTAGATACTCCAGATTGTGTGCAGGTGTTATCTGCTAATAACTTCATACACAAGTAATTCAATTTAAAAAAAAACATGTATTCGCTCAAATATTAAACATAAAATCCAAATATCCTTCTTTATTATACATATTCTTTCTGTGTGTGTGGTGTTTTCAATCATTGTTTACCTAAGGAAGTTTCATTTGGAGGAATGCTGAAGCTGTTCACTACAGTACACAGATTCCTCCTAATCTGGCAAGCCCACATTCTAGCCTTTAGGTCACCAACTTAAGTATTACTTAAAATGACCCCTAATTGATGGAGGACAATGATTATGATTAAAGTAGCTTTGTTAGTTCAGTTTTAAGCCTTAGTAGGTAATGTATAAGCATTTTTGTTATATTTGTTTAAATTCTCTTCACATACTGACACCAATCAATAAATTAAATGCTCTGACAAAAAAGAAAAACAAATGTGATCTCTGTTGCTGTCACAGGCCTGAAATAAGCTCATCCAATAATTTCATTCATCCCTAATACAGTGATTGATGACCTACCTGCCTGCGCACTAGGGTGGGCAGATATATTAGCTATATCAGCTCAGGCTATAGTGATGTAGTCGCACAAGAATGGCAGAGAAAATGTAGCTAATATTTCCCCATACAAACATGCTGATAATATGAAGTGTTTTTCGAGGCTTTATAAACAAATTATATAAACAATTAAATAACTAAACCAGTTGCTGACTGAATAAAGTGGCTGTTGTGCAATAAGGACAGTAGAGGAGATAGGAAATAAATAAGTAACCAGCAATAAACAGTAATCAAATACTGAAGTTGAGGAGCTGGACAGCCCTGGGAACAAAGGTTGCCCTCCTCCTCTGTGTCCTGCAGCCTTGGCAATGGAGCTGGCGTTTGGGGGGGGGCACTCAGACACTGGGAAGAGAGTGTGTAAGGGGTCCTGAATGATCCAGCCTGCTAACCTGCGTGTTTGCTGCTCATGAATAGTGGATAGAGTTCTAACCAAGTTGCTGGATAAAACTAAGTTACTCTTGCTGGTTTCCCCATTGTTGCCAATACCAACTTTAAGGACATTTTCTGTGATAGTTTGCAGCCTGCAAACATGAAATTTAAGCGGCCAGTTCACCCAAATTATAAAAGCATATTCTCTTAATTACCTTTAGTGGTATCTTCCCATGCAGATTAGGTTTCTTTTGCCACATTTTCAATGTATTCCATTGTATTGGGGTTGGAGCAGAAATTTCAAACCTACCTAAACTAAAGCCAAAAATTCTTCACTCTTTATTTTTATATTTTGTCAGATTTGTTGAAGGTCAGTTACTAACAGTAACTCCCTAAAAACTTTGTGCAAAAGGAGAGTTTGATAAAACACAGGAATGGCAATTCGAGGACTGGAATAAGATAAGATTATATTGATCTACAGGAGGGATTATTATGTCACAGTAGCACATAAAATGGACTGGAGAGGTAGAAATGAAATGATGTGATTTCATATTGTTTTATTTTATTTATTTAATTGAAAAATGAAATTAAAAGTTTCAAAATGTCTTAATGAAATGAAATGAAATGTTTGTGTCTTTGTGTACAAACGCAGCTCTTGTAATGATACATTTTAATGTTTCAGCTGTTTATCAACAACCAGTGGCAGGATGCAGTGAGTGGAAAAACTTTCCCTACCATCAACCCAGCAACTGGTGAAGTCATCTGTCAAGTTGCTGAGGGTGATGAGGTAAACCAAGTCCATGATGATGGTTTTGTGTCACCTGACTGGGGGGAAGCATGTAATTTTAAAACAATGGACCAAGAACAGACCCTTGGGGAACACCACAAGTAAACAGACATACAAAGAAAAATATGTAAATAAGCAATATGCAACAGAGAAGGTTCTGTTTTTGAGCTCTGAACATAACGATTGAAGCAGTCCTCTCAAGACCTACTGAGGTTCAAATGGGTTATAGTGTCACACAGCTACATACAGTCAGGTCCATAAATATTCGGACATTGACACAATTTTCAGTATTTCGGCTCTGTACATCACCACAATGGATTTGAAATGAAACAATCAAGATGTGCTTTAAGTGCAGACTTTAGTTTGAATTTGAGGGTATTTACATCCAAATAAGGTGAACGGTGTAGGAATTAGAAGACATGTGTCATGTGTTTCATGTGTCCTCCACCTTTTCAAGGGACCAAATGTAATTGGACAAACTGACATAATCATGGTGATGCTCTGCCAGGCCTCTACCGCAGCTGTCTTCAGTTCCCGCTTGTTCTTGGGGCATTTTCATTCAGTTTTGTCTTCAGCAAGTGAAATACATGTTCAATTGGATTCAGGTCAGGCGATTGACTTGGCCGTTGCAGAACATTCCACTTCTGTGCCTTAAAAAACTCTTTGGTTGCTTTCGCAGTATGCTTCGGGTCATTGTCCATCTGCACCGTGAAGCATCGTCCAATGAGTTCTGAAGCATTTGGCTGAATATGAGCAGATAATTTTGCCCGAAACACTTCAGAATTCATCCTGCTACTTTTGTCAGCAGTCACATCATCAATAAATATAAGAAAAACCAGTTCCATTGGCAGCCATACATGCCCACGTCATTACACTACCACAGTGATGTTTTCGTCAACGATGATGAAATTATTTCGTTGACGCCCCTTTTTTTCATGACGATAACGAGGTGGTGACAAAATAACATGACTCTTTGATGGCTAAAACATGACGAGTCGTGTGTGAGTTTTCGTTGACGAGACAACTGGATGAAAATGTTAGTGGGTGGTCTGTCAGACGTTTAAAATGCATGACATTTCTGCCTATTGTGCGAGTAATCTGTCAGTCAAAAGCTAAAAAGTATCAGCTATGCTGCTGCATCCTATCTTTGTTTGGTCACGCCCACCACCTGGCATGCAGTGCACATTCTGCACAACACACCGGTCACTAGTCACACACACAGCACGGCAGCATTGTATCTCCATCAATGGGAAAACAACCAAAGCCAAAAACAACACTGCACTACCACCATGCTTCACTGATGAGGTGGTATACTTGGGATCTTGTGCAGTTCCTTCCCTTCTCCAGACTCTTCTCTTCCCATCATTCTGGTACAAGTTGATCTTTGTCTCATCTGTCCATAAGGTATCGTTCCAGAACTGCACAGGCTTTTATAGATGTTTTTTGGCAAACTCTAATCTGGCCTTCCTTTTTTTAAGATCACCAATGGTTTACACCTTGTGAACCCTCCGTATTCACTCTGGTGAAGTCTTCTCTTAATTGTTGGTTTTGACATTGATACGCCTACCTCCTGGAGAATGTTCTTGATCTAGCCAACTGTTGTGAAGGGGTTTTTCTTGACCAGGGAAAGGATTCTTCTGTCATCCACCACACTTGTTTTCCATGGTCTTCATGGTCTTTTGGCGTTGCTGAGCTCACCAGTGCATTCTTTCTTTTTAAGAATGTACCACACAGTTGATTTGGCCACACCTAATGTTTTTGCTATCTCTCTGATGGGTTTGTTTTGATTTTTCGGCCTAATGATGGCTTGCTTTGATAGTGACAGCTCTTTGGACTTCATATTGAGAGTTGACCTCACCAGATTCCAAACACAAATACCACACAACTCTGGACCTTTTTCTGCTCCTTGTAAATGAAATAATGAGGGAATAACACACACCTGGCCATGGAACAGCTGAGCAGCCAATTGTCCAATTACTTTTTGTCCCTTTAAAAATCCCTGCACAGGCTGTCCCTTTATAAAATGTGTTGTAATTCCTACACCGTTCACCTGATTTGGATGTAAATACCCACAAATTAAAGCTAAAGTCTGCACATCTTGATTGTTTCACTTCAAATCCATTGTGGTGGTGTACAGAGCCGAAATACTGAAAATTGTGTCAATGTCCAAATCTTTATGGACCTGACTGTGTGTGTATTAGACAGCAGCCATTAGCTAGAAAGTTAATGTATATGCCTTTTCTACACTCAAAAGGTATATCTTGCTTTGCAGCTTTAGCTTTTTGAATGAGCTTCCAAACATCCACTAGTGAAATTTGCCTTGCTGAGCCATGGCAAGAAAAACATTTCTTATCTTCTCGCTGCCAATTATCTGTATGAATCACTAAGAAAGGAAGTTCTACTTCCACTGGAGTTTCAGAGCTATGAGACATTAATAGTGTGACACAGAAGTTGTGTGTGTAGCTGTCATGGATATCAAAATTTTAAATTAATTTAATTTTAATTTATCCTTTCCATCATTTGGTTCTCCAAAGACCTCACCTCACCAAGTTAATAATGTTGTGGTGTCATATTTCCAGGCAGATGTAGACAAGGCGGTGAGAGCAGCACGTGATGCCTTTAGGTTGGGATCACCATGGCGACGGATGGACGCCTCTCATCGTGGCTTGCTACTAAACCGATTGGCTGATGCCATTGAGAGGGACGCTGCCTACCTTGCTGTGAGTCACTATTAAATGTCAAAACACTACTGAACAATGCCTGAGGAAATAAACAGGGCTGCTTTTATTTGTGTCATGCTGTTGCCCTACCATGTATATTCACATGAGCACACATATATTTACTATTTACATCAATGTTCAGACAAAACTAACTAAAAATTAAGAACTTCATCATAAATCCCAGGATAGACCAGTACAGAATGTACAGTACTATCCAGTAAAACTTTTTCTTTTTTTGTGCACATCATTTAGTGAGTGCAAAAAGAAAACAAGCTTGTGGGTGAAACAGTATTTACTCTCATGCTTAATTGAATAAGAATAGTTACATGTAGATGTAGAAATTATTTGAATAATTTAATAGGCTTTTGGGAAGATGGAACTACTTTTACAAGAAACAAGAGGCATTGCTGAAACATTTGTGCATTTTATCAGAATCAGAATTAGAATCAGGTTTATTGCCAAGTTAGTTCTAACGTTCAAGATCTTCCAGACTGTCAAAAATACACATCACTTCCTTAACATACCTTTGAGGCTTCTGAATATCAATAACAGCAGAACATTTTGTACATTTTCTGTTATATTTGGAAACACATATCACATATCAATATTGCACAACTTAAATTTATGAAATTGTTATACATGTAAAACTATATTGTGTTGTTGCCACAGGAACTGGAGACCCTTGACAATGGAAAGCCATATGCTGTTTCCTTCACTGTGGATCTGCCCAATGTGGTGAAATGTCTCAGGTAAAAAAATGCACAATATAGGTTTGTTTTTGTTTTTTTGACATTTCAAAGCTTCATAGCATGTCTTTCTTGGCCACAGGGAAACAGAGTTTTCAAAACAAAGTCACAAAATGCAACCCTGATATAACACTACATTGTCAATTTTTATCAATGGCTTCAGCTGCCTCAGTCTAGGTGGACAATACTGTTACATCTAGGTCTTAAAAGTAATCTCATAGGTAAGGCATAAGTAAGATGAAGTAGTACTGCTTTGAACTTTTGGGGAAAAAACCTTTGGTGAAAGCGCAGATATTATACTTACATGTGTCTAAACCAGTTGTGTTGTGTTTAGGTACTACGCAGGCTGGGCTGACAAATGGGAGGGAAAGACCATTCCAATTGATGGAGATTATTTCTGCTACACCAGACATGAACCTATTGGAGTCTGTGGACAGATCATACCGGTGAGGGAAGTGGAGGGTGGAAAGGCAGGGAGAAAAAGATTGAAATATCATACATCCTGTACAAAATGTATGTATGTATATATAAATAAAAATATTTGTACAAAATACAAATGTATAAAATATGAAAAGAGGGAATGGAAATGCATACAAATAGCAACTGCAACTGATTTTTCACAACTCACTAACCACTCTGCAAGAGGAAGCTGCATCTAAAATTTAATGTCAGAATAATGAGTGTAAAATCTGCAGTACAAGTTTCTCAGAGGGAGGGAGACTAGCTCGTGACTAAAAAGTGATTGAGGAAGCTGGATAGAGTGAAGCAATGAGGTCCTAATAGTTATTAATGTAGCGCTTGGAAACCTCCAATCAGATTTTGTTGCATATCAAATCTCTGTACAAATTGTATGCTATCGTCATTAGATAGTCACTTTTAAGACGTGGATTACCTGAAATGAAAAAAGGTCAAAATTAGATTTCTGTATAGAAACAAATCATGCTTCTCTGCTAGTTGGAAGACTTGCTAAATCTAGAATTGTACCTGCAGTGGATTGTAGTGATATTGTACGCATATATGCGTGCCTCTTCCTCCAACTTAAAGCCTATTTTCTCTGTGCCACAATACACTACCTTTTATCACAGCCAATAAATTGTTGACATTGTGTAATATAAGAAAGAATGGGATGAGATGAGACCAGTCTGTTCTGCATGCTTTCTTGAGAAGCAGTTGCTATGCCTGTCTACTATAGCTCCTCCAACCCATACAAAAGAACAAAACACAGCACATGCCATCAGTGGGGGTGTATTTGCACAGCTTGGTTTTTCCTGATCTAATACTGTAGATTATACTTAAGGTCCAATAACCTGCTGTGAAAATACAGTGTTCTCCATACATCTCTGTAGTTGTTGTAGTTGTATTGCACTCCTTTGCTGTTGGTCTTTATCTTTAATTGAGTTTTTCAGTTTTTCTATGTTACTCATAGTTAATTTTTAAGGGACACAATACTAAAAAAGCAGCTGTCAGTTGATCATGCCTCGTCTAAAAAGAACATTTAGTCTTCCTTCAAACTCATATTTAATATGTTTGTCAATACATTTTTATTTTGCATTTTGAATTTAAGTATACTTGCAAGTCTTTGCCATAGTTTTGCAATGACCCAACTGATATACAACAAGTGTGCACTCTAGAGCACAGATAGAAAAGAGAAGAGGAATGGGTCATATCAGGCCATGTCATTCTAAACCGAAGGGTCTGGGACAACTTCCAGTTCATAGACAAAAATAGACATGTGTGCAGTGGAGTGTTGTATTGCAACAGAGAGAGAGAAAAACCCATTAATTTAAAAAAAAAAAAAAAAAAAAAAAAAAAAAAAAGGTTTTACACTTATCTACCAGGTATGTGCACTTGATTGGCCAATACAGCACCTTGCCAGATGACTTCGCATTTGCTGGAGGACTCTGCAGATGACTTATTTATTCATACATTTATATAATTTTTGTTTTGTGAGTTGCATAAAGGGTCTACAACTTGCATTTCATTGTACGATCCTGTGTTATAAAATTACAAATTTATCTTGTACATTGTTGTTTTTCTGGAACCCCTTCTATTGGCACCCCCACTATGTCAATGGACTGGCTCCATTTTTTCACAGAGGCTGAAGTTCGTCCAAACCTGGCCTATAGTGTTAAAAATGTTTGTTCTTCCTTAAGGTCACATTATGTTTCCATTGAATGAAACACTTGACTTGATGTCACATTTCTGATACAGGTACAATACATACTGAATACAATAATGAGAGATTAGATAGATTAGATTGGATTAGATAGATAGAGAGTGATGCTGCATTTTGTAGTCTGACAGTGTGATAATGTACTAAAAATGGTGAAGAACCAAGCTAGAATAATAACTCCATTTCCAAACACAATGCAGTAGTGCTTCTATTCGCTGATATGATATTTCTCTCCTCCCTCTCGCCTTCTCTCCCTGCAGTGGAACTTCCCTCTATTGATGCAGGCTTGGAAACTTGGCCCTGCCCTTGCAACTGGTAACACTGTGGTGATGAAAGTTGCAGAGCAGACACCACTCACAGCACTCTATGTAGCCAGCCTGATTAAAGAGGTACTTTCTTTCTTTTTTCCTACTTTACACCACCATTAGTGAATCTGCCTTTACCAGAAAAGTATAAATGATCAGCAAATGTTTTACTTTGTTAAAACTATGTAAAAGCTGGCAAGGCCAGTTGCAATCCTTGTACATAATGCACCATTCTTTCATGTTGGATAGGGAAGTCAAAGATAGTGAAGGATGTTTTCTTTTGCAGTCCTTGCATGTTTGTGTGCACCTACACTGTTTGAAGCATCATTGTCTCTGAGGTTATTAGCACAGAGCTCTCTCTTATCCTTTTCTCTTAAATCATGCAATAAGCCCCCCAAAGCTGTTTTTCAAACAATCTAAATGTTGTGTAAGCAAGAGAAATATCTTATTCTCAAATCAGAAAAGAATCAACTAATGGAATAAACGAAAATGGCTTGATAAGTATTATTTTAGTGCATAAGAATTAGACCACTTTAAAACTAGTTCAACAGGCTTGATACAAGCAATAGACCTTCAGAAGTTCAGAATTAAAGTTCTTTAAACTACTACTTGTAATTTGTAATTACTATTGCAACTTCAGAGCTTGTACAGTTTTGATGGTTATTACAATGACCTCCTTATTGTCAAGTGTTGGTCAACTGCAGTTGATTCAAAATGCTGAAAGAGTTAAACCAAGAAAGAATTTGGCCACATTGCAGGAGTTCTATTGTGCGGAACGTTGTGGTGAGGAAGGGCCACACTTACTGCTTCCTGGAGCTTCTGTGTCAGACCTCATAGAGCACCTTCCCCATACACCACAACAAAATCCCAAGGGCAGCAGAATCATTGCCCATATTGGGTCAAATGACAATCAGAATCATCAGTCTGAGCTCTTAAAGATGATTTTAGACTTGACTGCACTCCTATGTTCTGGGAAGAAGATCCTCATGTCAGGCCTAATTCTCTAACTGATCATTGTTATAAACCTAATGTAGCAATCCTTTCTATTTATGGCACAAATAGAAGTCCATTATCTTGTATCAACACAATAGATTGCTCTAAACCTCTCAAGGGGCCTGGCTGGCTTCATAAATCCAGTTCTTTTGTCTTTTTTTTTTTTGCCAGTCAGTCAGATTATCTGTTGCCTGGGTCGATTCCACAGGATCAGCAGCAGGCAGACTGCACCATCTGTGAATCATCATGACGTTCATGCAGAAAATTTTAGTTATATTAAACCTACTGCAATTATGTCTGTCAACCACACCTCTACATGTGAAATTAATTAAAAATGGCACGGCTCAATGTGAGATCTTTAGATAACTAAACCTTCCTTGTTAATATCATCATATGTCCCTATAACCATGACTGTATTCTACTCACTGAGACCTGGTTTGACAAGACAGGTAATAAAGGGCTGCTTGAAACAGTACCTGCTAATTTTAAATTTTCACATTACACAATAAGCAGTAGACAAGGAAGGGGATTGCTGCTCTCTGTGCTGACTACTTAAACTGTAAAATTGTTTCTCTTGGTAATTTCTAAATGTTTGGATGTCAAGCCATAATTTTCACAGCATGTTACGGGGTCCACACAAAAACGAGGACATAACCTCAACCTCATCTCTTATTGCCTGGATATAACAATGACTTCATTTTAGATGCTACATTTTCATATAATTTTTTCATCTTTTTATATCTGGCCTGTTATTCCCACTAGATCAATTCCCGCTGAACTCCTCTCTTCAGGTAAATGAATTTGCCACTTCCAAGAAAATACCTCCAGCATCAGAAATAGTACTTTAATGTCACGCAATGTGAATTTGTCTTTTTTGTCCCTTCACGTCAATGTACCATCTTAGTTACTATATGTAATTTTTCACCCCATGAATCCTGTGATTTTTATGAGGTGGTCCAGCAGCGTCAATCTTCCACCTGTTCTCTTGACACTATTCCCACAAAATTGTTTAAATGTCTCACTGCCTTCCAGATGATCTTCTGCATATCATGAATGCCTCCCCACAGTCTAGTCCATGACTAGCAACTAAAACAACTAAACCAATATTCAACCTTCCTATTTGTAAAATCCATGAAAAGGATGTCTGCAAACAGCTGCACAGTTACCTAACACTCCACAACCTGTATGATGTATATCTGTCTGGTTTTAGAGTGAATCATACGACTGAAACAGCTCTTGTCAAAGTAGTCAATGATCTTAAAATCAGCAGTGCAAAGCAATGCAAAGAAACTCTCTATTTTTAATATGCTATATTCGAGTACAAGACCTAAGTGCTGCTTTCAATCATGACATTCCACTAAATAGACTTGAACACTTAATTGGCTTATCTGAACCTGTTCTTCAGCTGTTCTCGACATATTTAAAAGGAAGGACTTTGTATCTTTTGAACACCCTTTTGGCTTATCAGGACCTGATCTTCAGCTGTTCTTGACATATTTAAAAGGAAGGACTTACTACATTATCTCTTGGCAAGTTCACATCTGAAGACATCAGTATTTTCTGAGGGGTTCCACAAGGGTCAGTTCTTGGCCCACTGCTATATAGCATTCATATGCTAATGATACACATCTGTACATCGTGCTTTAATTAGACAACCTCTTGACAAGCTTGTCAGATGCATTGATGATGTCAGCCACTCAAAATGTTTTACAACTTAACCAAGAAATGCCCCAAAGTACAAAGGCAGGAGATTGTATCCATTTAATAATCTTTTTTTTTTTTTTTAAAACACAGTGAGATTGTCGGAACTCTGTTATTGTTGCCAATCTTAACTTCCAACATCACATCACTGCAATTACGAAGGCAGCTTTCTGCAATTTAAAAAGCCTTTCCAAACGAAGGAGCTCAGCCTTTTTGTAGTTTGTATTTATGCGTGTATGTGTGCATGCCCATATGTGTGTGCATGTTATCCTTGTGTGAATGCTGTAGTTTATGTGGAGTATTTGTGTGTTTTCTGTCTTATTTATTAAATCTTTTAACATGTATGAAATGTGCTATTCAAATAAATTACATGCAAATTGAATTTTCTTGACTTCTTGCTCATTCAAGAACATAATAAAATTGTAAAAAGCACACAGCCATGTGTAGTTTTGCTCCCCATTTTATGATGGGCTTGTCAATATTGAACCTGTCAACCATTCATTAGCCTCATCATCAGCCTCATCAGGCTCAAGCCAGTTTGGTTATTGTAAGACTTGTTTTTATAGTTACATAGGTTTGTGATGGTGTAATTGTGTTACTTAAATACTTAAAGATATTCCCGGTGTCCACTTTGAATTACTTTTGCATCTTGTTTTCTTTACAAAGATGTACTCTGTAATAATGATTAAATTTTCTCAAGGTTTTGTTGATGTGGTTCTGTTTCCAGGTCGGTTTTCCTGAAGGTGTTGTGAATATCTTGCCTGGCATGGGACCATCAGCTGGTGCTGCTATTGCAAGACATATGGATGTTGACAAAGTGGCTTTCACTGGCTCAACAGAGGTAGGACAATTCTCCGTTCTTTGCGGTTTGGTAGTTCTTGGAAGATTTCATGCTGTATACATACATACATACATACATACATACATACATACATACTAATTCAAAAACCAGGACATATAATTATGACCACATGGGTGCACATGGGAAATACAACTATGACACACTGTATCAAGTTGTCCGCTAGCAAGTTGAGACTGAGTTCATTCTAAACACTGTATCTGATGCAAATCAAATACACACATAGAAATGGACCATCACCAAAATGAAGACTGGTGCTAGAAGCATCTCACTGGAGGAGGTGTTCATTGCATTTCAGCTCTTCAGGTTTACATGTGATCAGATCTAATTCATGTGAAGTTGTGCTATTCAGAATATGGGGGTGTGGCAAAATTTTTTTACATTTTACAAGCCCCTCAGAAGCCGCAGTTGGAACCTGCTCTGGTGCTGATAAACCCACAGGGAAGTCCCGTGTGTGCAGGGGGCCCAGGCTCAAATTTGATACAAAGTGTCATGTATAAGCATGTCTCTTTGACATAATATCAATATAAAACAAAAGATTTCTACTTTGCACAATTGTGAGAATAAAACTGTTCTATTTAGAAGAGCAGATAGATTAGGAAAAAAATTATCTTTTACGGCATGTCAGTATGTGAGAGGAAGGCAGGTCCTGAGTTGTGGGGAGAGCAAGTCAGAAAGTCATTAAAAAGGGCAATTCTCTATGCCTACAGAAATAACAGATGTGTGGATAGACTAACATTTGTTGCCCAATAAAACATCAAAAGGTTGCTGTCCTTGGGAAAAGCATTGTCAAAATAAACAAACTTTTTTATCTTTAGCCATCTCTGTGCTGATATGTGGCTGTGGATCAGTTCAGTGCATCGTGGGTAAAACCCATGTGTTTTGATATACAGTGAGCATATCATGTTTTTACTTTCATGAGTTGAGAGTTGAGTTGAGTTGTTGCACCTATTCGTGTAGACTGAATACTGAAAACTGTAACTTCTTAAGGTGCCTCACCTAAATATTGACTAAGGGAGTGAAGACTTCTGCATCTGAGTGAGACATGAATACTGTTTTCTAAGTGCTGTGTATATATTACATGGCCGCTTTGTTTTTCTGCTGAGTCAGCTGTCACTGTCAGAGACAAAAGAGCAGAGGATGAACATGTTTTAAAAATAAGAGAAAGTAATCTTTGAAGCTTACACTTTTTTGTTAAGGACAGATGGCTTATTTTTCACACTGAATGAAAGAAGTAAAGACAAAAAATGTCACAGAATGTTTTAAAGCTTCAACATACTTTCAGAGACAGCGCAGACATCCGGATCAACCTTATCCTGCTGTCTGTATTGTGATGCCTTTTACTGCAGCCCTCCATAAACTTCTCAGTATAAGGACTTTCTACACTACAGCACTTAACAAACTTCTTTCCAATTTATCAGTATGGCTAATGGCCACTTGTAACTGATAATGCTTTATGTCTCTCCCTATTCATCAGGTAGGCCATCTAATCCAGCAGGCTTCAGGAAGTAGTAACCTGAAGAAAGTCACCCTGGAGCTGGGAGGAAAAAGCCCTAATATCATCCTGTCTGATGCCAACAGTATGTATTCTGTGTTTCCAAAGGTGCAAGATACCATATGCGTTTGTATGCTTTACAGATATAACTGCTGCAGCCACATTCAACTTGCAGGGCCACCTTAAAACAGCAGCAGGTTTACTGCTGGGCAATTGGTTTCTAGTAATTTGTCGCTTTGATTGGGAATATGCACATGTAAAACACAATATCCACTGACATGATGTGTGATGTGGAGGATATTTACCTCATATCATCACATCAGAATGCACACAGCCAAACATTTCATTTCCTGTAAAGGGCATGGCTATGTCTGTTGGGTGTGGTAAAAAAAAAAAAAAGTGCTCTATTGCATGTGTAAGCATACCTATCAGTGATCACAGTGTACTCTAACACTCGCTTCTACATCCCTTCTATATCACTAGAGAAAGGTGAGAAATCAAACCATAAAAATAGATTTTCACCTGCTATCAATTGCTTATGAAAGAGTACAAGTCCTGAAATGCATTTTAAGTCATAGATTGACATAGTACTTGAAAAGTGTTTTAATATTGCTTATTTTTAAGAATATTTATATAGTAGGAATAAAGTTAAGTTTGTCTTTGGTATTTCCTCATTTAGTGGAAGATGCAGTGGAGCAGTCCCACTTCGCGCTGTTTTTCAACCAAGGCCAGTGTTGCTGTGCTGGGTCTCGAACCTATGTCCAAGCTGATATCTATGATGAGTTTGTAGAACGGAGTGTAGAGCGAGCTAAGAGACGAGTGGTGGGAAACCCTTTTGACTTGAAGACCGAACAGGGACCTCAGGTAACACACACACTCACACACTGCTAATCTGTTGCTCACAGCGACTTTATTTTCAACAAGATACCAACATATGCCTACCCTCATGAAACCCTCAGTTATTTTTCTTTTTTAATTTTAATTCATTTTAATTTTTATTAATTATACACCCTAACACTAATATGACATTGTTATGTTTATATCATGGCCAGGACTATTAAGTGATTCCTTTTCATGACTAATATTTTATTGATTTTGCATTTTTAGAGGGACAATAAGGAATGTATACACACACACACACACACTTATACATACTGTACACCTATCCACACACACATACAGAAGAATATGTAGGGCACAGGAGAACTGCAGAATTCCTCATATATAATACAGTAATGTGTTCAGGAACGTATTCAGTGGTTGGACTCCTGGTGAGTGTATATACTCAGTACTCAAATATTCACGTACTCCTACACACTCTTGATTGCTGTTTTTTCTTTGATCACCTGTCCAGGTAGACCAGGAGCAGTTCAACAAGATTCTGGGCTACATTAGCAGTGGGAAGAGAGAGGGAGCCAAACTAATGTGTGGAGGTGGAGTGGCTGCGGACAGAGGATACTTCATCCAACCTACTGTGTTTGGAGATGTCCAGGACAACATGACCATTGCCAGGGAGGAGGTAGGATAGTATGGAATAAAACCCAAGTCAAACTGAAATAAAGTGAAATACAGTACACATTGTTATATTTATTTCTTTTTTATGAATGTATTTACTGAATCAAATTTAGGAGTGCTGCTATTAGCTGTCTGTCTTATTGCATGGAATTATTAGATTATTTGTGTGTCTTAATAAAAAAAAAAACCTTATTACATTTTTTAAAAATGAAAATGTTTTTTGTTTTTTTGCTTGTCTGGCTCACATGGCTGGTTTGTTCTGGTGGGTGTGTGGCTGAAGGGGGTAGAGATGGGGATGTAAAACAGGAAAATATTTGTTCCATTTGTTAAATGGTTTGGTTATTGATAGAATTCATTTTATGTTATTAATCTTTGTTTTTGTTTTCTCTTCTGTCATATTTTCTCTTGCAGATCTTTGGTCCAGTTATGCAGATCTTTAAGTTTAAAACACTGGAGGAGGTGGTGACAAGAGCCAATGATACTAAATATGGTCTAGCTGCAGCTGTGTTCACTAAAGACATTGATAAGGCCAACTACGTCTCCAATGGGCTTCGTGCCGGCACAGTCTGGTAGGAATGCTATTACTAGATCATTACTGTGCAAACATTAGTCTGCAAGCTGTAGATTTTCATTGCCTAAGACTCTCTCATGAGTATTCAAAGGAAAATTGTGTCATTTCACAGTATGGGTTTTGTTTGTGTAATTTGGCCTTTATTCCTATTACATTACCTACATTTTACTCACCAATTAGGCAGAGATTTACAAAGAAGTCCAGGAACTATAAGAAATAAGTTTTTTTGTGTGTGTTTGTAGTGTTTAACACATGGTATTCAGCTGAAACCAATTAGTTGTTTTGACTGTACCACTGTCAGGAAGAGAGAGATTCTTTTTTTGTACTGTTGTTTGATGAATTAATTCATTTCTAGCTGTCAGCAATACTCACTTTGCAATTGCCTTACCCTGCAATATGTAATATTACTTAAATGGTAATAACACAATAAGAGAAGATGGCACAGAGGATGGCTGCCCTGTCTCAAACTCTTCCATAACTTTTCATTTTTCTTGTTTCATTTTATTTGTTTATTTATTTTGTCTTTTTTGCATCATGTGCACTGCCCCAGCAGACCCCATCATAGGATGAACAACTTCTGCGCATCAGATCATTGAGCAACAACACTTTCTTACCGTGATCAACAAACTGTAAGGAATATCCATGGCTTCATTTACCTGTTTTCGTACCTGGCAAACTGAGGAGACAAAGAAGACAAGGGTCATGGGCCAGGGTCCTGCTCAGGCTGAGAAAACCCAGCCTCCTCAGTCATGTATTCTAGCAAATGCTTACTCTTTGAAAAATAAGCTGGATGACCTCAAGAGCAGGATGTTTTTTTCAGGATGACACTAGGAACAGTAATGTTATGGTTTTCACAGAGACTGGGCTTGACTCTTTGATGTCGGACTCAGCCATTGTTCCAGAGGGGTTCTCCATTCACCCCCTACAACCAGACTGTACAATCCGGGAAGACAAAGGGGGGAAGGTGTCTACTTCATGATCAACAACCAGTGGTTTTCAAACATGGTGATCAATTCTACAGGCTGTTCTCCTAGTCTCAAGCACCTTATGGTCACTTTATGAGGCTGCTGTAATTGTGGCTGTTAACACTCCTTTCAGGGAAAGATATAAAACCCTCCCTTGTCCCCTCTTTGGCAAATCCAATCTTTCCTCATTTCTGCTTCTGCCTGCCTATAGTCAGAAACTCAAGCACCGATGATGCTGACATCACTGTTTCAGCACTATGGAGTGGCATGTTTTTCAGGACAACATTAACATATGCAAGGACCCGGTTATTGGCTACATCAGCAAAGGCATTGATGACATTATACTGAGGACTACTCTATGAACATTCCCAAATCAGAAGCTCTGGGTTAATGCAGAAGTCTGTGAAGTCAGACTTCCTCAAAAGCACAGACATACAGGTTGGGTGATTTGGACAAAGTGGCTTTGAGCGGTCAGTCAGAATCCTTCATTATCTCCTCTCTTCCTGACTCACTGGACCCACTGCAGTTTGCATACAGGCCAAAAAGGGTAAAGGGACAATGCCATTGCACTAGTTCTCCACACATCCTTCTCCCACCTGGACCAGGGGATCACATATATAGAAATGTTTTTTATTGATTATTGTTCAGCATGCAGGACTATTGCCATTGTGTCCAGCAAGCTCCTCATCAGGCTCAGACACCTAGGACTCAAAACTGCCCTAAGCAATTGGATCCCGAACATTCTGAAGGGTAGACCCAAGGCTGTGCAGACAGGCACCACCACATCCTCACACACCCCCATAACCATCAATACAGTGGAAAGAGTCAGCATCTTCAAGTCTCTGTCATTTCATATGGGTAGTGATTTTATCCAAAAGCGACGTACATTCACATAATGGAACAACCATCAGGGGCAATTTAGGGTTCAGCCCAAGGACACTTTGACACATAGACTGCAGGGATCGAACCACCAACCTTTCGATTGTTGGACGACTGCTCTTCCTCCTGAGCTACAGCTGCCCCACTGTACTGCTGGCTGGCTGGCTGGCTGGCTTGATAGCTGTGGCTCCTCCATGGATCAAAGTACATTTACATGAGGATGGAACCTTTATGGTGTGCCACTGTATGCATTTTTGTGGCTCGTCTTTTACATTTCCTCATTTACGGCTTTGTTGCCGGTGCATGTTTTAAGTTGGAAATATTGATGGTGTGCTGCCTCATCCTGTTAGGTTGTTGCTGCACATTTGAAGTGCTAGTGTAGCACCCTGTAGGGATAATCTATGATCATTTCTAACTTCATGCTGCTTACAGTGAAAAGCCATTGTCAGGTAGTGGGCTTCAGTTAGAGCCCCAACATTTTGGAACTCTTTGAACTCAGACAGTCTTCACCTTTTTTTTTTTTTTAGATATCCTCTTAAGTGGCTTTAGAGCCTTTTTAGCAAAAGTGCAAAAAAGTCTCTTCCGTTAAGAAAAATACTACAGCAGCCATTCAATGCAAGTAAGGCAATTTCCATAGTAATATGTGGGTATATAATATTATTAAGATAGTAAGAGGATACTATTATTGAATATTTCTATGATAGCTGGTATATACCATTATAAAGGCCTGTGTATTTGAATCTGTGTTCAGGTTGCTATAAGTTTTATGTTTTAAGTGCATATTTATCAAATTTATGTCTTGCATAATTTATTTATTGTGTGTGTGTGCGTGTGTGTGCGTGCGTGCGCGCCTGTGCCTGCCTGTGTCTGTTTTCCACTGCAGGATTAACTGTTATGATGTGTTTGGGGCTCAGGCTCCATTTGGAGGTTACAAGGCTTCAGGTAATGGCAGAGAGCTAGGAGAGTATGGTCTGGACAACTATACAGAAGTCAAAACGGTAATTACTCAAAATACATCATATAAATGTTTTAATCTTATGGAGCTTGTAAGTATGCAAAGCTAATGCTAACTTGCCAAAATGTAGAATTGTCAATTTAATAATGATCAGTCACCATCAACTTTTATGGACATGATTAACCAGTAATTTGTCCTTATTACAGTCAATAAAAATATTTAGCAATCCTTTAGAATATTGGGATGGGTATATTTGAATTTTTGTATGTTCAGCAGACTATAAAACTACTATGCTATAAAATTGGTCCACTTTCCAGTTGATTTTTTTTTATTTTTTTATGATTAACATTTTTATTGCCATTTTGAAATAAACATTTACGGGCATACATGTGACAAATGTCTTGTGATCGGACAACTAGTAGTGTTAATGGTAATTGTACATGGAAAGTATAAAAACGGACAGTATTTGGGACAGACAGACCAATAGAAAAAAAAAGAAAATGGATAGAACAGAAAAAGACACACAGGACAATAGCATACTTCCACACTCAGCAATGACAAATACAACAATAATAAAGATGAAATGTTGTGCAGGCCAATTGTGTGCCACAGAAATAAAAGTGAGAAAGAGCACTGGAAATGTATCAAGATCTTTGAATCCTTGAGCCCCTCCCAGTCCTACACCCTCGTTGTAGTGTTGAGAGAGATCCACTGGTATGGAGCAATACATGTCTCAGTTGTATGTATTTCTAGAACTGATGCTGGGGTAGATTAAATTCTTCTTTTCAGTTTTTACTAAATAATTTTAAACAAGATTAGTTTAAAATGAAATCAGACTTTGTGCATGGAGGCTACTTTATATGATTATCTGTATTAAACTTTCTTCTTTCAACTCATTTAAAAAAATAAAATAAAATCCAAATTTCAAATTAAAGTGTGCAATGTCAAATACTGTATGTATTATTTAACTTTTCAGATTTTACATTGGTGAAGCTTTATCAGCCAAAAAACATATTACAGATCTAATATTAACCCTGAACAGAATCTTTAAAGTTGTACTTATTTAAAAACAATGAAAACTAAACCTAACTGTGCCTTATCTGAAAATCCAATTTAACCAAACCTAGATTGAAAACTAGTGTATTCGAAGGGATTCAATAACCGTGTTAATACAAGTGCACAGTACAGTACAGATAGGAACTTGATTGCTAAACATTACACTTCTTAACACTACTATTTATAAGTATTGCATGCAGTGGCTCTGTGTTTATTTGAATAACGATTATACACTGAGCTATATAACAACTAAATAAATATTCTGCACATCTTCAAGTCCTGAAATCCTTTTTTGTCTGTGTTGCCAGGTGACCATCAAGGTGCCACAGAAGAATTCTTAGACATGTGCTGTGAGCCCAGTCGACAGCTGATTGTTGTCAACCAGGAAGCAAGAGAGAGGAGACATTAGACTGATGATGTCTCAAACACCAGAAAATAGTATGTTTATGATTATACTCGCCATACCTAAAATTTTCCTCTCTATTCGAGGTTGTCATAATATATGGTCAGAGTCTATTTGTAACTCACTTGGCTCCATGTTTAGATGCTATTTACAGAAAAATGTAAAAAGCCGAGGCTAACTAATAAATGTTTCGCTGAAAATCTATTTTGTATTGCAGCTTGTGTTTTCTTTCTTTTTATGTGAATATGATAAAAGTATGGCATAAAAGCTAAGACTTGATAAAGGAGACAAACATGAGACCATTGGAAGAAAAGAAATAGAAAGACAGTGTAGCATATGACAAGAGAACTGAGCTGTACTATACGGCTAGTTTACAAACAGCAGGACAGGACAACCAGGACAACAATCAATATTGCTATCACCATCACCACCTTACTATCATCTCTATCATCACCTTATATTAGTGATAGTACTCAGTGGTATGAGGCAGGAAGGCTCCCAATCTGGGCCACAAAGCAGTGGATGGGGCACCACAGGAAGGCCTGTATTAGTGAAGCAGATAATTGCATATTTCACAAGAATCGTTCAAATAGTGATACAAGCATGAAATTTGGTACATGTAGGCAATGATGAGAGCTTACAAATGCAATAGAGTGAATGTCAGCACACAACCAGGGCACACTGGTGACATCGCTGCTGTGTAACTCAGCATGGGGTTCAGTGTCAGCTGATCTAGCTTTACTAATACTGTAGTATTAGACTAGTAGTTGTAGTGTAGATTAGTGTCCCAAACGCTGTCTAACAGCCCCATATCAATTAGCTGACAGCCGTATCTTTGTGCATGCCAAATATGCCGCAGAACATGGAAGCAAAGCCATCATGGTCAAGGTAAATGATACAGATGTTGTCGTCAGAGTGCCTTCCCTACCCTTCAGAGTTCGGGGCTAGAGCACTTATGGGTGGCATTTGGGCAAGGTCAGAGCCTGCGTTAGATCAGTGTACATGACCTGTGTCGCTATGTTGGCCAGGAGAAGGTCAAAGGCATGTTATTCTTTCATGCCTTCACAGGTTGTGACACTGTGTCAGCCTTCCGCAACAAGGGCAAGAAAACTGCCTGGCAAACATGGGACATTTGTCTAGAGGCCTCCCCTGTCTTCTCCAAGCTGAGCCAGTACCCTCTCACAGTGGAAGATGGCGACCTGGAAGTACTGGAGAAGTTTGTCATACTGATATGTGACAGGTCCAGCACTGCTGCCACTGTGGACGAGGCCAGACTTACATGTTTGCCAGAAAGCAGAGGCCTTACGAGGCAATCCCACCAACCCAAGCAGCTCTGCCCTAGCGCACCAGGCGTGCTGCCTGCCAGGCTGGCTGCGTTTGTGCCCGGGCAACCAAGTGTTAGCCAGAAGCAGAGAGTCCTGCTGACTGGGGATGGCAGAAGGTTGGTGAAATCTGGTTTTCCACCCTGGCCATAGCACTGAAACAGCCTTGGTCAGGTTTACAAATGGCCTTCTGATGTCAGCAGATAGTGGCTCCTCGTCACTACTCATCCTCTTGGACTTAACAGCTGCATTTGATACAGTTGACCACAACATCCTCCTCCACCGCCTGCACTCCACCATCGGTGTGACTGGAAATGCACTAAACTGGTTCACTTCATACCTGTCTGGCAGAACCGAACATGTTGCACTGGGCAAAGCAAGGTCACACACACACAACATCACCTGCGGTGTCTCCCAGGGCTCAGTGCTGGGCCCCACCCTCTTTACTCTCTACCTCCCCCTGGGAGATGTCATCAGCAGGCATGGAATATTATTCCACTGCTATGCCGATGACACACAGCTCTGTCTCAGGACAACCACCGCTTCTTCTGCTCCCCTGCCATCCTCCACACTAACCACCTGCCTGGAGGAGATAGAGGCGCGGATGAAGCTCAACTTCCTGCAGCTAAACACCAACAAAACAGAAGCCATCTTAGTCGGTACACCACATCAGCTCTGTTCTTCCACCATTACCAGTATCCACTTCTCTGGCCAAAGCATCCCCCTGTCCACATCAGTCACCAACCTGGGTGTAAAAATTGACCCTCAACTCACCTTTGACACCCACATCAAACACCTCTGCAAAACATCTTTCTACCATCTCAAGAACATCGCTAAACTCCGTCCCACACTCACACTGGCAGATGCAGAGAAGCTTGTCCACGCCTTTGTCTCCTCCAGGCTGGACTATTCCAACGCACTCCTCATCGGGATTCCTAGCAAGAGCATCAAGAAGCTTCAGGCCATCCAGAACAGCGCTGCTAGGATCCTGATGAGGGTGCAAAAACACAACCACATCACCCCCATCCTGAAATTACTCCACTGGCTCCCTGTGAAATCCAGAATTGATTACAAAATCTCCCTCCTCACCTATAAATGCATCCATGGAAACGCCCCCTCTACCTCAAAGAACTCCTCACCACACAGACTGTCACCCGTTCCCTCCACTCAAGTTCTGCCAACCTCCTTTAAAGTCCCCAAAACCAGACTCTGCACGATGGGAGACCGGGCCTTCTGCTCAGCTGCCCCTGGTCTGTGGAATGCTCTCCCCGACCATCTGCGGACACCACAAACTGTCGACAGTTTTAAAAAGGGACTTAAAACCCACCTCTTTTTGAAGGCATATGCTTGATCCAAGCTGTGTCTTTCTGCTTTTATATCTATTGTATTGTTTGTTTTGGGGTTTTCTTTGATATGTCTTGAGTCTGTAGCACTTTGAGATTTTGTTTCGAAATGTAAAGTGCTTTACAAATAAAATTTATTATTATTATTATTGAAGAATGGCAGGATCCCCCATAGCCAAGAGTTGCCAACAGCTGACCAAATGCAGCTGCAAATCAGGCTGTCGTGGCAGGTGCAAGTGCTACAGGCTGGGCTCACCTGTACAGCTCTGTGCACTTGCAAATGTGAGGTGTGACTCTTTACTCCTCTGGCATTTTTTTTTTAAATTTCTAATCATGGTGCTTATTTGTACTTTATGGTTATTGGAACAAGTCCATTAGATTCTCTGGCCTGAAAAAGGTAGGCCAAAAAGGTAGACCAATCTGAATCTATAAGGCTGCCAACGATGCCACCCTATACCGAAAATAGGCCCACCAGACCACGCCTTGTGAAGGACTATAATTAAACATTGACCAAGAAGGAGAGTGATGTAGTGCTGCATCAGATGACCTGGCTTCCACAGTTACCCTACTTGACCCAACTGAGATTGTTTGTGATGAGTTGGTCTGCAGAGTGAAGGAAAAGCAGCCAAGAAGTGCTCAGCACCTCTGGGAACTCGTTCAAGACTGTTGGAAAACCATTCCAGGTGATGACATCATGAAGCTGATTGAGAGAATGTGTGTGCAAAGCTGTCATCAAAGCAAAAGGTGGCTACTTTGAGGAATCATATTCAATATCAAACATACTCTGGTTTGTTTAAAACTTTTGTTTACTACGTAATTCCATATGTGTTCCGTGTGTGTGTGTAGTACTGTGCAAAAGGTTTAGGCAGGTGTGAAAAAATGCTGTAAACTAAGAATGCTTTCAAAAATATAAGAATTATTTTTATCACTTTACAAAATGATAAGTGAGCGAACAAAAGAAACATCTAAATCAAATCAATATTTGGTGTTACTACCCTTTGCTTTCAAACCAGCACCAATTCTTATAGGTACATTTGCACAAAGTCAGGGATTTTGTAGGATTATAGTCAGGTGTATGATCAATCAGTTATACCAAACAGGTGCTAATGATCATCAATTTCACATGTAGGATGAAACACAGTCATTAACTGAAACAGAAACAGCTGTGTAAGAGGCTTAAAACTGGGTGAGGAACAGCCAAACTCTGCTACCAAGGTGAGGCTGTGGAAGACAGTTTCATGTCACAGGTCATACACCATGGCAAGACTGAGCACAGCAACAAGACACAAGGTAATTATACTGCATCAGCAAGGTCTCTCCCAGACAAAGATTTCTTTTTTTTTTTTAACCTGTTCTGTACAGCAACTTGGGCAAATAGTGTGATGTTCTAGATGCCCAGTCGTGCCACACAGATTTGCTCTGCTCGAGAGAGGTCTGAGATACTTCTCCCGTAGTGTGATTTATATTTTATTTTTAGTTTGTGCGACGACCGGACCAGAACAGGAGGGAAAAGGACAGAGATAAAGAGAGGGGGATGTGGGGACAAGAGATAAGAGACACGAGAGAACATAACAACAACAACAACAAACCACAACAACGACAACAAGAGTATGGTGAACTTCAACATTCTCAGTAAATACCTACCGAAGTAAAAGGTTGTGGAACAAACCGATATAATAATTAATGTAACAAAAGTGTAATAGAAAAAACTAAAACAAACAAGCAAAAATAAGAAAAGACAGAATTACAACATCACTAAAGCCAATAGTGCCAAGGGTATGTATGTGTGTGTGTGCATGTATGTATGTGTGTATGTGTGTGTGCGTGTGTTTGTCCCTAGAGCTGAGGGTTAGTGGGAGACCACCGCACGCGCCCCCCACCCATGAACCCACCCCAGCCAGCAGGCATGAAAGAGTCTAATGATTTGAACCAGATAAGAGAAGGTTTAATGGGAATCACTGAAAAAAGATTAATTTTTGGCAAGATTATCATCTTTACTGTTGCGACTCTCCCCATAAGTGATATAGGTAACGCCTTCCAGCGGGTAAGCTCATCCTCAATTGACTTAAGCAGTGGTGTATAATTCAGATGGGTCAGATCTGACAGCTTGGAAGAGATATTAATGCCCAGATATTTAATGTTCCCTGAATATAGAGGGATGGAAGAGGTGCTCTGGAACTCAAAATTAATGGGTAGAACAATGGATTTGGACCAATTAATGGAATAGTCTGAGATTGAGCTGAATTTATCTATTATTGCGATTGTTTCAGAAAGAGAGTGTGACGGGGAGTGGGGAAGGACTCAAGCGCAAACACTCGGATTGACAAAAAATATGTCTTTTAATGAAAAGGCAAACAAAATCTCAATAAACAAAAACTCACAACAGGGTTATGTCCAGTAATGTCCAAACAGGTCTCATCAAAGAAAAACAGGTACAAGTCCAAAAAAACTGATGAGCATCGATGAATATAACATGAGGAAAAGAAAGGAACAATCCAGCAAAGGGTGAGTGAGGTAAGGTGGTTTATATAGAGTCCTGATTACAGATAGAGTGCAGCTGGGAGTAGGGGCGTGTGATGAGATGGGAGTGGCAGGTAGGTAAGGTGAGGCAGAGTGAGTATGGCAGGTGAGGAGTGACAACTATAACAGGTAAACCAAGACAGAACTAAGGCAGGCTGAACTAAAACATAACAGGGCTGTAACAGAGAACTATGACAAAGAACACAGACAGAAAACCAAGACAGAAAACTACAACTAAGAAACAACTAGGACACACAACATGACAAGACTACGACAGGACAAGACTATAACTAACAGAACTAAGACAAAAACTGACAGAATTAGAACAAAGACTGAAACTAAGGCAGAAAAATCTAAGGCTAAACAAAACTAAACAGAGGGCTAGCAGGCCGAACTGTGACAGAGAGGTTGATGAGTTTTTAAGGAAAAGTAATACATCATCAGCATAAAGACTTATCTTATGATGGGAAGCTGCTATGTTAATACCTTTGATGTTTAAATGTTGTCGAATTGCTGCTGCTAGCGGTTCAATAAATATGGCGAATAGTGAGGGAGAGAGTGGACAACCCTGCCTAGTGCTCCTCTGGAGAGAAAAACTTGGAGAGATTTGATCATTGGTTCTAACTGAAGCTCTTGGTGAGCTGTACAAAATCTTGATCCATGTTATAAATGAATTTCCAAATCCAAATTTATGTAGCGAAGCAAAGAGAAATTTCCAGTTTACTCTATCAAATGCTTTTTCAGCATCTAGTGAGACGACTGTGGTTTCCAAATTGTGAATGATGGAGTAGTCAATTATATTAAGTAGTCTACGTACATTATTAGCAGAATGTCTACCCTTAATAAATCCAGTTTGATCAGGATGTATTATATGTGGAGTGATTTTTTTCCAGTCGAGTTGCTAAGACTTTGCAGATTATTTTAAGATCTGCATTTATGAGTGAAATTGGGCGGTAGCTGGATGGGAGAGTTGGGTCTTTATAGGGTTTGAGCAGGAGACTGATTGTAGCAGTGTTCAGGTTTGTGGGGAGAAAGCAATTCTCTTTCATTTCCAAAACCATTCTGTAGAATACCGGAGCTAGCAGTGACCAAAATTCTTTGTAGAATTCAGCCGGGAATCCATCTGGACCCGGGGCTTTTTTGTTTGGCATATGCTGTAGGGCTTCTTGTAGCTCAGCCACTGAGATAGGAGAATCCAAATTCAAAATTTCGTCCTTGGTTTAGGTAAATTTATGGTTTCAAGAAATGCCTCGATACTAGAAATAGGTGGATCAATCTGTGGTGTATACAAGTTTTTATAAAAGTCTTTAAAGGCTTCATTTTTTTCCTCAGGGACATGAGTTATATTACCAGCTGAATCCTTGATGGAAGAAATAATTTTTTTCTTTATTGAGTTTTAACTGATTAGCCAGAAATCTGCCAGATTTGTTGCCATGTTCAAAGTTCTTCAAGCGTAATCTCTGCAACTGGAACTGGGTCTTTTTATCAGTAATTTATTTTAGTTCAAGCTTAAGTTGTCTTAAGTTACACAGGATGTGCTCCTCCTGTGAGTCAGCATATTCAGCTTCTAGGATTTTGATTTTCTGTTCCAGATTCCAGTGCCCACTCTCTCTTTCTCTTGTATGATGAGTATGAAATTATTTTACCTTGCATTACTGCCTTTGCTGTCTCCCAAAGAATACACAATGAGGTTCCTGGTAAATCATTAATATCCAAGAATAATGTCCACTCTCTCTCAAAGTATTTAAGGAAATCAGAATCTTTGACTAACGATGTATTAAATTTCCAAGTTCTAGTTGGAGGTGTGTTTTTTTTATGAGTGAGGGAAAGAGAGACAAGTGCATGGTCACTGACAATGATAGGGTGAATCTGGGTGCCTGAGATATCAGCTAAGATTGAGCTACTGGTTAAGAAGTAGTCAATTTGGGAGTAAGAGTGGTGAACTGGTGAGAAATAGGTGTATTCCCTGAGTGTGGGGTGATAAGAGCGCCAAGCATCACAAAGACCAAAATCAGTCATGTATTGTTTGAGTATCCCTGCTGCTTGTGTGTCACGCTGAATACCTGCAGAGCTGGATCTGTCAAGTTCTGGACTATATGTTAGGTTGAAGTCTCCTCCAATGATCAAAGTTGTGTTAGAATGAGCAGAGAGTGAGGTGAAGATGGTGTGAAAAAAGGAGGGGTCATCAACATTTGGGCCATATATGCTGGCAATGCAAAAATTTGCATTGGCAACAGATATGTTAATTATTATATATCTACCATCTGAATCTACATCAGCATAATTAAATTTGAAATTAACTTTTCTGTTGATCAGGATAGCAACTCCTCTCTGTTTGGAGTTGAAACTGGCTAAATATGTGTGTGGAAATTGTGGAGAATTAAGTTTTTGGTCTACTTGGTCTTTAAAGTGTGCATCTCCTGTAATAAGACAATGTCTGCTTGTATGTCATTCAAATAGTTAAAAACTTTGTCTTTTTTCCCTTGAACCCATTCCACGGACATTCCAGGTGACAAACTTTAACGTGGTCATACTAAGCTAAACTAACTACTGTGTTTGGAGTGTGTGTGTATGTGTGTGTGTGTGTGTGTGAGAGAGAGAGAGCGAGAGAGAGAGAGAGTATTTGTATGTATATATATTGTGAATGGTGGCCTAACCCAGGTCGTAAACTGACATAACCGTAACCATACAGTGCAGACAGGATCACAAAGGGGGAATAGGTGCACAGAAAAGAAAAGAAGTGACATGTAAACATGGAAACAAACATCTACTACAGAATTAACTTCTTTGAACTAGCAACGCGCGCTACATAACACAGCAATTAATTAGGCAAACTTACTGTGACTTACATGGTGATTGAGAAAAGAGTGTTTGTGGAGAAAGATGGGGAGAAAGTGAGTTACTGTGTATCAATACAGCCAGGGGGTGGTTTCCCGATCGCGGTGAAGCTGGCCATTAACGTACAGTTTATCCACCGTGATGACAGCTCAGCATCCTTCGCCTATGAACTTTTTGCGCAGAGGGAAGAGGGCCCTGCGCCGGTCCAGGATCTCCTTCAGGAACTGGTCGTTCATGCTGAAGTTGGTTCCCTTGAGCTCTCTGCCCCGGCTCCGCACCTGCTCCTTCTGCTTGAAATGTTCAAATTTTGCCACGATGGGTCTTGGGCGCCGACTGTCCTGCTTCTTGCCTCCCATGTGGTGGACGCGGTGGAAGGTGATGTCCCTCACCGTATCCAGAGGAAACTTGAGCTGCTGCTGCAGAAAACTCTTCACCGTCTCCTCCGGATCTTCCTCCGCCCGCTCCGGAATCCCGGCGAACACCAGGTTGTCCTGCATGCTCCGAGCCTGGAGGTCCAAAATTGACTCCTTCATTTTGCGTTGTGGGGGGGCTGGGCCTTCTGGTGCGCGGGTGGGTCTCTCGCCTGGGGGCCGGGGGGGTGGGGGTCCGCGGGGGGTGGGGCCGCGGGGGGTGGGGCCCTTGTCTTTGCTTGCTCCCAGGGGGCTCTGGCCTGGCCTCGGGGTTGGTCGTCGCCTTGTCTCTCTCTCGGTCTGTCCTCGGTTGGGGCCTCTTCCTCGTGGCTTCCTGCTGGGCTCCCCGGCGGGGGTTGCTTGGGCCGACTTGGGGGCTCTGCCCGGGCCTATCCCCTTCCATGGGCTGGTGGGCTCCCCAGTGCTGGGGGTTCATGCCTGCTGGCTGGGGTGGGTTCACGGGGGAGGGGGTGCATGCGGTGGTCTCACACTAACCCTCGGCTTTAGGGACAAACACAAAACACACGCACACACATACACACACATACATACATGCACACACACACACATACACACCCTTGGCACCATTGGCTTTAGTGATGTGGTAATTCTGTCTTTTCTTATATTTGCTTGCTTGTTTGAGTTCTTTCTACTACACTTTCGTTACACTAATTATATATTATATATTATATTTCATATCGGTTTGTTCCACAACCTTTTACTTCGGTAGGTATTAGGAATGTTGAAGTTTGCCATACTCTGGTTGTCATTGTTGTTGTTATGTTCTCTCTTGTCTCTTGTCCCCACATCCCCCTCTCTCTATCTCTATCCTTTTCCCTCCTGTTCTGGTCCAGTCGTCACGCAAACAAAAAAATAAAATAAAATAAAAATCACACTATGGGAGAAGTATCTCAGACCTCTCTCTAGCAGAGAAAATCTGTGTGGCACGACTGGGCATCTGGAACATCACACTATTTGCCCAAGTTGCTGTACAGAACAGGTTAAAAAAACAAAAAAAAAAAACTGGCAGAAACCAGTGGGACCCAGGTATACCCATCTACTATCTGGAGAAGTCTGGCCAGAAGTGGTCTTCATGGAAGAGTTGCAGCCAAAAAGCCACACCTCTGACATGGAAACAAGGCCAAACGACTCAATTATGCATGAAAACATAGGAACTAGGGTGCAGAAAAATGGCAGCAGGTGCTCTGGACTGATGAGTCAAAATTTGAAATATTTGGCTGTAGCACAAGGCAGTTTGCCAGACTGTTTGCCAAAGGGCTGAAGAGCAGTACAATAATGAGTGTCTGCAGGCAACAGTGAAGCATAGTGGAGGTTCCTTGCAAGTTTGGGGCTGCGTTTCTGCAAATGGAGTTGGAGATTTGGTCAGGATTAATGGTGTCCTCAATGCTGAGAAATACAGGCAGATACTTATACATCATGCAATACCATCAGGGAGGCGTGTGATTGGCCCGAGATTTATTCTGCAGCAGGACAACGACCCCAAACATACAGCCAATGTCATTAAGAGCTATCTTCAGCGTAAAGAACAAGAAGTGTTGGAAGTGACGGTATGGCCCCCACAGAGCCCTGATCTCAACATCATCTGTCTGGGATTACATGAAGAGACAGATTTGAGGAAGCCTACATCCACAGAGGACCTGTGGTTAGTTCTCCAAGATGTTTGGAACAACCTACCTGCCGAGTTCCTTCAAAAACTGTGTGCAAGTGTACCTAGAAGAATTGATGCTGTTTTGAAGGCAAAGGGTGGTCACACCAAATATTGATTTTAGATTGCGCTTGTTCATTCACTGCATTTTGTTGATTGATTGATGAAAATAAACTATTAACACTTCCATTTTTGAAAGCTATATATATTTGTGTGTGTGTATATGTATAGTCATTTCCAAGTTTGTAACGTAATTAAGAAATGGCAGGTGGCAATCAAGTTGAGGTCTGGAAGACCAAGTATTGTTAGAAAGGTAAATCAAAACCCCTTGACTGCAAAACACCTTCAGGACATTTTAACAGACTCTGGAGTGGTGGTGCACTGATCTACTGTGAAGAAAACCTTTCTTGCATCCTCACAACAAAATTTGGAACATTTAAACAAGCCATATGTATTTTGGAAACAAGTCCTGTGGAATGATTAATATATAACTTTTTGGCCACAGTGAGTAATTTTGGAGAAGAAAGGGTGCAGAATTTCATGAAAACAACACCTCTCCAACTTTACACATGCAGATGGATCCATCATCCTTTGCACTTGTGTTGCAGCCAGTGGGATGGGGAACATTTCACTGGTAGAAGAATGGATTCAATGAAATATCAGCAAATTCTGAAGGCAGACACTGTCTGTAAAAAGCTGAAGATAAATAGAGGATGGCTTCCAGAACAGGACAAGTATTCTAAATACACCTAAAAATCCATGGACTATCTGAAGAGGTGCAAGGTGAAGTGTGGCAAGTCAAGGTTTTGCCATGGCCCTCCCAGTCCTCCCTAAACATGATCAAAAATATGTTTTATGCTCTTTGGAAATTAGTCTCTAATATTTTCATGTAAAATGTCAAAAAATATGCCTAAAGGTTAGACTTCTGATATAGTAATTTTAGTACAAACATGCTTTACCCATGCAGTATATGTAAATCATTTCATAGTTTGAACTATATTATCAATGAAAACAAGGCAAAGGAGGATAAGGGCTTGGACAGTGGAGTTTATTTATCAACATGTCTGCATGGATACAGCTAGGCGAACATCAGGAACTGCAACTGTTTGTTCAGCACCAGCCCTGACCATGTTTGCTTGAAAGTCTGCCATGGGTCCAGGTTTTTATTTAAGCTAATCCATGTTCCATGTGAGCAGTTTGGGAGTTCCAATGCTCTACAGCTGTTCATGCCCCCTCAGCATTTGAAAGAAATGGTTTTAATCAATTGTGATAAAAGCCTGATGAGATTGACTGCTAATAAGGAACTGCCTTAATTCCTCTTGCTGTTGTTTGTATGCATTCAGGTCATAACACCACTTTGACCTTCAGCTACTTCTTGACCTCACATTTCTTTCCTGTTAAGCTCCCTTTTTACTGCTCATCTATATTTACATACCTCAACAACTGAACACCTGTACAACCCAATGTACTCCAATGCAACAGCCCAGCAAATTATCATATTCACTTTTTGTTCAGAGGCAGATTCAGATGTGGTTTTTTAAACTTTGTCAAATTAGAGGCTGTGGTTTATGGTGATATACTGGATTTCATTATACTGAAAGGTGTTTTTATTATTTGTCTACTCACATGTAACAAGCAGAGGACCAATCAACAAATATAGAATTTGATAAGATGAACTGAAGATGGATTTTTTGTTGAATTGGATTAGACTGCAGTACAGGGGTATTTCTGGTATTTCAATCCATTCCTTCAACACCAAATCTCTGTAACATCACTACTTTGTAGAAATGTCAACACCTGTTATATCAAGCCCTTGCAAGACGAAGTCTATTGATCTTATCTTAATTGAAGTCATCCATCACTTCCTGTCTAATCTCATCTTCCACCTCATTTGGCTGCTCCACCACAAACCCCAAAGTCTGCAGGCCCCATCCTGGCACCACCTCAGTCCACTCCATATCAGACATCTGGCTGCTTCTATAGCCTTGCAGGGTAGTAACCGTCACCACAGCAGAATGACTGGGGCTGTCTTGATACATTTGCTCTGAACTCACAGAACTAGAACTGATGCTATGTCTTGTAATGGCACCAGAAACTTGTTGTACTTCTTTCTTGGTCTTTACTGCACCAGTTAACTGACTCAGATGAAGAGCTTCACCTTCTTCAATTCCAGCATCAAAATCAGACTCACAAAGTAACCCGTCAACACAGATTGTATCCCTGAACCCAGCTGGATGAGCAGAGTTTTCTGATTCTAACCCTCTGATCTGTAGACTGTGAAGTATATCATCATCTCCATGTGGTCCTTTACTGTTGACAGAATCGCCTGATTGCCCTGGAGTCTTGTCAGACTTAGTGTCCACTGATTTATTAAGAAATGTGACCTGTTCAGGCCACAGAAGAGTGTCCAGCTCATCTGACTCTAGTCTGCTCTTTCCTGACTTTCTGACATCAAGTAAACCAGGGGGGTCAATTTCAAAGTTCCTGGTGGGAGAATGTGTCCCAGCCAATGGCTTAAGTCTATTGCCAAGTAAACTCTCATGAACTCTTGAATCCCAAACAGAATCAAATCTACTGTTACGAGATGTAGCACTAACATTATAGGGGATAAAGCTCTCTAGTCTAATAGCATTATACATGGTACCATATCCAGCACTATTCCTACCCCTTTCACGCTTGAATGCCCTGTTAGTGGCGCTCCAACTCATTTTATCAAGTTTAGCGATAGGAATTACAGCTGTGGAAACATTTTCAGCAGAACCCTGATTCCTTGTATTATCGGAATCAATACCAAAACTGGATTTTTTTATAGTAACCACAGTGGTGATACTAGAACTATCTCTTGAAGCATTAGTGCTACTGTTCTCAAGAGATAAACCACTCGCAGAACCATTTTTGGTGCTATGGACCTCCTCCTCAGCCTGAACAGTCTCATTTTCCTTTGGTCTAGTCTGTTCAGACATAATGATTCGATCTGTTTGAGAGTCTCTGCTGTCTGCCTTTTCCATAAACACCTTTTCTGTTTCATCCTCCCTTTCTTTTTTTCCCTGCTGGCTGACAGCACTGTGCCTCCACTCTTTTTGTTCAGCAGGGAGCACAGAAGTCTTCTCAGGAATGGCCATTTCTTTTTCCTCCTCATGGCCAATCTCTGTCTGGACTTTTTTAGGGTGCTCATCTATTCCGTCTTCCCTCCTCCCCTCTTGATATACCCAGTCTCTTCCCTCCTCTGCTTGAAAAGATATTGTCCTCATCCTTGGTTTACCCTCATGGTTTTGTCCAATGAACCAGCCTGGACTGCTGACTGTGTGCTTGATAGCTGAGGAGGAAAAGGGCAACTGGTATTTTTCTATCATCATTTAAATGGACAGATGGGTTGAAGAGTGCCAGATTTTGTAAAAATGTAATACACACACACACACACACACACATACACACACCCATACTGAGATAACATCATTAGATAGATAGAAATCTTTCATGAAATTATCATGGATAAGTCAAATAATTGAATGTATAATGCAACATACTCCACAACTAATACTCAGTGTTTCTTTTGTCATTTATCATTACTGTGATGGTTTACTAATCAGGTGCCATCTGGTGTGGTGTGATTTAGAGTAATTTATTCCATATGACTTGGTTATCATAACTTACAGTCCTGTATGTCTGTGCACATGGAATCACAGCAGGAGCATACTGAGGGTGGGGCTTCCAGTTCCTCCCACCTATACACACAAAACAGCAAAGCAGTCATATCCATTAGTACAAATGGTTCACTTCATTCACAGCACAATACAGTGCCAAAACCAAACCAAACCCAAAAATTCTCCAAATGGCATCTAAGTAATATAGGAGCAAGGTGTTCAACATCTGAAGCAGCAAAGTCCTGAGCTCTGCAGACAACATTCATAGTTACCTTAATTTGCATGTTGTATAAGAAAACATATTCATATATTGTTTATATAGCATTGTGTAAACTTGTCTTGAAATAATGAAAAAGAGCAGTTCTGTGCATGGTAACCCATCCTTTAATAACGGCTAATCATGACCAAAGCCTATGGAGTGGCCAAGCTAGCATTATGGCTACTGCTTGCAAAGAGGCACCTAGCATAGTTGACACACTTTCCCCAAGTTCTGTGAAGATTATGACTGCGATTGCACCGTTGAGCAAGGAGATGGATACTCAAACAGCCGCTCTCTGTCAGGAAATAGCCTCCACCCACCAAAGCTAAACATCTCTCTCAGTGTAGTATGATGACGAGGATGATAATGAACAATTTTACATTGTTTACAGCGAAATTAAGGCCTCTCCTAAACGTCTTGTTTACATGACCTCTGGGTCACAAAACATGTGGCCTGGAAGTTTACAGCACAAAGCACTGTGAACTCAAGAGACAAGAAAAAAGGACCGACTTTGTAATGTAGAATTGAAATGTACATTAATTCATAGGCAATGTGTTGCTGGGACCACTGGAAGTCCACAGATGAGTTTGTTCATTGCGTGACGTAAAAGACCAGATGAGATAAGACATTCCAGTCAGGGTCTGTCTCATGTCTCATGCGGGGGGCAAAGGAGCCCAGCCCCACAGTCTTCCTGTTAAGGACTCGGTGTTAACTCCAGCCAGGACCTATCTCCAAGCCCCCTCCTCAATTCATTCTCTTCGTTCAGCCCTGCAAGGAGGCAGGAGCTTCTCCTCTCAGCTCCAACAAGGGAGCAGAAACCAGCTCTCAGTGTGGCCTGCTCACAGCAGTCACACCTACCAAGAATCAAGAAAGAACCTACAAGGAAGGTTCTCCCACCAGCAGCTGCAACACAAGCCTGCTTGCTGATTTCAAAAAAGGAGCAACACAGCCAGTTAGCACAGAGCTGCTAACTGTTAACCAAAGAGCAACCAGCTTCCTCTGACCTGGACAACCAACGACTACAACCTTCTCAGCTCGGATCTTCTTCAACCGCAGGATCCCAAGCTAACAAGCTTCCTCTTCCTCAAAGGACCGGTAACTACACTGGGCATAGATAGTTAGACAAGCTAAGATAAACACGGCTAAGCGCAAGACTGTTTGACTTTCATGAACATGTGTTGATTCAATTTGTGATTAAGCTTCATTGCTGTAATGATAGTAGGATTAGTGAACCAAACTGTAAATTGATGTTAGTTGTGCTTCACACCGGCACAGGGTTTGCATGCTAAACTTCTCTTTACTAACCTGGCACCCTCTATCCTACACATATCACACCTAGACACATAGGCTGTAACAAAGAACACACTCTCTTAATAACTATTTCTGATAATTATTAATTATTATCGATAGTCAAACTGCCCATTAAGTTGATCCCCAACAGTGTTATTAACCATATAAAAAGAATAGGATGTTTTGAGTTAATATGCTGATTTGGATGCAGGGACAACAAATCCTAAGTTATAGGAACATATATAGACAGAGTATCCAGAGTTTCTGAATAGATAATGATGCATAAATTGTAAGTGTACATATCGAATCACAAAATTGATCATAGCTCATAGCTGAAATGCCAACTCTGTCTGAAGTACACACACAGGTTATGTGTGGGGTGGGGGATGGGGAGGTGCACAATTTGAGTGGGGGGCATGAGGGTCCTTCCCCCTCAAAAAAGAAATTAATGATGCACTTTTCTGCAATTGGACATATATTTCAAAGAGTGTGGAAAATCATTTTAAAACTTTTCCAAATCAGTTTTAGTTGCACAGTTATCTCCCACTTTATATTACTATATATATACACTTTATATTTATATTACTAAATACTGTATATAGAAAGAATTTCCCAGTTTGGGACAAATAAAGTACATCTATCCATCTATCTATATTAATTTAGAGATTTTCATGTCCATTATTTGTGCTATTATGATTAATGAAAATGACACTCACTGCTACACTAGCTTCTACATTGCTGCCACTTTTCCTGAAAAGAGCCAAATCTTGTCTGCTTCATCCAAAAAGGGGCATACATTCATATAAAAAGACACAAGGCAAATTAATACAGAGAATGTACGTAATAAAGCCACAGATGAAAGGAACCTCCCAACAGGGTAAAGCTGTATTTTCAAACACAAGGCATAGGAAGCAGCATGAGTATAGATGAGACTGTGCGGACATAACATTATGCTAATGTTCACAAAAAATAATTGACTACACTAGCTTTAGTGTGTTGCGCAATGAAGTCATGAGGTCAGGTAGGACACTGGAAGTCAGTCACACTTGGGATTGCTGAGAGAGGGTTAGTCACTATAATGATGTCACACTAAATGGCGCTTAAACTATATAAAAGTTAGCAACAACAATTTGAGAACACTTACCACTACAGCAGACACCACAACTACGCAGTCAACAACATGGACCTAACGCCTAGTGTGCTGACCTAATGCGCTCCTCTCCTAATCGAGAGGGGGAGACAATGTAAAACCATAGACCGTATAAGAATTGAATCGCCCTCCAGGGATAAATAAAGTTTTTTGAATTGAATTGAATTGAGACACTGTGACATCAACCATAGGTTTCTGAAGAGCCATTTGTAATAAACTTAAACTTGAAACAAATATGCTGACTTAAATAGCAAGTAAGGAGAGATCAGTTCAATAAAATAAATCCTGAACCGTGCTTAGTATGGCTTTACACTGTGACAAGTATTAGTGAACTTTATGTATACTCTCTTTTTGTATATTATCCCTTTATCAGAGCCGACAGAGACACAACAGACATGATTTTGGGGTGAGGCCTCACAAGACTTTGAAATGAAATAATGCCACTTCCTCAAAATTATTGTCATCTATTGTTGTGCAAATGCACCAGATTTTGCCTTTGAAATGGACGAATAAATTAGAGAAATAACGTTTTTTTAACTTATGTTTTCACCTTTCATGTTGTTATCGTTCTCATTCTACACTGTCATTCTATGTTAAAGTACAAACTAAGTTATAGTTGTAAAAAAGTTTTTTTTAATAACACTGGTTGCTTACCTGCTAGCAGCCTTGTTGTAGTTGCAGGACTTTGCAGTGTGAGAAGTGGTGAGACTGATTGATATTGAACAGTGGAGGTACAGCACCTATACACAAACAACAGGTAAAAATTCACAATACACTGCTAGAGTATTTTAACTTGTGTTCTGTCAAACACTAAATGTGACAATTGTATGAATACATTTTAATAACTGTTGAAACAATTACATGAAATAAAGGCACAAATTAAATGAGAAACAAATATGGGTATAAGTAGACAAACAAAAATTGCTTACTGTAGCAAATGGTTTATAAAAGAATTATGTTGACTTGTCTATCTTTACCTGCTTGACCCATGCTTGATTAGTGAAACGTGTGGGGAGAGCAGGGAGACCCATTTAAAGAGCAGTATTATTCCTTTGCAGTGATGATTTTTGTTTTGAAAGGGGAAAACAATGACATGACCCTTCAAACACGAGTATCAGTTTTACCACTGTGCCATGCTCACCACTTCAATATGTTCAATTTATTCATAGAAGTTGCAAAAGTTACTAGACTACTGCTGTGGAGCAGAGCTATGGCTATACTCTCGCTGTGGCAGGAGAGCCAGTGTGAACATCAGAGGAAGAATAAAAGGGCACAAGAAATGTAAACTTTCTCTTCCATCAATTATTATGTGGAATGTGAGGCAGATTAACTAACAGCCTGTTTACAGTGAGTGCAGTCTACCCTGCTTCACTGAGACATGGCAGAATGGGAATACGCCACACAGTCTGATTGAACTGGCCAGGTTCATGCAAGTGTGGGCAAACAGGGGAAAACAGAGCAGTAAAACAAGAGCTGCAGATACTGCTCTCTATCTGGGGGCTACCCTGGGTAGGTAACTGAACTGGTTGTGGTTGGACTTTACTATTTGCCAAGGCAGTTGTTGCATGCCATTGTTATGGTAGTTTACATTCCACCATGTGCAGTGGCAGTGAAGGTGTGTGACATCATCCACAAATTAATTGTGGGTCTTGATGCAACACCACAGTGTCCTTATAAAAATCCACGAAGATTGATCAATGACAATTGATCAACAGTACCTCGCCATTGCGAGGCTTCAAACAGGATGTTCTCAGACGGAAGTGGCCACGGAGCTTAGAGTGTCACAGAGTGTCATCAGCAGGTTGTAACAGAGATACAGAGAGACTGGAAGAGTCACAGAAAGGCATAGAAGTGGACGTCCTTTGGCCACATTCGACACTGATGACCGCTTCATTGTGAACAGTGCCCTGCGGAACCAGATGATGAATGCCACTTAACTCCAGGAGAGCGCTATGCATCAGCCACTGTGGTCACCAGATGAACATTTGTTGGTGGTGGTGTTGTGGGCAGGTGTGTCTAGTCAGTACAGAACTGCCCTACACTTTGTGAATGGTACAGTGACAAGCCTATACTACCTGAATAACATCATTAATCCAGTCATTGTGCACCTGCATGAACAACACAGGCCTAATTTCCTCTTCATGGACGACAATGCTCCAGCTCATCGAGGTCGCATCATTAAGGAACGGCTGCTGGAGACTGGGGTACCTCAAATGGAGTGGCCTGCACTTTCTCCAGACCTGAATCCCATAGAAAACCTATGGGATCAGCTGAGTCGCCGTGTAGAGGCTCGTAACTCTGTACCCCAGAACCTCAATGACCTAAGGGGCTGCCCTTCAAGAAGAGTGGGATGCCATGCCTCAGCAGACAATAAGTCGACTTGTGAACAGCATGAGACGTCGTTGTCAAGCTGTAATTGATGCTCAAGGGCACATGACAAGTTATGGAGACATTGACATTTTTTGCTGTGGTATACCCACCACTGTTGTTGGCTTTTGTTTCAATAAATTGTTTGAGATGAGGAAATTACCAGTGCATGCTTCTACTTAAATGCCCTACTTTGATGATATAATATCACTGTGCGTGAACTTTTTACATTTTCCATAAATTTCACCCGAAAGCCAAATATCCCTAATTTTTTGTGAGTAGTATATATACACACATACATATACACTACACAATACCATATTATAATATATTATGTTGTCACAGCCACAGGTTGCCTGTTTTTTTCAATGGGTTGCCAGCACTGCAGATGAATGCAACGAGTAACCTTTTGTGGAGACAATAACCAATGAATGATAACCATTGTCCCTGAAGTTTTTGTTGGTTTCTGTCTCCATTTGTTAACCCAAATGAACTGAGATCAATCAAGCTCACTTTGTCTTTTTGTTTACCAGAATGAACTGAGGCCAACCAAGCTCAGTACACAAGCAGCCACTGTAAGAAATTAGTGTAGTGCTGGCAGAAAACTAGCCAAGCTCACCTGATGTTCAGTCAAGGCCTGCATCCTTTTTTGAGTGGACCAAGATATTCAGCTATGTTATGGCCTTTTACTAGGTGGCAAGGCTTAGTGATAATTATATCCCCCTAGACCTAAAAACTAATTATCTGTAATTGTAAAAAGAACCCCATTATACTATCCATTACTAAACTAAAATCTAAACTAAAATAATAGCATTGGTATGTATAATACAGACAGTTATACAATATTAGGTGCTCATATTCTAATTTATTCTACTATATGCTGTTATAGTAGTTTGTATCAAATTACTCTTACACAATATAATAAATCTCCATGTCAGAGTGGATATGAGGCCTAACATTCTCTACATATCACACACTTTGCTGAGAGACACTACTACAGTATTAGTTTAAGGTGCAACAGGTGGTCATGGGTACTGTATAGTACTGGCCTTGTAATTTTGACTTGAATTATGCTTGTATAGTTTACATTCTATTCTTATTCAATTAGGATTATTATTTATATCATTTGAATTTACTTGTTATATCATATTACATTATATTATATAACTGAAATATTTATGCTGCTGGGAAAAGCATAGAATAGGGGAAAATATTTTTCCAATGGCGCTTCTTAGAATAGTTTACTCTTTAATTATTTGCACATAGTGCATATTTTTTCAGAAAAAGTTTAATGTTCAAAATGAGTTACATCATCCACATGTCATTTTAGTTCAATTTGTGAAACAGCTAAATGTAAAAATTTGGCTTTTTAAAAAAGTACTGACAGCAGTTAGACAATTACACAGACCAGTACAATGTTGCATTCCTTTGAAACATCTGTGATGAACAGATGTTAAGGTAACTTCATCATAAATCCGGCTTATCTGCAGTTTAGCTGTGGCTCATCATAACCTGCACAACTTTTGAGTTTTGAGTTATCAGGTCCATTTTAGCACACAGCTGTATTCTCCTGTAAGTTCCAGTTTAGCTAGCTTATTTTATTAAGAACGGTCTTAATAAAATAAGTCAGGTAAGGAACAAGTGTAATTTCTTTAAAGACCTTATAGAGCCTTGGCACATCACCATAGGTGTTCATTTGTTACTCACTTATTTAGCCTGATTAGATCTTTCTCCTGATTAGAACTGTTTGACTGTGTACAGGGGTCCTTGATTTGTCTTCCTTATTTTTCTTGGATCTCGTAACACATGATTTCTGTTGTCACATGATGTTTTGTGACTCCAATTAATTACCTCCACGGCTCACCCAATCTGAACCTGAGCCAGAGGTCTGTTCAGCCAGAATTAGTAAAAACACTTGTGCAAGTGTGTCCAAGGCCTTTAAGGTTTTGGTGAGATATCAAATTCAAACTGATTTTGATCTTACTTGTGAGACTGCTTTGAAGAGAAATGTATCCACAGAGAACTTTAGCACACTGCCCCCTCCCAACAGGAACTGGGAACTGCTGCCCTCCCTTCTGCTGTCTGTCATGCAGCTGTAATCAAAAATTTGAGCACAAACATCAATCAAGTGCGTCAAGTCTATTGAGTGTAAAGTGACAAACCAATTACTGCCAAGAACTTGTGTAACTGTGTGCTCTTACTGGAGACACACCCATAGTTTGTAATAATATCCACTTTGGGCATGCTGTTCGGGTCCTTGGAGCTTGTGGCATAGCATGAGTCTATGTAAAGCCTCTCCCCAGCCAATGAAGCTCCTGTCTGGGCTACAAAATACACCGGCTCCCCTAAAAAGAACCAGTGGCCTGGAGGAAGGGGCTCCCACTGGGCTGTTGGCACACAAACACAAATTCATGGCAAAGAAAGCAAATCCCTTTTGTATAGTTTATTTTACAAAATAAAACTATGCTGTCGGATTTCACTGTACAACAGCATGCCACAACATCTTTAATAAATTAAAAATAAGGAACAAAATTCAATTGTAAGTTTTTGGAAAAAATTTCAATTAAAAACTGGATGTTGTAGAACTACATAGACAAGACCTATGTGGTAAATTAATTTCGGAATGGCTTCACTTTAGACTTAGTGTAGACTTTCAACACAGAGCTGAAAGTCAATGTCTAGTTCAAAAAACAACTTGGTCTTATATTTTGAAGTTAAATTTTAGATTTGGCTGACCAACAGTAATGCCAATGCCATTTTAACTTTTTTGACTGTCTCAGATATTTACAGTTAACATGTCTTGTGCAAATAATAGCAACATTGAAGCCTTTTAAGATACTTTAGGTGTGTGTTTTACCGTTGCACACACTGAGGCTGAAGCGGAGTTTACTCGTGATGCTCTTCATAAAGGCTGTGTGCTGAACTTGAGGTCTGAAGCCAACTTGGTAAGAGTAATGAAACCTGAGACAGAAAAAAGGATTTTCACAAGAGAGAAATTAAACCTGGAACCTGTGCTTTAAGATACTTTTCTACCACATCATTCAGAGTGATAAAAAAATGACACAGAAAGTCTCAAGCCATGTTGTGCTTCAGACACTCAAATAGATGGTGAACACAGCAAGTCAGCAGGAACAATGCTGAACCACTTAAAGACTGAACCCAATAGGGTCATTGAAGCACACAAATGATATTTACTTAATAAAACAATACTAATGTTAGAGAGTGCCTTATGCTATTACAACAACCATATGAACTGACCTCGAATGTTAAATATCTATTCCCATGCTGGTAAATTTTTGTGTGACTACACCTCAAGATGGCAGTCAATATCAAATAGAATCCAGTTATATAAAAAAATTCAAGCAGGAACCTCTGGGGCTGAAAACTGAAGCCAACACAGGGGTACCAAAAACTGCAGTTGCTCAAATGGCCACTTTAGGCTGGCTCCAAAAGTGAGTCAATCCCCATAGACTCCCATATTAAAATGCTCAGCAGAATAAACATGTTTACTGCCTGGTGCAAATAACAGTTTTGGTCTCTATATATTATTTTTCTCTTCATGACAACAGTATGGGGGGTGAATTTTTATATAACTCACTTGATTAAAATATATTAAGGCTTAAAGTTGCATATAATTAAGGGTATGGTCACTTTGAGTGACAGCAAGCTGCTGCTGCATGCACCAAAGCCAAAACGTAATAGAGAAGACTTATTTTTTAGGGTGTTAATACAAAAGATGTCTGTGTGACTTTGGAAAATACAGATCCACCACGTTAGATAGCTAATGTTATGCAAACTTAAACTTGCCATATGGGCGATTTACCTTTAACATAAGGTTATGCTAGATTTGTTGAAGTAAGTCAAAAAGTGGCAAACTACAGTATGTGCAAATACAATAGAGGGTCTTGCTTCTGGGTCCCTCACTGGAGTGGAGGCATGAGAGCGCATACTTATCTAAATGCTGCTTAAAGCCCTGAAACACAATGGAGGTGTAGTAACAGACAACCTTTTTAATGACAGTAGATGGGAGGTGTTTATAATTACCTGTTGTAATGGCAGTGAATGGGAAGGTTCAGCGGTAGAACTCTGATAACAGAGACTTGTGGAGGAGGATTATAATATAGTGAAAAGGTATACACCAGCTGACCACCAACAACCTGAGAGACAGAGAGAGAGATTCAGAGATTGAATATGAACTCATTTTCCAATCAATCTAAATTTAAAGCTATAGGAACCAATCTAGATTTCATCATCCTTAAGTCTGCCTTTACTGCTTGAAAAATAACAAAAGAATGCAACAGCCTTATGTTATTGTGATTGAACCAGAAGTGACTCAGCAAGCTGATGAAAATACTGCAGAAAGGACTCACATCTTAGTAAAGCCAACAAGTGTGCTATTTGCTGATGAACTGATTAGAGAGCAGGAGCAATTTAGAGTAATAAATAGAAAGTGTACACTTTATTTCATAAGCTAATAATGTTTCAGCATCAGCATGTCCTGATGCTCTTCAGTAGATAATAACCAGCAATTAAAAGGCACCATGTGGGGGTAAAAAAAACCAGAATGTTGACATTCAGTCTGTATCCTGGAGGTTTAAGAAACATCTTAACTGTGTGTATGTGTCTTCTTACCCTAGCAGGGTAAACCAAGAAAACAGGAGGTGTTGATAAAAACACTGTTCATAGTTTGAGTGGCCAGATTGTATTGTATTGCATTTAGTCACATTTTAGTAACCCAGGTCTGTTTTCATACAGTATCTGCTTGTGTTTGCTGTGTTAATTTGCAGTTGTTTAAATTTCAACATGCCCTCCATTTCTACCTATTGCCATCAAATAACCTAGATTTCCACTGCACTGTCTCTATGTCAGTCACTTACCACTTTTAAGTTTCCCTTTGCAGTGTGGCCAATCACCAATGAATTCCACTCAGTTCTACTCTGCAGATTTTTCCACTGTGTTAAACTGCTGTTTATGAAAAACACCACTTTAGGGCATTTCGTATTTCGTTTCAAATTAAAGCCCACAATTGAAAGGTTCCCTATGAAATTATAGTTATATATATAAAAACAATTAAAGGGTAGGTTCTATTTACAGGTCAAGTTAAGGCAATAGTAAAAGTTTTGCTTGCTATAATCACTACTCCTGTTCATACTAGCCCTAAAGACATCTGTTCCTGAATCAATTTCAATAAAAATTAGGGGGACAAAAATCCACAGGTTTCATTCTGTGAAATTTAAATTCCGAAGTCTATCTAAGATCTAAGACTAATGTGGTTTCAGCAGTCTGTGTTAGTAAAATTAAGCGGATATCTTCCAAAGTTTGTCTTTTTACAGTACAAAATTCCTCACAGCCCAGGGCTGTGTCCAATATCAACCCCTTGTTTACTCATTAACTACAACATATATTCACACACTCTGTAGTTTACCTAAAAGTGAGCAGTAAATTGAGATTTTGGACACTTTCTAATCAGCATTTTTTTTGTCAAAACTAACAGCTGTTGAGTTGCACAAAGGTAATTTTTGCCTCTATAAAATGCAACACATTGCATTGTGGCTCAAAGAAGTACATGGATGCTTTGTTTTTTGTTCAACTGTACATTATTTTTATTACTTAGAAATCTAATTGATTGAATTGACATTATTTAATTTAATGAGAAAGAATGTACTTTTGTATGTGTAAAAGTTACATACCTTTGCTTTAAAATACCCCAAAAATAAGTATAGATGAAAATGGGACAATGGAAGAGGTGGAGGTTTTGGTGAAAATCATGCCTCAATGAGTCATATTTTTATTTTCTGACCAGTGTTAAAAGATATTCTTCGAAACCATAGGCACATATTTTGAGAATATATAAGAGGGTATCTTGTCATAGATGTAGAAGCTGTACATGACAGAATGCCAACAAAACATAATAATTATGGTTACAGTATCAGAGTAAAAGAAAATCTAGTATCAGTAGAAGTAGGTAATTACTGAAGTGACAATAGACTTAATATGATGGTTCTGTCACTATTAATGGTGGAAAACAGCAGTTTGCTCTGACCAGTTGGCTACATTACATCTCTACTTGAGGTGAGGTTAATGTTCTTTGAGCATTGTCCCTGCTTAAATATACGGACACGAAAATGAACATGTAATGTTACTCGGCCATTCTGCTCATTGGTTTAGTTTATCTTAATCTTTCCACTAACAAAAGCTTCCCTCTGTGCATGGTGAGTAAATTGAACTCGCCTTTGACCCAAGAATAAAGTTTAGTTAGTGCTGTTCACATTACATTAAAACCAGATGACATTACCTTTACATATTAATCACATCACAATCATCATTTTTACTAACATTCTACATATGTATACGTGTTTCCACATAGACTATGCTTCAACTTACTTCTTTTCCGTTTGGTAACCATATTTAAAGTAACTGTAGCTCTATGAGCATGGCCAGATAGCACAAGAAGTAAGTGAGGAGACAGGTTTACTTGTCTGTAATTTGCATTTGTTATTCAGTGGTGTCCCGACCTTAGACTGTCCGTGGCACTCCGTCAGTCTGTAGTGGAAATACAGAAAGCGAGGGCTGATTGTGCTGGCTCTGCACGAGCCCAGCCTGAACAGGGATGGAAGTGTCCAAGTGCGCAGCTGGAAGCGGTCCACGCGCACAGAGACTTTATCGATCCCGCACCAGACCTCCACAGCGCGTGTACCTGCTCCTTTTACACTCTGATGTTGCCTTGTTGGTGGTAACAGCAGCACAGTCAAACCGGCGGGAAGCGGTGTCTTATGAGGAACCGGCTGAAACAGCTCTCGTGCTACAAGTGGCCGTGGCGCGTGCTGGAACATGGGCAGATGGTAGAATGAAGGGCGCACAGCGCCGTCCTGTTCTGTCCTAACCAGGTTTACCCTCTCCGACCATGGCGCACGCTGAACTGGACCTCCCAGTGTGCCATGAAACAGTGTCCAAAGAAGCCACACGAGCAGCGACATGATTTGAGAAGAGGAGCAACAAAGGCCAGTACCTGCTCAGGTCTCATCTCAGTCTGCGTCACATCATCACTCATTCGCACACCTGCGCCCCTGCTGATTGGCCTACAACAACCAGGTGAGATATTCAACACAATGTTTTTTACATCGATGTGTTTTTTTGTTTGTTTGTTTTATTAAAATGTTATTCATTAGTGTATTTGACCCACTCACTACTAAAATTGTTAGTTTCACAGCCCTTATTGAAATATCATGTGACATGTACAACATTTTGTTTCACAATACTAAACCCAAATTACCTTTAAATAAGGTTCCGTTCTTGAACAGTTTGCTTAGCTCTCTAGAATGTTTGTCATGAATTCAATCAGCTGGTCTGAAAAGTGCTAAAAGTTGTCATTAACCACACAGCATTCTTTTATGTTCCTTTATCACACAAACTAAAATGAAAAATTTCATAATTCAAATTAAAAGTTAAACATATCATTGTTGATCAAACATTTGAGCCAATTAGTTCTTAGATCAGGGCAAAAACCAAGCCTATTCTATCATGCTTTTCTGCTGATGGAGAGCAGCTGCGGAAAACAGTGCCATGGTCTCATGAGGTTATAACAGGTATTAACCTGCTGAGCTGAAAAATGAAGCCAACATGGCAACTGCAGTTCCTTGAATGGCCACTTGAGGCTGGCTCCAAAAGAGAGTCAATTGCATTTGACACCCATGTTAAAATGTCCACCTTTACAACAGAAGTAAATATGTTTTCAGCCTGGTAGAAAAAACTGTTTGGTCTCTGTAGCTGATTTTCCCCTTCATGACAACTGTATGGGTGAGTACAGTAATACAGTTGCAATCAGAGATATTCAACCCCCTCGCCTCAAAAGACATTGTAGTGATGTGAATGAAAGATAATGACAATAAATCAATAAATGACAAAAAACCTCATTAAACAACAAAAATATTTATTGATACATATTTGAGTTAGTTTGACAACAGAAGTTGACTTAACTTTGAAGTTCAAATGAAAAATGTAACTCTTTTAACACATGTGCATGTGCAGTATTATTCAACCCCCAGCTTCAGTACTTTGTGGAGCATCCTTTAGCTTTTATAACTTCTAACAAACGTTGTCAGTAAGTGCTGACAAGCTTCTTACACCTCTCAATTGGAATCTTTGCACATTCTTCACATGCAAAAGCATGTAACTCAGTTATGTTTGGTGGCTTCTTTAAATCCCACCAAAGATTTAAATCTGGTGACTGAGAAGGCAACTCCAGGACATTCCAGGATCTTCTTCTCAACCAAGCTTTGGTTGACTTGGAGGTGTGCTTGGGATCATTGTCTTGCTGGAAAGTCCAATGATCACCAAGGTTTAATTTGTGAACAGAAGGCATTGCATTCCTCTTTAAAATGGCCTGGTATTTCTGTGAAACCATGTTGCCAGGTACACGATCAAGAATGCCAGTTCCTGCTGCAGAAAAACAGCCCCACATCATCAATGACCCACTTCCATGCTTGACCGTGGGGATGGTATTCTTCTGGTCATAAGCCTGGCTATTTGCACAACAGACATACCACTGGTCCATATGTCATCCTGTAGGTGTCTTGCAGTCACATGGGGGATTTTCTTAGTTGTCCTGAATAAGTTGCTAAGGGCCCTTGATGAAATTTTGGGCTTTCTGCCATGGCCATGCAGGTTTGCGGCTGTTCCATAAGTTTTAAACTTCCATATAATGCTCCCAATGGTATCTCTTGGAATGTTACATTTTTGGAAATCTTCTTATACCCAAGGCCCTTCAGGTGTGATGAAATAATCATCCAAAGCAGAATCTTGCTCTTTGAAAAAACTTTGAACATTTGAAAAATATTGTGGGACGTCTGTGCTGTGTTTGCGGAGCTGCTTTTTGGCTGGAGTTTGATTGTGAGTCTTCTGGGAGACAGTGGAGGTTGATCTAATCCAATGATGTTAACAGGAGTGTCTGGTAGCAGTTATTAAACAGGCTGCACCGAAGTCTAAACGTAATAACTGTTATGATTCCTGGTGAAAATACTTTTAAACAAAAGGCTTCTGTGTGAGGTTGTGAAAGTAAAGGTCCATCACGCTAGTTATCTTACCTTATGTAATTTTAAACTTGCCATATGGGCAGTGTAACGTCAACATAATGTTATGCTCAACTTGTCTGGGTACGTTAAGAAGTGTTGAACTGCGTGCAAATACAATAAGGTGTGTGTAACTTCAAAATATTAATGCCAAGATTCAACATTAACCTAGATATTGTTATTGGTTGATACATTGCAATATACAATAAAATGATTTGACAGCCCACAAACTCAAACTTTGTTATTTTTATTAATATTATTGCTAAAACAGGCATTTTAAGTTTATTGCATTCTAGTAACTGACTGATTGTGATCAACTGTAGGTTGAAATGTTGCGTCCATATGGCCTTTTTGCTTTTGCCTTCAGGACAGATGGAACAGGCAGTTTATTGGGGTTAGCCCTTAGCCTAGAGCTAACACCCTCTCACTTCCCCCGCTTCCATGACCTGTCACAGTGCTTGCGGTGCTTCTTCACCGTGGTGACTCTAGCTGAGCCCGAGATCGCGTTTGTGTTGCCTTGGCATAACAGCTTGCTGAGCCAGTTTAGATCTCTCAGCGGGCTATTCCTGCAGTGGTCTCTAATGGCCACTAGAGTGTCCTGATTGGACATACTTTTGCACATATGCTTTGCAGACCAGGGGCGAAACCACCTGTTGCACTGAGAAACTTATCTTGCTGGTTTAGCAGAGGCAGCCATAAGCATCAGTTGCATCGCCATGTTGGTTTCCACACACAAGGGAGTGCCATTTTTGCGATAATGTGAATAATGTGACCAAATTTGCCTTGCTTAAAGAATACTGGCAAGTTCCATTAACCAATAGAGCCTTGTAAGTTCCTTCTGAAGCTCACTATTTATGCAGGGTTATACTATTTGGAATGAAGAACGCCCCTTCAGTGTTTCAGAGGTTAATGAATAGGGTGACTAGCAGGACTATAGAATATAGTGACTTATGTAGACAATGTTGTGCATAGCTCTTCATGGTCTGAACATGTATTCTATATTGGATTTCTGAACAGTTAGAAGCTGCTGGACTGGTTGCAAATCTACTCAAATGCCAAATTTGAGAAAGAACACTGTTGGGACATACAAACCAACCCCCACAGTGCTCCAGTTTAACACCAGGTGTTAACTCAAGCCTGGACTCATCTCCAAGCCCTCTCTTCAACTCCTTCTCTTTCTCTTCAGTTTTGCTAGGAAGCAGCAGCTCTTTCTCTTTGTTGGAGAAATTCTTACCCTTCATGCTCATGACCGTGTAATCACCCCTGTGTGAGAGTTTGTGCGGCTATCTCATGAAGACAGAGGCTGCGAATACCAGAGAGGGACAGAGCATTCTGTTCCTCTCCTCAAGGCCATCTCACCTTGAGATGCTCCTGTATGATAAGCAAAGAACTGTCTCCACTATGATTGAGATATGTGTCAGCAAGAATGCAAGCCTCTGCCCATCTGGCATTATAAAAGTCTCATGTGAACTCAGTATCTTTGAACAACTTGCACTGCAGACTCTCTGTGTGTAACTTGTTCCCTTGCTGCAAGAATAAACAACCTACTCTTATGATTTTCAGACGGTGTTCCTGAGTTTGTTTTATAAATTTTCCTATCACTCTTCAGCTCTGCTAGAAAGCAGGAGTTCTTCTCTTCGAGTCTGCCGAGGAGGCAGAAGCTCTTCTCCTCTCAGTTTCAACAAGGGAGCAGAAACTCACTCTCTGAGAGTGGCCTGCTCACAGCAGTCACAGCTAACTTTGTAAGAACCAAGATAAGGACCTGCAAACAAGGTTCTCCCACCAGCAGCTGCAACACAACCCTGCTTGCAGATTTCACTAATGTAGCGACAAAGCCAGTTAGCACAGAGCTGCTAACTGCTAACCAAGGAGCCACTAGCTTCCTCTGACCTGCGCAGCCAAAGACTACAAACCTTCTCGGCTTGTATTTTCCACAACCACCACAAGACCCCAAGCTAACAAGCATCCCTCTTCCTAAAAGGCATGGATAGCTAGACAAGCTAAGCTAAACACGGCTAAGCACAGGACTGTTTGACTTTAGTGAACATGTGTTGATTCAACTTGTGGTTGAGCTTCATAGCTTCACGGTTGTGATGATGCTAGGATTAGTTAGCCAAACTGTAAATTGATGTTAGTTGTCGTTCACACCGATACAGGCTTTGCATGCTAACTTTCTCTTTACTAACCTGGCACCCTCTATCCTACACACATCACACCTAGACACATTGGCTTTAACAAAGAACACACTCTCCTTCCCCCAGCAGCCATCCTTTGGTCCACCATCTTGTGTGTAGCCCTCCCTTTTGTTTAAGCCATGTAGTCTTCACGCCATAAACCATACTTTTGATTATACTTTTGAAAGAGAAGTCATCATCATCAGGACATACTTGAACCTTGGACTCAGTTCGGATGACACATCACTTCTATCCATAAATGATCCCAGCAAAGACTCCATGTCTGTCCCCACCTCCTAATTCAACCTATCACACTGTACTGTTCCACCTGCATCTACACCATGTTAACCTTTAACATTTTACCTTCCCAACCACTGGACCTGGTTGGGATGTCTGGATCCTGTCAAATCGGTGAGGAGAGCTGCCCTAGCAGAGAAATGGGAGATAAAGCGATGGTAAAATCCTGCCATACCAAGAAAAGATCTGAGCTGCTTCCTTGTCTCAGGCAGTGGGCAGGACTCAATGGCTCAAATTTTATTCACTTGTGGCTTTATCACCCCATTTCCTATGACAAATCCCAGGTACTCTGTCTCGGCCTTGGCAAAGACACACTTTGATGGGTTGATGGTCAGCCCAGCAGAGTGGAGGCACTTCAACACCCTTTCCAGATGTACAAGGTGTTCCTCCCAGGTGGTGCTGTAAATGACAACGTCATCAAAGTAGGCCGCAGCAAAATCTGACAGATCGCACAGTACCTCATCCATCATCCTCTGGAAGGTTGCTGGGGCACCATGCAGTCCGAAGGGCAAGACCGTAAATTGGAACAACCCCCATGGTGTCCGGAAGCTCTCTGGAGTGTTGAGTGAGCGGTACCTGCCAATAGCCTTTGCAGAGATCTAGGGTGGTTAGGTACTTTGCCTTTCCCAGGTGCTCAATCAGGTCATCAATCCGAGGTGTGGGATATGAATCAAATTGTGAGATTGCATTTAGATACCTGAAGTCTATACAAAAACGTATGCCGCCATCCTTCTTCGGGACCAGGACAACTGGGTTGCACCACTCACTCTTTGATGGTTCAACAATCCCCAGAGAGAGCATTAGGTTGATCTCCTCCTTCAGCACGGTCTGCAGACGTTCTTATTGGTTATTCTATAACTCAAGCGTCTCACAGAAGCACCTTCTTTTAACACAATGTCATGTTCAACCAGGTTTGTTCTACCAGGATTTTCCTGGAATATTTCAGAGTGACATAAATCTCTCACCTGGAGTTGCTTTTCTTCAGGGAGGTGACTGAGATCCAGGTCCAGGGAAGCAGCTGCAGGTAAGTACTGCTCCTCCACCTCTTCATCCTCTGGAACCCTCTTGATCAGCAACACCTCTGCTTTCTTATCAGGTCTCCCCACCCACTCCTTAAGTAGGTTCACTTGCAGCATCCTACTTGAGCGGGACTGACCTGGAGTGGACATTCTGTAGGTGGTTGGTCCCATTCTCTGTTGGATCTCAAAGGGTCCTTGCCATTTTGCCAGCAGCTTACTTTCATCACTGGGGAGGAGTATGAGCACTTTTGGCCAGGGTTGAAGGATTTCTGCCGGGCTGACCGATCATACCAGGCCTTTTGATGCTGCTGGGCCTCAGCCATGTTGGATTGGGCGAGCTCACTCATCTTTTCCAGTTGGTCTCGCATCTGTATAACATAAGATATGACATTAACAGCCTCCCTCCCTGCCTGATCTCCCTCCCAAATCTCTCTCAGTAAAGAGAGAGGGCCCCTTAGTTCATGACCAAACAGCAATTCAAAGGGAGAGAAACCGGTGGAGGCCTGGGGTACTTCCCCATATGCAAAGAGGAGGTAGGGTAGCCATTCATCCCAATCACAGCCAGTATCATTCACAAATTTCCGTAACATCTGTTTCAGAGTCTGGTTGAAATGTTCAGTGAGGCCGTCAGTTTGAGGATGGTATGGCGTTGTCCTCAAACTCCTAATACCCAACAGCTGATAGACCTGTTTTAACAAAGTGGACATGAAATTAGTTCCACGGTCTGTGAGGATCTCACGAGGAAAGCCAACCCTTGAAAAGAACTGCACAAGGCAAAAAGCTACTGATTTTGCCTTTATGGACTTCAAAGGGAAAACCTCAGGATATTTTGTTGCATAATCTGTTATTACAAGCATGTAACGGTTACCAGCTTTACTCCTCTCGACTGGATCAACAATGTCCATTCCCAATCGCTCAAATGGGGTACTGATAATTGGTGGGGGCTGGAGTGGAGCTCTGGAGGGGATTTTGGGGGAGGTCCTCTGGCACTGAGGGCAACTTTTGCAAAACTGGGCTACATCCTTACGCAAGCCAGGCCGGTGGAAGTGGTTTTTAATTCGAGCAAAAGTTCTGTGCTTTCCAAGATGGCCAGCCCAAGGAACAGAGTGCCCCAGGGTCAACACAGTTTCTCTAGCTGCTCCAGGAACCACCAGTTGTATGTCTGATCCCTGCTGATGATAAAGGATGCCACCTTTCAGGATGAAGGCCTCACTGCTGCAGGAAACAGGGTCCACTACTTGTTCCTTATCCTTAGCTCTCTGCAAAAGAGGTGCCAGTGTAGGGTCACTATGTTGCATTTCAATGACGTTGTTTGGGATTTGGAAACCCAAGTGCAATTCAGGCTCAGGGCTAGAAGGTGGTGTTACATCTGTGGCTGGAATCCAATAGATCAAACAATACAGGCAGGTCTCAACCAAGTACAGCAGGAAAAGGCAGATTATCAACAACACCAATGTTCAAGAGGTAAGTCTGTCCTTCTACCTTGATGTACATGTCTGCTGTTGGATAAGGTTTTTCATCTCCATGTACACAGCAAACAGGGATAGTCTCATTAAGGCTGATAAGATTTGGAGGTACAAAATGCCTGTGCACCAGGGTCTGGTCACTGCCTGAGTCAATGAGTGCTTTTAGGGTTTTACCATTTATCTCATCTGAGGTCATTTTAGCACATGAGTCAAATTTGACTTCAGTTTCAATACACTGTGGCGCAAAACACATTTGGGTCACTTTGGATGAGTTTTGGGGGCACATTGGTTTTGTATGGCCTTGCATTCCACAAAGATAACAAATTAGCTTCTTAACAGGAGGTTTTGAAGACATATTAGTTGTCTGGTTCTCCCGCCAGGAAGGCTTATTCACACCTGTGGTTGACTTTTGCTGGTACTGAGGCTTGTGGCTGTTCCTCTTTTCCCATGAGGCGTAGCTCCATGGCTGCCCTTTCCTCCGTGCAGCCACAAACACGTCAGCAAACTTAGCAGCTTCAGCAGCAAAACTTGGATTATGCTCTTTTAGCCAGACCTGTAACTCAGGAGAAAGCATTCTCAAGTATTGCTCCAAGATTATCATTTCACCAATTTCCTGAACTGTTTTACCTTTTGGGCTAATCCACTTCCCATATAACTCCTTCAACCGTGCATACAGCTCCTTTGGATTTTCACCAGGATGTATGTCAAGAGAGCGGAATCTCTGGCAATACATCTCAGGATTTATATTGTATTTGTCTAGAATGGCTGCTTTGACTTTATCGTAAACAACAGAATCATCAATATCCATATGAACATATGCACCTCTCGCTTTGCCAGTGAGTAATGATATGAGATGAAAAACCCAGTCATCTTTTGGCCAGCGGCAAGCTAGAGCAATACGTTCAAAGGTAATCAAAAAATGTTCGACATCATCATCATTTGAAAGCTTCTCCAGACTCGATCGAGGCGTGGGTTCAAATCCCACCACTGCCACCAAATGTCGTGGACCAAGCAGTCAAGCACAAAAACACAGGTTTAAAGTTCCAAAAAAAGATGGATTTATTTTCCAAAAAACAAAGTAGCTTTTACAAAGCAAATGAAGTCAAAGTTATAGGGCCCTTAAAAGAGGTCAACAAAATATAACTCTACTGAAAATAAGGCTAACAAAAAATAGACACCAACTCAATTGACAGACCTCCCAAAATGAGACACTGGGGCAACATATGTAGTGGTTGATCAGACCACATTTAACACACAGGGAGAAAACTATACACAATAACTAGAACTGACACAATGAAACCCTGATCCGCCCCATGATGCAAGAACTCTTGGTCTGGTCTGTGGGAGGGACATCAGCATAAAACCATGCTCCGCCCTCAGCCCCATCTTTTATCTGTCTACCAGCAGGACATGCCACACAGCAGCCAGGTAACTCAAAGACAGGAGAAATGAATTAATACAAACAAATAGCAAAATGACAAACAATGTAAACTAAATGTGCGTGCTCCATCCAGAAAACAGTGTGTTGTCAAAGTGCTAATAAACCAATTTTAGACAAAACAAACTATGTGTAGTGTATGTAATTTAAGTGACTGCAACTCAAAGTAACCGAACATGTGGTAATGGAGTCTGAGAGTGTGTAAATGGTACAACCTTTTGTGTGGCTGTGGGCACGGCCATCACACTTCTGTACCAAGATTTATTTTCTTAAAGACAACAGAATTGTAGATATATCATGTTATATTGGTACTGTAGCAGCCCCTGTGGCTAGAATTGTACGAAATGAAATGCAGCTGCATGTAGACCATTCTCAAATTTGGTTTCAATCAACTGTTAGGAAAATTAAAGAACAAACTCAGGAACACCGTCTGAAGATCACAAGAGTAGGTTGTTTATTCTTACAGCAAGGGAACAAGTTACACACAGAGAATCTGCAGTGCAAGTGTTGTTCAAGGATACAGAGATTCACTGGAGGCTCTTATAATTCCAGATAAGCAGAGGCTTACACTCTCCCTGGCAAATGTCTCACACACAGTCGACAGAGTTTATTGCTTATCATAAAGAATAGAAGACAAGTCCGATGACCTTAAGGGAGGAATAAGTTACCCTGTCCCTCTCTGATATTTACAGCCTCTGTCACCATGAAGCAACAACATACAACACAGGGCACTCATGGGGTCATCAACATGGCCTCTCAGATGAGATTACAATGTCACGAATATATAGGATACTTCACAAGAATAGAAGAGCATAAAGGATAAGAATTTCTCCAACATCAGTAAACAAACAATAAGCAAAATCCAAAAACAAATGTATGTGTTTGAAACCATCCCAAGACGCAATGTTATACACGAACACACTCGTTTCAGCCAGAGAGCGCTGCATGTGGGTGAGCACGCAGAGACATTTATTTGCGCTCTCTATGAACTGTCTGAACACTGACTTCCGTCCAAAACGAGAAGAACGCATCAGAGACCAGATTGTGGTAGGTATTTTAGACAAAGAACTATCACAGAGGCTGTAGCTAATCCCGAATGACTGTACAAGAGGTGCGGCAGTCAGAGGAGGTTAAAGTGCAGGTTAACCAGCAGGGAGAGCGTGCTTGTGCTATTCAAGAAGTCACTCACAAACACAGCAGCGGTGAGCAGACGGATGGAGGAAAAGCAAGGATAAACACAAAGACAATGACCACAGTGTGGACAGTGTGGCAAAAACACCACACAGCCAGAAGGATAAGTGCCCGGCGAGACAGTCTATATGCAACAAATGTGGGAAAAGGGGGCACTGGGAAAGAGTGTGCAGAAGCAGGCTGGTGAGTGAAGTGACTGAGGATGATGGACATAATGAACATTATAACCTTGGGTCAGTTAACAGCACGTCACACAATGATGAGTGGACAGTAACACTTAATATTTTAAATAAACCTGTAAAGTTCAAAATTGACTCTGGGGCCGATTGCAGTATTTTGAGTGAGACTGTGTATAAAACACTGAAGCCACAAAGAGTGCTAGGCAAAGAAAGTGCTGAGTGGTCCTGGGGGTGGTTTGAACTGTTTTGGGCAGTTTATCACACAGACTGAATACAAGGGCAAAACATACACAGGCTCTATGGGCCGGCCAACATCCTTAGCAATGGAGCTAATCAAGCGAGTGTATGAAATCAGTACCAGCGAACAGGAGTTTGGGCTTACTGAAAACACAACCTGTGAAAATTGCATTACAAGAAAGTGCTCAGCCCCACGCAGTGGTCACAGCACACCAAGTCCCCATACCTTTGTCAACTGCAGTGAAGGAGGAGCTGGACTGAATGGAGGCCAATGACATCATAGAGGCCGTGACAGAACCAACTGAGTGGTGTGCGCCGATGGTGCCTGTCCCGAAAAAGAGCGGAAGGGCACAAATCTGTGTCGACTTAAAGAGACTGAATAAAGCTGTTAAAAGAGAGAGGTTCATTCTGCCAACGTCTGAAGAGATGATAGCTCAGCTGAGTGGCTCCACAGTATTCTCTTCTCTAGATGTAGCTTCTGGATTCTAATCCAGAAATCCCTCTGGACAAAGATAGCCAGAGATTGACCACCTTCATAACACCCTATGGAAGGTATTGCTTCAAATGTCTGCCTTTCGGGATCACCAGCACCCCCGAAATTTTTTAAAGAAAGATGGTGGAGACTCTGGAAGGGCTGCAGGGAGTTGCGGTCTACATGGATGACATTATTGTCCATGGTAGGGACATAGGTGAGCACAATGAGCGACTACAGAAAGTCATGGAGCGACTAGAGTCCATGGGCCTGAAGCTAAACACAGAAAAGTGCATGCTGAGAAAGACTGAGTTACACTTCGTGGGCCAGGTTATTAACAAAGATGGCGTGCGACCGGGCCCAGTTAAAGTGCCAGCGATCAATGAGCTCACTCCACCTGAAAATGTCACAGAGCAAAGGAGAGCCCTTGGCATGATAAACTACCTGGGGAAATATATTCCTGACCTCGCTACAGTGGGCCAACCACTGTATGACCTGCTAAAATCAACATCAGTTTGGATGGGGGGTCCAGCGCAGCGGGCAGCCTTCAACAAAATTAAAGGTCTGCTCACAACATCAACTACTTTGGTTTATATCGTCTTTTTAAGATAAGATAAACCTTTATTCGTCCCACAGTGGGGAAATTTACATTTTAACTGCCTGTTTAAACAGCTTTTGTACTATTTAACTGCTTCTATCCCCTTTGCTGCTGTAATCTGTGAATTTTCCCACTGTGGGACGAATAAAGGTCTATCTTATTATGATGTCAACAGAAGCACAATGGTCTCAGCTGATGCTAGCAGTCATGGTATTGGTGGTGTCCTGTTTCAGCTCCACGGTGAAGATTGGAGACCAGTGGTGTTCTGTTCGAGGCGACTGAATGATGCTGAAAAAAGGCACGCTCAGATAGAAAAAGAGTGCCTATCATCAGTGTGGGCATGTGTGAGATTTGAGAAATACCTTTATGGTCTGCCTGCATTCAGACTGATCACTGACCACAAACCACTCATTCCACTGATGAACTACCGAGACCTTGATAACACACCAATCCGCTGTCAGAAACTTCTCATGCGGCTGATGAGGTGTGTGAAGACTTTAAGCATGTGACCTCAAGCCCCCACAATTCACATGGGAAATGGACACGCTGAATGCGCAGTCCAAACAGCCAAAAGAATACTGCAGCAAGAGGATCCACTACTGGCTGTTATGATTCACAGATCCTCACCGCACAGCAGTACTGGTGTTAGTCCAGCTAAACTATTGATGGGCAGGAAAACCACAACTTTATCAACTCTGGTGAAAAACCTGCAACCAAAATGGCCAAATCGACAGCACATCTGAGCGAAGCATGCTGTGGAGAAAAGTAAGCAGGCCTTCCACTACAGTAAGCGACATGGAGTGAGACAGCTCATGCCACTGCAGCCAGGGGTCCCTGTTCTCACTAGGTTGGACAATCAAAAGACTTGGTCTACACCTGCAGCAGTGGCCGGTGAAAGCACAACTGAGAGGTCGTACCTCATTGAGACGGAGCAAGGAGCCCTGTACAGGCGGAACCGTTGACATCTCCAAGCACTGCCTGTGGGGAGATCCCCAGTCAAAACCTCCACAAAAACAAATGTACCAGACACTCAGGTGAGCCCAGACTGTAGCCCTCCTGTTCCAACAGTGGCCCTTGATGGACTGTGCCAAACAAGGTCTGGTAGGATTGTTAAACCTGTTCAGAGACTTGAACCGTAAAGGACATTATGTTCACATGGTGAGAAAAAAAGAAAAGGAAAAAAAAGAAAAACAAATGGGAAATGCTGTTGGAGACAACATATTTTGTTTTGGAAAATGTTACAAATGCAAAGTTGTTTAATGTTAAGGTATTTCATTGCTGCTTTTTGATTACTCATAGACCAAAAGTGGAAGCTGTTTGTTTATTTACGCTAAAAATGTTATGTAATGGTGCAGGGGATATTTTCTAGGCACATTTTGGGCCCCTTAGTACCAACTGAGCATCATTTTAACACCACAGCCGACCTGAGTATTGTTACTGACCATGTCAATCCCTTTATGATAGTACACACACACACATAGTGTACCCATCCTCTGATGGCTACTTCCAGCAGGATAACTCGCCATGTCACAGAGCTCAAATAATCTCAAACTGGTTTCTTGAACATGATGAGTTCACTTTACTCCAATGGCCTCCACAGTCACCAGATCTCAATTCAATAGAGCACCTTTGGGATGTGGTGGAACAGGTTTGCATCATGGACATGAAGCCGACAAATCTGAAGCAACTTCATGATGCTATCATGTCAATATGGACCTGAGGAATGTTTCCAAAACCTTGTTGAATCTATGCCCCAAATATTAAGGCAGTTCTGAAGGCAAAAGTGGGTCCAACCTGGTGCTAGCAAGCTGTATATAATAAAGTAGCTGCTGAGTGTATCTCTCTCTCTCTATATATATATATAAATTATGTTGATCATTGTACTCACTGTGGCACAAAAAAATATGGTAGGCATTCAAGGGTCACACAGTATGTCATACAGTAAATAAAATTTATTTTCATTGTTGAGACACATACAGTCAGTCAAATGGAAATGAAAAGTCACCGCTGCATCTGAAATTCTTCTCTTCTGATCAGTCAGCAGCCACACCTTCATACAGCTCCTGATGCTGAGGGGAAGAAACTTTATAAATATCAAGGCTCTTCAGTGGTGTGTGGTGTGTGTGGAGTTTGTCTTCTGTAGAGTGGAGAGGGTCACAGGTGGCTGTGGAGACTCATTTGCGTTGAACTTGTGAGAAGGATGAGGGAAGCTGGATGGGCTGGACAGACTGGATGGGCTGGACGTGTTTCTTACGGGAGTCTGGGGAGACCCTCTGGACCACAGTGGGCAGCAGCTGGTTCCGTTTGATGATCTGCAGAGCCAGCTGGGTGTTTCCTGAGGACCCACAACACATAACAAGGGAATTATCTCCTGATTTTTACCCCTCAGTCACATACTAAATAAAGGAACATCATATAATACAACAACCTGTATTTTTTTAGTACAGTACAGTGCCTGTACCAGACAGGTCAGTTATAAAAAGCATAACTCTCTTTTAAAGGTGTCTACATCCAAGCCTTTGTCAACTTCACAGGTTTTAAAGTCTGACCCCACTGCTTCTTTAAAGTCAGAGTCTACTCTACACCCTATTCTTAACCCTTTAAGATAAGATAAACCTTTATTCAATTTTAAACATCAATATCAGGAGCATTATTCTGTACAAAAAATGTGTCAGCTGCAAATTTAGGAAACACAAATGGATCCTGACATTGTGGTACTATCTAAAATGTGGTTAAGATGCACTGTGAGTGATTCTGAGGTATCCTTGGATGATTACAACCTTTTTGAATAGATAGAAATTTGAGAAGAGGTGTGACCATTTATACAAGAGCTTGTGTTACTTGTTACTGTTCTTAATGTAGCCTCAGTAGAAAAATGAGTTTTGCTTCTGAAGGTGTCTATTGTGCAAAATAATTGGTATTGTGGTTGGAGCATACAGACCTCCAACTGCTTCCTCCTCAGCTGTTGATGAGATAGCTGATCTTTTAATTCCATATGAATTCAGAGATGATTATATAGTATATATACTAGATGATTTAAACTTAAATTGGTTGAGTTCTGCCTCTCATTATGTAAAAGACATCTGTAGCAATAATAATCTTTCACAAATAATTACTGACTGAATAACATAAGACATCTGGAACTCATCTCTAATAGACTTAATTTTAACAAACAGAAAAGAAAAAAATTACTGACTAAGGAGTATTTGAACTTGGTTTTAGTGAATCATTGTCCAATATCTTGCTTACTTGACAAATGCACCTCTGCAATAGGAAAGGCTAAATCTAATTATTATTTAATTTCTAAATTGATTTTGCTGGATTGGATTCAAATCCAGCTAAATTCTGGAAGGCAGTGTATTTTCTAAACTGCAAGACTTCCCTCTCATTTCCTCCTCTCACTACAGCTGATGGGTGTTCAGTATCAGACCATGAAGAGATTAGTATAGCTTTTAATAAACATTTAGCATCTGCTTGTAATCTGTTTGATAAAAATTATACAAGACCCCCTCTCTCAACTACTGATTCTCACTTGAAAGCTTTGTTTTATGTTACAGCTGTTTCCTTCCAGCCAATTCATTACTAGCCATAAATTTAAATAATTTAGTTAGCGAGGATAAACTTGACGCCTAGTTTCTAAGCTTGCTGCACCAATTTAAGTCAGGTGCATAATATATATTTTTAACCTTTTGGTTTTAACTGCTACAGTTCCTAAGGTCTGGAAGACTGTTTATGCAACTCCTTTACATAAAGACGGTAGAACAGATGAATAACTATAGGTCTATTTCTAAATTACCATATGTAGCAAAAGTACTTGAATCTCTAGTGAATAATCAACTCAAATCGTTCCTCTCAGAACATTTTACTCTAGGCCTACACCAATCAGGTTTTAGAAAAAACAAAACAAAAAAACATCACTGTCACTACAGCCACTCTTGTTTTAAATGACATTATCTTGACTTTGGAGAGAAAGAAACACTGTCTGCCACTTTTTATTGAGCTTCCAAAGGCTTTCAATACAGTTGATCATGCTTTGCTTTTAAAAAGGCTTCACAATATTAGATCTGATGAAATTGCCTATAAATGGTTTCAGAGTTATCATGGACATGGCATGGACAGAAATCAGTGTGTGGCTATTGGAAATGTTACGTCTGAATTTGCGCAAATTCTTTATATAGAATATATTTTAAGGCATCTCTTTATAAAGGATATTGCTTCTTCTGTATGTACATCTCACTGTATTATGGATAATGCACATTCTGCTGTTAAGTCCCTTCAACACAGCTTTGCTTATTTACAAGCTGCGTTGCACTCAATAACCAGAAATTAGTTTTTAATGCAGATAAAACTACTGTAATTCATGTTTTTCAACAGAACTTAGCATGTCAGGTGAGCAAAGTAAGGGAAAAAAATTATTTGACTGATTTTCCTGTCATTTGTAATTTTTTTAGATTATGAGGCTGCTTTCAGTGTTTCGAGAGCCAATAACCCAGAGCAGTAAGAAATCTGTGATACCAGTATCATTTTGATACCTAAGTTTCAAAACTGATATCTAAATTATAATTTGCTTCACCAATCTTCCTCAGATGTACCACTGTATATTAAGTGTCAACTTAATACAAAATGCTGTTCAAGAACGGTCAAAAAAGGCACAAAATTAATGAGGGACATCGGATTTGAAGAACAATTAAACAAGACTGAGTTTGACCAACTTCCTGTCCATGACAGCAGTTCAGACTCAGGCCGATGTTCCATATGCAGATACAATATGCTTTTTTTTTTTTTTTTTTTTAATTTATTTATTATTTGTGTCATTACACAGCATTTTCAACAAAGATTCTTTGTTGTCGCCCAATATTTTTCCCATGAAAGAGTAATCTCTAAACAAGCATTCAAACAACATGCCCGCATGCTCTAAAGGCAGAAACATTCATCCATGCTTGTAGCACAGGAAGACTGTTCGCCTGATGGTTAATGTACAAGTTTTTTTCTGTTTTGTTAAATCCCTTTTCCATGATGAGTTGAACTGACATGAGAAGAAGCTTCTCCACAACTTAAAATTGGCTCAAAGGGGCTATGTAGACAGAGTGTATCAGTGAGTGTCTGATAGAGATCTGACCATTCTGTAGTTCTAAGTAGACTCCCAGCAGGATGGCCTCAGGTGGAATCTCTCTGGTGTTCACCATAGATGCAGCCTGATGAAGATAACACAAATCAAAACTGGGTGAAGTCTAAATGATTATTTCACTGTAAAATGATTTGAACAAGAGAGACTGTTTAGTCAAACTACTTTTCACAAGGTTAAGAATGAATGTTTCATACTTAAGAAGCTTATTTCATGGATTTTAATGCAACTTAATGTCTGCACACATCAGACAATTAAATACTTTTCAAGACCTTTGCAAAAACAAGTATAATGACAGTTCAGTTGTTGAACAAAAAACAGGATCTGGAAGGCATCAGAAATCATGGCAAAATGAATTTTCTACTCCGTCTTGAAGATTTTAAGGTAAACAGTAAAATAAGCAAATTGCATAACACTGTAGCTATCCTTGGAAAGTGCACACTCAGTCTAAAAACATGTGAATCATATCTGTGTGTTCAGATTTGACTGAGTTATTTCCCTGAGAAGAAGCAGTACCTAATCACCTCCATGAGCTGTGTTACAGCTATGGCTGTAGCTGCAACCACAACTGCTGACCACGTTGGTTGAATGGCCAAATGAGCAGCCAAACTACAATAACTAAACTCCTGCTGTTAGGACACCAGAATGCACCTGTCTCTTTAACCTCATGTAGTATCTTTGTCTCATGTCTGTTCGTTTGCAGCCCCCCTTCAACTCTCTCACATACTGCTGGGGAGGTGCCTCAGTCTGAAAACCTCTGCTAAAAAGTAAACTTCCTGCAATCTAGAAGTCATACTCCAGCAACGCTTGTAGTATGAGGAACAACTTTATTGGGAGACCAGATCAGCCTTTAAATAAGATTGGTATGAAGCAAAACAATTTAAAAAATATTGACATATAAAAAGGTCATCCAGTCATATAGGTACACATTCATACCAGCCAACATATGTGGAAAACTTTAAAAACACTTCATAAAGTCATTTATGTAGCCCCTGATGAAGGCCACAAGCTGTATTAGATGCATTTCTCCTGTTTATGGACCAAATATGGCGTCACAAATGTCCATTATTGGGCACTCCACTTGCTCTCTGCCAATTTGGAAAAGTGGTGGAGTTCTGACCTCTGTGAGCCAGGATCTACATTTTGATAACACTGTATTGGCGGTGTAACCCCTACAGCACAGAAATGCTGCATTTTTGACTCGTAGGTATGCTTGGTCTTAACGCGACCTGACATTTTCAGGACATGTTGAAGTCATGAAGCTATTGTCATAGTTACCTGATGCAGGCACTTGCGGGCCTTGTCATACTCGCTCCTCAAGCAATAGGCGCTGCCCAGATTGAAGAGCATCATGGCCCGAGCTGATGTCACACTGCTGGGGTAATACATGGGAGTCTGCTTCCCTGCTGCACAAAAACACACACACACAAAAGGGAACTATTATAGTAACATAATATAAAATAATGCAGGTATATCTGCCTCTGGAGCTGTAGAGTCTGGATCTGTGATTGCAAGCCTCCTACTTCCCCTATGTTCCTGCTTAACATCTGCTGCTATTATTATTATTGGATTTGTGGAACTTGGATTGTGGAACCCCCGCATTAAGGTTTAAACAAAGTAGACTCACAAGACTCGACAGGCTCATCTCCTTTGTCAGACCCTGTTGAGAACAACAAACTAAGCATTAAGAAAAACAAGAATAAATCAAAGATTTTGTAAAGTAATTCGTAAAACTCACAGACCTTGGTCTTGCTCACTGGTCAACACTCCCATTGACACGTCACTGACATTCTCGGGGTTGAGGTGAGCAATAGCGTCAGAGATCCTGTCCATTGAGATGAGAGCTTCAGCAGCATAGAGGTGACCCAGGAACCTGAACACACAGCAGGGGAGGAGGAAGACAAACCAGACAGCTGAGTGATTCAAAGTAGAGGAGGACACTGCTGATCAGAAGTGTGGCAATTTGTGGCTACAGTAAAAAGACCGACCAGGCAAACCAACAGCTGGGTATGAGAAACAGCACTCACTTGAGGGATCCAGACACCTTGGTTTGATGTAGCAGTTTCTCAGCGTGGTTTAGAGCCATCAGGTTGTCTCCCAGTGCTAATGCCACATAGGCACTACAGGCCAGGATGGAACCCCTAGACATCAAACGGTTGACATTACTGATTACTGTACAGCCCTATGGGTTCTACAGTGTTTTCCATGTTCCTGAATAAAGAATGATGTGACAATTGAACTGAGGGGAGAAGAAAAAACGAGAAGAGGCAAGAAGTCTCATTACCTGAGGTTTTCTACCTCCTGTTTTCTGAGAGGAGATGATGGAGCTGCAGACAAAAACTTATCAGCCTCCTGACCTTTCCCACTGCAAAAAAAACCACAGCATTAGTCAGAACATATCCAACTCTACTAATCCACAGTCACATTAGTCCACAATCAAACCTCTGTCATGGTACAGCATTCAATTCAAATGATCGAAACTCCTGACAGTTGATCAGATGGTATCAAGATAATATTATGTTGAGCACATTAATTGAGTTAACTGGCTTACGATGTGTCCATGTCTTTTTTGCTTAGCTAAAAAGAAAATTTAAGCTGTATAACATATTTATTTATCAATATGGAATGATTAATGTGTAATTGTATATTGTTTTTTTTAGAAAATCTGCACATGAGTGATATACAAGATTGGAATTCATGGAGGACCATTCAGTTCCACTGTATCCTAACACAGCACCTGTGATCCCAATTGTACATGTTAATGATGAATCCTCCCTGCATGCTAAAGTTAATCACTGTGTTCCACAAGATTCTGTGCTTGGACCAATTCTATTCACCTTACATATGCTTCCTTTAGGGAATATTATTAGGAAACACTCCATAAATTTTCATTGCTATGCAGATGATAAGTATTTATATCTGATGATTAAGCTAGATGAGACCAACCAGTCAGCTAAACTTCAGGCGTGCCTTAAGGACATAAAAACCTGGAGGACCTGCAATTTTCTGCTGTTTAACTCCCAGCTTGCTCAATGGCCTTGCATTGGCCTCCACCACTACTGAAGGGATCTTGGGGTTATCTTATATGCGGATATGTCCTTTAACTCCCATATAAAACAAAATTCATAGACTGCTATTTTCATCCCTGGAAAATAGCAAAAATCAGGCATATTCTGTCTCAAAAAGATGCAAAAAAACAGGTCCATGCATTTGTTACTTCTAGGGTGGAATCTTGCAATTCCTTATTATCTTGCTGGCTGAATAAGTCTCTAAAGACCCTCCATTTGATCCAGAATGCTGCTGCTTATGTATTGACAAGAACAAGGAAAAGAGGTCATATTTCCACCACATCAGTTTCTCTGCAATGGCTCCCTGTCAAATCCAGAATTGAATGTAAAATCCTTCTCCTCACATACAAAAACCTTAATGGTCAGGCACCTACATATCTTAAAGAGCTCATAGTACCCTTTACCCCACTAGAGCACTATACTCCCAGAATGCAGGGTTTCTTTTGGTTCCAAGAGTCTCCAAAAGTAGAATGGGAGCCAGACCTTCAGTTATCGAGCACCTCTCCTGTGGAACCAGATCCCAGTTTGGGTTCGGGAGGCAGACACCCTCTCCTGATTTAAGAGTAGGCTTTCCTCTTTAATATAGCTTATATTTATGGCTGGCTCAGGTGAGCCCTGAACCATGTTAGTTATGCTGTTATTGGAGTAGACTGCCGGGGGATGTCCCATGATGCAATAAGCTTCCCTCTCCTTCTCTCTCTGTCCATCTGTATGCATTCATATCCCATCAATCATCTTCCCTTTCATTTTGTGCCCTCTCGTTTCTATCCTCTCTCCTCCTGTCACTTTCTGCGGGTACATCTGTCTCAGGAGCTGTAGAGTCTGGATCTGTGATTGTAGATCAGACATACAGTCTGAGGTGTTACGTCAGATCTGCACGCCAACATGAAGTACCTACAACTTATAATCCCAAGGACTGATTCACTTAAATGTATGATCAGTAATATTACCACCTCTTTCAGAAATTGACCATAACACAGTGGGTTTGTGATGTTAGTCTTGCCTCTCTTTTCTAATTAGTTTTCTAAGCAGTCTAATCAGAGAATATATTATTTATATATTTTCTGCAGTACTTTTAGTTACAGTATCTACTGGGCCTGATATATATTAGTCACTGTTGATCTTCTGTGAAACATGATTCTCCATTCCTGCATTCAAAACAATTGAGTGGAAACAAAGGTGTGTTGTGTGTGCATGTTATGTGTGTTGTGCGCTTGTTGTTGTGTGTGAGACCTGCAGGCATCACTGTTCTCGCTGCCGCTTTCTGTGCTTCCTGACTGACTGGAGGTCTTAGAGCCGTTCTCCGTCTTTGTGTCTTGCTGCTGATGTTCAGGCAGCAGCAGCAGTGCATTCCTCAGACAGATGGCTGCAAACTCCATACTGGCAACTGGGATAGCTGCTGACTGGCCCTCACTATCCAAACACAGAAACACAAAACACAAATTTCACACACAGCTATGGCTGATTCTAGTCAAAAAGAGCATCAGGGAAATATGAGCAGGATTTACTACCAATTAGATATCAGTCAGTCAGTGTTCTAGTAGATATAGCACTGTTTGACTGGGGAAATGTGTATAAAATGATGTACAAGACATGTCACATGAAGTATTGGGTTTAAATATTTCACGCAGTAGAAACAAAATGCTGACATACATACATATTGAATAATAAGAGAGTTTGTCATACAATAGTTACATACAATAGTAATTTTAAAGAAACTTGTAATAGCTGCCTTTAAGATAAATAATTTTCAAGTCACTGCACCAAAAAAGACATGGTGAAGATGCCGTTGCAGAAACAGGGCTTTGTTTTCCAGGAGAGAACACTGAACTTAGACCATGACTATGCTCCAAGGTACTCAAAAAAACACCCCTAATTTGTGAGGGCAAAAAGGGAGGAGGGGGGAAACGATACAATTTCAGACTACATTCCAAGTTAGGTTGAGAGTCTTCTTCCAAGACAAAACCCAAAACTACTGCTGAGCGAAAGAGGCAACCTAAGATATGGCAGCAAAGGGTTTAGCAGTAAAGGTGTTCAAGCCCCCGGAAACAGAATCATATGTTTTTCTATATTCACCATCAAAGCAAATTTGAGTTGTTGAAAGAAGTCAAGACACAATAGCCTCAACAGGGTAAAGAAGAAGACCTCGGTTCAGGGAGTACTTTCTCTCTTACTCTTTTCAACATCATGCACCAAATTCCAAAGTTTGATTTATACTTAGTTTGGGGTTTCTTCATATGTTTGTGGAGCAAAAGGGGTGAGGTTTCCTTAAAGACAGGACAGAAGACAACTTCAAAGAAATACAAAAATACCAGGCTTAGTTCAGGTAGTATCATACAATGTGAGCAGAATTCTCAATCACATCAAGAGGAGTAAAATCTTGGGTAAAATGAAAAGGGACAATAATTGTAATAAAAGGGACAAAGAAACACAATTCTTAGAACAAGCCCATGCTAAACATAAAAGAATGTGTTGTAACCAAGTCCTGTCACCCTCATATAAATGACAATTATAACATCTTATGATCTGATAAGATATAATTGGATTGAACCCCAAGTTGGACTCTTCATAGGAGTTCAGTTATATGAATGGGGGGAGTTTCAATCCTTACCTTTTTTCATCTCCCTACTCTGTTTAGTCTCAAATTGATCATTTTTTAATGTTCCACAAGAATGTGCATGTGGTCAAATCATGCAATAATAGATCAATGGACATATCAGACCACTGCCCAGTTCAGATGGAAATAAAATTTAATTTTGAAAAAAGGATTTCATCATGAAGGAAGTAGGAAATAGAAAAATATTTGGAAGAAAATTACAATGGTTACCCCCCTCTTCTCTGTGATGCTTGCAGTTTTACAAGGGAAAATAATTGTTAAAACAGCTACAATGAAAACCCCCCAAAAGGAATTAAAAGTTAATGAAAAAGGCTACAAAGGAAGCACAAAGGAAAGCACTTTGGACTCAAATCTTTCAGAGAAATGCAATAGATAAATTCCCATTTGCTGCTTGTGAAACAGAAATATTATGAGGCAGGTAGATAAGACATTCCCATAACTGTGGAATAAAATATGACTTGGATAAAAATAAGAATTTTTAAATGGACTACAAAAATGTATCCACTCAGCTGAAATTGAATAATGATGACCTAGCAGAGTCGCTTGTCACAGTGTCTGATATCATAATGAAGTATTAAAGACAGTAATTACAAGTGATGAATTAAACAGATTGATTTCTGGCTCAAAATCAATAAAAGCCCTGTATTGGACAGTTACACAGCTGAATGGTAGAGAAACTTTAACTCCCCAACTTCTTAGGACATTAAATTGAGTTCCCCAGAAAGGGGAGATGCTACTAACTGGCAATAGGCAGTCGTCGCAGTTATCCCAAACTAGGGAGGAGATAGCCTGGACTGCTAACATTACACACATGCAAACCTTTTCAACCATGATTATACAATTTTTGCCACAGTACTAACTACAGACTAAAGCAAATTCTACCTGAAATTATACATTTGGACCAAACAGACTGAATAAAAGCTTGCCAAACTCTCATCAGACATACTTTGCATGTGATTTGCCAAATAAACCAGGAGCAAACTGGTTTATATGGCAAAGCAGCCATAGTGAGTTTGGATGCAAAAAAAAACAACTATACTATACTATTTCTATATAGGCCATTTCAGACAATCCAAGCTCTTTATAACAGACCAAAAATGAGCATAAAAACAAATGGTTCTCTGTCATGGTCCTTTGAGCTGGAATGCAGCTGTCACCAGAGATGTCCTATCAGTCCCCTTCCTGTTTGCACCGCTTATAGAGCCTCTGAGAACTGATCTAGCAAAATGATAAGATACCTGAAGTTTCACTGGCAGGAGAGCATAGGATGCCCTGGTATACATGTCCAGTCTACTCTCTTCCTGCCTTATTACAACCACTTTCAGAGTTTGCATCAGTACCAGGGCACAAACTGAATAAATCCATAAATCCCATAAAGGGAGTCTGGCATTCCTTTGCCTAAAAACATTCTACTAGAGCAGCTCAGATTAAACCATTGCTAAATATATGCAACCCAGACTATTCAGCAATATGGAAGTCAACTGAATGTCAAAACCCGGTCAAGGTCCCATGACAGGCTATTTTTGGAGATAGTGAATTGAAGCGCAACCTGGGGGAAAAAAAACATTGTTAGCTCTTTCATTCAAAACCTGGTTTAAAATGGTTAGGTCCTTTTGGCCCAAGGAGCCCTATTCACTCATCTGCTGGGTGGCCTAGGATACAGGTTTTTATTCCAGGCTGAATGCAAATTTTAAAACAGAGCAGAAGCAAGGTCTGAATATTTATTTATTTGAAAATCCTTAGTGTCTCACTTCCTTACTGGAATAATCAAAAGCCGGATCTGGTATATCTGTTATATAAATGTGTGTATTTCAGGATAGAGAGCTGACTTAGGTCTAAGAACTATTTCTAAACAATACAATGGCCTTCAAGGGCCAAGTGGGGTGAACACAACCTACATAAAAGTAGGAAAGCGAGGGAAACTTTGTATTATCAAAGGAGGAGTGAGAAAAAATAAGCAAAGGAAATCAACTAACTTTTAATTAGAAAAATATGGTCACACACTTCATAACACCAGCACTTAAACAGTCCAAGGTGAGGCAGACAGTGTGCTGGGGAGGCTGTGTGTTTAGGAAATGCTCTGAGATATACAGCTACTGGAAGACAAATCAGAGAGAGAATAAAAAGTTTTAAAATAAGATAGACTTTTGTTTCCAGACCTTACACTTGGGTAAAACGCCACCACAGCTTCTTGGCTTTTCTAAAGTCTACAGAATAATGCTGGTTCTGTCAAAGTCCACCCATGTTAGCAGACTGATTTAATAAGTTTTGGACCATTTTAGTAATATAAAAATTTACTTTTGCTTTGAGACTCAAGACATACTTGATAAATATCGTAAATAATGGATTGAGTTTGCTGACCTATAAAGAACAGATTTCAGGTAAAAGAGCACCAATTGTATTGTGCTTAAAGAGCTCTTGCTTCATAGCTAATGCACAAACATGAGCCTGAATTGTCTTTTTACTCTTTCAATAACTAAGATGCAACACTGCTGCCCTCTGCTGGATAGTAAAGGTAACTGTCTAAATCTGTTTCTCTCATGCGGTTCAGAGCTGGAGGGATGGACTTGATGGAGTTGACACTGACCTGTAGATAGTATTCTGGGTAGACTGGGATGCCAGAACGATCTTGCGATGGTAGCCCTGCCCAACAATAGACTGAACTATACCTTTTTTACAAGGTAAACCTTTGCTCTCCTGCTCCGACCCCTGGAAACATAAAACAGAGACCATGAAACACAGTACATGGTTTCTAGGTGGTTCATCTTGAATAACTGTATGGTAAGTTTCAAACAATAAAGTTTATTTCATGTAATGTTCAAACTAACATCGGAGTTACTGTAACTGAAACTGATGTCAATAAAGAAAAATAGGTTGCCCATGGTAGTTTGTGAATAATTACTGAAGCAAAACCATTATCATTATTAGATAATATTTCACTTTTAAAAAATAAATTTAGGGAGTGTAAACAAAATATAAAAAATGTGCAAAATGACCAGTAATATTTAGAATAAGCTAGGAAAATCCAATGAGACAAAATGCGCAAAAATGTTGTACTGAACTATGAAAGAAAGCTACATTCATATCAGGATCTACATCAGTGAAGTCATACCCGTTTGTTAGCAGAGATGCAGCACTCTGCAAGCCGCAGCCAGAGTCGAGGGTTGGAGTGGTAAACCTGCACCGCCTCCATCAGACACTCAAATGCTGCGAGAGGTCTGCCGATGTGCAGCAGCTGAATACCACAGTTATACAGCAGCTCATAGCGCTTGTTGGCTAGTAGAGCACACATGGGGATACCAGTGAACTTCTTAGCTGGTTATTGAAAGTAACAGGAAAAAAAAGGAACTTGTTACTATTGGGGACACGCATTATCAAACCATTTTCGTAACTGGCTTGGTTCAAAACTGATGCCTACACTTTACGTAAGTGGATAGCATTGGTATACACTTGTTTGACTGATTCTTATTTTCTTGAAAAGTCACAACTACTTGAAAATATGCTGACAATATCGTTAAATAGAGAAAAAAATCACCAACAAGGGAACAAGTGCATGTATGTTCTTTGTTCACAGCGATGAGCTATCCAAAAACCAGTACTGTGGGTTTTAAACATGACTTCTGCAGACTTTTTAAAGTCACTACGCACAAATGCAGACACAATGCAGACAAGACATGTTTTCTGAATTCCCTATAGTGGGATCCCCCCATGCAGAGGGTTGTGATGCTGACATATCCATCTCTAAGATTTCTCTCCACCACCCAATACAATGCAGGTGAACAGAATTTAGCTTAAGGTGCTCATAGCATTAGAAGGGAAAAAAAAAATCCAGCAACCCTGTTACTCTGGATAATTCACATATCTCATTGAAATCAGTTTTCATGGGGACTATTTATTTGCTGTTGAATCTTTTCAAATGTCACAAATTAAATTCTTCTAAGAGACAGATATGTAAAATCCAAGACAAATATAACCAAAACTACCAGCAGAGAAATGCCACTAGAGAAGTGGGAAAACGTTTATTAATTTAAACACCGCTGTACAAAGTAGCATGCTCCTTTGTAAAGAGATGCTGTAGTGCGTTTGAATTCAGTGCTTTCAATGGATTCCAATGGTGACCAGATACAACAGTGAAAAATATCTGTTTGTGAAATGTTTCTTTAAATGTTTTGATGTGAAAATGGGTCAAGCTGAAACCAGTGTTTATCCTAGATGAACAGAGCTGCTGTCCTCTGTGAAGGACCAAGCTACAAACTGTTTACATTTACCTTTCAAGTCTACAGGAGGTGAGTGCTTGATAAGACTAATTGGATGGAGTATCATTTGAAAGCTTAGCAGATTTAGTAAGGAGACAGTGCTTAGCTTGTTTTGACCCACATTGCCCATTGCTGCCATCTCCTAGCTGTGCGCAGGTGTGGTCGTTCTCTTGCAGCGCCTTCTTGAAGTAGAAAATGCCTAGGTTATGTTTCCCCATTGCAAAGTGAATGCAGCCCAGATTGTTCCAGAACATACATCGAACACATTCACCTGAATAAGACAAGTCAGGACATGTGAACAATCCATCAACTAGTACATATAAAAATCATCAAATGTAAATCCTAAAGTCAGTTACATCTCCAATTAAGACATTTGGAAGCACAATTTAGCTGACAGTTCATTAACAATCCCAACCAGGCCAAGTCAAACAGAAATTAGCGGTATGGCTTTTTGACACCAGGCTTATTAGAGGAAGCAATCTCGAGAGGTACAGTAGTTGTCACCTGTCTTGATGGGTCCAGGATGCTCTGTGATGTTGGAGCTGTTCAACAGTTTCACTGCTTTCCGGTAGTTTCCCCTCAGGTACTCAAAATTACTCTTGAGGAAAAGCGAGGGTGCAGACTGATGGAGGGGAGAGGAAACACAGGTCAGAGAGAGAACCAGGAAAAAGTATGCACTGATACCACTTTTCCACATGATAAACCTGAACATAAACATGAACAAACCAACAGGTGACTGCTGTCAACACACAATAGATAGTCAAAGACCTGTGGATATGGAAATATAGCCAGAAACGGGCGTCTGACCGATTCTGATCTGCATATATAGATAGCATGAGGGCATATAGACAACAGGGGCTGTATTCAAAAAACATCTTCAGGCTAAAAGCACCTTCTAACTGCCCTGTGTCAGTCCTTACTTTAAGACTCCTAAGATTTTGGTCAGCAAGGAATTCACAAGGCACTATAGCAATAAAATAGCTTCTCAGTCTGAGAGAACTTTGAGGTCCAGAGGACTCAAGGGCAGGGGCTTGCAAAGCCTACACGCTTGGTTTATGAAAGCTTCAGACTACACCCAGAGGAGCAACTAGTTTGCATATAGAGCAATAGTTTAGTTTACACTGGTTGAACTTTGGTTGCACAACGTGGGGGAAGTTCAGCAGGTGTGCATCATTATGGCTGACGCACACCTGACGGCTGCCTGAGATAGGGCACCTGCTCTCTCCATTAGAAATAATGGCTTTGCTCTCCGCAATGTCAAACATGCACTTTCAGTATGAAAGCCCTGTTAAGAGCACTGATGTCACTTATGATACAGACCAAGCATGACAACGCTTAACAAAGTATCACTTTACTCTGGTCTTTTAAATGTTTGTTCCATGTGAATGTATGGTGGCAGACAGTGACTGTGTTAACATGCTGTTGCCCCTCAGGGGGAAGGGCCACTAATGATTTCCAAGCACTATGACATCACATGCATATTTGATATATAAGCGCCTTCTCTTCATAGTTTGAACAAGGTGGTGAAATAACATCAGCAAAGCCTGAGACTCACATTCCCGGCTGTGTTCATCACTGATTTGATCTCTCTTTTACAGGCCTTGGAGGATTTCATCTGAATGTAGGCTCTCACTTTGTACTGTAAAGGAAACAACAGTCATTGACAGTCAACAGGATGGAAAACTGAAACACAGAAAGAGTGGATGTTAAAATCTATATCTTGCCTGATGCATCTTTGATTTGGCTGCCTCAATCATGGCCACAAACTCTGCTTTCTGGTTTGCTCCATCTTTGTTTGAACTGTTGTTCTGGAATCAAGCAAAGCACTCAGCAAACTGCTATGAAATATGCTTTTAAAACTGCTTGATTTCACTATTTTCTTGGTAGAAAACATCTTCAGTGAGTGGCCTCAGATACAACTACATGACTAAATTCAATTTGCCCCTGTGGTTGCCACACAGCTCAGATATTTAGTTTGTTTAGTAAGGGAATGGACTAAAACACTTTCTTCCTTGAGAATAATTCTAGGTGTGACCGACTGGTTTTCATACAAAAAATTTTCAGCAGTAGAAACTAGTTCAAATGAAAACTGTTGACATTGAGGTCTGTTGATTAACGTGTAATGGCTGTGATCAGCACAAACTAAATTACATTTACCTCCATTATATTGGGGTGGAGGCAGAAATCTCAGGGGCAAAAATCGTAAACAAGTAGCTTAGATAAATGGATTAAACTGAAGACTTGTTTACACATCATGTTTCATCCGTTGATCTGTTTCTCTCTCTATTGGACCTCATTAGTAATTTTCCACAACCAGAGATCACAGCAATAAGGTTAAATAAAATGTTACCATAAACCCTATTAAAATAAGAGCTGGTTGAGTAAAACTGTAATTTTCTTTGAATGACAACGTAGTGTGCTAGGATACCTCTCCTTTGCCGTTCTTGTTGCTTCCTTGTACAGACAGTTTGTCCAACACAGCCAACAGATGGAGGGCCTTCTCTGGCTGGAATGTGAGCAGGTACAGATCCACCAGCAGGAAGCACACAGCCTGAGCAAACTTCTCTTCTAGGACAAATAACACAATGACTCCATGCCAAAAGGCTGACACATGGACCCTTAGAAAATATAAATATATCACTGCCAGAATAACTGTGGTCACACTCCTGTAATGACACAGGACTTTGGTCAAGACAACTGAGCTCTTCCAAGTGGTATTGTTAAAGTTATCCTTTCTCATTTTAAGAACATTTCACATTTCAGCAACCATTACCTGGCTGACACGCCTGCACAGTAAATCTTTTAGGCCAGGTCCAAGCCAAGTCTCAAAGACTTGAGACTTGAGATCTACAACTCTCCAATCTCCAATTTTCTATGTCATACATTATATTAAAACATTTTTTTAAAAAGCAGCAATGTCCCAGATGATGACTGAATATATGGTATATTTTTCCTTGATAACTTATTTGAAATGCCAATCAAAACCGCAATGGATCAATTGCTTATTAATAAACTCATTGGTTATCAAATTAGAACCCATATAAAGCACCACAACATACCAAATGGTTCCAAAAACTGGTAGAGCCTCTCTCCTATGGAGATGGCTTCAGAGAATTGTCGCATATGATAGTGAATGATGGCTTGATTATAGTACAGCAAGCTATTTTCAACATCGTCCAACCCATCAACATCCTCTGCTGATGTGTGAACCTGAAAGGTAAAAGATTCGATGAGTAATGAAATGAAAGACATCTCGAAAGAACACAGTGCTATGTTTAAAAAAAAACAAATTCAACATGAACTGAAAGCATGACAATAATACAACCAATGTTTTGGCATTTACCTGGTTCTTCATTGTCATTAATGTCTGCTTCAGAGTCCCAGTGGTAGTCTGGCTGCTTTTGTAAAACTCTACAACAGCTTTATTCATGGCAATCTTGTAGTCCTCTCTGTTGAGCTCCTGTAGGGCTTCAAGGTGTTTGAGAGACTCATCGTACTTCCCAGCCTGTGAGGAACACAGGGGCCCTTTTAACCAAATTGGCAACATGAAATTTCTTCTTGCATTACTCTTAAAATGCTTCACTAATCAAAACATGACAGGTTTATACTCACGACTCAAGCATGAGCTTCGTCAAAACATATGCAAATGTTGTTGCTTTACCTCTGAGACCCAATATCCCCCCATGTATGTAACACACGCCTACCTACTAATGACTTCCCTCATTTCAGTCCATAACTCAGTTGTCACTCTTTTTGTTAGTTAGCAAAGAATGCAGTCTACAATGTAGTTTATACACTTAACCTAAACCAGAGAATTGTAGAGTAACATGGGGCTTGGAAAGTTTTTGTAACATGTCTAAGTGTTGCATCTACAGCAGCTGAGCCAAGCTTAAACACAGACACTGGGCCTAGCAGTTCTGATGGGTGTCAAAGTGTTACTATAGAGAACAACACAAATTCTTGGACTGACCCTCTGAGTATGCTAGGAAAGAAAGGAGATTATTTACCGAAAACGCTTCATATGCACTGGCTGCCACTTCTTTTTCTTGGTCTGTCATTCCAGGGGATGATGAGCTGTCGTGCTTTACCTCATTTTGTTCTGATCAAAATGAAAGAGAGTAAGAAGTCAAACTTACATAACACTTGTCTCCAACCAAAGCTAAAAGTGCAGTGGGGATGAGCAATTTTGACAGCCTGTGCTGAGTGAGGCTGCATTCAGCCACTTTATTAGGTACACCTTTCTAATACTGGGTAGGACCCGCCTTTGCCCCAGAACTTAAAGGCATGGATTCAACAAGGTGCTGGAAACATTCCTTAGAGATTTTGGTCAATGTTGACATGGTGGCATCACATAGTTGCTGCAGATTTGTCAGCTGCACAATCATGCTGTGACTTTCCTGTTCCACCACATCCCAAAGGGGCTCTATTGGACTGAGATCTTTTGACTGTGGAAGCCACTGGAGATCACTGAACTCCATCCTGAGATGAATGTGCTTTGTGACTTTGTGCAATATTCTGCTGAAAGAAGCCATTAGAAGACAGACAGACTGAGAGATGTACACGGTCAGCAACAATCCTCACGTAGGCTGCAGCCTTTAAAGTATGTAATCATATTCAACTGAGAGAGTTGGGTGACATGACGACCTATATACTATGAGAAGATTAAATCTGTCAACCACAGACTTTGCCACACAACAGCAGAATAGTTTTCACTTTAATATCTCTAGGGGTATTAGGCCAGTCTGGGAAATGCTGTAAATCAGTCAGTATTAATGGATTTAATGTGTCTCAAGAAATATCTCCACACCATTACACCAACACCACCCTGAACTGCTGACAGAAGATAGGATGGATCTAAGGATTCATTTCATGCTGTTGCAAAATTTTGACTCTATCTGCATGTGTTTTCCAATTTACTACTTTCTGGTTGTGGTGAGCCTGTGTGTGCAGACTCAGTTTCTGTTTCTTACCTGACAGTGGTGGAACCTGTTGCGGCCCTCTTTAAAGTTTCACATGTGCGCGCACCACTGGTATAACATGATTATGTGAGTAACTGATGCCTTCCTGTCAGCTTGAAGCAGTCTGGCTTCTTATCTACCTCATTACCAAGGCATTTTTTTCTAGGGACACCATAAGTTAAAGAGACATTCAAACTATCTGTCTGGCACCAACAATCATTGCACAGTCAACGTCAGTTAGATCACATTTCTTTCCAATACTGATGTTTGGTCTTAACTAAAACTCAACCTCTTGACCATGTCTGCATGCATCCATGCATTCTCTTGCTGCCACACGATATTATTTACATAAACACGCAGGACTACACGTTTAACTTGTGGCCACGAATGTACATGGCATTACAGTTAACGGGTAAGTTAAGAATCTCATTCAAAAATCTTGGGTTCATTCTGACATCACATCAACTTTACTAAATCTTTAAGACTCCTCGTCAATTCAGGATGCATCAGTTTACTAGTCGAGTACCCAAAACATCTCAGCGGCAGAACTGGTTCACCCTGGTAACGCTAGCTAACTGTTGGTTATTAGTTAAACGTTACTCACTGTTGGATTCCATATACTTACTGGTCAGTGGGTTTATGCACGCCGAATTTATGAAAGTTCAAGCTCAAGTTTACGATAGAAGTCTTAAGGCATATTTAGGTCGTTTATGTTTTGACAGTAAAGAAGACACTTTCATGCGACATTTCTGAATTTTTGCCAGAACGTGTCTTCAGGCAACATGCATCACGGCTATGCTATCGTTAACAGGGGCGGGCGTTTTGAGGGGGTTCACTTGGGTGGTTAGGCTACAGAGTACAACATAACCTAATGATCAAATGAGCTTCACATGGTTGAATCACCTAAAAGTATATTACCAGTTATTAATTTGACAATTTGGATTTAAAGTGCATCTGTTCAAGGAGTTACAGCTAGCTCCAACTGATCATACCTAGCTACCCAACTAGCGTTAGCTTAGAGTCTCACCTGTATTTTCTGCCATATCTGGGGCCTATTCGAGGGCAGTTAGAAATCCTATATTCGCAGTCGAGAAAATATATGATTAAAATTCCGTTGACCGGCGCAGGAAAAGTTCAAATTATACGCGAATAATTAATATCCAGTGTTTCACACAGAAGATGGCTCGCCAAAATCCGTTCGGTCCGCTCTAAACGGATTCTTCTTTGCTGTTTGGTGACGACTTCTTCTTCCGCTTCGTTCTTCTTCTTCCGTTGGTGATTGGCACCCATTAGTTGCATTACCGCCACCCACCGGAACACTGTCCGTTCAATACAGAGCGCTCTCTCATCAGCAGTCCTATACATAATGTTCTTTTCTATTGGACTGTTGTCACAGATGTTTATAAAACAGCTGACTGAACCTGTGAGACTTGAGATTGTAACTGATTATTATTATTATTATTATTATTATTATTATTATTATAGCTATTGGTATGAGGATTGTTAAAATTTATAATGGAAGCCTATTGGAGGACTGTTTGAAGCAATTACAAGTGCTAAAGTATTCATATTTTATGGACAGGTGCCCCATCTGAATGTACTTAACCTATTACCAATATAGTACCAATAGCACCATGATGTAGCTTTCTGTCAGAAAGTCAGCTATACAGAGTTACAGAGTCTATGTAGTGAGAAGGTTGTGGTGGATGAGTGAGTCAAACACAGGACATTGACCCAGGCCACTGGAGTTCCTGTTTTGTGTGAAACCAACAGTCAATACTGACTATTATTGACTGACTTTTTTCATGTACAAAGCAGCTGAGTGCACGCTACAGAATAACTCAATAAGCCCTTTTGTGGTAACGACACATATTGATGTTGCTAGAAGGCCAGAGCGTCGGCACAACTTTCATTTTGGGAACTATTTTTGAACGATGACATGACATCTTGATTGGACATTCAAACAATGGCCCTTCAACGTCAGTGTTGTACAAGTTACTGGACATTTAGTTGAGTTAAAAATAAATGGATTACGTTAACAATTACTGCTTTTAAAAGTAATTAGTTGCTAGGGAAAGTAACTTTTGCGTTACTTTTAAATGTCTGCTACATTTCTCATATTAATGCACACATATCTATAATATTTTAGCATTGCTGTGGCACACTCTGGGACAAGACAACTGTCAAATTTGATCTATCATTGTGCCCATTATGACAGCATTGAGACGTTATTAATACTCCCGACCACCAGAGGGCAGCAATGACTAGCGTTACTACCCGTGAGTTACACTTGCATTGTCTTGGCTCAACAGTAGGAATTAGTGGAAGTCCTACACGATGCTGCATCGGATGTACTCGTCCATCGAACTTTGCTACAGTAATTAATTATATTTGATAACCCCAAATTTCTTCAATTTATATTAGAAAAAATACATTTACAAGGTCGGGTGACATTAGATCATAAACTAGAAAACACAAGAATTGTTGCAGTGCAAGAATTCTAAAACAGAAGAAGTCTAAAAACAGGCGAGGTTCAGGCAAACTAAACAAAAAAATCTAGAAACATGAGATCATCTGGAATAAAAACTCGGAAAGACTGGAATGCTTAACACAGGGTACAAGGACGAACTGGCCCAGCATGAATACACACATGAAAAACACAAGGAGAACATAGTCTTTGAGCACAAAACAGGAAATAACTACGACCCAAAACCACAATTAGAACAGGCTGCGTTTGTCTGCTATCCTCTGCAGTTGTCCACTATTTTCATGTAAGACAAAAATAAGGAGTGACAATCACATTTAAATTGTCATTGCATTATTTAATTTGGGAAAAAAATCTAAGTATTACAGTTTCATCACTGTTTAACGTGTTTGCTGGGATATATCATCTAATCTTCACCAAAATTAGCACTTAACACATCTAGATGACCACAAACCCAGTTCATTATCACCTACCATTTGTCTGTAATTGGTTACCAAACCTTTGAAGGCATGCCTAATGCACTTAACAGGCCATAACTCTTCAATGCTAAATTGGATTGCAACCAAATGCAGTGCAAAATTACAACATTCTATTTCTCCAATTGTGTTGATCTTTTAGTGATTAGTGATTTGTTTTCCTTTTTTTAAAAAAATAAATTGTTTTTCTTCACCACCAACTCATGCCTCCCATCTTTGTAGCATCCTTTGGGCGAGCCTGTGACA